>CM076992.1:53698779-54898779 GCA_039090855.1 Macrothele yani | reverse complement strand
TAATTCTTTTCCTGGTTATGATGACATCCATCCTAAGGTTGTTAGGTATGTGGCAGATATCTTAATAAATATTTTATTAAAAATTTTTGATCTTATATTTCGAACTAATATCTATCCAGATGCACTAAAAATAGTGAAACTTTTTTCCTAAATATGAATCAGGCTCGAAGAATCAAGAAAACAACTATAGACCTATTCAAAAATGTCGATTTTTGCAAAACTTCTAGAAAAGCTTATTTACAGCAAAGTGTCATAACCATATTAACTACTTAATAAATAAAGACTTATCTCTTACCTTCAAAAATATAACATAATTAATCCTAACCAATTTGGCTTTCAGAGTGATAAATCAACCTCCACAGCTTTACTGCATATGCAAAATATATTACAGAAAAATATGGAACAAAAAAAGTAACTCTAGCATTATTTTTGGATCTTACTAAAGCTTTTGATACATTAAACCATGAAATATTATTAAAAAAAAGCTACATATTGGAATAAGAGGCATTTCTCAGACACTCTTTAAAAATTATCTATCTAACCGACAACAACTAACACAAATCGACCAGTTTTGTTCTCCATTAGAATATATGAATTCGGGGTACCTCAGGGCTTTATTTTGGGTCCAATCTTGTTTAATATTTATATTAATGACTTATTCTCAGTATTATTCTTTATGCTGATGATACTATTATTCTTTTCACTGGGTCAGACATCTCTGACATTATTAACCGATGTAATCTTGAATTATTAAAATACTTCAATTGGTTGACTTCAAATGAAATTGTGGTAAATATAAAAAAAACGAAGGCAATTATATTTGCAAATCGTCAGATAAATCTAACACCTCCTAATTCTATGCTATTAGATGATAAGACAATAGAAATAGTAACGGTCTTCACTTATCTAGGGATAAAATCACAGCCTAACTTAAAGTGGGATAACCGTATTAACTACTTAATAAATAAAGTGTCATCAAGTATTGGGGGATTGTTAGTCGTGTTCTTACTAACTTATCAGTTTCAACTCTAAAACTTCTATATTATTCTTTGGTACAATCACATTTAAATTATTACATTCTATCTTGGGGTCAAACAACTAACGCTAATTTTAAGAAACTTCAGACATTACAAAATAAATGTATTAGACTCTTAGAATTAAAATATAATTCTGATATGAATCACTTTTCGCTAATGGACTCACCTATATACATACGCGTTGACCCAAATAAATATAACATATTAACAGTAAAACAATTATATAATTACAATTGGAGAAAAGCCATGTACGGGAGAATAAAAAATGATATAGATCATACATTAATAGAAATTTCGTTAACTACCCGTGACTATAATACTAGAGGTATCTCTCAACTGAGACCAATTTTTCCCACGACTCAGTATATTAAACAGTCACAAAATTATTCTGGGCCTCAAATTTGGAATTCTCTACCTCATGATCTTATAATAATAAATAATTTCAATCTATTTTTAAAAAAAATTAAAACTTTACATTTTGGGACTACCAAGAATGTAAAAAAGGGATTTAAGGGAATAGAAATTTTTTTAATGGTAATTTAAAAACATGGAGGGGGAGGGGGGAGAAGCGACTAAGGGGTTAGGAGGTGCATTAGGAAAATGGGAACAGGAAGGCAAAGTAGTAGGGAGGTGGGGAGGGTTGGAAGGGGGTTGAAGGTGGATGGGGCGCAATTTCACTAATGCTAATTTTAACTAATTCCTTTGAATGTTATGTGCCACGCCTTCATGTATAACACTGACTTGCTTACATTTGTATAGGGAGATCGGGGCTTTGCCAGGTCTTTTGTGGCCTTTTCCCGGATCTCCCTTGCTGGTACATTACACTGTTGTTGTATTACATTGTATTTCGTCTTCATGTGGCAGCTAAATAAATTGAATTGATTTCAATAATCTTCTAACCGCAGTTACCCAGCAGTTTTAAGGGCATAAACATGGCCGCTCGTTTGTCTGAATGCTCCATCGTCGAGCAGCGAAGTGTAGTGAGTTTTTTATGGGCTGAAGGTGTGCAACCAGTTGAAATTCATCGTAGGATGCTTGTGCAATATGGGAAGGACAAGTGTATGAGCCAGTGACATGTGTAGAAGTGGATAGAAAATTTCAAGGCGATAGAACGAATGTGTTTGATGAAGCTCGCTCAGGCCGTCCGCCGACCTCTCGCACAAAGGACCATCCAGGATACATGGGAAAAAAACTCCATCCAGATTATTTCAGTTCACTTTCTGGTTTTTCCATGTCCAATTTCAGAGCCATGTTTTAATAAAATTCCTCAATATTTGACATGCGATACAGCGGCTTATTTGTTGTTTTCAGATTAAATGGTAGATAATCGAACTCTACAGAGTCTTCATGTTTACGCTAATAACCCCCATGAAAATATTGCTTTTGATAGTTGGATGTGCTATCAAAAATTGTTGAAGGATGCCCACGACAGCTTCCTGAATTTCTTTTAAAAATGTTGGAAGACATTTCGCTGAGCCACCTTTGAGGGTTATTTTGTGCGTGTGTATATTCCATTAGCAGCAGATTACACAAGTACAAAATCTGGCGAAAAAGCAACCGGTGGAGTCGATTCAGTGTTGAACGATCCCGCTGTAGAGATGTTATCAAGGGTTTCAGATGAAGCAGCAGTTGAAGCAGAGGTTCAGATGGATGTAGTCACATTTCTTAAGAATTTCTATTTCAAGGATAGAAGTTATACAATAAGTAGGGTATTAACTTACTTGTTCTACTGATTTCTCGATCTCTTCTGTGAGGAAACCCTCCATGATCAGACAATGAAAAGATATGTTGATATCTAAAAGAAAATCCTACTAGTGAAAGGTCAGCTTGAAGACACCGCCAACTATAACAACAAAGAACAAATGGGTTTTGGTCTTTATTGTAAACCACTTAAAAATATCCATTATCACTTTTCTGCTGCCAGATTCCCTATTCTCTTGATTTCGATTTCTTTTTTCTCTGTTGCCATTTCTTTAACGCAAAAGGCAAAAACTTTTCTTCTATTTGAATCATTTGTCCTGATCCCCATTCTCTTGGTAACTTGTCTCATTTTTTCTAAAATCACGTCTCCTACATTTTGTTTCACTTTCCTCTGGTAAAATCTCTATCCGTTTCTCGTGCCAGTAGTTCTTTACTTTTCTGGACATATGTCTAGAATAATGAACATGCAAGGAAAAAGGAACTATGATGCACCAGTGGGGGTTGAAAAAAACTGTAGGGGAGGAGATTTCAGAAAAAATGAGACAAGTTAGCAAGAGAATGAGGATCATGACACATGATTTAAAATACACTGGTGTGCAAAAATTAAGGACGAAGAAGCGAAATTAGCATAACAGCGGAACGAGCAGGCAGAACGGACCGAAAGACCACTCAGGAGATAGACTAGGGTCCGGTACGGTAGGGCATGCGCATATATGCAGCGTGACGTAGGGGGAGTGTCAGAAGGGTATAAAGCACACGGGCGGTGTACGCTCAGTAATTCGGTGAAAGCTATTGCACTGTGTACATCGGTTTGAACGACGTCGAGTTGCTGCCACCGTATGATATGGCCAACAGGCAATCCAGTAGACGACATCTGGATGACTTTACCCGAGGACGCGTCATTGGGAAGTTGGAAGAAGGTGGAAGTGTGACTAGTGTGGCCGAGGAGTCTGGGATCGCTCACAGCATCGTTTCACGAGCTGGGAGAGCATTTCAAACGACAGGAACAGCTGTCCGGGAGTTTAGCAGTGGTCGTCCACGAGCAACCACTGCGGCGGACGACCGGTATATTGTCCTACAAGCGAGAAGAGACAGACTGCAGACAGCGGGAGAAATCGCAAGGCACATGCGACAGACAACTAGACGTTCGTTATCGCGCTTTACAGTGGCCAGGAGGCTGCACAAAGGTGGTCTATTTGCACAACAACCAGTACGGTGTGTGCCATTAACGCCTGCTCATCGGAGACGGCGGTTTCTGTGGTGCCAGGAACACAAGAACTGGACACATCAGCAATGGGGTCGAGTTCTCTTTAAGGATGAGAGCCGATTTAGTCTGACGAGCGATTCTGGACATATACCTCATCTGCAGAGAACAGGGAACACGGAATCACACCTCCAACATCATCGAAAGGGACCGGTTTGGAGGTGGCGGAGTTCTCGTTTGGATCTGTATCATGCTTGGTAGCCGTACTGACCTCCACATCTACCAAGGAGGTTTAGTCACTGGTGTCCGCTATTGTACCGAGGTTGTCCTGCCTCACGTGCGTCTGTTTAGAGGTACTGTTGGTACTGAGTTCCTCTTCATGGACGACAACGCTACACGTCATCGTACAGTGGCTGTCGTCGCAGAGCTGTTGGAGGGTGAAGATATTCAACTCATGGATGGCCCGCAAGGTCCCCGGACCTAAATCCAATCGAACACGTGTGGGATCTTCTCGGGAGACGCTTGGCAGCACGTCACCAGCCGCCAGCAGCGAATCCGCAGTTGCGATTGGCGCTACAAGAGGAATGGGCCGCAATGCCTCAACAGCTCCTTGACAACCTCGTCCTCAGCATGGGCAGACGTTGTAAATCCTGCAACGCAGTCAGGGGTGATACTAAAGACTGGATTTTTCTTGGCAGCCGCCTGTCACATGGACGTTTCTGTCTTCTGTCCAGTTGTGCTCGAAGCTACCTTTTCAATAAAATGCCTTTGTATCCTTTGGATTCCTTGTCTGGACGGTTTTGCTCACTTGTCCCATATTCTTACATTTGGGGATCTTACGGTATGATTTGAGTCGATGTGGAGAACTTCTGCACGACGTTTTATTCGAAAAACCGTCTCGTCCTTAATTTTTGCACGCTAGTGCAGAAGAAAAGTCTTTGTCTTTTGCGTTAAAGAAATGGCAATAGAGAGAAAACACAATCGAAATCAAGAGAATAGGGAATCTGGCAACAGAAAAGTGATAATGAATATTTTCATCCGCCCCTGAATTCGAATGCTTTATGTGGTATTTTTCCAGTTTCAATCCCCCTTCCCCCGGAATATTTCCCGGTGGACTATTCGAGAAGTGGTCCGCTTTCTCGTATCCTTTTATCTACTGGATTCTTTGGAAATAAAGAACAATTATTTTGGTACTTATGAATGAGAATCGTTAATTTCATTTGAACTTTATAATATTTGTCTAAAATGTTTTTTTTATTTTGCTCTAAAATGACAAAGCAAAATCATCTTCTCTTCAGCGAAAAATTTGCCACCGGACCAAGCAAGCTGTTATAAATAATTAAGCTTGGAGCTAAAGGGACATTGGTAGGCCCTACCCTCCTTTTGTAATTTTGAAGAAAGCACTAGTAACAATTTTGATTGTCCATCATCCCCACACCCTTATCATACGTACCTGGTCTTACCATAAATACCGTTGCAAAGTATTCAATGAAATAATAAAATAAATTTAAATACATTTTAGTATACCTGTGCTATGACGTAAGTACTGTAGTACACTTGTGAATACATTGCACCAATCACTTTTCAAAATGGCATCCTTTTGCTTTCACACAGTCCTTCAGTCTGTGACCACTCATAAATATCTTTACGCAGGGTCTCCACAGGGAAAGCTGCCCGCACCAAAGAGCATTTGAGACTGTCAATACTGGGATGTCTCTTTCTGCAGACCATGTCCTCCAGTGTGGCCCACTGGGTTAAGGTCTGGGCTGCTGGAAGGCCAATCAGCTGGAGAAATGAAATCTGGCAAATTCACCTGAAGCCACTCCTCGGTTGACTTGGACTTGTGGGCAGGTGCGGAATCTGCTGAAAGCTCCACTGTCGGATTTGGAAGAGGGTGTGACTCGCATTTTCGACCACTGGCTCCAAAACCCTGTCCTGGTAGACTTTGGCGGATGTTTTCACTCCTTTCTCACAGAAATGGAGCTCCGTGGTATCCTTGTAGGAGACTCCCCACCAAACCATGACAGAAGCAGGATGATGTCCCCTCATGATCCTTTGTGCTTTCTCCTGAGCTTCTCGTGTGGTTGACGGATACACCCTGTCATTTTGGCAGTTGAATGCCTTTTCAATAGTAAAAAGTGTTTCGTCAGAGAAAAGGCATGGCAATTGTGTGCATAATGCTGCAGCAAACGTTTCGCTTTTAGTACCATCTGCTGTTTCAGTTGTGGGGTGAGGAAGTGCCCTGTACGCCGCCGGTAAGCTCTCACCCTTAGGTCTCTCCACAGTACGCGTGACATCGACATTCTTGAAATGTTCAGCGCACGAGCCATCACTGATTGTTTTCCGACAGGATTTCGTCGAAAACGGGCTACCACTGCTTTCACTAGGCGAGCAGTCCTCATGGTACGCGGTCGACCCTTTCTGGAGTGGTCAGCGACAGTCCCAGTCTCATGGAACCTTTTTATGGTCCGGTAGACAAAACTTCGGCTGATTTTCAGCTTCTTCAGCATGTTCAAAATCTCGGAAGCTGATTTTCCAACTTTGTGCAGAGCTATTATAGCAACACGATTCTCATAATCGCCCCGCTCCATGGCAAGTACTTCACGAAACACGTTATCTCTTCTGTGACTGAACGCACAATGATTCACTAGCTGCTTCATGCTTTCTGGCTGGTCGGTGACGTCGCACACCGGTTGCGCACCATCTGTCGAACGTTTATAACAGTATTTATGCTAAGACTGGGTAGAGCACAAAGCGATTCTCCGGCAGAGATGTTCCGAAATCCGTGTCCCACCCACATTTATTTAAAAAGAAACAACAATTTACTGATTCATGGATCTACTTTGGATAATATTAATATATGGATCCATTCATGGATCAACGATTTACTGTTCATGGATCCAAATAATGGGTGGACAAAAAGGGCGTCTATTCAAGGAGGTGGTACGAATACCGTTGCGCAGTAGAATATCAGGACCAAATAAATATAATTATCTGGTACAACACCCCGGTTTGAGTACGGTTTGATATGTTATATTCAATCATGAGTGGATTTTTAAAATTCGTTCACCCTTAAATTGCTGTTAAAATTTGTTCACGACTGAACTAGTTTTACAATGCATATTTCAACAGTTCTCTTTCATCCAAGAGCTGACAGAATGTTTTCATGACGAAATTTATGAGGTGTTTCTGTAGCGGACCACAAGACTGAAATTCCCTGCCTGGTTTCGTCGACTCAATTTTCCCCTGTTCGAATTCATCAGTACTTTTAATAAAACTTTACAAGGAATTCGGTGATAAAAATAAGATATTTTTCAGTATCTGATAGATTATTTATGGAAATTTATCGCAAACTAAACGACAGCATATTTGTTTAATATTGAAACTTATTTGAGTATCCTTCGGGTTTCATTCAAAGCAGAAGGAAAATTCTTCTGTTGCAAAAAATGAATCCGATGTACGTATTTTGAGTTTGATATACTTATAATATGATAAGTAATGATGTCAAAGAGTAATATCTAAAAATATTTGGTTACCTTCACCGTTTTTTCAATGCAAAGTTTTTTACAAAAATTTGTTTCCAAAAATTACTCTACTTTGTCAAGTGTCCTTTGTTAGACAAGAACGTCAGTGCATTCTGTTGCTTCTTTTGGCCCATGTAAAGAAAAAAATATAATAACAATAATGAAAAATGGGAAGCAAAAGAGAGGGAGTAGGCTATATCGTGGAAGTACATTAATACAGAGCTAAAGTATATTTCACAAAAAGTCCCACTGTGGAGCCCCAGGGTGGAGGCAAACAGAATGATTTGTAGCAGTGTTTCACAGTTTCGCCCATCCTACCAGACACATAAACAAATGAAAGCAGAAATTATCAATGTCGCAAAACCCTCATCATTATGTTTTAATTGAAGCAAACATGTTTTCCATAATAACCACACGATTCGAAACGAATATATCAGTTATGGTAACAAAGTGCTCTTTATAATTCTGTTCTTTCACCAGAGATTAACATCTTTGTATATCTACTTAAGGATTCTCCTTTTCCCTCATTGCAGATGCTATTGTTGATTGCTCGGCAAAACGACCACTGTAGAAAGATCATTAACATGGTCGCATTTTATTTAGCTGGCGATAGTTTGTCCCGGATGTTAAACATAAAGGGCTGGCCGCTAACCATGCTCTGTAATTTACATATATCCATACGTAAGTATTCGTGCCATGTATTATGCATGTGCCGAAGGATAAAGTTTCCTGTCTCGTTCCCTCTCTATTTGTTTATTTTTCTTTTCTTTTTTCTCTTTCGAGAAAAAAAGAGTGAATAAAAAGGCACGGCGGATTCAGAACTGTTTCATCAAGGCACAGGAATAGAATGCTGTTCATAAAAGGTTTTTCTTAAACTGATAAACACGTAGGTATTTGTATGCTTATTCGTAAAATATGATATGAGTCATTTGAATAATATGATTAAGAAAAAAACGTTAGACAGATATGAAAACACGAAAAAGTATGTGAAAGAACGCTATATGTGAGGGATTAAATGATGTGAAGAAAACACCGAAAATATGTGTGCTTCTCTAGCAGCATCGCATGCATTCGAATGGCAACTCTGCTGTTACTGAGCCAATCAACTGTATCCAGGAAGATATTAATATATATCATATCCCCACATACTTTTGTAGCTCCTGTACAACGAACTGTAATCCAGTAAAGCCTCTAATGAGATTAATGATACTCCTCGAAAAGTCATGGTAGGATTTCTTACTTTGCTATACGCTTCATGGTGATATTTTCTTGATTGTTCGGTTGCGTATCGATTTTGGGGAAGCAAATGAGAAATGACTGGACCACTTTTTCCAGTAGTGTTTGAAATGTTGATGTAAACTAGTTAGACTAAATGTTACTGAGTTCCAGTGGCGTAGCCAGACATTTCTTAAGGGGGGTCCATGGGTTTGGCTCATTGGTGAAAGCCTCGTATACACATATATTTCGCTTTAAATTCGTGCTCAGTCTCCCCTCAAAGGGGGTTCAACCCCCCCCTCTGGCTACGCCACTGCCGAGTTCTGACAGGAAAGACACTAAACCATTTGTTGCAGAAAACTCTGGGATACGTCAGTGAATGTAGTTCAGCCACTGGTTGCAGAACACTTATAGAAGCATTTTTGTGACATGGACAGTGCTGATCATGTAACCCGAATCAAGAAGTGCGCCGGCTTTACCCGAAGTTACACTACATTTCGATACAATAGCGGAATTATTCTGCGTGTCTTCAGACATGCGCTCTACATTTCATTTCTTCAAGGTATGATCGGAATTCGGAGGAAAACCTTACAGACTTTCGACTGTGTTTCCAGTACCCCTTAGCTATGTATGCTGTTTCCGCCGTTGAATCCTATGGGTCATCGCTAATTCTAAGAAGTTCGAACGTTTTGTACGCTAGCAGACTTTTGTTATGTAAATAGAGACGTGCCTTTATGACATTTAGCGAGCTAGTTCAGATCACTGATCTGAAGAAAGTCACTTCAGAGCTAGCTCGGCTGCAGCGAAGCAGTGCCGTGACGTCGTTTTCTACGGGTACAAAACTTTAAAGAATTATATCCGTCCACTGCCGGTTTTTCAAACACCATTGTTTTCTAGGCACGTTCTCCTACACTCTTCATGGATTAAGCAGCATTGCACGGATTCTTTTCATAGGTCACTGAGAAAGAATGACTAGCTATTGTTGCGCCTATAAATGGCCTGGCGTGTGTGTACTATCCGGAAGTACAATCGCGATAAGCTGCATGTATCGACTGTGACGTAGGAGTCAAATGGACAGTGAAGGAGCAATAAGCCTGTCGGTGTAATTTAATTGGGAGAACGGTCGCTCCGGAGTAGGAAGATGTGGTTTCGAATCCTACTGTTGGCAAAGAAAGGTTTTATTGCGCTCGAACGATTTGTTCCTGGTCGTAAGGATTCAAATTTATTCCTGGTCGTAAGGATTCAAATTTATTCCTGGTCGTAAGGAATCAAATTTATTCCTGGTCGTAAGGATTCAAATTTATTCCTGGTCGTAAGAATTCAAAGAAAAAAAATTGTATTGGTTTTTCCGCACGACGTACGTAAATAATAAATAAACACTTCTGCAATGAAATGGTCGCCGAATGTTGAGGTCGGCTGACCTGAAACTTGCTGAGGGATTTCATGCTTCCTCCTTTCTTGGGAGGAGGGGGAGGGTGTAACGTATGAGTCAAATAGACAATGAAGCATCGATAGTTCAATTAGGAGAACAGCTGTTCCTGAGTAGGAAGATGTGGGTTCGATATTCACGATCGGCAAAGAAAGGTTATGCGGAAAGAACAGCACATGTGATCTCTGCATAGGCGCCCATAGCTTACTTTTCAGGAGGGAGCAAACAGGAACTGTAACTACGAAAAGCATACACAAATTTCCGCTGTGCCTTCCTTTTACCGAACTGTTTCTACCATACTCTCAACACAAATTTAATTGGAAACTAGAAGGCGAAAAAAGCTACATAAAAAAGATGGATGAATGGAATTAGACAGCATGTTAGGAAAATAATGAAATGTTTTGGTCGTCCTTTCGGCCACTAAACCCTACGCCACGAAAGCGCAGATATCACTCAGTTGGTCACAAAGAATGGAAAAATATCCTTAAGACATGTACTTCTGGTAAATATTTTCAGAGATCTTTGTTCAGCAGTGAATAGCGGCTACAGAGGGTGCTATATATTTTTTTCCATTTTTTCGCCTCTCACCCAGGGACCGACTTAGACTGTTTGGGGCCCTGGGCAAGAGGCTTTCAGGAGGGGGTTGGGCGGCATCCCGTGTGAATCCGTTTGATGCAAAGCCAGTAATATATAACTATATTTTAGGGAAGCCCTCAAAAGGTCAGGGCTCTGGATACGTGCCCCAATGCCCTTCTGTTTTCATACTTTTCCATGCTGTATGTACGCTGTTCTCCAACAACAATAGGAAATTTCATTATTACTTCTTACTGTAAATTTTCACTTCTTCTATTGAAAATTCCTAACGTTTATCTTATTTTTACACGTTCATCGGTAAGTTCTACAGAAAAAATAGCAATCAGTGTTATCGCAAAAATCTCTAATACTTTCCAAGGACAGAAAGGACATAGTCCGATTTCCAGGGGAGGGCAAATGCCACTCTATATGGGCGCTCATGGATCTACGCTGTTAATATGTAAGTAGTGGGAAATGACCGATTCGGCCGCAAGGAGCCCTCCTTCTTTTTGAAAGAGCTAGCAGGAGCCTCCTTGCGGCCGAAGGGTTTGACCTATACAGCAGCCGAGGAGCAGAGGATGAGGATGTGGGGGATGAGGGTTTCACGCCCCCCCTTAACGATGGTGGTGACTTCTAGCGTTACTTTGCATAACTTTATTATTTTTTTTTGAGATTTTCTTTAATGAAACTTTATTAATTTTATTTTATTTTCTTAGTTCTGTGCTACTCTCTTGCGGTGCTTCTTGGAACTTTCGATGGATCTTTGATTTTGAGGGATGGCAACGACCGAGTGGGAAAGGGGTTGGATATAGGTGGATGCCAACTCAATGTGCTGCCCCTAGCGGTGCTTCTTGGAACTTTCGATGGAACTTTGATTTTGACAAATGACAACCACAGAGTGTGTAAAGGGGTGGACATAGGGGGTAAAAATACTGATTTCATTGTCCCGTTCCGCCAATATGTCTTGGCTCCACGGGGACTAATTGAGGACCTTGGATTTTATTTTGACATGTTGCGACAATTATCCTGCCTTGAGACGCCGGTTCGGACCCTGGCCATCCCCGTGGCCCAGAGACCAGCCCGTGGTGACGTGCTGGCAGGCGACCTAGCATACCTTATCTGGGTTCCCGCTCTGTCTGGCGGGATAGGTCGTTCATTTATTTAGCATTGACTGGGAGATTCCTTGCCCTCGAACTTTTTTGGGGGAATAATTTCCCTTTATTATTTTTTCAATAAGACTTACACACATCAATTACACTGTCCTCATGCTTAGGACTTACAACATTGAGAGATTTAAAGAGTATTTACATAGTATGTACACTGGAGGGAATTTTGTCTGCTTTCCCACAGACTTCTGCCCTCATTCCTCGTCCGAATCGCTTTCGGCGTGCACGTACACCTCTGGCGTTTCGGTCCCCGTTTGCCTGGGGAAGATCGTATGTTTCTGGAGGGTTAGCCGCTCAACCAGGGCTATTATCCCCTCCTGTTAACGGAGGATTGGATGAGCAGATCCAATCTTCGCGTTTTTTGCACACCTGGGATCAGTGTGTTTCTCCATTCGGCGAAGCCACTGCAATCTAGCACGCAGTGTTCAATGCTTGCCGACCTATCTCCACAGGGACAAGTGCAGTTCCTGATGGCAAATCTGCCTAGGTATTCAGGGCTGGTGCCATGGCCACTGAGTACTTGATTCAGGAACTTGTTTGTCTGTGCTCGTTTGGTCGAGACCTTCGGAAACACTCTGTGCGTCTTCCGCCCTGTCTCTCCCGTGTCCCATCTGACCTGCCATTCGGTCATGGTCTGTCGTGCCAATGCTGCGCGAATACTCCTTCGCGGCGTTCTACATTGCACGTCAACCGTCTCTTTCAGCGTGGCTGCCTTCGCCAGCTGGTCTGCCCTTTCATTTCCTAGGGTTCCGACATGGCTTCGTACCCAGTGGAAACTGACTGCCCCATCTCCCTCTGCCCTCAAGAGGGTTTTGATCCTCTGGACGATGGGGTTTCTTCCCCTGAATCTACTCAGAGCCTGCAGTGCTGCCTCACTGTCCGAGTAGATTTTTATCCTTTCGTCACTACGCCTGGGGAGTGCCCAGGTGAGTGCCTTCTCTATCGCCAGAAGTTCTGCCTGGAAGACAGAAGCGTTCTGCGATAATTTCAAGCATCCTGCAGTGGCTTCGTTCCCATCCGAGAACGCACAGAAGCCTGCTCCCACTTGTCCCTTCAACTTTGAGACGTCCGTGAATAGCTCATGCCCAACTCCCGTGGGTTTCTCATTGTTCCACGGTGGGCAAATTTCCTCGGCAGGGTGGATCTGCCAGTCCACGCTTTCCATCTCCATGTTGGAGGCTCGATGCGGCACACCGAGAAGGTAGGCGTCCTCGCCTGACCTTAGGCAGTGCATTGCTGCCTCCCTTTCCACTACTAGGTCTGCCGGCTCGCACCCCGCCAGCACTTGGAGTGCTAGGGTCGACGTTGTGCGAAAACAGCCGGTGATCCCCAGTAGGGCCAACCTTTGGATTTGGTTTATGCCCTTCTTCATTCTGACGGTGGGAGTCCACCAAGCTCCACTGCCATATGTCAGAATTCTTTCTATTCCTCTCTGATAGATGGCCTTCTTGGTTTTGCCCGATAACCTCATGCCATTCAATCTATTGAGGATCAGCGTGCACCTTGTTCGAAGATGCCTCGGGTGTGGCAGCCCTGATAGACTCTGATCCAGGACCACACCCAAGTACTTCATTTCACGCACCGCCTTGATAGTGCACCCTTGGAATTTGCACTTAGGTGGTGTTTTCATTACTCCACTCTTAGCTATCGCTAGAAGAGTGGTCTTTTCAGGAGCGAAGCACAGTTTGCTTTCTCTGCTCCAATTGTCTAGCACAGCTAAGGCGCTATGTGCTTCCCTTTCGATCACGTGTCTCCCTGAGTCGGAGACCACGAGAACGAAATCGTCCGCATAGGCTTGAATTTCCACTGCGGGCCCCAGGTCTAGAGGACATAGGGGGTGTCAACTCGATGCTGATGTGCTGCTCCCCTAGCGGTGCTTCTTGGAACTTTATTATTTCAATGAATCTTTGATTTTTGGGGATGGCAACGACCGAGTGGGGAAAGGGCACTGCGTAGGTGATAGATATGATGCTGCTTCTTGGAACTTTATTTTTTCGATGGATCTTTGATTTTGAATGATGACAACGACAGAGTGGGGTCCGTTGAGATTTTTTATATTTATTCCTGTGGTTTTCAAGCGGAATTTTTTTCCCCTCTTCGATGCTATTTTTCCCCCGGGGAGGGGGAATTTTTTCGTAACGATACTGGGTAATTTTCTTTCCAAGGGAATAAAAATGCTCTGATGGTCTTAGTGAGGTTCTAACTCACGATGATTTGATTTCAAAAAATGGTCAGATGGCTAGATAGTTTTCATGTACTACGTATTCACTCTATTTTTTTTTAATTACTTTTACGTTATTTCTTCATGTGTTTTTATATATTTTTGTATGTTTTGAGGGAGTTTTTCGTGTAGATGTAATGGATTTTCTTTTTCCTCCATTCAATTTTATTTCAGACCATGAGACGAGGAAATGCTTCTTTAAAAACGATTTCGTTCCTGTTCGCAGTAACTATTGGACTTTGACAAATTTTTTGGGAAATCAAGCAGAAATGTAGACATGTTAATTCTGAGTCTTTCACATTTCCAATATTTTTTTCCTAGTCGCAATGTTTTCATGTACTATGTATTCCCTGTTTTTTTTTTTTTTTTTATAACTTTTATGTTATTTCATCATGTATTTTATATATATATTTTTTTTGTATGTTTTGAGGGAGTTTTATCGTGTAGATGTAATGAATTTTCTGGAGAACTTTTCTTTTTCCTCCATTCAATTTCATTTCAGACCATGAGACGAGCAAATGCTTCTTTAAAAACGATTTCGTTCCTGTTCGCAGTAATTACTGGACATAGACTTCATGTTCATTCTGAGTATTTCACCCATGCAATAATATTTTCTCGTAATTTTTCCGTATGTTCAAGAACTCTACAGATCTTTCCCAGTTAAAATTCTGCTGAAACAATATTTTCGGTCTTTATTTCTCATAACATTATAGCTTCACAATTTTAGATATTTTTCTTCTTCTATCTTTGAAATTTCGTTAAACTTCTTAATAGGTCAGGATTCTTTTTTCTTCTTACTTGGACAAACTTATGAGTCCTTTTATTCAGATTATTATTTTTTTTCCATTTCATTTCAACAAACGATTATTTTAGATGTAACAAATCGTCAGATTTTTGTTTCCTTATATAGCATATTCTCCAACTTGCTTAAAAATATTCCTCAAAGCTTGCAGTATATCAAATATGCATTTTTTTTATTCTTTCTTAGTTTGCTGTACTTTTCGTGGACTGTCCCGATAGGAAAGCATTCATTGTCAAGACATACAATCTAAAACCATTTTTCTTCCGATAAAATTTGTATTCTTTACCCTGTATATTTTTCTATCTCGTCCGAAAAACATTCATTCTAGAGCCAAAGCGAGTAATTCCGTTCTTCCCATAAACATTATTTCTTTAACGTTTTACTAACTCACCAGAAAAGCAGTTATTCCCCACCCCCATAGTGAAAATAAAGAAATTCTTACTTCTTTTTCCATACATATTGACTCAATCTATTTCTTTTCGAAATGCTGGTCACGACATTTCAACTAAAATATCATACTTTCACCAAAAATCGTATTCTTAAACGAGCAATTTTTTTTTTTACTTCATTTCATATATAACTAATTTTTTATTCTTTACTCACCTCATCAAAGCTAGTAAGAACTCCCCTAATCTCATTCCTTTTACTCATTCAGTTCACTTTAAATTGAGATGTTTCAAAACTTTCCATATATTTAATTCACTTAATGTATAGTTCTTCCGTGTCCGTCCATTCATTTTTAACTTCTGTGCATGCTGCATTTTTTCTTTAGACGTTTAGTTTCATTGACCTTTTCTTTCGTTTTGACGAAGACTCTTATTATTCCACATAACTTTATCGTTGCATACGCTGTAACATGCATGCACCACAGAACGCACATGAGATAAATGTAGATAGTGGTGTGAGCATTTGTCCACATAGCTCAGTTGGGAGTGCGACTTACTCCGGAGTGAGGAGTAAGTCGCACTCCCAACTGAGGAAGGAACGGGGGGGGGATCATCTGATGTAGCAAAACGCCCTTTGTAAAAACTGGACCAAATAGTAGAATAGCAATGCTGGTCCATATCTTCTCACATTGATCAGCGAGAGCTTCAAATTGTTCACCATTCAGTTTAATGGAATTAGGATTTAGTCGAGGAAATCCATTGATCCCAGGGGAAAGCACCTCAAATATACAACTATGAGGTCCGTCCAAAGAAAGAGAGGCCGAAATAATAAGTTATCGGTTGATTATCATATCTTCATTTTCCCCATGCAAGCAACGGACTTTTCTCATAAACTGAAGGAAGGTCAGAGCTGTCATACCACCATCGTTCGTTACTTTGCAGAACTTTATTTTTTTTTATTTTTATTTTTTTTTTGAGATTTTCTTTAATGGAACTTTATTAATTTTATTTTCTCGAGATTTAATAGACATTGTTATTATGTGATGTAACGAATGAATAGTGGACTCACTCTAGCGATATTGTTTACAGAATTTTACTCGATCCAAAACAGTCTTTTATGTATGCTAGTTTTCCCATGTTATTTTATGGGAATTTTGCAATTATAAGAAAACTAAAAGTTCCAAAATCATCTTCTAAGAAAACCGTAGTGTTTCATTTTCACTCTTTTTATTTTCTACTTTTGTGAAACTTGTCATGGTACTTTTTCTTTCATTTCATTTTCGTTCTGTTATAATTTCTTCTTTTTGAAAAAAACGTATGTTTACAGTATTTTACTCAATCCAAAACAGTCTTTTATGCATGCTAGTTTTCCCATGTTATTCTATGGGAATTTTGCAATTATAAGAAAACTAAAAGTTCCAAAATCATCCTCTTAGGAAATCAACAAAACCATTTTTCGTCTTCCTTAGAATTTTTCAATAAATAAATCTATTCAGTTGTAAAAATATAGAAACAGCTTATTGAAAATTAAAAATAAATAAATAAATAAAACCCGTAGATGTGAGGTGTTAAGAGGCAAGTCAATATTCTTTAATTTTGGTATCATATTTCCATATTCCTCTCATAAGAGGAAAAAACATTAAAGTGCCTCTCTTATTTTTAGAGTTCATTTGATTCGGAGGCAAAAAAATAAAAAATAAATAAAAATAAAAAAAAATATGAAAGAAATGTTTTCTCGACGAATGATTCAAACTCATTTCTGTTCGAAGTATAAGAAAATGAAATCTGACATCAGAGCAATGAATGTGTAAACACTTTCATTGAAATGATGGTAAATCATCTCGATTATGTCTGCTTTCATGACAATGAAAATTTTCGTAATGAAAGACCTGAAAGTACTTCGATAGCTTAAAAGAGTTCTTCTCTCTTAGTAAATTAAAATTGAATAAATGCTTCTGTTTCTCAGTAAAGAACTGGAGGGACATGGAATCTGACAATAGTAAAGTGAGAAGGAAGATTCTAAAGCGGTTCATGAAAAAAAAAAAAAAAAAAAAAAGGTCATGGTTCATTCAGTAAAGAAATGTCATAGAGTAGAGAGAGCGTATACAATCTATCCGTCTTTAGGTTGAAATGTCATAGAGTAGAGAGAGCGTGTACAACCTATCCGTCTTTAGGTTGAGCTTTCACTTGGAGGGCAGGGCTTCTTTTTTCATATTGAAATATATACATGCATTTCCCTTAACTGAACATGATCTAATATACACATATATTTCCCCAGCTTGGAAGAATATTCCTTTACATTAAATATTTCTCTTTTTGGATAGTAAATGTATACAACTCTGAATATCAAATAAATAAAAAAAATGTATCATGGAAGAATAGGTGGAGAAGAGTTCTAAAATATGAGCGTTATGACGAAGTAATCCTCACTCCGGAGTAAGTCGCACTCCCAACTGAGCTATGTGGACAAATGCTCACACCACTATCTACATTTATCTCATGTCCGTTCTGTGGTGCATGCATGTTACAGCGTATGCAACGATAAAGTTATGTGGAATAATAAGAGTCTTCGTCAAAACGAAAGAAAAGGTCAATGAAACTAAACGTCTAAAGAAAAAATGCACCATGCACAGAAGTTAAAAATGAATGGACGGACACGGAAGAACTATACATTAAGTGAATTAAATATATGGAAAGTTTTGAAACATCTCAATTTAAAGTGAACTGAATGAGTAAAAGGAATGAGATTAGGGGAGTTCTTACTAGCTTTGATGAGGTGAGTAAAGAATAAAAAATTAGTTATATATGAAATGAAGTAAAAAAAAAATTGCTCGTTTAAGAATACGATTTTTGGTGAAAGTATGATATTTTAGTTGAAATGTCGTGACCAGCATTTCGAAAAGAAATAGATTGAGTCGATATGTATGGAAAAAGAAGTAAGAATTTCTTTATTTTAACTATGGGGGTGGGGAATAACTGCTTTTCTGGTGAGTTAGTAAAACGTTAAAGAAATAATGTTTATGGGAAGAACGGAATTATTTGCTTTGGCTCTAGAATGAATGTTTTTTCGGACGAGATAGAAAAATATACAGGGTAAAGAATACAAATTTTATCG
This sequence comes from Macrothele yani, assembly GCA_039090855.1. Classification (NCBI taxonomy): domain Eukaryota; kingdom Metazoa; phylum Arthropoda; class Arachnida; order Araneae; family Macrothelidae; genus Macrothele; species Macrothele yani. Next base: position 54,880,406 of record CM076992.1, on the reverse strand, counting down.
GAAGAAAAAAGGTTTTAGATTGTATGTCTTGACAATGAATGCTTTCCTATCGGGACAGTCCACCAAAAGTACAGCAAACTAAGAAAGAATAAAAAGAAATGCATATTTGACATACTGCAAGCTTTGACGAATATTTTTAAGCAAGTTGGAGAATATGCTATATAAGGAAACAAAAATCTGACGATTTGTTACATCTAAAATAATCGTTTGCTGAAATGAAATGGAAAAAAAAATAATAATAATCTGAATAAAAGGACTCATAAGTTTGTCCAAGTAAGGAAAAAAAGAATCCTGACCTATTAAGAAGTTTAACGAAATTTCAAAGATAGAAGAAGAAAAATATCTAAAATTGTGAAGCTATAATGTTATGAGAAATAAAGACCGAAAATATTGTTTCAGCAGAATTTTAACTGGGAAAGATCTGTAGAGTTCTTGAACATACGGAAAAATTACGAGAAAATATTATTGCATGGGTGAAATACTCAGAATGAACATGAAGTCTATGTCCAGTAATTACTGCGAACAGGAACGAAATCGTTTTTAAAGAAGCATTTGCTCGTCTCATGGTCTGAAATAAAATTGAATGGAGGAAAAAGAAAAGTTCTCCAGAAAATTCATTACATCTACACGATAAAACTCCCTCAAAACATACAAAAATATATATATATATATATATATATATATAATACATGATGAAATAACGTAAAAGTTATAAAAAAAAACAAAAAAAAACAGGGAATACGTAGTACATGAAAACATTGCGAATAGGAAAAATATTGGAAGGGTGAAAGACTCAGAATTAACATGTCTACATTTCCGCTTGATTTTCCAAAAAATTTGTCAAAGTCCAATAGTTACTGCGAACAGGAACGAAATCGTTTTTAAAGAAGCATTTCCTCGTCTCATGGTCTGAAATAAAATTGAATGGAGGAAAAAGAAAGTTCATTACATCTACACGAAAAACTCCCTCAAAACATACAAAAATATATAAAAACACATGAAGAAATAACGTAAAAGTAATTAAAAAAAAATAGAGTGAATACGTAGTACATGAAAACTATCTAGCCATCTGACCATTTTTTGAAATCAAATCATCGTGAGTTAGAACCTCACTAAGACCATCAGAGCATTTTTATTCCCTTGGAAAGAAAATTACCCAGCATCGTTACGCAAAAATTTCCCCGGGGGAAAAATAGCATCGAAGAGGGGGAAATCCCGCTTGAAAACCACAGGAATAAATATAAAAAACCCCACTCTGTCGTTGTCATCCCTCAAAATCAAAGATCCATCGAAAAAATAAAGTTCCAAGAAGCAGCATCATATCTAACACCTACGCAGTGCCCTTTCCCCACTCGGTCGTTGCCATCCCCAAAAATCAAAGATTCATTGAAATAATAAAGTTCCAAGAAGTACCGCTAGGGGAGCAGCACATCAGCATCGAGTTGACACCCCCTATGTCCGACCAGCCGTTTGTCAGAGGCTGGTTGAGTGAGTACAGTGCTATTGATTGCGAATCAAATCGACTGCTGTTCCGATAGACTCTGTTAGCAGAGCGAGGGGAGTGATTCGCTCCCCTCAGAAATTTTTTTTTAATTCGACTCCCTAATATACAAAAGGGTTTCGAGGCAGTGGGTTTGGACTTAGTTAAAACTGCCCTTGTGAGGGCAAAGTCCAAACCACGGTCATAGCAAGGTGCGCAACTCTGACATACGAGCGGGTACGTCGCCGTCGTGCTGGTTCCCCTGATCTACGGATCAGGCCAAATCCCGCACTCAACCAGGGTCAGGTGCAGGTTACAGCGGAAGAACCCCAGGGTACCGCTGAGCACTTGACTTTCGAACGACGTAAGTCTGACCGACCAGGGACACAGGTCCCAGGACTTGCACTCGGTTAGCAACCAGAATTGAGAGATGGCAGAGGATGCGGGGGCTCCAACCCCCGTCCAAGTGGGCCCGTTGTGGCAGACTGCGGCTTGGAACCTCCGTCGGAGTTCGCAAGCGCAGTCAACTCCTTCTTCCAGGAGTTGGAGAGGATTCTGGAGAATCCTTCAAACAAGGTTCTGGTTAACACCAGAACCAAGATAAGAAAGGTAGCGAACTCGCTACAAGCAGCTTGCACCAAGCAAGTGATAGAGATGAGTCTCGCCCAAGGGAGACTCCAGGAAAGAAGTGAGCACGCTAGCGCGGCTCCAAAAACATATGCCGAAACGGCTCGAGCAAAGCCAAGCAAGGGGAACACTGCCCCAAAGCAAAAAACGGCTAAAAAGGAGGTAGCCAAGAGGGTCGAGAAGAGGCACGTGCTTCTCGTTTACCCGGCAACAGACAAGGGTTCTCCCTCGTCAGAAGACGTTAAGGCGGTTCTGCAAACACAGATTTGCCCCGCCAAACTCCAAATTGGGGTAAAGGGAGTTAGAAAAGTGAATGGGGGAGGAGTAATGGTCGAATGCTCCTCCGCCAAGGAAATAGAGAAGTTGGATTTCGAGCTAAATAAAGAGCAACGAAGTGACCAAGGAGAACCTTCGGTCAAGGTTGCCAGCCAAAAGGAATCCGAAGTTTATCGTCTACGGGATAGACGGAAACCTGTCAAGGCAACAGGTCGAGCAATGTCTCGTGGAACAGAACCCAGAGCAGGAGGAGAGCAGCCTCCAGCTCAAGTTCTCTTTGAAGGTGAAGGGTGGGAAACGCCACTGGGTAGCAGAGGCGGACCCACTGACCTTCAAAAAAGTGATGAGACGAGACAAGCTCGGAGTGGGGACCGTCCACTCAGTAAGGGAATATCTGAGGGAGGTCCGTTGCTACAGGTGTAACGGGTTCGGGCACTTTAGGTCAAGGTGCCCCGAAGAGCAGGATAGGTGTGCCCGGTGTGGGGAAACCGGGCACAAGCGCCAGGAGTGCAGCAATAGCCCAGTCTGCACTAACTGCCTGGCAAACAGCAAGAGATTCAGGCGTCGAGTGGATATAGGCCACTTGAGCCTAGACAAGGAATGCCCAAGCCTTGTCAGAGAACTGGCTCTGCTAAAAGAACGCACTCATTATGGATAAAAAACCAAAGAGAGGCGTTAAGGTGCTTCAAATCAATCTGCACCATGCACGGGCAGCAACAACACAGGCCCTGGTGACAGCCACTGAGCAAAAAGCTCATATTCTGCTTCTGCAGGAACCATTCGAACAGGGGGGAGAGTGGTGGGCTTCCCTAACTCCTACCGGATCTACCACCCTAGGGTGGCAAAGCCCAGGGCAGCCACGGTCGTGAAGGACCCGTCCCTAGCGGTTCTCGAGATAAAATGCTCCGAGAACGTGGTCGCCCTAGGGGTGGAATGTGGTGATGAGAAATTTTTAATGGTGAACGTATACAGTTCTCCAGCAGGCGATCTGAGAGAAACGCTGAATGAGCTAATGGCTCTATTAGGGGAATTCCCCAGTCATGAGATTTTAAAGCAGGCGATTTCAACGCGAAGAGTCCTCTCTGGGGCCAACAAGACGAGGATGAACGCGGCCAGCTTCTAGTGGACTTTGCCAACGCGGCAGACATGAGTTTCTTGAACGATCCAGAGAGCACCCCGACCTTCCAAGGGGCGAGGGGCTCCTCTTGGATCGACGTGACTCTCGTCAGAGTCTCTCAGCGCAGCCTCGTCCAGAATTGGCAAGTACTGGACGATGAAAGCTGCAGTGACCACCTAGCACTAGCTTTCGTTTTGGGATCGGAAAAGCCCATCCGACCCAAGCGCAAAAGGTTCTTCATGAAGAATCTAGACTGGTGGGCTTTTAAAGCCAAATTAACTACCCTGTTGGGGGTAGGAGGGCAGAAGAGGCAGCAGAAGCGTTGGACCTCAACTCCCTCTTTGAAGAACTTACCAGTCAAATCACAGAGCTACGCGAGAGTAGTAGGGGAAATAAAAAGGGAGCCAAGGATCCCCACCCCTGGTGGTCGGAGAAACTAAAAGCTCTAAGGGCGAGAGCTAGGCGGAGTAGGAAAGCTCTGCAAAGAGCAAAAGCTACACCGCAAGACAGGGAGTGCACAGAAGTGCATAAAAAGGCTCGTTCAGCATACAGGAGAGAACTGAATCTCTCGAAAATCTCTTACTGGAGAAAGCTGTGTGAGTTCCAAACTCCGGCAGACCCTTTCGGGATCCCATATAAGATCTCGAGGGGATCCATCACCGAACCGCTAAAACTGGCAGCGGTCGAAAGGGCAGACGGAAGCCTATCAAAGACTCTTGATAGTACCGTAGAGAGTCTCTTGGATTACCACTTCCAAGGAGACGAGGGAGAAAGGGACTCCCCACAACAAAAAGAAATAAGGGATGAATGTCGGATCCCGCCGGACACTGGTGAGGACCCCCCCTTCACGAGAGAGGAAGTGGAGAACGCCCTCTCCAGTCTAAATACGGGCAAAGCACCAGGCAAGGATGGGTTCGACCTCAGCATAGTGAGAGAAATCTACTATGCAAATCCCGGGTATTTTGTGGCGCTCCTAAACGAATGCCTCGGGAGGGGAATCTTCCCAGACTTGTGGAAAACAGCGGTGCTAGTTCTTTTCAACAAGACCGGAAAGAACAAAAATGATCCCGCAGCCTACAGGCCCATCTGTCTTCTCTCTGCGTGGAGCAAGGTGCTGGACAAGCTCATAACGAACAGAGAGCTTGGCTTTCTCATGGATCAGGGAAAGTTAAACAGGAACCACTTTGGTTTCCTTCCGGGGCGTTGCGCAACGCAGGCAATTCGCAGCCTCAGAGAGAGGGCAGAGAGGAACAAAGCGGAGGGGCTCCATACCTGCTTCATCTCACTAGACGTGAGGGGTGCATTCAACAGTGTCTGGTGGCCAATGGTTTTAACCAGACTTAAAGAACTTGGCTGTCCAAGGAACCTGTTCAAGCTGATCAGCAGCTACCTGTCTGATAGAAGAGTCGAGTTCGAAGCGGGGAATGGGCAAACCTCGCGTTCGTACCACAGAGGGTGTCCGCAAGGATCCAACTCCGGGCCGCTTTGGTGAAACATAGTTGCAGACGCAGCACTGAATCTAGACCTGGGGCCCGCAGTAAAAATTCAAGCCTATGCGGACGATTTCGTTCTCGTGGTCTCCGTCTCAGGGAGACACGTGATCGAAAGGGAAGCACATAGCGCCTTAGCTGTGCTAGACAATTGGAGCAGAGAAACCAAACTGTGCTTCGCTCCTGAAAAAACCACTCTACTAGCGATAGCTAAGAGTGGAGTAATGAAAACACCACCTAAGTGCAAATTCCAAGGGTGCACTATCAAGGCGGTGCGTGAAATGAAGTACTTGGGTGTGGTCCTGGATCAGAGTCTATCAGGGCTGCACACCTGAGGCATCTTCGAACAAGGTGCACGCTGATCCTCAATAGATTGAATGGCATGAGGTTATCGGGCAAAACCAAGAAGGCCATCTATCAGAGAGGAATAGAAAGAATTCTGACATATGGCAGTGGAGCTTGGTGGACTCCCACCGTCAGAATGAAGAAGGGCATAAACCAAATCCAAAGGTTGGCCCTACTGGGAATCACCGGCTGTTTTCGCACAACGTCGACCCTAGCACTCCAAGTGCTGGCGGGGTGCGAGCCGGCAGACCTAGTAGTGGAAAGGGAGGCAGCAATGCACTGCCTAAGGTCAGGCGAGGACGCCTACCTTCTCGGTGTGCCGCATCGAGCCTCCAACATGGAGATGGAAAGCGTGGACTGGCAGATCCACCCTGCCGAGGAAATTTGCCCACCGTGGAACAAGGAGAAACCCACGGGAGTTGGGCATGAGCTGTTCACGGACGGCTCAAAGTTCAAGGGACAAGTGGGAGCAGGCTTCTGTGCGTTCTCGGATGGGAACGAATCCACTGCAGGATGCGTGAAATTATCGCAGAACGCTTCTGTCTTCCAGGCAGAACTTCTGGCGATAGAGAAGGCAGTCACCTGGACACTCCCCAGGCGTAGTGACGAAAGGATAAAACTCTACTCGGACAGTGAGGCAGCACTGCAGGCTCTGAGTAGATTCAGGGGAAGAAACCCCATCGTCCAGAGGATCAAAACCCTCTTGAGGGCAGAGGGAGATGGGGCAGTCAGTTTCCACTGGGTACGAAGCCATGTCGGAACCCTAGGAAATGAAAGGGCAGACCAGCTGGCGAAGGCAGCCACGCTGAAAGAGACGGTTGACGTGCAATGTAGAATGCCGCGAAGGAGTATTCGCGCAGCATTGACACGACAGACCATGACCGAATGGCAGGTCAGATGGGACACGGGAGAGACAGGGCGGAAGACACACAGAGTGTTTCCGAAGGTCTCGACCAAACGAGCACAGACAAACAAGTTCCCGAATCAAGTACTCAGTGGCCATGGCATCAGCCCTGAATACCTAGGCAGATTTGCCATCAGGAACTGCACTTGTCCCTGTGGAGATAGGTCGGCAAGCATTGAACACTGCGTGCTAGATTGCAGCGGCTTCGCCGAATGGAGAAACACACTGATCCCAGGTGTGCAAAAAACGCGAAGATTGGATCTGCTCATCCAATCCTCCGTTAACAGGAGGGGGATAATAGCCCTGGTTGAGCGGCTAACCCTCCAGCAACATACGATCTTCCCCAGTCAAACGGGGACCGAAACGCAAGAGGTGTACGTGCACACCGAAAGCGATTCGGAAGAGGAATGAGGGCAGAAGTCTGTGGGCAAGCAGACAAAATTCCCTCCAGTGTACATACTATGTAAATACTCTTTAAATCTCTCAATGTTGTAAGTCCTAAGCATGAGGACAGTGTAATTGATGTGTGTAAGTCTTGTTGAAAAAAATAATAAAGGGAAATTTTTCCCCAAAAAAGTTCGAGGGCAAGGAATCTCCCAGTCAATGCTAAATAAATGAACGACCTATCCCGCCAGACAGGGCGGGAACCCAGATAAGGTATGCTAGGTTGCCTGCCAGCACGTCACCACGGGCTGGTCTCTGGGCCACGAGGGTGACCAGGGTCCGAACCGGCGTCTCAAGGCAGGATAATTGTCGCAACATGTCAAAATAAAATCCAAGGTGCTCAATTAGTCCCCGTGGAGCCAAGACATATTGGCGGAACGGGACAATGAAATCAGTATTTTACCCCCTATATACACCCCTTTACACACTCTGTGGTTGTCATTTGTCAAAATCAAAGTTCCATCGAAAGTTCCAAGAAGCACCACTAGGGGGCAGCACATCGAGTTGGCATCCCCTATATCCAACCCCTTTCCCACTCGGTCGTTGCCATCTCTCAAAATCAAAGATCCATCGGAAGTTCCAAGAAGCACCGCTAGGGGGCAGCACATTGAGTTGGCATCCCACTATATCCAACCCCTTTCCCACTCGGTCGTTGCCATCTCTCAAAATCAAAGATCCATCGGAAGTTCCAAGAAGCACCGCTAGGGGCAGCACATCAGCATCGAGTTGACATCCCCCTATTTCCAACCCCTTTCCCACTCGGTCGTTGCCATCCCTCAAAATCAAAGATCCATCGAAAGTTCCAAGGAGCACCGCAAGAGGGTAGCACAGAACTAAGAAAATAAAATAAAGTTAATAAAGTTCCATTAAAGAAAATCTCAAAAAAAAAAAATAAAGTTATGCAAAGTAACGCTAGAAGTCACCACCATCGTTAGGGGGGGCGTAAAACCTTCATCCCCCACACATCCTCATCTCCTGCTCCTCGGCTGCTGTATAGGTCAAACCCTTCGGCCGCAAGGAGGCTCCTGCTAGCTCCTTCAAAAAGAAGGAGGGCTCCTTGCGGCCGAATCGGTCATTTCCCACTACTTATGTAGTACATGATACTAAAACAAACTTCAGTTCCTCGTGTTTAATGTATAGAAAAATTGTCACAACAATGAAAACTAAAAAAAAAGTTTGGGAAAATGTTGACTTAAGCTCAGTACTGGGGTCAGAGCTCGTCCATTGATTTTATCATATTTGGGTGTTTATTCGATAAACCAGATAGGGGAAGAGAGAGAGAGAGAGAGAGAGAGAGAGAGAAACATGTTTATTTATTGTAAGAATTGAAATACATAGAAACAGCAGGTTTTTTTAGCTAAATTATGCAGAGCCAAAATAAATGCAAATTGTAGATTACTAAGAATGACAGTTTTCATTTCATAGAGCATGTGACACAATGAAAGAAACTGGAATGAAGCTGGCAAAAGAATGGGCTACTTGTAAAATGTGACGAATGAAAACTAAAACATGACTTGTGAAATACGTGTTTCATCGAAGAGGAAATCATGAGATAGGTGAATTTCATTCTACCTTTAACGACCCCCCGCCTAGTGGCCGAAGGATCAGAAGAGCGGGCTTTTGATCAATCGTCCGACTTAGTCCTGGTTTATGTCCCAAATGCGGGGATTAGTAATGAGCTTATCGCTCCATGGTGTGCTTCTCCTTCTGCCCTTTCCCTGGGAAATATGGGCTCAAGTTAATGAAGGCGACTCCTTTTACCGCTAGATGCTCATGGATATCGGCATATACCGAAATGAAAAAATAATAAAAAGCATAGAAATTACGGAAGAAATATTCCTCACAAATGTAAAGATTTTCGGGAAAAGCGCCGCATCGGCGTGAGAACCGCACCTGACAAAAATCGCTATTTAGGAAAGAAATTCGTTGTAAGAGCCGCACCTGACAAAAAATCGCTATTTAGGAAAGAAATTCGTTGTAAGAGCCGCACCTGACAAAAAATCGCTATTTAGGAAAGAAATTCGTTGTAAGAGCCGCACCTGACAAAAATCGCTATTTAGGAAAGAAATTCGTTGTAAGAGCCGCACCTGACAAAAATCGCTATTTAGGAAAGAAATTCGTTGTAAGAGCCGCACCTGACAAAAATCGCTATTTAGGAAAGAAATTCGTTGTAAGAGCCGCACCTGACAAAAATCGCTATTTAGGAAAGAAATTCGTTGTAAGAGCCGCACCGATATAAGCGCAGCACCCTAAAAGTTTGAAATCTCAGAGCCATCGATGTAAGAGCTTCGACAAATAACATCGTAACACGTTTGCATCAAGACCTGAACTACTGCATATTTTTAAAAGTTATTTCCCCCATAATTTCATAATCTTTTACGTTATTTACGGTAACTTAATGAGATAACATGAAAAATCAGATGGACAATCATGACATTGTGAATCCCGAATATTCTTTCCTTTATCATCTTATTTATTTATTTGATTATGAATTCCAACTTGTAAATACAGTTTTAACAGCATGAATTGCCGGTGTTATTTTTAGTTGAAAACACTGGTTTGTGCCATCAAAAACGAAAATAAAGTGAGAGATATTACATAGCATTTCTTATAGAATCATGCTCTTGAAGAAAAGTACAAATAAACAGATGAACGAAGCAGAAACGTGCTGGCAAAAAGAAATAGAAATCAACTCTGTTTTTAATTGCAAGCACGTGTGAAAACCACGAGTGCTATTTTTGATAACAATTTTATCCCTATTTTCTGGAACAAAACTAAATTCTCAGAAGTGCTGTAGATCGTGATATGTATGAGAGAAATGTCCCCCAACATCATCATGCAGTCGTTGTATTTGGCTTTAACATCGCGGCCAGGGAGAGGACGAAAGAGTCACTGGAGGGTTAGCAACGCCGTGTGTTAGTGAACAGTGAGAGAGAAAGTTCCCATAAAAACAGAGCGAGAGAGCCAGATTTGACCGGCCATTAACTAAGAAGGGAGAGAGAGAAAGCCTAAAAACTATGGAGTACAAATGGAAGACATGTGCCGCTAGTTCCAGTGCCTAGAAAACGAATTCAGGGTAAGCGCTGCATCGGCATAAGAGCTAAAGGGTGGGAAAACCCCAATTTTTTTTTTTCACCATAACAGCCGCGGTGCTTAGCCAAAAAATTACGTTCCATGGGATATTCACAAGTACATTATCATAAGTAGTCAGATTGTGGAACTAAATTCCTTGTATAGTTCACTGCTCTCCACGTAACATCTTTTCAGAAAACCTAAAAATTACATCGCCCTAGAGCGGGAATTGAGTTCACATTTCCAGATTTCCGTTCGAGCATGGTACTGTTACACCACCCAGGACAAAGCGGTTTCAAATAAATAAAGCTAAGCAATTATATCTTAGAAATCTAAACAACTATATATTTGCTCTAGTGGCAGCAATCCAAGGCTTCCTCGCAGCGTCGACGACACTTTCAAATACAGGAACTGATATAGGTTATAAATCCCCAGTGCTTCTCGCAGGTATGATCATATAAATTATGGAAGAAATATTCCCCAAAAATTCATTCTCCTGCTGACTAAACAAACTTTGTTAATAATAGTAGCGAACACTTACTGATTTTTAAAAAAGTTTGAGACATTTAGTTTATGTACTCGAAAACGCAATGAATACGTACAAGAAAAATAAGCAAACTTAAAAATCTACGTTTATACACTGGCGTGCAAAAATTAAGAACGAGACTGTTTTTCGAATGTAACGTCGTGCAGAAGTGTTCCACATCGACTCAGATCATACCATAAGATCCCCAAGATGTAAGAATATGGGACAGGTGAGCAAAACTGTCCAGACAAGGACTCCAAAGGATACAAAGGCACTTTATTGAAAAGGTAGTTTCGAGCACAACTGGACAGAAGACAGAAACGTCCATTTGACAGGCGGCTGCCAAGAAAAATCCAGTCTTTAGTATCACCCCTGACTGCGTTGCAGGACTTACAACGTCTGTCCATGATGAGGACGAGGTTGTCAAGGAGCTGTTGAGGTATCGCGGCCCATTCCTCTTGTAGCGCCAATCGCAGCTGCGGAATCGTTGCTGGCGGCTGGTGACGTGCTGCCAAGCGTCTCCCGAGAAGGTCCCACACGTGTTCGATTGGATTTAGGTCCGGGGACCTTGTGGGCCAATCCATGCGTTGAATATCTTCGCTCTCCAACAACTCTGCGACATCCACTGTACGATGAGGTGTAGCGTTGTCGTCCATGAAGAGGAACTCAGGACCCACAGCACCTTTAAACAGACGCACGTGAGGCAGGAGAACCGCCAAGGAATTGATGATTCACAGAGGTGTGGTGTTTATTGCATCCCACTATTGGACAATGAATCGCATGAGTGTATTAATTATTACATAGGCTCCACTCGGTGGAAACTGTGCCTCAGGCTGCAGGAACATAAATATAGCTTAAAACCAAGCCATATCTGTACAGCGCTTACCAAGTGCATTGATTTGGAAGATTTAATCCCTGATTGGGACAATGCCAAAATTTTGAAAACCCCAGCCCTACACACATGCTGAGAGTTTATTCATTTCTGCGTTCAAAGACTATTGCTGCAATGATAATTGCCCTTGGCAGGAGCGTGTGTAGAATTTTTTTTCGGGGGGGGGGGCGAAAAATTGGAAGTTTCTAAAATCCACCAGGATAAATGGAAGTTAATAAAGAAAGAAAAAAACAACATTTTAATAATAGAAAAAGGTATTTCTTTTTAGTTTTTTTAGGTATGTAACATACATACACTGGCGGAAAGTGAAAAAAGAACACCAAGAAGGAGACGTCTGATACCAACGAAATTTATACAGCATAATAACGGAATACAGAGGATAACGTGATCAAAACATTATGGCAAAATACAGCTGTATTTGCTGGTAAACTGAAAAATAACATTTCCGTGTAACATGGTTAGTACGAGGTTGAACAGCCATGAACTGCGTCCCACTGTGCAATTCTGGCATGGAGTCTGTCGCACAGATGTTGGATGTAAGTTTGGGGTATTGATTTCCAAGCATCCTCAACCTGGACGCGTAAATCGGGGATGGTCGTGGCTGGCCGTGGAGACCGGATAAGTCGTTGCCCCATAAAATCCCACACGTGCTCAATGGGGGACAAATCCGGTGAACGTGCAGGCCATCGAAGTTGTCTCACACCCTGAAGTGCACGTTGCGTTGAACGTGCCGTGTGTGGGCGTGCATTATCTTGCTGGAAAACACCACGATGGACCGACCTTACAACTGGCACAACAACGGGCTGAATGATGTTGTTGATGTAGGAGGTGCTGTTTAGCGTACCCGGTACAAACACTAGTTGTGTACGGGAGTGATATCTGATCACTCCCCACACCAGGAGACCAGGTGTAGGCCCTGTGTGTTGCTGGCGAATGTAAGAAGGGTAGAGATGCTCCCCTGTGCGTCTGCGAACACGCATACGGCCATCGGAGGCTCCCAAGCAGAATCTGCTTTCATCGCTGAACACGACAGATCGCCATTGCGTTCTCCAGTGCAGACGTTGGCAACACCACTGCAGCCGATCCTGACGGTGGGCTGGAGTCAGAGGTACACATGCCAGAGGCACACGTGCACGTAGTCCTGCATCCAGGAAACGGTTGCGGATTGTTCGCACAGTCACCTCAGGTGCAACGGCAGCTCGGATTTGCGTTGCAGTGGATGTTCTGCTTGACAACGCCGCTCTTCTTATGCGTCAATCGGTCCGCTCATCAGTCCGTCTGTGACTCCCGGTTCCACGTCTTCTAGTGTGGGAATGTTCCTCGGACCATCAACGCCACCATCGTACCACTGTTGCCGCGATAATTATTCTAATTTTGATCACATTGCCTTCAGTATTAGAAATTCTCCAATTTGGTATTCAAGTACAAAATTAATTGTTTTTAATTATGTTAATTAATTAACATAATTAATTACGTGACTGCTTAATTAGAGAAATTTTTAATTAGGCGCACAAACTATCATCCCAACCCAGGCGCATAGGGAGTCGCGGGGTTCGTTTCTTCTCTTTTCTCCATTTTTCCCTTCCACGGGGGAAAGGAGGTCTACGTTGCAAGCGCCAGGCTAGGTGCAAAATTTCGGAAACTAGGCGAAAGGCATTTTCTTCCATTCCCGGCATGTGAGAAGCAACAGCATTGCGAATTGCACAATGCTTCCGAAACAACAATGGCATTTCGGTGGCTACACGACGAAAATTTAAGAAAGAAGTCTTAAAGCGGTAAGAAGCTAAGGCTAGGCAATAAATGTCACCCAAGAGCGTTGTCGGAGAACATATTTCAGTCGGCCATACGCGACTTCGAGCAGTTTTCAAGTTTTAAAAAGGGTTTGCTCGGAGTCTACTATAATAGAACCCAACAACGGGGTGACAGTTACGGCCAAATAAATTTTTAAAGGGCTTAGCTCAGCAGATGGTCAGCAGGCCAGGGAACATCTGCTCCAAGTAGCCACTGGTCAGTCGCCACTGGACAAGCGGTCCACTTGCGTACTAGGGGAGGAAATCCAGAACCAATGGTGGTGCGAGGGACGTTTCCTCGAGGTAAGGACACGCCAAGCCGCAGGGCGAGAAGGGAAAGCGAAAACTCGAATATAAGCAGAAACTTAAAATTTGAAAAAGAAAAAGAACGACGAGAAAAAAGAAGGACGGAACGAAAAAGGACGAAGAAAAAATGAGAGCGAAAAAGGACGAAAAAGAACGGAAATAAAGTGAAACAGGAGAGAAAAATATAGGAGCGAAAAACGGACAGACAGAGGGAGAGACGGGGTAGGCAAAGAAATGCCAAACTATGCGGAGTGCCAGAAGTCCGTCGACTTGAAATCAAGAACTGTAGAACAGTAAAGTTCTGAGAAACCATCGGCTGTGTTGTATCCACGGAGGACACCAGACCACCAGCGTTTTCCTCAACCACTGGATCGATGAACCCCGAAGTTCTACATAGGGTAAGACATCATCCTAACATTTCCATCCCTTGCATGCTGAGTATTCAGTTAAGTTTTAGAAATGACCCCTTATTGCTCACCCCGTACTGGTTGGATTGTTAGGGATATTGGTAGTTTTTACATTTTCTCAAGTAAACCATAATTTCCTTTCTTAGAGATGTGTTATAATTTAAACCGGTCCCACCATTTAAATTGTTCTAAAATTAAGCATTATAAAACAAATAAATTTTATATTTGTTTTCTTAAATCAACGTGTTTTTCTTCACGCTGCTCTGCAAATGGGCACGTGTGTCTGTATTAGTTTAAAGTAAGCCATAGTTTCTCTTCCTTCACAGATACCCTATTTCAAGCATATAACCGAAACGTTAGTTCTTTTTTAAATTTAATTTCTTTTGCGGCATATGAGTTCTTGCGACAACCTCGTACGAGCTCATATGAAACACAACGCTTTTAAGTCCCAACGATGAGACTGGGTCGCCTATACTAGGAAACTCAATGTCATTGTTGCCAATCTAGATGATCGGAATTCACTAAAAAAATCTATGCCCCTCAAGTTCCCACCGGGACTTGGCGTGGTGACATTAAATTGGTGCCGTGACCAACGATAAATTGGTCCCGTGACCAACGATTAATTGGTCCCGTGACCAGCGCTTAATTGGTGCGGCGGACCAGGCTTAATTGGTGCAGTGTACCAGATAAATAAAATTCGTTCATTATGCATCATGATCTGGCTAATGAATCTGCAAATTGTTTGTACAAAATTGTGAAGTCCTGTAAACAAGAAATTTATCTATTTGGCTGTTTTTGGATATGGAATTTCGCGGACCAGTGAAAGTGTTGTGGTATTACTAATGTCTTAAGACAGAAGAGTAGGAGGTGATTTGTAAAAAAAAAAAAAAAAATTTCTGTACGAGTAATCTTGGTGGACCAGTAAAAGGTTTGTTTTCAAAAGGCAACAGTGTTTTCTTATCTGATTAGGAAAGTAAATTTAAATAGACTGGGCAAACCGTAGTAAGGAGTAGACCAGAAATAATAATAATTAGTAATAATAGTGAAAAAAATAAGAGGATAAAATTAAATTGCAAATGTTGATAAAATGGGAAGGATATATGCATTCTGTTTATTTTGGTTGTTAATAAACTTGGTAAATAATACTACCAGCAAAGTAATCGTGGATGTGGCTATGCAGCAGGGTTATAAGGTTATGTGTGTGCAGTAAATAACTTAACGGGGAAATAAGGTAGATTCGAGAAGCACAACAAACAGTAATTTGTTTAATTTGCAGCGGTTTATTTTTCTTTTTCGCAACGTCATTATTTACGATCAAGTATTTTGCACATTTTATTATGATGATATATTTTCATTTGATTTTGGTGCATTAGTGTATTTCAAATGCAATGATCATTTTTTTTTCTCTCTCAATCTTTTTATTTACAATGCAATAATTAAGAGTGTTTATTGGGATTGATGGCTTTGGGTGGTATTTACAGTTCATTGTAATGTGTTGTGAGAGTTACATTTTACGGGTCGAAAGAGTAGGTTAATGTGAGGGGGTTAATAATTATTTTAAAAATATTTTACGTATGATATTTGGTGTGTAATGAGTAGTAGGGTGTTACAGTTTATTTTAAAAGTGTTTCACGAATGATATTTCATGTGTACTGAGTAGTAGAATATTGCAGTTTATTTTTAAAAGTGTTTCACGAATGATATTTCATGTGTACTGAGTAATAGGGTACTACAGTTTATTTTAAAAGGGTTTCACGAATGATATTTCAAGTATCGGGAGTAGTAGGATTTCTGCAGTGTATTTTAAAAAGGGTTTCACGAAGGATATTTCATGTGTCACTATTAGCATGGTATTTGCAGTTTATTTGCACGAGTTTCACGAATGATATTTCATGTGTCGCAAGTTATCTTTTATGCTTGAAGATATTTACAATTTATTTAAAGTGTTGCAAGTGTGGTATTTTATGTGTCGCGAATGGTAAGATTGGGTTTCTAGGTATGCCCCCATCTAAATGCTAGTAGAGAAAATCATCTCGTTGCATCGATTTTTGCACTTACGTAGAAATTTTAGTAACTGGTTAGTGAGTAAGAACAGGTAAAACTTAGGCATTATAATAAGAGCAACGTCTGGTACCTTTCAGGGTTTGTTAGAGCTTAGTATTTTTGGTCGTAACGTGAAAAAGCAAGGATCTGGGTTTAGGACCGCGTTTTCGTAGGCCCTCAACTATAAATTTATTATGCCTGACCCGGTGGAAAACAATACGGCAGCTGCCCCAAATTCGACTTTTGAAACCCAGCGTGCTATCCAGTCGATGGCGGGTATGCTGAATTACATTCCGGTCTTCACGGGAACCGATGAATCTATAACTGCAAGGCAGTTTTTCGAAATGATCGACAGTACTGCCCAGATTGCAGGTTGGTCAGATGCGGTGAAGATACTCGCAGCTAGGGCCAAATGCAAAGCTGCCGCGAGCCAATTTTTGACCGATGCGGCGGACGTTCGGAAGGAGACCAGCTACGCCGTATTCCGAGAAGCCGTAATAAAAAGATTTGACGCTCAGGAGCCTCTCGCAGTTAAAATGCAAAAATTTACAACTTGTAGGCAGCGCCCGGGTGAAAAGGTAGCGGAGTACGTTTCCAGATTAAGGGGCCTAGCTCATTCCTATCTGGAACACGTGGACCAGGCAAGTCCGGAGGTCCAAGAACTGGCGGACAAAACTAAGCTGTCCCAGTTCCTTAATGGGATGAGTAGCAAATTGCGGCGGACCGTCCTGTCATTTGCTCCGAAAACCTTCTCCGAAGCCGTAGACCGAGCCGTTCTCGAGGAACTAAACGATCATTTGGTTGACCATAATGTCAACTTTGCAGATATAGGTGGGGTTCCTCCCCAAGAAAATCCAGTAGGCATAGGAACTACCCCGGATGCCATTTCGGAGTTGTGCGGGTTATTGGCGCATCAGATGGCTGACCACGAGGTTCAGGTAAACGCCCTAAAAGAGGAAACACGAGGGTTAGAAAGAAGGTTGCGAGAGGCAGAAAACGCTCACCGAACGCAGGTGGCGAGAATAAGAAATTTTCAGGCGAGCAACTCTCACCCAAGGGGAAATGGTGGTCATAACATTGCACAGATCACCGGAAACTGTCACGCGTGCCAAAGTTACTCCCACCATCGCAGAGACTGCCCCGTGTGGAATCAGAATTTTTCCGCCAGCAGTACCCAAGCCATGATTATTTCCGCGAGGATCGCAGAGATCAGCGCAACTCTTTCTCCCGCACGCCCGCTCCAAACGAGATTCGCTCCTTTAGCGGGAGCACGCAGAATTATCCCCGTCCCGTCAGAGGGAGGTCCTCCGATAACGAAAGAAGAGAGTTTCCTCCGCAACCTCAAAACAGGGGCTGGGGACAGCAGGGGAATCGAGTCCGCTTTGCGGATAACGCTGGCGGCGGAGCACGTAGTTCGCAAAGGCGAAATTTAAACTGAAGGCAGGCCAGCGCCGAAGGCCGAGCGCTGGTCAGAGTAGTAGTGAAATAAAGGCCAATTTGATGTTAACCAACTGCTCGATTGAGGAGCAAGGGGCATTACCACTAATTAAAATAAAAGTCGGTAACGTTGTGGTAAGCGCGCTGATCGATTCCGGGGCGGCCATCAGCTTAGTTTGCTACTCCGTATTAGAACAGATTAAAGGGAAGGTAAATATGAGATCTCGGAATTACACAATACAAGTACGGGGAATTACGGGAAGTCCTTTGAATACCTCCGCTTGTTACAAATTTCCTATAAGGATAGGCGCAGATCAAATAACGCATTCTTTCCACGTCACGCAGCAGAGATTACATGCGGATTATTCCATGATTTTAGGCTGGGATTTGCTGAAAACACATGGGTATACTTTTAATGCGGGAGCCGGAACATTAGGGCGAGCAGGGAAATCTGAACAGATTAGGATAAATCCTGGGAAGAGGAAGAGAAGGGGTAGGAATGCGAAAATTGCAAAGGTAAACAAGGTCGGACCCCCACCCTACCCCATAAATCGCCGGGAAAGAGTTAGAAAGCCCGTGATCCCCGATGTGACCAAAACTGCTAAAATCTTAAAGAAGGAAGTAATTCCTCCCTGTTCCGAAAAGATTGTTCTAGCGAAACGCCCTCCATTTTTGGATAGCCCTAATAATCAAGTTCTCGTGCAGCCCATAGACAAATATTCGCAGGGTTATGTTAGGATCGGAAGATCAGTAAATACTTTAGGCCCTTCCGGTAGGATCCCGATTTTGGTTGCAAACCTCACGTATTAACCAATGCACTTGAACAAGCATACAAAAGTAGCTTTCGTTCAGCCTATCGTAGATGTAGGTACCGTGCAGGAAAGTAAACCTGCCAAACTTCCACCCTTGTCTCCCCGGGACTTTAATTTAGAAGGAATAGATCCTGAACGCAAAAGGCCTTTGAATGACCTATTAATGGCTTATAAGGATGTTTTTGCTCGCACAACAAGCGAGCTGGGCAAATGTAATTTACTATTCCATGAAATCAACTTGAACACAGATGTGCCCACAGTAGGAAAGTTATACCGCGTCCCTCATCACTTAAGAAAAGAGGCTGAACAGCAAATAACCGATCTCCTGAGTGCCGGAATAATTACAGAGAGCGTATCGCCGTATATGGCACCCATGCTTCTCGTCCGAAAAAAGGATTTGTCTTATAGAGCGTGCGTAGATTATCGTGATTTAAACGAGGTTATTATTCCGGACCATTACCCTTTACCTAGGATAGAGGATCTTCTAGAAAAAGCTAGGGGAAATAGGTGGTTCACTACCTTGGATATGAGATCAGGGTTCCACCAGATGGAAGTTGATGATAAAGACAAGCACAAAACGGCATTTTCCACTCCCTGGGGTTCTTTCCAATTCGAAAGATTACCTTTTGGCTGCAAAACAGCCCCCACAAGTTTCCAACGTCTAAGCGATGTATTGTTGTCAGGATTATCTGAACACAGCATCATGTGCTTCATCGACGACATTTTTATAGAGTCAGTCGATGAAGAATCACATCTTCTAAAATTAGAGGCAGTATTTCGGCGGTTGCGAGAGCATAATCTAAAATTGTCCCCGAAAAATGCACCTTCATGCAACAGGCAGTAAAGTATTTAGGTCATATCGTCGATGGCGAGGGAATTCGTCCCGACCCCACGAATCTCTGTAAGGTGAACAATTTTACCACCCCTAAGACTCTTCGAAATTTACGAGGATTTTTGGGGTTGTGTAATTATTACAGAAGATTCATTCCCTCATACTCGGATATTGTAGCACCACTCACCGAACTTACTAAGAAGGGAAAGATCAAGTGGAATCCGGGAGCGGAGAGAGCGTTTCTCCAAATTAAAGCCTGTCTTTTGAGCGACCCAGTTCTAGCACACCCAGATTATGAAAAACCGTTCTATCTCCATTGCGATGCTAGCGATACGGGAATAGGATCAGTTTTACAGCAAAAGGATCAGTCAGGGAACCTGCATCCTATCGCTTTCATGTCGATGAAGCTGAATCCGGCTGAGAAAAATTACCCGACTATAGAGAAGGAACTCCTTGCGGTCGTTTCAGCAGTCAAATTTTGGAAACACTTTTTACTAGGTAAAGAATTTTACGTAATTAGTGATCATCGCCCTTTGGTTTATCTACAAAATTTGCGAGATGGTAATAGTCGTTTGAACCGATGGAGAATCTCTTTGAGCGAATTCAGCTATAAAATCCTGTATGAAAAGGGGAAACAAAATGTCATAGCGGATTGGCTTAGTAGGCAGTACTCTACCGACGGAGATAACGCGGGGTACGAAATAGAAGAGCCAAGAATAAGCACCGTAAACACTACACCGGACAAAACTGAAAGCCAGCGCATTAAGGGACTGCAAAGGGCAGATCCAGACCTGGCAGGTATTATCGAAACCTTACAAACGAGACGAATTCCTGCTAGTAAAGAGAGGGTTAGCGATAGTTTTTTCCTTAACGAAGAAGGGTTACTCTACCACTTTCAGCGGCCGGATAGAAATACGTCGCGTGAGGAACTTTGGGAGCAACTTGTTATCCGCAGTTCCATGAAGGCCGAAATTTTAGTACGTTGTCACGATTTGCCCTCATCACCCCATTTTGGATTTGAAAAAACACTATCTTGTGTTAGGGCCAGATATTTCTGGCTAAATCAGTATTCGGATGTGAGGAACTATGTCGAGTCTTGCCGCACATGCAACGAACGCTCGGGGCATAAACTAAGAGAAAAAGCAAAACTTCAGAGAACGACAGTGTGCTCCCATCCCTTCCAGCAGATATCATTAGACCTCTGCGGGCCGTATCCCACCACGTTCGATGGAAATAAATACATAATGGTTATGGTAGATTCTTTCACGAGGTACGTAGTGTTGGCCGCTATCCCAGACGGAAAGGCAACGACCGTCGCGGATGTCTACCTTGACAGAATCGTGGCCGTTCACGGTTTGCCGGAATCAAATCTCACAGACCTCGGCCAGGCCTTTATGTCCGAAGTATTCAAGAATTTGCTAACTAAATTAGGAATTAGGAGACTTAATTCCACGGCATACCATCCTGAGGGTAATTCGAAGAATGAGAGGTCACATTTCTTGATCAATAAATCTCTAAGTTGCTTGATTAACCAACAACAAACGGACTGGGACCGTCACCTGCCCCTCCTTCAACTAGCGATGAATAGCTCCACGCATTCCGCGACTAAATTTGCACCAAGTTACCTCGTGTTTGGTAGAGATTTGACAGTGCCCTCCGATATTCTAATTCCGCCCCACTGCCAGACCTACTTCACCCAGGACGACTACATCGAAAACTTCCTAGACCGCATGAGAAGGGTGTACAAGATCGTTTATGGAAATCTAGAAGAGGCTGCTGCGAGACAGGAAAGGAACGCGGATAGGTTCGCCCGAGAAGAGGATTTAAAAATAGGGGATAGAGTTTTTCTACACGTACCCTACGTTCAACAAGGTTTGTCCGAGAAATTGGCTCGGAAAAATAAAGGTGACTTCGAAATAGTGAGTTTTCCGTCTCCGGTGAACGTGAGAATTCGGTCAGTATTGGACCCCCGAAAAGACCAAGTCGTACATCGGAACCGGCTCTTTAAAGAGACCCCACGCCAGGCGCATCTTTAGCCCACTCCGGCTACCCCTACGGACGACCGGACACCAATTCCCGGTGCAAGAACGGACGAGGAGACAGGAGGGGACTCCGACAGCACGGAAGATTACGACTATGTCCCCTTCTTTGATTTCAACTCGGAGCCCCGAATCGAAGTTCCAGAAAGTCATGATTTCGATACAGAGGAAACAGTAGAGGTAGTGAGAAAGGCAGTTGTAAGGGATCCGTATTTTCTTCGTTCAGTAGGGCCCGAACCCGTGCCGACCCTACCGCCGCCATCCACCCCAGCCGCGTCGGGGACTCAATCGGTTAGCAACGTTGTCCCTGCCGTTAGTGAATGTCACACCATACCCAAGGCAGTGGTGGAAAGCAAAGCACAGCATAGGGAAATAGCGTCCCACGAACCAGGTTTTGTTGACAAAATGCTAAATAATTTAAGTCAGCCCCTGAATCCAGAGGGAAGATCGTGGTTCGATTTGGCAGATCGGTATTTGTCTCACTGTATAGGAGAAAATTTGGCCGGAGAAGCCACGCAAAATAACTCTGTAAATTGCATCTACCCAGTTTGGAAGAAGGCGAGGATAGAGCCCCGAGAAACTTTGGTTTAAACGAAGGTCACGTGCAGATTTGTCCGACAGGAATCGGACCCGTACCTCTCTCTCAGGATTGTAATAGTGAGGGATGATGGGGAAAAACAATTTTTCGGATAAATAAGCCGCCTGACAAAATTAATGTAATATTGCTCGGTAACTCAGTTTAAGGGAACTCGCGTATTTATTAATTAATAGACAATGCTACTAGAAATTCTCATATTGTTGGCTCAAGGGTTATAAAGTAAATAAAATCAGTACATATCAGATTTAAAGTTGGCATTCAGCGACATAACTGCAAAATGAGTTGTTGTTTTTTTCTCTTCGTGTTTGGTTAAATAACACTGCGGAAAGGGTACATAGCAGTCGATTCTGGGGTAACGGTTACGGTAATTATTACTAAACTAATGATGCTGGGCATTTTCAGCAGGTATTTTTAAAAAGAATTTCGGTATGTTTATGAATATATACTTTACCTTGGGATATTTCTATAACATTTTAAAATTTAACTTGCTTGTCTACAATAAATAAGCCATGAAAAATAGGGTAATCAGTATGGTACTAAAAGTACATAACTAGAAAAAAAAATGACAATATGTATATGCGAAAAAAAAGGGGATTTTATGCGGAATAAATAGCGAGAGAAAAAATAAATAAATATCTATATGCGTATTTTTAGCTGAACAAGTAACCACATATTATCATGAGGATTCCCAAAAAGGAATGCGAATTATGGAAATCTACACATATGCCTTGTCAGAAATAAGCGCAAGTGTCAAATAGTAGAATAATATTAATAATGCCAGCGGTAGCGATAATAGTAAAAACCGAGGCACAAAATATTTCCGTGCTTAGTCAAAAAAAAAAAAAAATAATAATAAACTAGGATCAGTACTATATTTTCTGTAACTCAGCAACAAAATATATATATTATGTGCAGCCCCGTCGCACCATAAAAATAAGAAAAATTAGTAAATAAATAAATAAGTAAATATATAAATAAATACTTAGGTTCGGATCTTCCGAAATATGAATTCAGGTTTTTTTTTATTTGCCTAGCACATATCAAAATAACATATATTGGTAATACTTAGTGCTATAACGAAGTAAATTTCTCCGTCATTTTCGGTCTACGCCGGGATTCGAACCCGAGTACGCTTATTCCGGAACAAGTCGCTCTACCAACTGAACTACGCAGACATGTATTCTGATTCCTATTTGCCTTTATGTCATGTGCGTCCTGCTGGCAGGTACGTCACATCTCCCCCCGAAAGAGGGCCGGGGGCATGGCCTACGGGTCAGCCGTAACCATGAATCGCTGCAGGCAGACAACCACTGTAGAACGTGCACTTGAGAACTCCCAGTCAATCTGGTGTGTGGAATGCAACGTCACACACATTTATTTTTCGAAGCACTGGAGAAGGGATTCTCTGATTTTTCCTATCTCGCGGTGTGGAAATAACATCACACTAATGCGAGATTTTGAACGGTCGTGTCATCCGGGTAGTTCGGGCGCCATTATAACGAAGTAAATTTCTCCGTCATTTTTAGTCTACGCCGGGATTCGAACCCGAGGACGCTTATTCCGGAACAAGCAGCTCTACCAACTGAGCTACGCAGACATTGATTCTAATTGCTATCTGCCTTTATGTCATGTGCGTCCTGCTGGCAGGTACGTCACAGTGCAGATTATTCCAAGTCGACTGCTTAATAAAATTTTAAAATAATAGAAAAACTTGACGTTATCTCATAAGGCTATTCGTCAATATACGTGAGGAAGAAATGTTCGATGTTCGGAACAAACAGTTTTTACACAGTAAAACAGTAATAATTGAATATTCCGAAAATAAAAAAAATATATATAAATATATATATTTATATATATACGCGCTCACGTTTAGGGAATATCACCGTCGAAGCAGCAGTAAGCAGTACATGAATCGGTTGACGAAAACGAACACACAAGAGGTGTGCGAAAAAAAAAAATGGCGGACTCAAAAGCTGTGCGGAAAACAACAAAATGGCCGGCGATAGGCTTGTCTCAACCTCAACGGAAATGTCGAAAGAAGTCAGAAGGTGGAATCGCGCGCGCGATTATTTTTAATTTTTTTCTTACGATTGGCCAGGTTATAGAAAAACACTGCTAACAATAAACACTAATCGCTACAAAGGAAGAGCCCTAACCACCGTAAAGCAGAAAATAATTTCTTACCTTAGAATGAAGCAATCCATTGTGTTGCAAACGCGGAATATATATATATATATATATATATAGATGCGTAACATCACAGCCTCTCCTTGACAAATGTCAACCCCGCCTTCTCGTGGTACATCCTGTTCCCACTAAAGGGGCTCTGACGACCGCCAATAGCGGCGGTATACCATCGGGATTAGAGGAAATGCTATCCCACACTCACCAACCCGCTTGGCCATCGGGATTAGAGGAAATGCTATCCTACACTCACCAACCCGCTTGGCCAGCGTGGTGAGTTATGGCCAAACCCCTCCAAAATGACTCCACAACTTAAATCTTGGCCCTCAGTCTCCGGCAGCTGGAATGTACCTGGCCAAGGCAGCGGCCAGTGCGACATGAAGGCAGAGGGTGCTAAGAATCCCCGGAGGACCGGACTAGGCTGCCATCTGATGCTGACCTTGGCTACGTATAACGGACGCTCCCTATCTTCTGATTCAAGGCTTCTTGAATTGGAAGAGGAACTACAAAGGATCAAGTGGGACATCGTCGGGCTAAGTGAGGTAAGGAGAAAAGGAGAAGATCTCATTGAACTGAAAAGTGGACATCTCTTCTACTATCGTGGGACAGATACTGGCAGAACTAGTGGTGTTGGATTTATAATAAACAAGAAACTGAAGGATAAAGTTGTAGAAGTTGAAAGTTCCTCTGACAGAGCTGCACGACTCGTTATCCAACTCTCGAGAAGATACCAGGCTCAGATTATTCAAACTTATGCACCCACCACAAGTCATGCTGAAGAAGAAATTGAAGAATTTTATGAGGAAATTCGTGATCTAAATAATAAAGGTAAGCAGCACTTGAAGATAATTATGGGAGATTTCAATGCAAAAATAGGGCAACGGCAACAGAATGAAACTTCAGTAGGTAAATTCGGTCACGGCAACAGAAACCAGCGTGGAAATACTCTCGTAGAGTTTGCAGAGGCAGAAGGGTTTTTCATCTTGAACTCCTTTTTCCAGAAAAAGCCACACAGGAAATGGACATGGAGACATCCAAATGGGACGACAAGTGAAATTGATTTTATTATGTGTAACAAAAAATTCGTCATAGAAGACTGCAGTGTGCTAAACAAGTTCAACACAGGTAGTGACCATAGATTGGTGAGATGTAAGATGCACCTCAACACTAAACTCGAACGTAGCAAGCTCATAAGACAAACAAAATGTATTGACATAACCAACCTTAAAAAACACCATAATACCTTCAAATTGGAACAGAAGAACAGATTCTCTGCTTTAGAAGGCCTAACATCGGAAGAAGTGGATATTTCTGAAGTTAACAGAAAAGTAACTAAAGCTCTTATGGAAACAGCAACAAAATTAGCTGGGTCTAAGAACAAATTGCATGTGAACAAATTATCAGGAAAAACCAAAATGTTGATGCAAAAAAGAAGAGAGATGAGGACAACTAAAGAAGATGTGACTTCCAAAGTGGAATATATAGAGCTATGCAAGACAGTACGAAAGAGTATCACTGAAGACGTAAGGAAATTCAACTGTGAACTAGTGAGGAAAGCAATTGAAAACAACCGAAGCCTAAAGATAGCAAAGGGACATCTCAGTAAGGGAAAAAAACAGATTATGGCACTGAGAAAAGAAGATGGTTCTGTAACAAGAAATAGAGGCGAAATTTTGACAAGAGTGAAAGATTTCTACTCCAAATTATATGAAAGGGATGATACATGTACTCCAGGCATCATGAAAGGTACCAGAGTTCTTCCAGTCCTTCCAGCAAAAGTTGCACATGCAATCAAGAACATGAAGCGGGGAAAGCTCCAGGAGAAGATGGAATTACTGTAGACATCATACAAGAAGTAAGTGGAGAAATCGAAACAGTACTCGCTCAAATTTTCACTCGATGCATTAATGAAGGGAAAATTCCTGAGGATTGGAACAACGCTACAATGATCTTGCTACATAAAAAATGTGACATTGAGGATCTCAGGAACTACAGACCTATCAGCCTCCTATCAGTGGTTTATAAAATCTTCACTAAAGTTCTTTCACACCGCTTGAAGGTAACACTGGACATGGCTCAACCGAGAGAACAAGCTGGATTCAGGAGTGGCTACAGCACAATAGATCATATCCACGTACTGAGAGAACTTATTGAAAGAGCGAGGGAATATGAACTTCCATTGTGCATCGCTTTTATTGATTATGAAAAAGCCTTTGATTCGGTGAAACCATCAGCAGTTGCAATGGCTCTGAAATCCTGCGGTATTGAAGATGCATACATTAATATTATTATTAACATCTATAAAAATGCAAGTGCAAAGATTCTGCTATTTGAAAATACAACACACATAAAAATTGGAAAACAAGTGAGACAAGGTGACACCATATCTCCGAAGCTCTTTAATGCCACATTGGAAAATGTATTTCAATCACTGAACTGGGAAAACAAAGGCATAAAGATTAATGGAGATTATCTAACCCACGTTCGTTTTGCTGATGACATAGTCATTTTTGCAACTACCCCATCAGAGCTACAGAGTATGATGCAGGAACTTGCTGACAAGAGTAAAGAAGTGGGATTAAAAATGAACTTTCAGAAGACAAAAGTGATGTTCAATGCTTTTACAAGAAATGAAGATTTATCGATTGATGGAGAAAAGCTGGAGATAACAGTCACGTACGTTTATCTTGGACAGCAGATATCAAGTGAGGGTCACATTGGTGAAGAAATTAATCGGCGTACAAAACTTGCCTGGAGAGCTTTTGGAAGAAACAGCATAATTTTCAAGAGCAATATGCCATTATGTCTTAAAAGAAAAGTGTTTGATCAATGCATCCTTCCAGTGCTTACGTATGGTGCAGAGACGGGGACCTTAGCTAAAAGAGACATACAAAGGCTGCAGACAACTCAAAGTAGCATGTGTCATGGCGAAAATTTTAACCTCTGGTGAATTTCAGAGAGACCTGATCAATCTTTCTGTTGGTTTATCAGAGATTAATTAAGGCAAAAATTTTCTTCCATGACATACGTTAGAAGAAAATTCCTGGTTGAAAGGCAGGGGAATTCATGCGCAAAATTCGCTTGTCTTAATCACAACCAGGAAAACAAAATTTCATGTTGGAAAAAAAAAAAAAGAATAATATTTGATTTAACTGACTTTGGGGTTTTGAAAATAATTATTTTATCGGTTCTTATATCGCGATAGGAAAAGGCGAGTAGGTGTGCAGCTCAGAGAATCAAAATTAATTTTACTTTCACATCACGGAACGAGAGAGAAGAAAAAAAAAATTAAAATTAGTGATTTTCTGCAAAGCAAGAATTCGCCATTTTTTGCGTTCCTGTTTCCAAAGTCGCACAAAAGTAACATCTTTTCGTCTTTTGGGGTAGGGAATTCAGCAACGAAATCTATTTTTAGACCCCAGGGTCAAGAAGAGCCTGGGTCTGCACGTGTGAAGGTCAGAGGTCACTCGAGGCGTGGGAGTGAAGATTCCGTTGGAGAGTCGTGAGTTGCTAGGCTGAAGTTTCGACCAATGAGAGGGGTCAGCGGTTTCAAGCACCCCCAGAGTTTTTATCCGTTGAGAGTCACTTTTGCTCTTGTCTTGTTGCTGGACGTCAGAGAAAGAGGGGACGGCGGAGTTTTTTTCTCCTCGCCTTTTGGCGGGAGAGAACCACAGAGAAAAAAAGAGTTTTTTCCATGGCAGCATTTTGCTGACCACCAGTCCACCACAAGGAGACACTCTGGATCTGGGCTGACTATTGAAAATTTTTACGATGTAGAACGCAGTTAAAGCGGCATTCCGCCAGCCGGGAACCTCGCCCTGAAGAACAAAATGGCGGCAGGCTGGGACATTGTCGTTAATGGAAAATTCTTGGCTGAAGGGGGACATGCCTTCTCCCTTATGGAAATTCCGGAAAGAATGGGCCCAGCCTCTACAGCTTCACCCTCGGATGATACTCCGAAAAGGAGGCCTGCCTCAAAGGTTCCATCTCATCCCGAGGTTTCAAAAATGGTTACCTCGGCCATTAACCGTTTAAGGAAGGGAACTGGGAGGAAGAAAACAAAGAAAGCAATTCTAACGAGAATGTGGTTGTGCCAGGACTGTAAACTATGGTGAAAAGGAAAAAGAAGAAAAAAAAAAAAAAGAACGCCAGCTCGAAGGTAATGTTTTAGTTCATATCTTTCTGTATTGATATATAACATCCCACGCAGGGTACCTAAACTTCGAGCTGAGCATAAGAAACAAAAAGAAAAAGAGCAAGTTTTTTTTCCCTCTGATTTTGGCCGTGTCGTCATTCAGCTTTCAAAATTAAAATGTATTAGTTACTCAGGTACGAATTCAGAAAAAAAGAAAGAAAAAAAAAGAGAGGGGAGTTGAAAATGCTTTCATTTATGTTTTTTTTTGTGCTGTCATGACTGGTATTTTAGCAACTTCCCAGGCCAGTAAATTTTGATGTATTGGAAAAATTTAGTTTAATAGTTGGGCACAGTGAATTTTGGTGCATCGATAATAGTTTAGTTGGGCATGTGATAATTGAAAAGCAGTGTTATTGTGATGTCGTGGGCGATAAAATAATTGTAAACATTTTTTCTCTAGCCTTTTTACAGCGTTGAGTTATTTTTTTTGAGTGAAGATAAATTATGGGATGATTTATATTGGAATTTTGGGAACATATTATAGTGTGATGAAATTGGAAACCTAAAGTGCTGTTTACATTCTTGGAGTGTTGAGTGTCGAAATTGAGATGGTAGGAGTGTTAATTGAGGACCAGTATTTTACATGCTCCAGATGAGTGTTAATCTCCCATTGGAAAGGGGTGATCTTAGGGCAAGCAGGGAACTTGTCCTAGGGCAGAGGGCTCTGAGTAGGGAATTTTCACCAGGATGCGATATGTGCAGAATAGAAGTTAAAGTATTTTTTTGTTCTCAAGTTTAGTATTTCACAAAAAGAATGAACATCATGGGTTGAGAAGACACACTTTTGCTCACCAGCTCCAGTATTAATTGTTCTTTTCTTTGGCCTAAATTTTCTTGTTTTTACTATAAGGTTAAAAGTCTAAATGTAATTTTAATTTTCAATAAGGTGAAAATATTTAGTGGGTTATGTAAATGGTCAGTGTTATTGTCTGAAGTGGACCTGCGCATTGCCATGGTGCAGAAGAATTTCCTTGCTAGTGATTTTTCCTGGGATATATGTGGAGAGAGATAAGTGAATTTTCCTGGGATATATGTGGATATAGTGATTTAGGATTTCTTGGGATATAGAGAGATAAGTGAATTTTTCCTGGGATATATGTGGATATAGTGATTTAGGATTTCTTGGGATATAGAGAGATAAGTGAATTTTCCTGGGATATATGTGGATATTGTGATTTAGAATTTCTTGGGATATATACAGAGATAAGTGAATTGTTCCTGAGATATAGTTGTGTTAGTTCTGGGCCAGATGTGCCTGGAGTATTTAGGGTTGAAGTACGACAGGCTCTTGCAGGCGTGGTTGATCAAGGTGGGATCATGCATTGGTTCGAAAAGGGGAGATCCTTGAAGACGTGGTTTTTGGGGGAAAACTTGTCTTCAAACTTCCCCCCCCCCCAGTAGTTTCGC
The DNA here is from genome assembly GCA_039090855.1 of Macrothele yani. NCBI lineage: Eukaryota > Metazoa > Arthropoda > Arachnida > Araneae > Macrothelidae > Macrothele > Macrothele yani. The sequence continues at coordinate 54,851,180 of CM076992.1, read as the reverse complement.
TGCTCACGGAGATATGTACTGCCAGCGAGGGTCGGTCGAGCGTTGCTTCAAGAAATGTGGTGAGATCATGTTAGAGGAAATTCTGTGCCTGATGATGATGTGTCACACTTGAGGATTTTTTCCTTTCCCTTTGCATAGGCTGAAAGTGGATTCACGACCCAATTTCACGCCTTCAGCCTGACTTGGTATTTTCTTCCTGTGTTGGTTCTCAAAACCCAGGGTAGTGTCTGAACTGAGAGTATTTGCCTCACCGCTACCTCAGTAATTCACTGCAGGTGTTAAATTTAAATTTGTTTGGTGATTTAAAGTATCTAAATTTATTTGTTTATGATTTGCTGTAGTGCTAGGGATGTAAATTCTAAATTCTGGTTGTTGGTGTTAGTGAACTTGATATTTAGTTTGGAAATTTAGTTAATTGGTATTTTGAGCTTTTGTTTACAGTATAGAGTTATTAAGTATCCTGAGCTATTATGTGAAGTGCAGAGTGAGGTGATTTTTATGAGCAAGCTAGTGCAAGAAGATTGTTTGAATTTCTGAATTATGTTGATGTTATGAATAGTGATAATTTTTAAGATTAGTTAGTGAGGTTTCTTTATAAGTGAAGTAGGTTCATTCAGGATAGTTCTATGGGTTATGTAATGTTAATTAATGCTTGTGCTCAGTGTAAATTCTGTTTTGAGGATAATTTACTTGGTTTGTTTACTTGCTGATAGTAGATTTGTTAAAGTATAATTTGTGGCTCTTAAAATAACTGTAAATTTAATTGAAGTCTTTGAATCTGGTCTGGGAGATTGCGGAGTTTGCTAAGATTGTGTAAATTTAAATCAATAAGTGTAAAATTGTAAATTGGTCATTGAGCTAACTGGGTGAGAGAGAGGAGAGTACGTTTCAAAAGAACAGAACTTGTCCACCTTGTGGAATTAAAAATAATCCAGTATCTTTTTTTGTGTAAGCTATGTGAATCATGGTATAATTTTGGATGCATGCCTAGTGTTCAAACCAACTGTGTTGAAATATGTAAAGTTCTGCTGCTCATAAGGCCAGTGGCCAAATAGAAATAGAAAGAAAATTGAGATTCCGTTTTTATACTGCTGTGTTTAAGCAAACAAGAAAAAAAGGAAATACCATCTGTTTGTCCACTAAATTAACTCATTAAGTTTTTAAAGAAAAATAATAAATACAGGCAGTAGCCTTTCAAAAAAAGTTCAAAATGAGTGCAGTGTGAAAAATTTTGTGTGCTGTTGTCTTCCATGACTTGGTCCCATGTACTCCCCCTTAGCTTGACTAAGGCTATCGATCCGAATACTGGTATTATAAGGTATTTCATAGCTGCAATTTTTGTCCTATCCTTTTAAATTGACTTTCACCGCCTCCACAAGTTGTTGTTGAACGAGTACATTTTATCCTATGACTTATAGTGATACATTTTCATACACAGGCAACAATATTCACTTATTTTTGCACTTTCAGGTGACTCAACTCTGCGTGAACACAAACAACGCAAACTTTACAATAACTTCTTGTGGAATGTAAATTTTCAGATGCATTTTTGTTTAGGATGTTCATGGCCTTTTCTAGTACGTAGAAAATATTTTTGTTTCGAAATGCATCCACCCATCTCCCAAATTTAAATTTTCTATAATTTCCATATTTCAAATTGCAATACCAGCATAAATATAACGCCTTTAATAAATAACAATCAATTCAATATAATCAATATACTCAAAGTAAATTATTACAATTTATTTTCACCAAAACACATGGAGAGGTGCATGCTTGGTGTAACCAGGAGAGATAAGAGAAGGAACTCGTGGATCCGAAAAATGACAAGAGTGGAAGACATCATGATCAGAGTTAAATCCCTGAAATGGCAATGGGCTGGACATACTGCCATTAGGACAGACCATCGATGGACAGCCGAAATTTTAGATTGGATTCCAAGGGACAGGAAAAGACCCAGAAGAAGACCACATGGGAGATGGGTGAATGAAATTCGAAAGTATGCGGGAGTGACATGGAGGAGACTGGCACAAGACAGACCGTTGTGGAGGAAACTTGGGGAGACCTTCGTCCAGCAGGGGATTGATAATGGTTGACAATGATGATGATGATGATGATATATATATCCTGGGATTATTTCTTAATTTTCTACTCCCCAGCAAAATATGAGGTATCGGGGAGAGTTTCGGACGCTGGCTCGCCACAAAAAGGGAACAATCCAGCATCCATGTTGATAGAGCTTAAAGAAGCCAACGGAAAAAAATCTTCCAACATCGGAAGAATACGGTCAGATCATCGACCAAGTTTTTCGAAAATGGCGCTCCGACCGTCACAGGTCATGCTTTCGTGACCTGAAAGGTGACAATCCAGGCGTCAAATGGGAAACAAGGGTCGCCTGGACAGGTCACGAAGACCAACCAGTTCGCCCGGGGAATAGTTTGCCTAAAAGGGGCTGTATAGGAGAATAGAGAGAGCTAGGGGTTCTCTTTTACGCACGTGCCCCTGCGTTCGCAGGGGTGGAACAAAGGCGGTGAAAAAAAAACTCATGCCTGGTCCCTATATGCCACTCCCTGTGTTAGAAGTAACTGCAAGGATAGAGCGAGGATGGGCGTGAACAGCCGAAGGTATTCTATGTGCTCGTTACGGCACGCGGAAATGAAAAGATGGTCGTCGATAAGAAAAAAAAAAAAAAAAAGAGAAAGAAATGGACGGTTCGATTGTACAGTAATATGCGCATGCTAATGGTTAGATGCGAAGATGGAAGTAAAATAAAGCCACATATAGGAAGACAAGTTATTTGGGAAGCCTTTAGTAATCAGGGCAAAAATTGGAAAAGGCTAATTTCAGCGATACGAAGCACGTGGGGAAGGAGAAGGGGGAGAAACCCTCTCCGTGTAACCCATTCGAAGGGTCACTAAGATGAGGTTAAGCGACGAGAAGAAAAAAAAAACTATGTATATATATGGCAAAGGAATAAAAGAAAGGAGCTGCATTAGCCAGTTTTTCACGCAAAAATGTATGATTATTATTATATATATTATTTTTTTCTTCCTTTCTTTTCTTACAGGATAATTTTTGTTCACTAGGTTGGTCTGTTTATAATATTTATGTGTCGCGTAAATGCAAGCATTTATAACAGAAAACGTATCTATCTTAACGTACGTGGGTGAGCAATAAATAAGGGTACTGTAAGGGATTGATTTTTGGATATGTTTTATGAACACTGTGTCATATCTCTTTTCAGAGGAAATAATTTATTTCTCTTGAGTGAAGAAGCAGGGTGATTTGACGTACCGGAGTGTGATTGGAAGAAGAAAAAACACCTACTTGTACGGAGGCAAGCACGTAGGTCAATACTACAAATAGCAGACCATGTGCAGGTTCATGCTAGCCGCTGTACTCTATCTGGCTGTGAATACTTTTATGTGCGAAGCCACGAGGAATGTGGAGAGATGTCGCTATTCTGGAAAGGGTTATGTGTGCAACGCCGTAACAGGCCCAGAATTACAGAAGGTGGACCTTCCAGTGAGTAGCTGTCACGCGCACTCATGTGATGATTGCATAACCGCATGGAAAACGCTCATCCTTAACGATAGTAGGCTAATTGAGCCTCATCAATTCTTCTTGGAACAGAAACCGTCGCCACAGGGGCCACGTACACTGATCCAATGCACCAGGGAAGGATTTCCCTGTACCTGCTCAAAGCAAGCGCCATGCAAAGGGAGTGCCGAGTACTGACGTACTGCGCCCTGCACAAATACTTCAACGACTACGTGCAGCTGCAAATTAGTGTCAGCACAGTCAGTGCTTGTGCACATTGCCGATGGGATAAAAATAGCGAATCCGGTACTGCTTTCGTACCAAGTCTGTGCCGCAAAACGTCGCACGCTGTTATCTCGCAGATCCCGCCATAAGAGACATTTGTTAACAGACGAGGAAGCCGTATTCCAGCACGGGGAAGTAAAAATGGCTTACAGCGACCCCGTAAGTACTGTTTCACATCCTGGAGTCCTAGTGGTGAGAATCCAGGGATTCGAAACCGTCATAACGCTGAAACAATCTCCCTATCAGACCACACTACCGCCGGAAGTACTAGAACAGACGGCGGAAATGAAGTTAATTTTCGTCACGACCGACGGACAGACCCTCAAGGGTTCCATACAGGTGACCGGTCGGGTAGTGTGCCAGCCTCTTCAGTGCATCCTATGCCGAGATCTTTTAGGGCAACTAAAGTGTCTGCCCAGCACAGTGACGTACGCCGTATATGCAGCACTGATGCTGTTAACGTGCATAACCTTCACGTACGCCCGGACTGTAATCTTGACTGTGGGGAGACTGGTGTACAGAATCGGGTATGTCGGCTGGAAAGGCTACCGGCTGATCCGTGGCTCTACGTATGTCGCCGTAAAAACGGTAGCTATTGCCGGAGCCGCCTTACGTAATCGGGCCAGACAAGTTAATGAATATGTAGAGCGTCATATGCCGAATGGGGTCGTGCCGGTGCCACCTCCCACACTAGCGTTACTAGCTCTCTTCTTACTGATAGACGGAGCGGCAGCCGAATGCAACGGACATACCGTAATTGCGTCGAAAGCGAAAGAGTGCACAGAAGCAGGTAACGAAAAGACATGTAAGATTACGACTAACGCTCAACTTACTCTAAGGAACTTAGAGCACCAGCAATGTTTGTGGTTCATGGATCCTGATAATGACCACACGCTGTTCTCATTGAAAATAACCTTCAGTAAAGCAACATGCTCGTGGCAGACCGCCCGAGAGTACTACACCTTTATTACTAGTATGCGATACATAAACCAGGTGGTGTGTGCGAATTACGAAACGTGCAGTTGGGGAGCACATTGCACCAGAGAAAAGAAATTTGAGGCCCTTACCAAAGAATCACTGGACTGGCTGGGAGTCACTAATTGCTACTCCTCGGACAGCGGCAGCACGCGGTGCTGGATCATCGACAGCCAGCACTGTCATTTTTATAGAGTATGGCTTGAGGCCGATTTCCTGCAAGCATACGAAGTACGAAGAATTTTGGGATCACAGTGTAGTTATCAACTACTACTTGAGCAGTGGAGCAACGATACGGTCGAAACACTGACCGTAAGGAACCAGGCCATTACCTCTACGGGCATTGCAGCACAAATAATTGGAGCACATGATCAACCGACGCAAATATTGAACACGCACCTCATTACGCGGGTAGGTAACCCGCAAGAAGGTTGCATAGAAAAGGCCGCACAACCTTCCCGCCCGGAGAAGGGGCAAATAGGGGATGTGCAGGCCAACGAGTCGATGACGAAAAACTTTCTTTTTGATGAGGCAATGTTCTCATGTAGTTTCTACGAGGACAGCATGCGGTGCCAACGTCAGCAGTCATATCTCACGACGATGATTGACACGAAGAAAAATGCGCTCCCCATGACAGCAGCGTGGCACCACCTTAAAGTGGATAAGGACGGACAACTCACGTCTGAACTCCTGCAATCAGCGCCTTTGATAGTCAACCTGCAATTTACGGATTATAAGTATGCTTTGGAAACACGCACCGTTTGCCCCAAATTTACTGACATGGAAATTAAGGCTTCAGGATGTTTTTCCTGCGAGCCGTTAGCTTCACTGCAGTTCGAGGCTTTTTCGTCATGCGCTCCGGGTACAGTGGACATACACTTTGAAAAACTGGCAGTGCACACCAGATCTGTGTATTTGCACACGGAAAAGAAAGTCCATAAGATTCGTCTACAGACGGATGAGCAGTGCCTGGAGGAAAAGCTATGTTTGCGAGCACGCACGGTCACTACATGCAGTATAATGAATATCGCTTCTTCTAAGCTTCTTCTAATGCTTGTTGTTTGTTAATTATATCATGAATAAACTTTCCTGCTAGTAGTGTAGTAAAAATAATGAACAAGCTTTTAACTGCTAGTAATGTTGTAGTAGTAATTAAGATGAATAAAGTCTTATGCTGGTTGTTAATAATAACAACTAATGAAATAAACCTAACAGCTACACAGAGATCTGACAAAACTATGAACTGAGAAAAACGTACTTACAACAAAAGCTTTATTCATCGAAAGTCCTGGTATCCTCCGACATACAACGAAGCTCTACTCACATAAACGAAGATCTCTTTACACATAAAAGCTCTCTCACGTAACACAAACAAAAGCTCTCCTCCACATAAACAAACGCTCTCTGGCACATAAACAACAGCTCTCTCACACATAAACAACAGCTCTCTCGCACATAAACAACAGCTCTCTCGCACATAAACAACAGCTCTCCCGCACATAAACAACAGCTCTCTCGCACATAAACAACAGCTCTCCCGCACATAAACAACAGCTCTCCCTACGCACATCAATAAAAAGCTCTCTCTAGGTATCGTTGAGCGCGTCTATTTATACTGGCTACCACCACTTCATGACTTACACTCATTGCCAGATCTCATTCAGCGGGAGAAATAACATCTCGTTCAGTAAGAAGATAATTTACATAGTAAAATAAAATAACCAGAGATAGTAAAAATCAAAAGGAAAGTGAATCTAGAGTATACGTTACAGCAGGACTCTGAACTTTTGCCTCGACCAGCCCTCCATACAGCTGCAGCACCCGAACCTGACCTACGGATATTCCCATGGAGCGACAGCGGACCAGCTGTGGAACCTCGAGTGGTGGCCAATGAATTGGGCCTTTTCGGCCACCGGTGTTTTGAAGCTTGTCGTGGCTGCTTTAACCAGCCTCATCCTGTTCTTATTTTTAGTGTCCACGGCTCTGACCTGCTGCCGTCAGTAGCGCCCGGACGCACCAAGGAAAGAGACATTTAAGAAACACGGTCGCGCTTGACCGGCAATCCATAGGACTGAATATAAAATAACAAAAAGAACTTTGCATTTTCAGGTATATGTTGGAAACAGAAAATTTTGTAGTGCCGCTATATTTGTGAGTGCGGACGAAGCCAATTGTAAATACCTCTGATGTATCTCATTTTAGTTTTAGAATGGTAAAGGGACTTATAAATATTATAGAATTATATTGTTCTATTTCTTTATGCATAATAAGTGAATGATACCAGCATAATAATGAGTGAAAAGTATGTCTAACAATGGTTGGACTTATTTGTGAAATCCAACTCGTGCGCTGTGAGTGAGCCTCCCCCACATTTTCTCCCCAGGGTAGCCATCTTTCTTTTCGTTGGAGGACGGAGATAATGTTGCCGCGACAATTATTCTAATTTCGGGTACATTGCCTTCAGTATTAGAAATTCTCCAATTTGGTATTCAAGTACAAAATTAATTGTTTTTAATTATGTTAATTAATTAACATAATTAATTACGTGACTGCTTAATTAGAGAAATTTTTAATTAGGCGCACAAACTATCATCCCAACCCAGGCGCATAGGGAGTCGCGGGGTTCGTTTCTTCTCTTTTCTCCATTTTTCCCTTCCACGGGGGAAAGGAGGTCTACGTTGCAAGCGCCAGGCCAGGTGCAAAATTTCGGAAACTAGGCGAAAGGCATTTTCTTCCATTCCCGGCATGTGAGAAGCAACAGCATTGCGAATTGCACAATGCTTCCGAAACAACAATGGCATTTCGGTGGCTACACGACGAAAATTTAAGAAAGAAGTCTTAAAGCGGTAAGAAGCTAAGGCTAGGCAATAAATGTCACCCAAGAGCGTTGTCGGAGAACATATTTCAGTCGGCCATACGCGACTTCGAGCAGTTTTCAAGTTTTAAAAAGGGTTTGCTCGGAGTCTACTATAATAGAACCCAACAACGGGGTGACAGTTACGGCCAAATAAATTTTTAAAGGGCTTAGCTCAGCAGATGGTCAGCAGGCCAGGGAACATCTGCTCCAAGTAGCCACTGGTCAGTCGCCACTGGACAAGAGGTCCACTTGCGTACTAGGGGAGGAAATCCAGAACCAATGGTGGTGCGAGGGACGTTTCCTCGAGGTAAGGACACGCCAAGCCGCAGGGCGAGAAGGGAAAGCGAAAACTCGAATATAAGCAGAAACTTAAAATTTGAAAAAGAAAAAGAACGACGAGAAAAAGGAAGGACGGAACGAAAAAGGACGAAGAAAAAATGAGAGCGAAAAAGGACGAAAAAGAACGGAAATAAAGTGAAACAGGAGAGAAAAATATAGGAGCGAAAAACGGACAGAGAGAGGGAGAGACGGGGTAGGCAAAGAAATGCCAAACTATGCGGAGTGCCAGAAGTCCGTCGACTTGAAATCAAGAACTGTAGAACAGTAAAGTTCTGAGAAACCATCGGCTGTGTTGTATCCACGGAGGACACCAGACCACCAGCGTTTTCCTCAACCACTGGATCGATGAACCCCGAAGTTCTACATAGGGTAAGACATCATCCTAACATTTCGATCCCTTGCATGCTGAGTATTCAGTTAAGTTTTAGAAATGACCCCTTATTGCTCACCCCGTACTGGTTGGATTGTTAGGGATATTGGTAGTTTTTACATTTTCTCAAGTAAACCATAATTTCCTTTCTTAGAGATGTGTTATAATTTAAACCGGTCCCACCATTTAAATTGTTCTAAAATTAAGCATTATAAAACAAATAAATTTTATATTTGTTTTCTTAAATCAACGTGTTTTTCTTCACGCTGCTCTGCAAATGGGCACGTGTGTCTGTATTAGTTTAAAGTAAGCCATAGTTTCTCTTCCTTCACAGATACCCTATTTCAAGCATATAACTGAAACGTTAGTTCTTTTTTAAATTTAATTTCTTTTGCGGCATATGAGTTCTTGCGACAACCTCGTACGAGCTCATATGAAACACAACGCTTTTAAGTCCCAACGATGAGACTGGGTCGCCTATACTAGGAAACCCAATGTCATTGTTGCCAATCTAGATTATCGGAATTCACTAACAAAATCTATGAACCTCAAGTTCCCACCGGGACTTGGCGTGGTGACACCACCACCGATACTTCCCGTCCAATTCGCTCCGCAATACGACGATACGACCACCCGGCCTCGCGGAGTCCGACTAGACGAACTCGCTCAAAGTCTGATAACTGCTGAAATCGTACACGTCTTTTATGTCCAGGCATTGCAGCTTCTTCAGGGTCTTCGCACGTGTCCGTACGCCGACGACTGATTACATTCACTTCACCGTACTCCTTAAATACCACCGACGATAATTTGCATATTATACCGTGCTGTGGCGTAAGCGCTCACTGGTTGGTCCCAAAATTAACATCACACCTACGGTAACTCGACCCTATTAACATATGTAAATTTCATGATCGTCCGCCAATTCCTTCTTGGTGTTCTTTTTTCACTTTCCGCCAGTGTATATACCTAAATTAAGCTGATGAGTACATATTAAAAAAAAAGAGTGACGGAAACAAATTTCTCCTTGAGAAATAATGAAATTGATTTAACTCACCTAATTCTTAAAAACTGAGATTTATTCTTCTAGGCACGTTTTCGAATTTGTCAATGACTTCTTCATCTTCAACTTGAATGTCTTTATGAATAGATAATAAAGCTAGCCCATTCAGTTTTGACTCTGATGTACTGTTTCTCAAATAAGATTTCAATCGACGAAGACTGGAAAAGCTTCTTTTCACTGATGCTGTAGTTACATGAAGAATTGCCAAGATGTGAAGCAAAATATAAATGTTGGGAAATAAGTTCTTAATTGCATGATGCCAAACTTTCAACTGCGTTTTTGGGGCGCACGTCTGTTTTTTCCCTTTCTCATTTTTGACACCATAATTGATACTCGCTTTCTGTTACATCACAATATCCTAAATCAGATTCATACATTTTCACTGCAAATAATATTTGGGAATAATCATTCTTCACAACAAAAACTGGTAGAATGTTTTGCAATGAAGTTAGTGTTTCTTTTTGTGATTGAAACCTTTCATTTAATGATTCAATTATATCATCTACAAAGGGTATAAATTTGCTTCTGCGGAAATATTCTTCTGGACTTGAATATGGGACATTGCATCTATTTTTTTTTTTTTTTTGTATACTGCATCTACGTGGAACTTCTGCTACTTTGAGGCCTACAGCCAATGTTTTTACAGCATCATAAATTAAGCTGAAGGATTTTTCTGCTTCAGTTCTTATGCTGTTTAGCAGTGTTGTAACTTCTGATATGTTTTCTAATGCTTCGACTAAGTCGATTTGCTTGTTTTGGAAGTTTTCAGATAGGTTGTATGTGATAGACAATATTTTACTAAGGACAAAAGTTGCCACTGGAAATGAAAACTGACATATAGAGTTGGACAAAGTGTGTGCTTTGACAGATGATTCTGCTGGCTCTTTTTGCTCAATCGCTTCTAAGGATGATATAATAGGATGCAGACCTTCTTTAAACATAAGAACGGCGTCATGCCTTTGGATCCATCGAGTTTCACATAGAATTTTCATCTTAACTTTCTTGCAATCAGGTAGCAATCGCTGGATACTTTCTTTCAAAACATTGGTACGTTTAGCAGAAGCGTGGAAAAACGAACATGTTTTTGATATAACTCCCATACAGTTCATTATGCTAGGCATTTTGCTAGCATCCGACAAACATAAGTTCAAGGAATGGGACATGCAATGAGTATATATTGCTTTGGGATATTTTTTTCTAATACAGGCCTGCATTCCGCGAAACTGTCCTCGCATTGCTGCAGCCCCATCATACCCCTGCCCTCTCATATCGTTCAAATCAAAACCCAATTTCACTAAATTTTCCATTATTGTTGTTACAAGAGAAACAGCCTGTTAAAATTTTCACTGGTATAAAAGCCAGAAGATCTTCTCTGAATTTCAATTCTTCTTCATCAAAATACCTGACGCACAGTGAAAACTGTCCTATTTGACTAATGTCAGTTGTTTCATCTGCCAATACTGAAAAAAAAAATTTAATGCTTTACCTTTGCTACAATTTTCTGTTGAATAAGTTTCCCAAAGATGTTTATTATTTCATTCTGTATTACTGAACTTGTATACATGCTATTACCTCCACTAGTTTCTAAGTTTTCTTTTAAAATGGCATCTCCAGAATTTGCACGGTATTTTAATAAAGTGCGAAAATTGCCATAATTATTTGCTGGTTCCTCAAGCGAAATTCTTCCAGAATCAACTTTTCCCCTAAGAGGTATCTGCTGCCTTCCACATAATCTAATTGTTTGCACAAAAGAAATCAACCTTTTCCTATTGTCAATTATCTCTTGCTTTTTCTGTTTATTCATTTGTAAAATTATACTAACCTGTTTTTTATGAATTATTGATGCAATATTTTCAGCTGCCAATACAGCGTCTTTGTGATATTTATTCTTTTCATGTTTTTTGAATACTTCCCTCGCATCTTTTAAATCGGTACTAGGCTTTGTAACGAGGCTACCCAAAGTCTGATGTTTGCCCTTTACCAGCAACATCTTTTTCGTAAAATAAAACACAATATTTACAAAATGAACCTTCTTTCAGACGTGAATATGACAGCTACTTATACTCTTCTAGCCATTTAATTTGGAATGTTCTCATATGATTTTTATTGCGACTGGAACTGATTTTTTTAGGGAATCTATATTTCGCAGTAGGTTTCCATATGCTATGTAACAAATCCACTTTTTTCTCGTCGCTCAAAGAATTAACAAGCTCACTGTTACCTGCATACAATCCTATGTCGTTCGAATCTGAAATGCTTTCAAACTTTTCATTACCATCTGCATCTCCGTCATTCGTCATGCGTATTAGTTGAAGCTCATAATTTTCCGGATTACTCCCGCTTTCAGCGCATTGGTTTGGAACTTCAATATCAGTGGGTTCAGCTAGCGTTTCAGTTTCCACAGCTCTTTTTTGTTACAGAGTGTCACCAGACTTTGTTGATGAAATCGTTTCATTTTTTAAATAACCTCAACAAACTGTTTAAAGCAGCTGAGGGAAAGAGCGAATAAATACTGATTTTGAATTACAAGGATACAGACAAAACAGAAACAGAAGTTTCACTTTCTCAGTCCGGCTGGAAGTGAAAGAATCCACCCACATGGCCAACGCACAGCTCGGAATCAGTAAAGTATCAAAACAGGTGGCTGGGCAGTGAAGTGTCGAGTGTCACTGCACGTGTCCTAGTAACGACCGACGCCAGGCAGAGAGGAGCGGTGACACGTGACACCATCCCTGGTCTGGTCAATTAGGTGTTGGCGCCGCAAAAACCTACAGGCGTCTTCCTGACCACGGATATGAGCCACCCTTCTTTCTCTGACTTCCGTCTCCTTCGCGCAATGATCTTTCACTAAATCTGTACGTAGCAGTTGGATTTTTCCAGCAGTAAATATTCATGATTCAGAAACTTTTCTCATAACGCAAATTTTGATTTAACATACATATATAAAAATTATATTGGAAAGCACAGTTTGATTAATTAACCTTATTTTGACAGATAACATAAAATATGAAACAGATTTCGGGGGGAGGGGCAGCCCCTTTTGCCCCCCCTCTAAATACGCCCCTGGCCCTTGGGATCTACCTGATGTTTGGAGACTTTTTTTGTCTACACGTACCGGACAATCCTCAGAACTACATAGCTTTTTAGAATTTAATGTTTAATATTGCAATTATAATCATGTTTTCGATTTGTGATGTGGCATCGCTTCGATCGTGGTTTAAAACCGGTATAGATGGTGTGTATAACGCAAGATTCTGTTACGTCGATTGCTGTTATGGTGCACTACTAATATTTATACTGAACGGTTTAGGAAATCCGCTCACACCTGACGATCAGGCGACTGTCGTCTTAAAAGTGCTAGTGTGTTTTAATGAATTTTAATGTATATATATTTCATATTTTAAGATAATTAAAATCGTGTTAAGACGGTATTCATCCTAATGGTTCTATGTGCACGAATGTTTCTTCTACATTTCATATGCTTTGTCTCGTGATGTGTGTGCGAAAAAGGTGCCTAGGCACGGGACATCTTTGTACCTTTGTCTGTTTTATGTGCATAGATTTTCAAAACTTTTCAAGCTAGTCATAAACTGCCTGTGTAAACACTATTCCTATGTGATTTTAAACCTAAAAGTTTTCGATTGTACGAAACTTTTGTCCATTAATTATTTCTAATAATTTTTACGAGCCTTTTGTAAAAACGAAAGTGCTTACAGAACCCGTTTGCAAGTCCATCTGGCTGTCCTTTTGTTAAATCAAAAGGTTCACATGTATTGGAAAGATCCGAGAAATACATTTTTGCGTTGGATTTTTGGTATGAATGGACATGAGGATTTCAGCATTTTTTCACTTTTTCCAGTACAAAGCTTTTCCGCTAGACGGCATAAACGTAGTTTGTATAGTGGATAATAACGACTGACTGGAAAAAATCTTTTTCTATAGATGACTAGAATTGTTAACAAATCTTTCCATGCTTTTACTATTGTGCAGCTTTTTTTAATAGGTTTCCTGCAGTAGAAAAAATGCGTAATTGCGTAATTCTAAAAGTTCTGTTCAAAAATAATTTTTGCTTCCGACAAGCGTAATAAAGAAATAATTCTGACATGTATTTCCCAGATTTTCTGGATTTAGAATTTTCCCGCTCGTGGCAAACATTTTGATATATCGACGATATCTTATCTTCCTCTGATCGGTCTGGAAAAAATAACTTTACATCTGCTAGAAAATAGTATATCTAAAAATTCGGATGTGAAAAACTGCATTTGTTCGGATTTGTCAGATATATGTGTAAATTTCCAGATAGATGTCGTAAAGATGTATTTGTATTTGGCTTCTAAAAACCTATGTAAAAACCTGGACCAGTGTTGTTTGTATTTGTTAGGATTTGCCAGATATATAAATTTCCAGATAGTTGGCGTAAAGATATATTTGTATTTGGCTTTTAAAACCGATGTAAAAACATTTTTGGGTTCCGACTGCTATGCCAACCACAAAAATTGTCCATGTATTTTTCAGCTTTTGTGGTGCAAGGATTTGCATCTGGGTGTTCTATAGCTACATTTTCAGTTCGGCGGAACTATATTTCTTTTGATTGAAGCTTCTACTGATCGGAATGGAAAAATTCTCTGAACTTTGGAGAGAGGCATTTCCTGATTTTCCACATCCATTGTGTTTTTGCGCTCGGTGGTTCAGCAGTATATTTCTTTGTATTCGGCACTAAAAAAAACCTATCATTTCCAAAATTATTTTTCCTGAAAATACAGGGCTGAACAACGAAGGTGAATAGCCCAGATAAAGAACGAATTAGCATGTATAGCACACACGTGTGTGTATGCGAGAAAGTAAGATGTATAAGGCATTCGATTTCCTAGTCAGCTACGCTGAATTTTGGAGAGATTAGGATCTCAGAGCACAACGAGAAACTGCTAAGTTTGTTTTAGGGGACTTTAACAAATAATATACACTGCCGGACAAATGCTAAGGACGGATGACAATAGCAACGATAGCAACCATAAAATGGAAGGCAGGAAAATGTGGAAATTAGCATAAGTGCGGGATACAGTAAGACGTGTTGTGCGTATGCAAATTTTGGATTGCCGAACTTGTTCGTGACGTCATAGCGCTGATAAGAGATATAAAGGATTTGACGCGTATTGACCGTTGTTGTTCAAACGCAAAGTTGAAAGGGAAAGAATCAATTGACGAACTTGCAATTTTCAGTATGTCTTCCCGACATCACCTAGATGATTTTACGCGTGGCCGTATTATTGGCAAGATTGAAGAAGAGCGAAAAATAACAGATGTTGCCAGGGAGTTCGACGTCAGCCACAGTGTGGTTTCAAGGCTTTGGAAATCATTTTAAACAAATGGAGAGTGTAGCAAACGTCACGGGGGAGGTCGTGTTCGCAGTACGACACTTGCAGAAGATCGGTACATAGTGCTATCAACAAAAAGACACCGACGCAACACAGCTAGTGAGGTAGCAAATCAGTTTATGGCTGCTACTGGCAAGCGGATCTCCCGAGAAACTGTCGCCAGACGTTTGCATGAAAGAGGACTATACGCCCGCCGTCCTGTTGTGTGCATCCCATTGTCCAGACATCACCATATCGCCCGTTTGCAGTGGTGCCATCAGCATCGCAATTGGACTGATAACGACAGGTCCGCTGTTCTCTTCTCAGATGAGAGTAGATAGTGTCTATCGTCTGATTGTCGACGACAACTGATCTGGCGTGATAGTGGTACTGCATATTGTCCAGCAAACATACAGGAAAGGGACCGATATCCGACATGTAGTGTCATGGTATGGGCTGGCATCATGATCAATGGCCTTACGTCCCTCTATGTGCTTCCAACTGGGACTATGACTGGCCAACGATACATTAATGATGTTCTGCTACCTCATGTTCGCATGTTCCGTGGTGCTGTCAGTGATAGATTCATTTTCATGGACGACAACGCAACATGTCATCGATCAGTCGCTGTCCAGGAGTGTTTTGAGAGCGAGGATATTCAACGCCTAGTATGGCTAGCACGTTCTCCAGATCTGAATCCCATTGAAAATGTGTGGGATGCTTTGGGGAGGAGTCTTTCTGGTCGCCAATGCCCTCCAATAAACAAGGACACCCTCATCCGTGCACTGACAGAGGAATTGGATAAATTACCCCAACAGCTGCTTGATAATGTTGTGCAAAGCATGACACGACGTGTAGAATCTTGCATCGCCCTCCATGGTGGCCATATCCCGTATTGACATCTTACGCCGGAATGCCTGCGGACGGTAATTGCATTTTTTTCACGTTTACGTATTCTGCACAAAATGGCCTGTTTGTCCCTTGAACACGTTCCAAAGCCTTCTGGATTTCAGAGCACAATAAATTGTCTTTCTTGTAATGTCCTGGCATTCTGACATTATTTTATTTCACTTGGCATCCAACCACACTTACTTTGTTATGCGCTATATAGCCGTTTATGATCCGTCCTTAGCAATTGTCCAGCAGTGTATTAATATCCGTCCTCGAAACTCTAGGGCGGATATTAATTTGACGTGTAGAGGATGCTTCGACGACTTTGTCATCAACCTATTAGCTGCTGTACTCGTTTGAGCACTGTCTGATTGTACACTCGTGTGAGGCAGGTTGTTCTACCTGCACAATCGCAACACATACGGACTATGATGCCAGGGCAACGGGACAATGTGGGTGCTAATGGACGCAAGAAGGTGCCAAAAGTCATCGCAGAGGGACAGGCGCTGTCGAACGCATGCAAACATAACTGGTTAGCTGAATTATTAGGCAAGAGTTGAGGACCAATGGCCGTTCGACTAAACGTGGTTACTACCATGGACGTTGCTATCACTACCCGAATTCTCGGCAATAGATTGACAGAAGCAGGGCTATATAGTTCCGAGTTCCATTGCGTTGACTACGTTTTACAGCATGCCACCGTCGGGATTAGCTGGAATGTTGACGCGGTAAGCTGCCTGTCAAGAGTAATACGTAATATGTGTTCAGCGACAAGTCCCTTTTTTAGGTACTAGCCTGGACCATTGTTGTTTGCAATTCACCGTCTGAAGATGATGTGAACAAAGACTGGATCCAGCGTTCGTCCCCAACATCCATGTCAATCTCTTCTAGATTTTCCTCTTCTGAGGCGGCATTGGTTAGGAAGATAGGTCAATTAGGTATTCCTAACAGGTACTGTGACAGACTGGAGATACATGGATTACGTCCTACGGCCGATTGCACTGTCATTTCTGGTGAGGATGCCATTTTCCAGAAGGATAGTTCTCGCCCACATACTGTTGCTGCCTCAAGATGCATGAATAAGGCCTCCACGGCATGCAAGATCTTCAGATCTTTTGCCCTGCGAACACGTGTAGTTAATATGGGAAGTCGCTTGCAAGCATCTCTTCAACTGACGTGAGATGCAGCTACTCTCTGGGATTAGGTCAACATAGTGTGGTACGAAATCCCTTCAGAATGGTATCAAATATCTGTATAGCCACATATAGCGACTTATTGCCAACTACGCCTCAAACAGTGATAGTTACACAACATATTTACAATCGTTATGTTTTTCTCCATTCACTAAATTAAGTTGCTGCCTTGAGGCAAAAATTGGATGGCATCTTATCTATCTGTGTCGTCTCATTTTCTGTTACCGCTCAAAACTTACGCGTAGCTGGCGCATTCCTTTATTTTAATTAACTGGGATTAGGATACATTTGTTATTAACATTTCTCCCATATTCAATCGCAGTTTTTACTAACTTAAGAAAATGGAGAGTCACCGGTAATGGCCTTTTTCATTTTTTTTGTGAGGGGGGCGGGGGCGGAGGGGAATTCCCCCTGGACTTCTTGTAGTCGCTGTTTCCTTTCCTTCTTTTCCCCCTAAATGATCTTTTCCCACTTTCTTGTCTATGATTAAGCCGTTGTTCTTCACGAAAACTCTCGCACCGAAAAAGCTGGAGAAGGACGAAGGGGAGGCAATTACCAGAGGAGAGAAAAACGAATGATGTATTACTAGCCACCTTACTTAAACGCTCACTCACCTATGCACGGCGTCGGAAGCTGGAGGGAAGAGATTGTATGCGAATACGTTTCTAGGCACCTCAGAAAATATGATTTTATGGCTCTCGCGAAAAGGGTATTGAAGGCACTTAGAGCATTAAATCGCTATCTGAGAATGAGCTCGGCGCATTTCGGTTTACTGTTATAAATACAACTTGGAAATACGATCCTAAATTCAATGTGTAGGCTGATGATATGATGTTTTGAGATATAGCATACAATTTTAATCGGAAATCACGGCAATTTTACCAGCAGGGACGTCCAGATGAGGCACTTACTTGCCGTGATAATATTCTGTCTCCCTCACATGAAATTCATAGCCTTAGCTGATTGATCAAGAGATAAAACGAATGGTGACCGAATTTCTGTGACTAGCAAAGCAAGAGGTGGATATTATGCTAGTTGAGAAGTAAAGTTTTTTTGAGCGGAAAATCCTAGGTCTGGTTTTCCATGACCCCTACTCAAGGGAAATAATCGAGGAATAAGAGTAATTTTAGGAACAGAAGTCGGGGAGAGGTATATACCTCAGTGCATTTCTTTCGAGCAGTTAACGAATTCGAAAATGTTTCTGACTTTTCGACAAAGTCAGAAAAAATATCATTTAGGAGCTAGAAAGTGAGTGTAGCAAATCTCTCATTGGAAGACTCACCTGGGTTTGGAAACTGCCCGACGTGGACGTGCGGTTCCTGTTATTTGTCAACCCACATTAAGATGCGCTTTGAAATGTTGCGTGGTTCTGGCTCATTTATTCAGGCTGTTTTAAATAGAGTAAAGCCAATTGGGAAGCAGATAATGTTTCTCATTTAGGGTTCACTGTTTTATTGATTGACTTCATTTTTACTTTATTTTAGTGCGTTAATTAATCAAGCAGAGATTTGCAGGATGCATCATATTACAAAGTTGTCATAGTTAAAGTAAATCAGATTCTTAATGAAATCTAAATAGGCTGAGGAATTTTTCAGGGCAAACCATAAAATTTATTTATTTCACATTTCCAAAATAACGTCTTATTCCCACTGTTAGCAGTTACACTCCAAAACCTAAGCACAAAACTGTACATCGGACATAACTCGTAAAGTTTTGCATCAGTTTATTTCAAAATGCTCATTAAGATGTAGTGATTCAGTAGGTATCATACAAACGATAATGCAGTAAAAGATGTACGCTGAAGCCACAAAAAATAGGATCACAAGATAACGACCCAAACAGACGGTGAGTGTTCTGAATACAAAATGATCGTCAATATGGGATGTGGCCCCTTCTGACAAAGATGAACGCTTCATTCGGACCACTCATGCCCTCAATCAATTGGTCCAGTATGGCTGAGGGTAATAATTCCACTCCTGTACGAGATAGGTTCGAAGCTCCTGGAGGGTGTTGGGTGGTGTGTGACGTACCTGCCAGCAGGACGCACACGACATAAAGGCAGATAGTAGTCAGAACAAACGTCCGTGTAGCTCAATTGGTAGAGTGACTTGTTCCGGAATGAGGGGATCCGGGTTCGAATCCTGGCGTGGACAGAAATGACGGAGAAATTCAATTCGTTATAATGGCGCCCGAACTATCCGGATGACCCGACCGTTCAAAATCTCTCAATGGTGTGATGTTATTTCCACACCGCGCAATAGGAAAAATCAGAGAATCCCTTCTCCAGCGCTTCGAAAAAAAAAATTGACTGGGAGTTCTCAAGTGCACGTTCTACAGTGGATGGCTGCCTGCAACGATTCATGGTCACGGCTGACCCGTGGGCCATGCCCCCGGCCCTCTTTCGGGGGGGAGATGTGACGTACCTGCCAGCAGGACGCACACGACATAAAGGCAGATAGTAGTCAGAACAAACGTCCGCGTAGCTCAATTGGTAGAGTGACTTATTCCGGAATGAGGGGATCCGAGTTCGAATCCTGGCGTGGACCAAAAATGACGGAGAAATTCACTTCGTTATAGGTGGTTGGCTGGCAGCTATAGCTCTCCCTAAGGCATCCCAGAGATGTTTTATTGGACTAAGGTCGAAGAAGGCCGCCGGCAACGATATCTGTTGAATACCTTGGTACAGCATATAGAGATAGTCGTTCACCAATCACTCTCTATGCGGGCTGGCGTTATCGTTCATTTGGATGAAATTCGGGCCAACTACACCAGTATAAGGACTAACCAGGGAATGAAGGACTTTATCCCGATACCTTATCGCCGTCACAGTGCCATCTGAGAACATATGGTGGTCGGTGCTACCATCCAATGAAAAGTTTACCCACACAGTCACACAACCATCACCAATAGGATTGCGCTCGACGTTGTTCGCGGAATATGGTACCGTGTTCCACGCTCTCTCCACACCAATATTCGCATAGTGTCTGATTCTAGAGAAAGTCTCGATTTATCCGTGAATAGGACATTACTCCATTGTTTCCAAGTCCAGTCGGCATGATCACGTCCCCATCGTAAATGGGCCACCTATGCCGGGAGTTCAAAGGAACACAAACCGCCGTGCATGGAGGCCACACACGTACAACCGACGCCTCGCAGTCCTATGGATGCAACGAGGCTCGACCGTAGAATTGGTGCTCTTGCTCGCTGGTGACGTCTCGCCAGTAAACCTAAGTAGCGGTAATCGGCAGGGATTATTACCTCTGGACAGCCCGGAAGAGGTCTTTTGTTGACGGTTGCACTACTTTGGAACTGTGTCCACAACCATGAAATTACGGAATGGTACACACCGAAGAAACGAGCCACTTCTGTGATAGACAAGTCAGCTTCAAGTCTCCCGACGGCTCACGTTGTGCATCTCCATTGTTTCTCGGCCCAGTCTTCTCTCGGACGTGACGAAGAAAATGGCCATTTCGGATTTCCGATGCAACGTTCCTAGTTGCACTGATAGCCACCTGCAAGAAAAACTCCTTTTATTCGGCTGTCTGATTTGCATGTACCGCGCTGCACAAATCACTATTAAACGCGTGTTTTTAATAGTTGCATCTCTTATTACAAAGCCACAGTGAGTTTCATGCGTAAACATCCACTGATGCACTCGCTATCTTCGGATTTATATTTTACGCTTAACTTTTGGTGAAAAGTGTAATTTGGGATACGGATGATATTTTAAGGTGCCAGTTATAATTTTGCAGTAGTTATTTTGTTTCTTTTTTTTTTTTATTTCAACTGATTATTTAAAGATTAAACAGCATATGGAAACTTCTGAAACCCGTACGAGCTCAATGAAAGACAATGCACCTTTGTTCTAACTGTGAACCTATCTCGCCCTAAAATTGGGAAACAGCTTCATCGTTCTATTAGACGAACATTTTCTGCCCCTAATTCCCGTTCCAGTGGTACAATAATATTTCAGCTGATTCCAGTTTCAGTGTCAAGCAGTGTGGTAGTAACTGATCGTCACTGAAATTTCCTGTTAAATCCACCATTCCACCTATTTTTTTCTATTTGATGAATTTCAAAGATACATTTGAAGTATTTCAGCATGGCTTCAAGTTCGAAGAATTTTGACTGAAACATCAGATTTCCGAAGGGAAAGGTAGGGAGAGGGAGTACAAGACAGAAAAATTAAAAAAAAAACTAAAAAAACGTGATTGGCCCTCTTGAGGTTGAAAGATGGTCTGCTGAGAGTGGTCAAAACTTTCAGCGTGAATCGTTTATATTTTCTCATAATGAAAATTATCATTTTAGCACATGCTACAGGACATTA
The DNA here is from genome assembly GCA_039090855.1 of Macrothele yani. Taxonomy (NCBI): domain Eukaryota; kingdom Metazoa; phylum Arthropoda; class Arachnida; order Araneae; family Macrothelidae; genus Macrothele; species Macrothele yani. The sequence continues at coordinate 54,829,989 of CM076992.1, read as the reverse complement.
AATTTAATTGGTCTTTTTGCTTTTAAAAATGGTTCAATGTAATTGGCCTAGGTATTTTGAAATCACCTGAATTTCACTCAGAATTTCATTCAAATTCATCTCACTCTGAATTTCATTTAAATTCATCTCACTCTGAATTTCATTTAAATTCATCTCACTCTGAATTTCATTCAAATTCATCAGATTTAAACAAATGTAGTAAGCCGCCGTAGATTGAAGTCTGCAGATTCATTCATATTGAGCCAATTTTAATATACCACTCTGATTTTCAGTCCTGCCGGCAAGAAGGGTCGTCACTTTGTACTCTTCCCAGATCATATGTGGTTGATTCTTTCGTTTAATCGTTCTCATGAAATGTTCCAAGTGAAACATTCAATAAAAATATTCTTAAAAACCTTTCCGTGGTCGTCATTACGTCACGTTGTTATTGGGATACACTGATTTGTTTCCAGTTTATCATTTGAAACCTTTATATATGAGAGAGTCCTTCTCACCAAATTTCATGATAATCTATCACAATGGAATATATTTGATTCTTTCCTTTTCCGGGATTTAAGGATTTCCGGTAGCATCGAAAGCTACAGTATGAATTGTCGCCCTTCTCTACATTTGGGCAACTGATTCTAGGAAAGAGGTAGTTTCAGCGCCGTAAGACAAACACACCACCCATGCTTCATCCGTGGCTGGCCTAGGACGATTAGCCCCGAGAATCTGACCACTCGGCCATCGGGGCGGCTGGATTTATTTGGCCTAATGCGTTTTGCAGAGTAATGAAGCTGATTGCCCTTATTTGCTGACATAGTTTTCAGTGATCAGTTTAGGTTGTCACTTGTCTAATACTCCTTTGTGCTAAATATCGTTGTTTTAATCAGGAATTTTAATCTAACTAATCGCCATGCTAATTATTCTAATTACGGGAACTATGAGAACGGTACCAATGTTACAACGATGAATTTAAACTACCCTAAATATACTGTAATGTTGTAAACTGAGATTGGAACGGCATCAATGTTATTTTTAAATGATTTATGCTAAATCTGATCTATGAGAACGATATTCTTTAAAAATGATACTTGAAATATATATATCATTATCATCATCATTTTCAACCATTATCAATCCACTGCTGGACTAAGGTCTCCCCAAGTTTCCTCCACAACGGTCTGTCTTGTGCCAGTCTCCACCATGTCACTCCCGCATACTTTCGAATTTCATCCACCCATCTCCCATGTCGTCTTCTTCTGGGTCTTTTCCCGTCCCTTGGAATCCAATCTAAAATTTCGGCTGTCCATCGATGGTCTGTCCTAATGGCAGTATGTCCAGCCCATTGCCATTTCAGGGATTTAACTCTGATCATGATGTCTTCCACTCTTGTCATTTTTCGGATCCACGAGTTCCTTCTCTTATCTCTCCTGGTTACACCAAGCATGCACTTCTCCATGCTACTTTGAGTTGTCTGCAACCTTTGTATGTCTCTTTTAGTTAAGGTCCACGTCTCTGCACCATACATAAGCACTGGAAGGATGCATTGGTCAAACACTTTTCTTTTAAGACATAATGGCATATTGCTCTTGAAAATTATGCTGTTTCTTCCAAAAGCTCTCCAGGCAAGTTTTGTACGCCGATTAATTTCTTCATCAATGTGACCCTCACTTGATATCTGCTGTCCAAGATAAACGTACGTGTCTGTTACTCCAGCTTTTCTCCATCAATCGATAAATCTTCATTTCTTGTAAAAGCATTGAACATCACTTTTGTCTTCTGAAAGTTCATTTTTAATCCCACTTCTTTACTCTTGTCAGCAAGTTCCTGGATCATACTCGGCAGCTCTGATGGGGTAGTTGTAAAAATGACTATGTCATCAGCAAAACGAACGTGGGTTACATAATCTCCATTAATCTTTATCCCTTTGTTTTCCCAGTTCAGTGATTGAAAGACATTTTCCAGTGTGGCATTAAAGAGCTTCAGAGATATGGTGTCACCTTGTCTCACTTGTTTTCCAATTTTTATGTGTGTTGTATTTTAAAACAGCCGAATCTTTGCACTTGCATTTTCATAGATGTTATTAATAATATTAATGTATGCATCTTCAATACCGCAGGATTTCAAAGCCATTGTAACTTCTAATGATATCACCGAATCAAAGGCTTTTTCATAATCGATAAAAGCCATGCACAATGGAAGTTCATATTCCCTTGCTCTTTCAATTAGTTCTCTCAGTACGTGGATATGATCTATTCTGCTGTAGCCACTCCTGAATCCAGCTTGTTCTCTCGGTTGAGCCATGTCCAGTGTTACCTTCAAGCGGTGTGAAAGAACTTTAGTGAAGATTTTATAAACCACTGATAGGAGGCTGATAGGTCTGTAGATCCTGAGATCCTCAATGTCACCTTTTTTATGTAGCAGGATCATTGTAGCGTTGTTCCAATCCTCAGGAATCTTCCCTTCATTAAGGCATCGAGTGAAAATTTGGGCGAGTACTCTTTCGATTTCTCCACTTGCTTCTTGTATGATGTCTATAGTAACTCCATCTTCTCCTGGAGCTTTTCCCCGCTTCATGTTCTTGATTGCATGTGCTACTTCTGCTGGGAGGACTGGGAGAACTCTTGTACTGGTACCTTTCATGGTGTCTGGAGTACATGTATCATCCCTTTCATATAATTTGGAGTAGAAATCTTTCACTCTTGTCAAAATTTCGCCTCTATTTCTTGTTACAGAACCATCTTCTTTTCTCAGTGCCATAATCTGTTTTCTTCCCTTACTGAGATGTCCCTTTGCTATCTTTAGGCTTTGGTTGTTTTCAATTGCTTTCCTCACTAGTTCACAGTTGAATGTCCTTACGCATTCAGTGATACTTTTTCGTACTGTCTTGCATAGTCCCCGCCCCTCCCCCGAGAAGAGCCCATTGATTTTTCTCCAGTCCTTGCAAGCGAGAGATTGTTACCTGAGCACAAGAGCCAACTTGGTCAGGTTTTAAACAGTCGACCAGGGTTATTTTCAGATAAGTCAGGATTCACACAGGTGGTGTATCACACCAATTATACGGTGGAGGGCTAGTCCCATAGCATGTAAGCCTTATCCATGTCCGAAGCAGAAAAAAGCTGAGTTCCAAAAACAAATTCAGGACATGCTCCATTTGGGGATTATAAAAGAATCATTTAGCCCTTGGACAGCACCTTCTTTTCTTATTCTTAAGAAACAATCTGGAGAGTATCGTTTTGTGATAGACTATCGAAATCTGAATGCTGTGACTAAAGCTATCAATTACCCGTTACCCATAATAAGCGATATTCTCCAAGATTTATCATCAACAAACTGGTTAGCAACTTTAGATTGACTAGCGGCTATTGGTAGGTTGCTGACCACCCTAATTTAGTGGAGAAAACTGGATTCATTACCCAGTTTGAAGCATATGAGTTCCTGAGAATGCCCTTTGGATTGGCATCTGCACCCGTAAGCTTTCAGCGCCTTATGGACTCAGTCTTAGATCCTGTGCTCGGACCTAATGTCCATGTCTATCTGGACGACATTACTATCTCTTCTGAGACTTTTTGAAGAGCATCTGTCTCTGTTGGACCAAGTTTTTGAACTTTTACATAATGCGGGTTTGACATTAAAACCTGCTATATCAAATTGGACGGGACGAACTGGTATATCTGGGACTTAAAATTACCCCCAACGGTCTTCTAACTGATGACTCAAAGGTCAAGCCGATTTCTGACTTCCCTAAGCTCAAGTCAGCAAAAGAGCTGTCTCGATTCTTACACCGGAAAAAAATTGCTGCAACAGCAAAAAAATTGCTACTGCAGCAAATTTCGCCAGTGAATTTCGCTAGTGAACGGCAAAAAGGTTTGCTTTCAATACTAATGAATTCTGCTTTGCTGAAGCAGCAAGATATCCGTTTCCTGTGGCAAGTTTTTTTGCTCGTCTAGCAAACCAACTTTGCTACTTCAACAAATATTTCTGCTACAGAAGCCGATCTTCAGCAATGTCAGTGTGCCCATCCAGCAAACAAAGTTTGGTACTGTAGCAAATATTTTCTGCTACAGAGCAAAATTCTTTGCAATGTTGAATTTCTACTTCAGCCAAGATATAATGCTACAAACACAAATCTATAGCAATGTTGATTTCCTTGTTGGAATTTAATAAATGGAATTTGCTAAATTCCATTTATTCCTTGATTTCCTATCCTGGCAAATCATTATTTCCGGCGTATAACGAAGTAAATTTATCCGTCATTTTTGTAAACTCCGGGCATCGAACCCGGGTCCTCTCATTCCGTAATAAGTTGCTCTCTCAAATGAGCTACGCGGGCGTATGATCTCGCTGCTATCTGCCTTTATCTCATGTGCGTCCTGTGGTGCAGGCACGTCACACCCCCTCCCCCTAACAGACCAGACCAGATCGCCATCATGCTGGAATTCATGAACGGTTACGGTTAGAACATTTAGCCAAACTTTCTTCGCGGTACTGGCGTTTTCAGCTGTTGCCATCATCTTGAATTTTTTTGAATATTACAGACATATTTTCTGCAGTTACTCATTTTTTTATGGCAGCTGGTTTGGCAGACATAGCAAATGCATTTGGTTGTTTCAGCGAAGTGATTCATTCGTACGGCCAACAAAATTTCAGCTGCAGTAAGTAAATTTCTGTTAGCAAAAAAAAAAAAAAAAAAAAAAATTGCTTAAGTACCTAAATAGGCTTTGGTATAAAAACCTAAAAAATATTGTTGTTTGCTACAGCAACAAATATTTTGGCATTTTGAGCAGAACTCAATGCAGAAAAGTTGGTTTTGCTGCTCCAGGTTAGTTTGTTTTTCAGTGTGGGCATGACCGGGTGGTATCAACAGTTCGTTCCGGGGTACGCTACTCTATGCTAACCCTTATTTGCATTAAAACGAAAGTATAGACTTTTGTTTGGTCCACGGAGGCAGAGACTGCTTTTAATACTCTAAAACATGCTTTGGTTTTACCACCTGTGTTAGCCTTTCTTAACCATGCAGAAATGTTTGATATTTATGCCGATGCATCAAGTGTTGGTGTAGGTCGACTAGGTGCTGTATTATCTCAACGAGGGCATCCTATTGCATATGCCTCTCGAACTCTTAACAAAGCAGAGCGTAATTACTGTGCTACTGAGCGAGAATGCTTAGCTATTTTGTTTGCAGTTACAAAATTTAAATGCTATCTCAATCACTTAACTGTTAATATCATCACGGATCATTCGACTTTACAATATTTAAATACTGCTAAGAATCGTTCTCGTAGACTGTTGAAATGGACACTTAAACTTCAAGAATTTAATGTCCGGATTCCGTATCGCCCTGGCAAATCTAACCAACTGCCTGACGCACTGTCTCGCTGTCCGGTCAGTTCTGGTGGCCAAGCGGATACTGAACCTCCTCCCTATTTCTAATTTCTGAAATCACTTCAAGGGAGCAGATAATTTCTGAGCTGCCGAATGATCCAGATTTTGGAGAAATTTATAATTTTTTGCTCGCTAGCTCTTCTGCTCAGAGTGAACCTTCTTTAGCGGGTCGTAGTCAAAATTATGAGACCATCGATGGTATTTTGTATTACAAAACATTTGTGAATTCGAGAGCTGAGTACCGCCCTGCGATGTCTCAGTCTCTCCGCATGGCTTTGTTATATGAATTTCATGACATTCCTCTTGCCGGCCACTTAGGCATACGAAAGACTCGTACTAAACTTCGAGACGTAGCCTACTGGCTGGGCATGTACGATAGTATACTGGCATACATTCGCTCTTGTGAGTACTGTCAGAAGTACAATTATGATAACAAACGACTGGCCCGTCATTTATTTCTAGTTCTAGTAATTACGTTTTTGAAACTATATCTATAGATTTATTGGGCCCTTATCCATTATCAACTAAAACTAAGTCTCGTTATATTTTAGTTGTTACAGATAACTTTTCTAAATGGGTGGAAGCATTCCCCATTAAAGTAGCTACTGCTGATGTAATATGTGATACTCTTATCCATAATATTTTTACTCGTTTTGGCTGTCCCCGTACCGTAGTCTCGGACCACGGGGTTCAGTTCATTTCAGAGTTATTCGACCGAATGTGTGCGAGGCTCCAGATAAAACACAAATCTATCAGCCCATATCATCTTCAAGCCAATCCGGCTGAACGTGTTAATCGAACTTTACTAAAGATGATCTCAACTTTCATTAGCAATAATCATGAGCTTTGGGACGAACATGTTCAACTGTTTTGCTTCGCCCTTCGCTCATCTTTTCATGAGGCAACGCGGCTTACACCCGCTGAACGTTTTCTCGGGCCCTTTGAAAATTTAACTGGCATTGTCTATGAAATTAACCAAAGATCAACACCTGAGTCTGTACAGCAACTGGAAGAAAAAGCACAACCTGCTATCATTCGAGCTCAGTTAAATCAATCTCGACACTATAATGCAAAAAAGAGAGAACCAGATCTCGCAGTTCGGGATCGGGTATTGTTAGAAACTCATTTTCAATCCTCCGTTGCACATACCTTTGTGAGAAAATTTGCACCCTTATATGAAGGCCTCTTTGAATTGGTGGAATTGTACAATAATAATGTAGTACTAAAGAAGCCAGATGGCTCCCTACATTCTGCCCATGTGCAGCAATGTAGAAAAAGAGTTGTTAGACATATTGCTGCAATTATCGACCATAGGTCTCGTAGGAATCCTCAGGCAGAGGGTGGGACTCCTTCACAAGCCTTTACAGTTGATGATGAAATTATTGACCCCTGTCCTGTCCTGTCCGATTCTCTACCATCGTCTGAGCAGATCTTTCCTTCCACTTCTTTTCAAGATTCTCATTCCGATATTCTCTCATTCAGTCGGAGTGCTACAGTTATTTCTACGCCTCCGTTTCCTGCTCTCTCAAGACACGAGAGTTCATCTTCAAGTACTTCCAGTGCCTCTGGATTTTCTCGTCATACGCAAAGTGGTTCATTTTCATCTACTTCTCACAAATCATTTGCTCCTTTTATTTCTTCACGCATGGTGCTTGCGTTTGGTCCTACATCTAAGACATTAAAAAGAAGAATAACTGACATTTCATCTTCTTCAGGTAGTTCTATCTCTCCTGTGGCCAAAAGAGCCGTACCTCTTGTTGAAACTGAATCATCAGACGCTATAGTTGAGGTTCTTCAGTCTCCAAGTGAGAAAATCCCTGCTTCTGTTTCCATTGAGCAGTTGCCTACTTTAGTAACATTTAGTCAGTCTACAGCAGGGCAAAAAGTCCTGTTTCACCAACTGTGTTCTCAAAACCCAGCAAGCGCCCGCCGCGTAAATTTCCCCTCCTGTTCCACACACACACAGTGCAACTTCAAGTGTTAGTTTGCAATCTCGACGACGAGTTCAGCCCTTGTATCCACCTGGATTCCGTCCTTGGAATCTCCGCTCGGGACGGACGGAGCTAATACCTTCATCAACTATCCTTCGTCGTCCACGGAAGCGTCCTTCTACCTGTACGCCGCTTCTTCGCCCGCCAAAGAAACGGCCTGATCTACAGTCGTCTCCGATTCCTGGTTCATGTCCAAGTCAGCCTAATGACGCCGCTTCTTCCGGTTAACTTCCACTGTCCACAAGGAAACCTTGCACATCCCTGCGATCCAGTGATTCTCCACGTGGACCATTGAAACATGAAGCATCGAGTACACCGGTGTCGACCCGACAACAAATCAAGCGTATCGAGACGCAAATCTTCTTTGCCACAAATTGGTTATTACAATTGACTTTGTCAGTGACCAGGAACTTTTGCTGCATAGAGGTTTTGCTCTACAGAAAGACTGTTTACTAATTACTTGTGTCATGGCGAAAATTTTAACCTCTGGTGAATTTCAGAGAGACCTGATCAATCTTTCTGTTGGTTTATCGGAGATTAATTAATGCAAAAATTTTCTCCCATGACATACGTTAGAAGAAAATTCCTGGTTGAAAGGCAGGGGAATTCATGCGCAAAATTCGCTTGTCTTAATCACAACCAGGAAAACAAAATTTCATGTTGGAGAAAGAAAAAAAAAGAGAAAAAGAATAATATTTGATTTAACTGACTTTGGGCTTTTGAAAATAATTATTTTATCTGTTCTTTTATCGCGATAGGAAAAGGCGAGTAGGTGTGCAGCTCAGAGAATCAAAATTAATTGTAGTTTAACATCACGGAACGAGAGAAAAAGAAAATTAAAATTAGGGATTTTCTGCAAGGCAAGAATTCGCCATTTTTTTTTTGCGTTCCTGTTTCCAAGCGTCGTGGAAAAGTCACCAAAAGTGTAACATCTTTTCGTCTTTTGGGGAAGGAATTCAGCAACAGAAATCTATTTTTAGACCTCAGGGTCAAAAAGAGCTTGGTCTACACGTGTGAAGGTCGGAGGTCACTCGAGGCGTGGGAGTGAAGATTCCGTTGGGAGGCTGTGAGTTGCTAGGCTGAAGTTTCGACCAATGAGAGGGGTCAGCGGTTTCAAGCACCCCAGAGTTTTATCCGTTGAGAAGTCACTGTTGTTCTGGTCGCTGCGTTAGCTGGTGTACAGCAAAAAGAAAGCAAAATTTTCTCCTCGCCTTTTGGTGGGGAGGGGGCAGTCAGAATGAGATGCACTGGGGTCTGTTGGCCCTGTGTGGAAAAAAAAAATCTTTTTCTTTGGCCTGGTCGGCAGTAAGAATGACTGGCCGCTAGCTGTGTTCCCGTATTCTGAAGTGACTCTAAAATCGGTCAGCAAAAAAAATGATTATTTTCAAGGATCTCATTGCCGGAGATGAAATGACCGCTGATACACCCAAATTATCAAGTAGCGGTCGACTGCCGTGTTGGGTGCAGATGGCGGAGAAGGATCAGACCCGATTTCTTACTTCCAAGCCCAACGTGCCTGAGGACCGAAAGTCCACCTCTTGTTGTTGCTGCCTCCATATTTTAACGCTGGGCTGCGCCCAGGCTTCGGGGAGAAGGCCATGGCTATCATGGACGGCCTTGTGAATGACATCGCCTTCGAATGCTGAATTGTCGAGCTGGGCCCACTACTGATTACAACAAGGGGTCCACCAGCAGGGTTCGAAAATGCCCGTTTCCTGTTTCGTTGGGCCAAACACGCTGTGGCAGAAAAAAAGAAAAGAAAAAAACAACCTTGGAGGTGAAGTGAAAATCAACCGGGACAGTGGTGTTCTCTCAGGGAGAGTTTTTTTTTATTTATTTATTTTATCTATTATTAGGCTGTGAAACCTTTTTTTTTTATTATTATCGACGGTTAGTGTGCTTGTCAGGAAGTGTTGCTGCCCCAGTCCTAAAGGTAAATTTCTCTCGGCATTTTCTTTTTTGTATTATGTTGTGGTTTCTTTAAAATTATAAAACGAGTTGGTTTTAATATCTTAGGCTGTTTAAATAAATTTCATGTCATCTTCTGTGGATAGGTAATTGAAAAACAAAACGAAACAAAGTAGTGGAAGTGGATAATTTTCTGGGTCATGTAGGGATAGATGATATAATAAGAATATTAAGTTATTTCGGAACGAACACCTCTCCAGACCAGTATTTCTCTTAGGTGAAATTTAACTCTTTTTGTGCTCGGTGATTTTTGTATTTGTGAAGTAGAATTTGTATTTATGAACTTAGCGTAGGTGCCATGTAGTTGGGAATTTTTCTTGTAGGCTGGTAATTATTGTGGTTTAGTGTTTTGGTAAATTTAGGTGCTAAATTACTCTTTAAAATTTAATTTTTGTATTAGTGAGGGCTAATTTCTAGTTTCAGCCCGTAGATTAGAAAAAACAGGTTTTTATGGGGAAAAGAATATAAGAATTGGGCATACAGGCAGATATGAGCATATGTATAGTGTGAAAAAAAAACTAACCCGAATAGCTGTTGTGTTTCTTCAAGAAGTGATGATAGATTTTTCAGGAAAAGAGTGATCTAGGAAGTATGGTGATGTATAGATTTTTCAGGAAATAAAGTAAGGTTTGGTATAGTGTGTCAAGTATGGTATTATTGAGCTTTCTGGGAAATGAATATGTACAGTGTGTTCCTGGGAAATAAAGATAAGTGATTTTCTGGGAAATGATTGTGTTCCTGGGAAAATAAGGATATGAAGTGTGTTCCTGGGAAATAAAGATAAGTGATTTTCTGGGAAATGAGTGTGTTCCTGGGAAAATAAGGATATGAAGTGTGTTCCTGGGGAAAATAGGATAAGAAGTAATTTTCTGGGAAAAAGGGTGATGTGTTGAATTTTCTGGAAAATGGACGAAGAGATATTTTGGGGACAAGAGAACTCTTGTGGGATACTTTACCCTATGTAGACAATGCCGCGGGGTCTGAAAGGGTGCACGAAACAAATTGGGGGATTTGTTTTCTGCCCGAGTAAGCTTGTTCGGTCCATAGGAGGTGGTACCTATGAGGGGAGTGATATAGGTTGTCCCCAAATCAGAGTGAAGGAACAGAAAAGGGTTAGGTCGCACTTTGCTCCACTACACTGTATAAGCTGGGAATGGATTCACGACCCATTCCCGCCTTCAGACTCAAACTTTGTTGTTCTCCCTGAAAATAGTGTTTTTCTTGAGATGTGGGACTCATTGGTTGAGATGATTGTTTGGCTTTATGCCCAAGTTGATTATTACATGGGTGCCAGTTGACTGGAAAACTTATAGTATGGAATTTTGAAATGTTGGATTTTCATGATGATGGTGTAAGTAAGATTCTCTTGTCGGTGTAGCAATTTAATGATAACTTTGTGTAATTTGAAAAAGGTATCTAGTGCATTAGGTTTTGGTATGGTGTATAGAATGGGTTGAGTATCCGGTAATGCTAGAAATGTTGATGGTAAGACAAATGTTGATTTAAGACAGGGTTATGCTGATTTTAAGACAAATTTTCCTGGAAGGGTAGAATCTTTTATTAAATTAACTTTCATTATACGTAGAATTTTGGCAGTTGTTATAGTAGTTTAAAATTAAAAGTGGATTCGGAAGTCTGGTCTGAGAGGGTTGGTTCGAGCGATTTAATGAGAACAATGTGTACACATATGCATATAATATTTTTTTTTTTGAGAGAGAGTGTGAGATATTTTCACTTCAAATACTTAAGTTGTACACCATGTTAAATCAAGTGTTGGTGCTGTGAAGTACAATGAAATCCTTGTGTTTACTATTTTTATCAGTAGTGTCCCTGGTGCTAATTTTTCTTGGAAAGAAACTAACCTGTCACCCGTTTATTTTTATTGGGCCCTGTGGCCAGGCATAAAATCTGTGACCTAAAAATTTAACTTGTTAAGTTTTTAAAATAAATATAGGCCAAGTGGCCTTTCAAAAACCTAAACCTTAGTGCAGTGAAGTTTTAGGTATTTTCAGTTTAAATTTTCATCACATGGTTCAAGTGCATCCCCCTCAGCAATGACTGAGGTGGGAATGTAATCTGAGGTTATAACCGTAAAATCAATGTTTTTGTCCTAACTAGCTAATTTGATCATCGCCACTTCCAAAAGGTTATTTACACGTGTACATTGTATACCATTAAATTTTATTGTTTACAAATTTGGTACACATGCAAACAATAGTTACCTTTTCTTACACTTTCAGGTGTATCTACTCATCAAATGCAAACAACGCAAACAATACAATAGTAACTTTTGGGAGATACCAAATTCAGTGGTGCATTTTATTTTATTTTTCTATTTTGTTTCATGGCCTTATTCAAAATTTCAGTTTTGTTTCGAAATGCATCCACCCATTTCCCAAATTTAAATTTTCTATAATTTCCATATGAATTTTAATACCAGCATAAATATAACGCTTTTAATAAATAACAATCAATTCAATATGCTCAAAATAAATTCAAATTTTTTTTACCAAAACACTTGATCATTTTTCTATACTCAATGATATGTATCACAGAACGTTTTTACGACAGAAACTCTTTGACTTGATATAAGACAACTTTTTATGCTAGTGTTCAAAATTGTTTGCACTTCAATGGCATTCATCAAATCTCACTTTTTGCTGCCAGCATGGCAAAATTATACCAAATACATTGTCTCCTTGTCAGTCAGCTAAGTTTTCCCACTGCCATGGAGCTTGTGTAAATATCAATTTGTACATGTAATGTTTAAAGTTTTTTTGTGTGTGGTGCCACACAAACTTTTTTTTTTTTTTGGAAATAAATTCAAGTGTACTAAAATGCTTGTCAATTCATATTGTAAATCTTGCCTTTTCTGCATGAAATTGATATCAGCCATTGTCTTTTTGTTAATATCTAATGTTTCACTCCCAGGGTAGGGTTTTCCAGGGTTTCCCCCATCCCATCTAAAACTCGATGTGCGAATGCATGGGAATAGTCAGAAGTCGGCTCTGGCCGCCAAGTGTTCAATTAAAGGTTTTGTGTTGTTGTTCTATGATTAACCTTTTTGTGCTTGACACTTGTTGTGCGTTGTTGATTTTTTTCTGCAAGTGCAGTTTTTTTATCAACAAACTAAATTGAAAACATGTTTTCTGTGCTTAAATGTTCTAAGGTTCAGCTAACTTAGTTTGAATGTTTTGTCTTCCCTGAGAAGTTATCATGTATTGAATGCGTAAATTAACTCCACGCTAAATCTGTTGTAGTTTTTTTTTCCTGCATTACGCAAGGGTTTTTTTACTACTATGCCACTTTATGTATGTGTATTGATTAAAGTTGTACGCACGTATTATTATGACAAAAACATTTAGCCCGAATTGTGCCTATAACATGGATATATTTGAGATGGTACAGAAAGTTTAATGTTTTTACTAAGGAAGTTGGTAATATTGAAATGTTCCTTCGTTTGATATTTGATATGGTACGGACAGTTTAATGTTGTTACTATGAAAGTTAATATTGAAATGTTCCTTCGTTCGATATTTGATATGGTACGGAAAGTTTAATGTTTTTGCTATGAAAGTTAGTGATATTGAAATGTTTCTTCGTTCGGCATCTTTGTTCTCTGCACAGTATGTCAGTGCATGTTTTGGATGTTGAAGAGATGAAAATATATATCTCATGATATTGTATTAGTATGTCTATGCGATATTTTCGATATTTAGAGTATTTGTGTACTGATTTGAAGTCAGCTGCTAGCAACTGGTCCACGAATGCCTTCATTAATGGGTAAGTTCTTATCTGAAATAATTGAATGAATGACCAGATTATGTTTTGAATGGAGACCTCTACTAAATTCAAGCAGCGCGCAGCCAGACTGTTTCCTTAGGGGGGGGATTCGATCGGAGTAGAAAAACAAATAATAGTTATCATTATATGCAATAATTAAGGGACAATTTATGACTGAAACTGGAAACGAAAGTTAAGCCTTAAAAGGTCTTAACACATTTTGCATTAAATTTCCTACCAATACATTTATTTTTAAAAGAAGACGAATGCTTTGGATCCTAAGAGCATTACATTATTTCATGCTCAACACTTTTGGAAATTTCCTCCGAGAAGGATCCCCTATGTTTTCAAGTAATAGACTGTACATAAAATGGCCAGCAATCGGAAGAGCTCACTATATTTTTACTTATCATTGATTTTCAAAACAAACGTTAATACAAAATGTAAACACAAATTAACGCTTACCTTGTAATATCATTTGACATTTGGCTGTCAACGGAAAATACACATGAAAGATCCATGAATATTTTAAATTTGAAAATCTAAGATTATTATCCCGCCTTCAGAAACACACACAGACAGACGTTTTACCGCATGGTTGTACCCGACGTTCGCCGGGCTTATGCGATGTAATAGCATCCCTCCCCGCTCCCTTTTTACGGTTTCCAACCGTAGGTTGAAGAAGCGTATATGCTCCAGCTTTGTCCGTCCGTCTGTCTGTCGGCACGATAACTCGCGTAAAAATAGTTCGATTTCAATGAAATTTTAGTATGTGGTAGGGGACCAACTGGGGACGAACCCTATTGAATATGGACGAAATAGGGTCAAAGGTCACGACATAGGAGCGGGATCTATTCCATTGCCCTTATGCGTCATGACTTGCGTAAATATGGTTCGATGTCGATGAAATTTTTATATGTGGTAGGGGACCCCTGGAAAGGCATCCTATTCATAATGGATGAAGTGGGGTTAAAGGTCAGGACATAGGAGTGGGATGCCTTCCATTGCTCTTATGCGTCATAACTTGCGTAAATATGGTTCGATTTCGATAAAATTGTAGTATGTCGTAGGGTCCACCTAAGGACGAACCCTATTGAAAATGGACGAAATGGGGTCAAAGGTCAGTACATAGGATCGGGATCAATTCCATCGCCCTTATCCCATACTATTAAAGGAGCACTTCTTGTATGTATGTAAATTATATTTGTAAAACAGCTATAAGGATTTTGATGAAAGTCGTTAACCTACCGTTTTCTGGTACTAGAAATCGATTTAGCTTGATCTCGACTTTAGGAAAATTCGTTTAGTGGGTTAAATAACCACCCCGAATTATAACGTTTTTAGTGTCATGGCGTCGTTCCATTAATGTGACCCATACTTAGAAATCTTATGACGTCACAATCTCGCGTTTGAGAATGTTGATGCGCTGTCACGCCATCTGTCTCATTACGTCCCGCGTTGTGTCTGGATCCTATTAAAGTTTTATGACGTCACACTCTTGCGAGCAGATAGTCGGAATTCCCATCTGCCTCATTACGTCACGCGTTGTGTGCGTATGCCCGTCCGCACGATAACTCGCGTAAAAATCGTTCGATTTCGATGAAACTTTAGTATGTGGTAGGGGAACACCTGAGAAAGAACCCTGAAGAAAGTGAACGAAATGGGGTCAAAAGTCAGGACATAGGAGCGGGATCCATTCTACTGCTTTTATGCGTCATAACTAACGTAAAAAAGGTTCGATTTCGATGAAATTTTAGTATGTAATAGAGGACTACCTGGGAATAAACCCTATTGAAAATGGGCGAAATGGGGTTAAAGCTCAGGACATAGGAGCGGAATCACTTCCATCGCCATTATGCGTCATAACTTACGTAAAAATGCTTCGAATTGGATGAAATGTTAGTATGTTGTAGGGACCTGCCCGAGGACGAATCCTTTTGAAAATGGGCAAAATGGGGTCAAAGGTTAGGACACAGGAGTGGAATCTATTCCATAGCCCTTATGCATCATAACTTACGTAAAAATGCTTCGATTGCGATAAAACTTTATCATGTTATTTCGGAGGTATACTGAACCGGTTCTGTTGAATATCATCGAAATGGGATCAAAGGTCAGGGCACAGGACCAAGATTTATTCCACAGCCATTATCCTCATAACTTGAGTAATGATTTCTGGTAATTTGGAAAGCGTATGATTATTTAGTAAGGCCTGCTCAATGAACTTTAAATAGCCGCGGCCCTCTGTGCTAAGATAGCATAATCATTTGCCTTTTAATTGAGGGCTAGAATGAACGGCTTAACATGTTAACACCTTTATTTTGAAATTTACTTTAAACTTTCCTGAGAGTAAAAAGACTCATAATGCAGGGGGACGACAAGACCCTGTCGAACTTTACTGTTAGTTGCGCTGGGGTGGCCATAAAAAAATTGTTTTTCTTTCTTTTATTCTCAACCCAAATTAGGATAAACCAAGTTACCGCAGGAATAACAGCATAATTTTTTCCATATTTTTTTCCTTATCCAAGAAACAGATTGTGACCTCGATGTTGAATTAATCCTCTCTTAGAAGCAAGCCTCTAAAAAGAAAGTCTGTTTGACTTTTAAACAATTACATGATTTGAGTACAGACCGGCGTGAGCCAGGTCGTTTTCCATCTCCTTTAATAAGTTTACAGTACGAAAGGACACAAGCTTATTATATATATCTATTTAGCATATAGTTGCAGTAAATTTAGAATTAAAGAAGCTTTATTACTATCCTTTCATTTGACCCCTCTTCTCGAAATTATCCAAATCAATGCATTGCATGATTTTACTAACTTGTTTTAAATAATAAATGTTTTGCACAACTGTTTTCTATTTGGCTTTTTCTTTTCTTTTTTTTTATTAAAGAAATAAAACTAGTTTCAAACTCTAGGGATAAAACTAGCTTCTTTTTTTTTTTTTTTTTTTTTTTTTGTCCACGGGAAAAATTGTCTTTTTTGTTTTATGCACGAAAGATTTAGCGTTTCGATAAAAAAAAAATCACGGGAGATAAAGATGTATCTCTTTTTAAAATTACTCCGCCAAAACTTAAGCGAAATAATGTAATAGCATTTTCTCGCCCCATTAACTTTCGACGTAGCAGGAAAGGCGAAACAAGAATAGGGGGGAAAGGAAGTTTGCCCCAGGTGAATCTCTCCCCTCTAGCAGGTGAAAGTTTTAGGTGAGACAGGAATAGGCGAATCAAGAATTCTTTCCTCGCCTAAAACGGCGGAACACTTTAACTTTCGACGTAGCAGGAATAGGCGAATGCGGAAGACACGGCCTCAGACTCTGTGTGTGCGCCTCCGTCAAACGTCGTTTGGACTGAATGGCCCAAGATAACTGTGTTACGCCATTTTCCCACTTCGATTTACACTGCAAAGAACGTGTTTTGTACTTCCCGTTTAAGATTCGACGAATCATAGTCTGTTCTCTGTTCTCTTTGATCACAATCTGTTCTCTTTGATCACAAAGGGATGGGAGTGTGAGTCGGTAGGTGACTCGATCAGACTGTTAAAAATTTGCATCGGTGTCCGACTGCTTCATTTTCCCCCCAGAAAGTACGCTTGCTTTGACCCCTCTTCTCGAAATTATCCAAAGATGTTTAGAGCAATAAATTTAGACTGAGGCGGGATCTCACACTGTCTCTTCAAGCAGACAAAGTAAATGGGGAAATGCTGGTTGTGGGTTGTAAAATAGAACGGTGGTTGTAAGATGGTGGGTCTCTATCGCTCTCTAATACTTTCCTGCTGAATAGCAGTACATCGCCAGTTGCTACTATATAGTCGGTGCTTTTATTTAGAGAGCCGAACTTTTTTATTTATGAAAGATTTATATTATCTACCCACACATTTCATTTCAGAAGGCAGAAATTTCCATTTGTACGGAATTGGTTTACACAGGGCAGCCGGAGAAAAAATCTCGATGTTTGCGTCCCAAGCTTTATGACAGTGCTTTAAATATGGCGGGGCATTGTTCCAGTTTACAGAGCAGAATTAAGTAAATAAATGTGTTTGCTAAATGTGGTCATGTGCAGGGTATTCCATTAATTTAGTAGGTGTACAAGGCAAGCGACATAATTTAGCACGGACGTTGCCATTTACTTTGATTTTATTCCGCAGTTATATTACTTTTTCCCTCTCCAACACATCGTTGAGAAGTTCTCATATCAGTATTAGGTCGAAAGCGGAAGGTGGTAAAATCCCTATCTAAAACCCGTTGGTCTGCCCGTGCCGAAGCAGTTGCTGCTTAAACGAGAGCTACGAACAAATGAAGTCAGTTTTGAATTGATTGGCTATAGATAATACGCGTTCTGTGGATACACGGCTTGTTACAAACGGTTTACGAAAAAAAAAAGGGGGGGGTATAAATTTGAAACCATCTTTTTAACGATTTTACGAAGCGAGATTTTGTCACGTTTCAACACAACCAGCAAATTTTTGCAGCCCCAGAAAGTGGACTTGCCTGTAGCTCTTAAAATAATAACAACTTTGACATCATACATAGAAGACAACAGAGGCCTTTTTGATGAATTGAAGCTCGAGCGAAAGTGAAAGATCCAACTTCTGTTTATAAAGACGTCAACAAGAGGGTGAAAAAATTGGCAGCAGCATTTACAATTTAAACAATGATAGCAAAGATACCCCGGAGGAACTTCCAGAAGGAAGCAAAAAGTGTAAAATTGAAACTTTTTTACCTGTAATTGATTCGCTAGTGTGTGGGTTAAAAAGGCGGATTGCGTCGTACAACACTATTTTTAAAAGATTTGATTTTCTGGAATAGTTATCATATTTTGATGAAAATGAAATCATAAAACACTAACAATTTATCGTCCTTTATATTTTAGGTTTAAAGCACCGACCCCCTCCCCCGACAAGTTTCCTGGGTTTGCACATACTCGCAGAGAATTTGTTTAGTTGTAGTTTCTAGAAAAATATCGTAAATAAGAAAATACGAAATTACGGACATTTTATGTGTGTCAGATAACCAATCTCGGGGAGGCGTAGCCACGGAGCAGCCAAGAACGCAATTTTTATACGGCCCCTCAAAACAGTCCATCAGTGCAATCCGAACTTTCCTCTCGTATTTGTAAGGTTTGCAGAAAATATTTTGCACATCAAATTATTAATATTGTGGTATTACTCAGGCAGAAAATAATATTAGGACTAACGTTTAGGCCCTTCTAAAAGTTTTCATTCCGTCATTCCCATATTCGCGTTATGTAGGTGAGGTGGCCAAGAAACCGCAATTTTTATATGACCCCTAACGGTTTTTTGGCCAGCAGTCTGTGTGTGACCAGTTGTCCGAATACCGTTTATAACAGACATATAAACTTATCAGTCGATCACATATTTTTTTTCCCGTCAGCATTTCTTCTGTGGGCATATTTTCCGTTGGCGTGTTTTCCGTGGGCGATTTTTCCGTGAGCGTTTTTTCCGTGGGCATTCTTTCATGCAATCCCATGTACTATATGAATCTTAGTAAAAATGAACTTTCCTCTGAATGTCTCCATGTGGAATTATATATCGTGCAAGAGAAGGATTCGTTGTTGAATTCAAACAACATGAACATCTTAGAAGGAGAACAAAATGTTGAATAGGGGAAAAAGGAGGAGGCAGAAAATGAAGCAGTAGAAAAAAGTTTTAGGATTAATATCCAAAGTTTGCACTCCTTATGATATTCCCTAACATTAAGATTGCGATGAAGATTTTTTGAGCATGATGGTAACAAACGCGAATGCAGAACGTTTGTTTTCTGAACTCAGATTAATAAAGTTTCATTTTGAATACCTTTATAATTCAATTCAGAATCTTCGAGTACTCGCCGTAAATTTGATTTTATTAATTTGAAAATAGGAACAGTGTTCTTAGCATTTTCTGCTATGAGACGTTTTGTTTTAGTTTGACGGAAGACGTTGCCAGATGGTTTTCGCTTTTTCTTTTCATGTTCCTTTTCCCGTGACAGGTTCGTGCCGTACGCACTAAACAATTGCTGAAACTAGATACTGTTTTCTTCTGTTTGTGAGCAAAGATTGTCATCCACTGAGTTTTCGAGACCCACATTTCTGGTGTGGGGGAGGAGGATGATAAATTAGCAAGCGGTTTGGTGTTGGTGGAAGCAAGGAATTTCTTCAAGAACTCTTGTTCTTGACTAATCACATGTATACATTTCAACGCGAGGGAAGAGGATGCAAGGTCTCGTTGGTATTTGCGAGTGAGCTTGGCCAAAAGTGATGGCTTGACCAGTGGGGGTGAGCGGGGTTGAGTTAGCTGACAAAACTATGATTTCGGGCACAACAAAGGGCCCACGGTGTGAGAGAAAGGGCAAGTCAAATGCTCAGAGCATATTTGTTTTTCTGTCTTTTTTTTTTTCCTTTCTTTGTTGTGCAAAAAGAAAAGTCGAAGTGAGAATAAGCAGTGAAGGAGTACTCCTAGAGGTAATTTTGTTCTGCAAAGGGCGCTTCAATAGGCACCTGAAGGGAGGCTCGAGCCCCCTGAGCTCCCCTCAGTGGCTGCGCCACTGACCAAATTGATAGGTTCTTGGCACAACAAAGACTTAAAAAAAATTACGAGGGAGATGATGTGACGGATATTCTAAATTAACTTTCATTTTTAGTTCCTTTTCCTATGTAAATTTGAGTTTGTTTTCCGTTATACTTCCAAACTTAACGTGACATATTCTGTCTCACGAGAATACTGTTGGCAACACAATTGAGGTCAGAGAGAAGGTGACGTATGACTGTGATAAGAACGATAGATAAAGAGGACGATACGACAGTTGCTCGTGTGGATGTGTGGGTGTAGACGTTCAATTAGATTAATGTAATCTGATATCTGCTGTCTTATATTGTGGAGTTCTACTGAAATTCGTGCTGGATCAATAAAAGATTAGCGTAAGTCTGACTTTTGTTTATGTTTCGTCTGACCGTAAAAGCTTATTTAGGAACTATTGCATTGCATTCTTATTTATTTCAACATTCCTTAGTCATGGTTTAGACATAACGTAACACCAATCTTGCTCACGAAAAAGACACTACGTTATACAGCAGAATCGATCCAAACATCAATTACTAGCTACTCGATATAACCTGTAAAGCACAAGCATACACATACACTGAAGAGTAATTGAATTAGAGATACATGTCTAGTAACGTGTAGCACCATCTTTCGCCTCGATGACGGCGGCGATTCGTTTCGGCATGGACTCGACAAGAAACGGAAGCGTTGGGAAGCCATAAGGATCCACGACCCCTGAACAAGCTCCCACAGTTAACGAAAATTTGATGGACGGGTGTGGGGGGGGGGGTCAGAGCCTCGAACATCTCTCTCGATGGCATCCCAGATATGCTCGATGGGATTGAGGTCAGGTGACCTAGCTGGCCAAGAAAGCGAGGTCACGTCGGTGGAGTGTTCATCCAACCATTCGGATACAATTCGGGAGCGATGGCACGGTGCATTGTCTTGTTGCAGGATGAGGTCCCCAGGGGGATGTTGAAGACGCACAAACGGGAGCAAATGGTCGTCCAGGATATTCCGGTAACATTGCCCTATGAGGGACGATGTCACACGTACCAGGGGTCCCATTTCAGTCCACGTAAACAGTCCCCAGACGAGAACGCCACCCCTACCAGCTTGAAGAGTACCCTGCTGGCAAGAAGGACCCATCGCTTCATGTGGTTTGCGCCGTACTTGTGTCCTGCCATCCGCATGTACCAACGTGAATCTCGATTCATCAGTCCAGGCAACATTTTTACACATGTCTAGGGTCCAATGGCGATGTTCCCGCGCCCATGCTAATCTTTGTACCTTGTGATGTGGTCAGCAGCGGTACCTTCGTGGGACAATGGCTTCTGTACCCCATAGCGAGGAGATGGTTCTGGATGGTGTGGCTGCTTACATGTTTTTGTGCACCACCTTTAAATTGCCGAGTGATTTCTTGCACTGTGGCCAGTCTATCCGCTGTTACAATGCGAGCTAGCCGACGATGATTCCGCTCATCCTCACGCTGTTGCCCACGGCAGTTGGCCCTTGCAGGGATGGTTTTACCGGATTCGATGTACTCACGGTGCACCCGTGACACAGTGGCTCGTGAAAATCCCAGTGCCTGCACGACTTCCGAGATGGAGTGACCCATTCGTCGGGCCCCGACAATTTGCCCACGATCAAATGCGCTTAGATCCTTCGTCTTACCCATACTGCGTCCGACTCTTACTGATTCCCGTCGCATCACTCATTATATTGTCGAATCGCTGCATAGGTCATGTCGTTTCCGTTTACAGGGCTGCCCACACCGCCACATTTGCATAACGCCAGCTAATTCAATTGCTCTTCAGTGTATATTCAATTTTCGTAAGGGATCGCCTGTGAATAAAGTATATATAGAATACACAAGAAGGTACCGCGTTATGATTCACCCTTACTCTTTCACTGGTGTGGGGAAACAAGAGTGCTGCTTGTGAAATTTTACGGTGAATATGTTATGATTTCAAAACTGTGTTTCATTTGACTTTAGTGATGAAATTTTCTAAGAACATGCGACATATGGTAATCGAAAAGTCCCCCACAGGAAAAGTCTCCCTCAGGAAAACGCCACCACATTCGGAAAAGTCCGCCATGTTGGAAAAGTTCCCTATAGGAAATGTCATGGCGAAAATTTTAACCTCTGGTGAATTTCGGAAAGACCTGATCAATCTTTCTGTTGGTTTATCAGGGATTAATTAATGCAAAAATTTTCTCCCATGACATACGTTAGAAGAAAAATTCCTGGTTGAAAGGCAGGGGAATTCGTGCGCAAAATTCGCTTGTCTTAATCACAACCAGAAAAATAAAATTTCATGTTAAAAAAAAAAAAAAAAAAGAGAGAGAATAATATTTGATTTAACTGACTTTGGGCTTTTGGAAATAATTATTTTATCTGTTCTTTTATTGCGATAGGAAAAGGCGAGTAGGTGGGCAGCTCAGAGAATCAAAATTAATTTTACTTTCACATCACGGAATGGGGAAAAAAGCGTTTCTGAAGGAAAAAAAGGAGTTGTGAGAAAAGGAAATCTTCTTTCAGATCGGCCATTTTAAGTGTCCTGTAGTTGTCGATCAGGAAATGTTGCAGAAAAAGCTCTTATGGGGTTGGCGCTGTTCTATTTTTTGGAGACAAGGTCGCGGCCGCACATGGGGGGTTACTTGGCTTACGTGTGAAGGTCAGAGGTCACTCGAGGCGTGGGAGAAAGCCGTGGCTTGCAGGGCTGCTGTTACTAGGGAAAATTTCAGCCAGTCAGGGGTCAGCATTTTTCCAACACCCCAGCGTTCTTTTTACACTTTGAGACGCTTGTCTCGGTCACTTTTGCTCTTGTCTTGCTGGCCGGCAGAAAGAGGGGACAGCCGAGTTCTCTCCTCACTTTTTGGTGGGGAGGACCCACAGAAAAAAACAACAGTTTTTTCTTGACGGCATTTGCTGACCACCATGATTTGACATCTAGGTAAAAAGCTTAAAGGAGCCTAGTAGCGACGGTCTTCTAGCGTGGGGACTTGTCAGGTTCATGGTTGGTTACATGGAAAAAATTAAAAGGAGCTCAGGGCTTGCGATGAATTGTTCACTGATTCCTCCAAATGCAAAGAGGTGGAAGAAATTATGAAGAAAGGACAGGACCACCGTAGGACGAGACCTCCTCGGGGCGCAGCGAAAGATGATCACCGATGCACACCTAAGCATTCTCGTGAGAGCTAATGGATAAAGAAAGGAAAAGGAAAGGAATTTCGATATTCTCTGGCTGTTGGGACCGCGCCTACAAACCGCCTGGCATATGATGGAACTTCCGAGGATGATGCCGTCCACCTTCCAATGCAGCCGACCAAATTCCTACCAGGGGAGAGCCATATGCATCGAAAAAAACAAGGGAGAATTACTCCCTCTGAGAGGGTCCATCATCACCCGCTTCAGGATGTTTTTTGTTTTCCCTGTGTTCGGGTGAGTTGCTCGGGCACATTGTGTCCGAAGAGAAAAAAAGAAAGAGAAAGACATTGTTGGAGGCGAAGAGAAAATCAACAGGGACAGTGTGACGAGAAGATTTTTTTATTTGATACAAGAGTTGTTCCTGCCCAGCCCAGAAGGTAAATTCTTTCTTGATTTTTTTGTATTATGTTGTGACCGCTACGGAATTGTTGAACGAGTGGGTCAGCAGTGTGAAATCAAATTTATAGTTCTGCAAGAAAAAAAAAAAGAAAATTTTTTCTTTTTTTTGAGGTTAGCTGGATGTGGGACAGATGTCCCCATATTGTTGTCATGTCTGGTATTTTAGCAACTCCCCAGGCCAGTAAATTTTAATGTATCGGAAAAATTTGGTTTAATGTTTGAGCACAGTGAATTTTGGTGCATCGATTGTAGTTTAGTTGGGCATGTGATAATTGAAAAGCAGTGTTATTGTGCTGCCGTGGGTGATAAAATAATTGTAAACATTTTTCTCTAGCCATTTACAGCGTTGAGTTATTTTTTTTTATGAGTGAAGATAAATTATGGGATGATTTATATTGGGATTTTGGGAACATATGTATAGTGTGATGAAATTGGAAACCTAAAGTGCTGTTTACATTCTTGGAGTGTTGAGTGTCGAAATTAAGATGGTAGGTGTGTTATTTGAGGACCAGTATTTTACATGCTCCAGATGAGTGTTAATCTCCCATTGGAAAGGGGTGACCTTAGGGCAAGCCGGGAACTTGTCCTAGGGCAGAGGGCTCTGAGTAGGGAATTTTCACCAGGATGCGATATGTGCAAAATAGAAGTTGAGGTATTTGGGTTCTCAAGTTTAGTATTTCACAAAAAGAATGAACATCATAGGGTTGAGAAGACACGCTTTTGCTCACCAGTTCCAGTATTATTTGTTCTTTTCTTTTCTTTGGCCTAAAGTTTCTTGTTTTTACTAAAAAAAGTTAAGAGTCGAAATGTAATTTTAATTTTCAATAAGGTGAAAATATTTAGTAGGTTATGTAAATGGTCAGTATTATTGTCTGCAGTGCTACCTGCGCATTGCCATGGTACCGAAGAATTTCCTTGCTAGTGATTTTTCCTGGGATATATGTGGATAGATAAGTGATTTTTCCTGGGATATATGAGGATAGAGATAAGTGAATTTTACTGGAATATATGTGGATATGGATATTTTGGATTTCTTGGGATATAGAGAGATAAGTGAATTTTTCCTGGGAAATAGTAGTGTTAGATCTGGGCCGGATGTGCCTGGAGTATTTTGGGTTGAAGTGCGACAGGCTCTTGCAGGCGTGGTTGATCAAGGTGGGATCATGCATTGGTTCCAAAAGGGGGAGCCTTGGGGACGTGGTTTTTGGGGGAAAACTTGTCTTCAACCCCCCCCCCCCAGTAGTTTCGCTGCTCACGGAGATATGTACTGCCAGCGAGGGTCGGTCGGGCGTTGCTTCAATAAATGTGGCGAGATCATGTTAGAGGAAATTCTGTGCCTGATGATGATGTGTCGCACTTGAGGATTTTTTTCCTTTCCCTTTGCCTAGGCTGAAATTGGACTCACGACCCAATTTCACGCCTTCAGCCTGACTTGGTATTTTCTTCCTGTGTTGGTTCTCAAAACCCAGGGTAGTGTCTGAACTGAGAGTATTTGCCTCACCGCTACCTCAGTAATTCACTGCAGGTGTTAAATTTAAGTTTTGTTTTGGTGATTTAAAGTATCTAAATTAATTTGTTTATGATATGCTGTAGTGCTAGGGATGTAAATTCTAAATTCTGGTTGTTAGTGTTAGTGAGCATGATATTTAGTTTGGAAATTTAGTAAATTGGTATTTTGAGTTTTTGTTTACAGTATAGAGTTATTAAGTATCTTGAGCTATTATTTGGAGTGCAGAGTGAGGTGATTTTTATGAGCAAGCTAGTGCAGGAAGATTGTTTGAATTTCTGAATTATGTTGATGATGTTATGAATAGTGATAATTTTAGTTAGTTAGTGAAGTTTCTTTATAAGTGAAGTAGGTTCATTCAGGGTAGTTCTATAGGTTATGTAATGTTAATTAATGCTTGAGCTCAGTGTAAATTCTGTTTTGAGGATAATTTACTTGGTTTGTTTACTTGCAGATGGTAGCTTTGGTTAATGTATAATTTGTGGCTCTTATTATAACTGTAAATTTAATTAAAGTCCTTGAAGCTGGTCTGGGAGATTGCAGAGTTTGCTAAGGTTGTTCAGGTGCTGTAAATTTAAATCAATAAGGGTAAAAGTGTAAATTTGTCATTGAGCTAATTAGGTGAGGGAGAAGAGAGTACGTTTCAAAAGAACAGAACTTGTCCACCTTGTAGAATTAAAAAGAATACAGTATTTTTTTTTGTGCAAGCTATGTGAATCGTAGTATAATTTTGGATGCATAAAGTGTGTAAACTATTTGAATCATAGTATAATTTTGGATGCATAAAGTCCATGCCTGGTGTTCAAACCAACTGTGTTGAAATATGTCAAGTTGTGCTGTTCATAAGGCCAGTGGCCAAATAGAAATAGAAAAAAAAAGTGAGATTCTGTTTTTATACTGCTGTGTTTAAGCAAACAAGAAAAGAAGGAAATACCATCTGTTTGTCCACTAAATTACCTTGTTAAGTTTTTAAAGAAAAAAATAAATATAGGCAGTAGCCTTTCAAAAAAGTTCAAAATTAGTGCAGTGTGAAAAATTTTGTGTGCTGTTGTCTTCCATGACTTGAGCCCATGTACCCACCTTAGCTTGACTAAGGCTATCGATCCGAATCCTGGTATTATAAGGTATTTCATAACTGCAATTTTTGTCCTATCCTTTTAAATTGACTTTCACCGCCTCCACAAGTTGTTATTGAACGAGTACATTTTATCCTATGACTTATAGTGACGCATTTTCATATACATGCAACAATATTCACTTATTTTTGCACTTTCAGATGACTCAACTCTGCGTGAACACAAACAACGCAAACTTTTCAATAACTGCTTGTGTAATGTAAATTTTTAGATGCATTTTTGTTTAGGATGTTCATGGCCTTTCTAATACTTAGAAAATATTTTTGTTTCAAAATGCATCTACCCATCTCCCGAAGTTAAATTTTAGTCGAAATTCAAAATTTCCCTTCAGGTTTACTTTTGGCTATCTATTATAATAACCCTAATATAAGCTGGCTGAGAAAACCCCACAACATATAAATGGTGCCGTGACCATATGATACATGCCTAGTCATGGAATTCAACCTGTACTGCACAGTAGTTACGAAAACTCTTGAGTATGGTTTCATATGTGAATTCTTTTCTCGTAGTGATAAGTTCTGGTAGTCTCTCTCTCAGTGGCCAAAGTAGCGAAAGTGCATATTTTTTTATTTCAGCTGAATTTCTGTGTATAAGTATGATAATATTTCAGTAGCAGTGTTTCTAATATTTGAATAATTTTGGGCTTAACATAAAAGCCAGTTCAGGCTTGACACACATAATTTTTTTTTTTGTGTTGGTGTAATATTTTCAGTGACATATATGAGTAATTTTAGTAATTTTGTGCGTGACATACAAATAATTTTTTTCGGTGCCTGACACACATACAATTTTTTTTGGGTGTTTACCTACATGAGTTTTCACACAAATAATTTTTCAAGCGTACCTGCATAATGTATAATTTGGTATTTCCAATATAACTAGCGCTAATTAATAGTTTGCAGTGTGTCATATATATATGCAATTTTACATTTTTCCAAATATTGAACTTTTAAGTGTATTTTTCATGTGTTGCAATTTTTTTTCCCTCTGCAGTCCGAGTGTTGAATTAAGTGTAATTTTAATGTGTTGCATTCAGGCAATTTATCATATTCTGTTGAACTAAGCGAAGAAAGTGTAGTGTAAAGTAATGTTGTCATTCGAAAATGCCTGTTGTTGGTGTTGTCAAATTTGTAAAAGCATAATGCAAAATTGTAAGAAGCGTTACTTCTCTTCTCTCCTCAGGCTAGGTAATTTAGTGCCCAGGTGCACTGGTTAGTTATTTTAAGTTAGGTTGTTTACTATTGTAGTGCAGTGTAGGTTCAGTGTTGGGTAGGATTAGTATTTCTGTAGTAATAGCCAGTGAGATAAGAATTTAATAAACAGTTAAATTTCTTTTAATTTAATTTTCTCAGTTTAGTTAAAAGGTTGGTATTTGAGCCGATGCAGAATTTTTTTTCTTCGTTCCGTGAAAAATTTTTTGGCTTGTAAAAAAATTCTTTTACCTCTGTAATTAAGGTCAGGTGATAAGTAGCTTCGCTTCGGAACATTTGTTTTCCTAGTTCAGTGGTAGCCATGTTGGAACGGAAGTCAGCTCACCGGAGGTAGGTGGCGCTGCAGGTTTGTTTACATTCATCGGTTTGTTGACATGGTCGGAGCACGTGTATGTGTTGGGTAGTAGGTAGAAGCGAATTTTCTGAGATTTTATTTTATGTTTCGATTCGCTTTGCTCGTCTTTTTCGCAGGGGGAATGTATTCGTCATGGCGAAAATTTTAACCTCTGGTGAATTTCGGAAAGACCTGATCAATCTTTCTGTTGGTTTATCAGGGATTAATTAATGCAAAAATTTTCTCCCATGACATACGTTAGAAGAAAAATTCCTGGTTGAAAGGCAGGGGAATTCGTGAGCAAAATTCGCTTGTCTTAATCACAACCAGGGAAATAAAATTTCATGTTAAAAAAAAAAAAAAAAAAAAGAAAAAGAGAATAATATTTGATTTAACTGACTTTGGGCTTTTGGAAATAATTATTTTATCTGTTCTTTTATCGCGATAGGAAAAGGCGAGTAGGTGGGCAGCTCAGAGAATTAAAATTAATTTTACTTTCACATCACGGAATGGGGAAAAAAGCGTTTCTGAAGAAAAAAAAAAAGGAGTTGTGAGAAAAGGAAATCTTCTTTCAGATCGGCCATTTTAAGTGTCCTCGTAGTTGTCGATCAGGAAATGTTGCAGAAAAAGCTCTTATGGGGTTGGCGCTGTTCTATTTTTGGAGACAAGGTCGCGGCCGCACTTGGGGGTTACTTGGCTTACGTGTGAAGGTCAGAGGTCACTCGAGGCGTGGGAAAATGCCGTGGCCTGCAGGGCTGCTGTTACTAGGGAAAATTTCAGCCAGTCAGGGGTCAGCATTTTTCCAACACCCCAGCGTTCTTTTTACACTTTGAGACGCTTGTCTCGGTCACTTTTGCTCTGGTCTTGCTGGCCGGCAGAAAGAGGGGACAGCCGAGTTCTCTCCTCACCTTTTGGTGGGGAGGACCCACAGAAAAAAAAACAACAGTTTTTTCTTGACGGCATTTGCTGACCACCATGATTTGACATCTAGGTAAAAAGCTTAAAGGAGCCTACTAGCGACGGTCTTCTAGCGTGGGGACTTGTCAGGTTCATGGTTGGTTACATGGAAAAAATTAAAAGGAGCTCAGGGCTTGCGATGAATTGTTCACCTGATTCCTCCAAATACAAAGAGGTGGAAGAAATTATGAAGAAAGGACAGGACCACCGTAGGACGAGACCTCCTCGGGGCGCAGCGAAAGATGATCACCGATGCACACCTAAGCATTCTCGTGAGAGCTAATGGATAAAGAAAGGAAAAGGAAAGGAATTTCGATATTCTCTGGCTGTTGGGACCGCGCCTACAAACCGCCTGGCATATGATGGAACTTCCGAGGATGATGTTGTCCACCTTCCAATGCAGCCGACCAAATTCCTACCAGGGTAGAGCCATATGCATCGAAAAAAACAAGGGAGAATTACTCCCTCTGAGAGGGTCCATCATCACCCGCTTCAGGATGTTTTTTGTTTTCCCTGTGTTCGGGTGAGTTGCTCGGGCACATTGTGTCCGAAGAGAAAAAAAGAAAGAGAAAGACATTGTTGGAGGCGAAGAGAAAATCAACAGGGACAGTGTGACGAGAAGATTTTTTTATTTGAAACAAGAGTTGTTCCTGCCCAGCCCAGAAGATAAATTCTTTCTTGATTTTTTTTGTATTATGTTGTGACCGCTGCGGAATTGTTGAACGAGTGGGTCAGCAGTGTGGAATCAAATTTGTAGTTCTGCAAGAAAAAAAAAAGAAAAAAAATTTTTTTCTTTTTTTTTGAGGTTAGCTGGATGTGGGACAGATGTCCCCATATTGTTGTCATGTCTGGTATTTTAGCAACTCCCCAGGCCAGTAAATTTCAATGTATCGGAAAAATTTGGTTTAATGTTTGAGCACAGTGAATTTTGGTGCATCGATTTAGTTGGGCATGTGATAATTGAAAAGCAGTGTTATTGTGATGCCGTGGGTGATAAAATAATTGTAAGCATTTTTCTCTAGCCATTTACAGCGTTGAGTTATTTTTTTTTATGAGTGAAGATAAATTATGGGATCATTTATATTGGGACTTTGGGAACATATGTATAGTGTGATGAAATTGGAAACCTAAAGTGCTGTTTACATTCTTGGAGTGTTGAGTGTCGAAATTAGGATGGTAGGTGTGTTATTTGAGGACCAGTGTTTTATATGCTCCAGATGAGTGTTAATCTCCCATTGGAAAGGGGTGATCTTAGGGCAAGCCGGGAACTTGTCCTAGGGCAGAGGGCTCTGAGTAGGGAATTTTCACCAGGATGCGATATGTGCAAAATAGAAGTTGAGGTATTTGGGTTCTCAAGTTTAGTATTTCACAAAAAGAATGAACATCATGGGTTGAGAAGACACGCTTTTGCTCACCAGTTCCAGTATCAATTGTTCTTTTCTTTTCTTTGGCCTAAATTTTCTTGTTTTTACTAAAAAAAGTTAAGAGTCGAAATGTAATTTTAATTTTCAATAAAGTGAAAATATTTAGTAGGTTATGTAAATGGTCAGTATTATTGTCTGCAGTGCGACCTGCGCATTGCCATGATACAGAAGAATTTCCTTGTTAGTGATTTTTCCTGGGATATATGTGGATAGATAAGTGATTTTTCCTGGAATATATGTGGATAGAGATAAGTGAATTTTCCTGGGATATATGTGGATATGGATATTTTGGATTTCTTGGGATATAGAGAGATAAGTGAATTTTTCCTGGGATATAGTTGTGTTAGTTCATTTCCTTGCTAGTGATTTTTCCTGGGATATATGTGGATAGATAAGTGATTTTTCCTGGGATGTATGTGGATAGAGATAAGTGAATTTTACTGGAATATATGTGGATATGGATATTTTGGATTTCTTGGGATATAGAGATATAAGTGAATTTTTCCTGGGATATAGTTGTGTTAGTTCTGGGCCGGATGTGCCTGGAGTATTTTGGGTTGAAGTGCGACAGGCTCTTGCAGGCGTGGTTGATCAAGGTGGGATCATGCATTGGTTCGAAAAGGGGGAGCCTTGGGGACGTGGTTTTTGGGGGAAAACTTGTCTTCAAACCCCCCCCCCAGTAGTTTCGCTGCTCACGGAGATATGTACTGCCAGCGAGGGTCGGTCGGGCGTTGCTTCAATAAATGTGGCGAGATCATGTTAGAGGAAATTCTGCGCCTGATGATGATGTGTCGCACTTGAGGATTTTTTCCTTTCCCTTTGCCTAGGCTGAAATTGGACTCACGACCCAATTTCACGCCTTCAGCCTGACTTGGTATTTTCTTCCTGTGTTGGTTCTCAAAACCCAGGGTAGTGTCTGAACTGAGAGTATTTGCTTCACCGCTACCTCAGTAATTCACTGCAGGTGTTAAATTTAAGTTTTGTTTTGGTGATTTAAAGTATCTAAATTAATTTGTTTATGATATGCTGTAGTGCTAGGGATGTAAATTCTAAATTCTGGTTGTTAGTGTTAGTGAGCATGATATTTAGTTTGGAAATTTAGTAAATTGGTATTTTGAGTTTTTGTTTACAGTATAGAGTTATTAAGTATCTTGAGCTATTATTTGGAGTGCAGAGTGAGGTGATTTTTATGAGCAAGCTAGTGCAGGAAGATTGTTTGAATTTCTGAATTATGTTGATGATGTTATGAATAGTGATAATTTTAGTTAGTTAGTGAAGTTTCTTTATAAGTGAAGTAGGTTCATTCAGGGTAGTTCTATAGGTTATGTAATGTTAATTAATGCTTGTGCTCAGTGTAAATTCTGTTTTGAGGATAATTTACTTGGTTTGTTTACTTGCAGATGGTAGCTTTGGTTAATGTATAATTTGTGGCTCTTATTATAACTGTAAATTTAATTAAAGTCCTTGAAGCTGGTCTGGGAGATTGCAGAGTTTGCTAAGGTTGTTCAGGTGCTGTAAATTTAAATCAATAAGGGTAAAAGTGTAAATTTGTCTTTGAGCTAATTAGGTGAGGGAAAAGAGAGTACGTTTCAAAAGAACAGAACTTGTCCACCTTGTGGAATTAAAAAGAATACAGTATTTTTTTTTTTTTTTGTGCAAGCTATGTGAATCGTAGTATAATTTTGGATGCATAAAGTGTGTAAACTATTTGAATCATTGTATAATTTTGGATGCATAAAGTCCATGCCTGGTGTTCAAACCAACTGTGTTGAAATATGTCAAGTTGTGCTGTTCATAAGGCCAGTGGCCAAATAGAAATAGAAAAAAAAGTGAGATTCTGTTTTTATACTGCTGTGTTTAAGCAAACAAGAAAAGAAGGAAATACCATCTGTTTGTCCACTAAATTACCTTGTTAAGGTTTTAAAGAAAAAAATAAATATAGGCAGTAGTCTTTTAAAAAAGTTCAAAATTAGTGCAGTGTGAAAAATTTTGTGTGCTGTTGTCTTCCATGACTTGAGCCCATGTACCCACCTTAGCTTGACTAAGGCTATCGATCCGAATCCTGGTATTATAAGGTATTTCATAACTGCAATTTTTGTCCTATCCTTTTAAATTGACTTTCACCGCCTCCACAAGTTGTTATTGAACGAGTACATTTTATCCTATGACTTATAGTGACGCATTTTCATATACATGCAACAATATTCACTTATTTTTGCACTTTCAGATGACTCAACTCTGCGTGAACACAAACAACGCAAACTTTTCAATAACTTCTTGTGTAATGTAAATTTTTCAGATGCATTTTTGTTTAGGATGTTCATGGCCTTTCTAATACTTAGAAAATATTTTTGTTTCAAAATGCATCTACCCATCTCCCGAAGTTAAATTTTAGTCGAAATTCAAAATTTCCCTTCAGGTTTACTTTTGGCTATCTATTATAATAACCCTAATATAAGCTGGCTAAGATAACGCCACTACAGAAAACTCCCCTTCAGGAAAAGTCCCCCACCTTTTCCAGTCAGGGACCATGCACAAGTTGCATTTGACACAAAATATTGAACGTGGGGGAGATTTCCGGTGTAATAACTTCCATTTCCGCGCTGTTTAAAACAAGGTGCAGCCGAACAACGTGCACAAAAATGTGGGGGAAACTTCTGGGCTCGGCATTTCAAACATTTATCGCTGTTTATAGTAAAAAAACTGTCTTCCAAGTATCTGGATGTTGTGGGGGAATTTCCGGGTTAGTATTTCCACTCTTACTGCGCTCTTTTATGAAAAACAGTCTTACAATCAGCAGGCTGACAGGGTGAGGAAAAATTACGGGGTCGGCATTTCGACTTCTGGGATGGGGTGGGGAAAATTTCCGGTGTCATCATTTCTATTTTCATCCACTTTAAAACAACATTCAGCCGCACAAGTAGCTCAAATATGTGGAGGAAATTTCCGGGGTCGGCATTTCAAACCTTTATCGCAGTTTACAATACTGCAAGTAGCTGGATAAAGTAAGGGAAATTTCCGGGTTAGTATTTTGACTGTTACCGCGCTTTTTAGTGAAAAAAGGTCTTACATTAAAAGCAGGCTGACAGGGTGGGGGAAAATTCCGGGGTCGGCATTTCAAACTTCTACCGTTGTTTAGGGTAAAAATCGGTTTACAATTAGCAGGATTGGGTGAGGGAAATTTCTGGGTTAGTATTTGCACTCTAACCGCGGTTTTTAATGGAAAATGGTCTTACAATAAGCAGGCTGACAGGGTGGGGAGAATTTCCGGGTTAGTATTTCGACTGTTACCGCGGTTTTTAGTGGAAGATTTGCCGACGTACTTCGGTAGATAAAACAGAACGCTGATGACAGAAATTTTCTGACAGTATTTCATAAATACGAAAAATTCATGTATGTTTATCTGAGTTTCCTAAAATTTTAGAGGGCTGACCTCTCTCGACATGTGTTCTAACTGCGTACAGATTTTCTTTTGGCAAAGGGTGGTGGTAAAGTGTGTGTGTGGGGCGGGGGGGGGGGTCAAAGAAAAGTTGGGTGTGCTGAAGCCCACCGTAGAGTACCTGTAGCGTCGAGCATGTGCAACCCATTCACCACGACATTCCTGCAAAGCACCGAGTCTTCAGGCCTTTTCAGTAAAATGTTTGTTAGTTATAATTTTTGATATGTAAATATTATGAATATGAAAGCGATAGATCAAAAACTGTTAAAAAGGCCACGTATTCGTGTTACTTGTAAGGCTGCATCTTGTTTTGAAGTGCCTGAAAATGGAAATGGTGACACCGGAAATTTCCCCCATCCCATTCAGCTACTTGCAAGACCGTGTTTTTTTCTGTAAACTGTGATAAAAATTTGAAATGCCGACCCCGGAAATTTCTCCAACATATTTGTTCCACTTGTACGGCTGCATCTTGTTTTAAAGTGGATGAAAATAGAAATGATGACACCGGAAATTTCCCCCACCTCATCCTAAAAGTCGAAAATGCCGACCCCGTAATTTTTCCTCACCCTGTCAGCCTGCTGATTGTAAGACCGTTTTTCATAAAAGAGTGCGGTAAGAGTGGAAATACTAAGCAAGAAATTTCCCCCACCTCATCCAGCTACTTGCAAGACGGGTTTTTACTATAAACATCGATAAAAGTTTGAAATGCCGACCCCGAAATTTTCCCCATCCCGTCAGCCTGTTTATTGTAAGACCGTTTTTCACGAAAAAGTGCGGTATAACAGTCAAAATATTAACCCGGAAATTTCCTAAACCTCATCCAGCTACTTGCAGTACTATAAACTGCGATAAAAGTTTGAAACATATTTAAGTACGTTGTGCAGCTGCATCTTGTTTTAAATAGCGTGAAAATGGAAATGGTATCCCCGGAAATCTCCCCCACATTCGACATTTTTGTGTAAAGCGCAGTTTGTGCCCGTTTCCTGACTGAAAAAGGTGGGGGACTTTTCCGAATGAGGAGGAAATTTCCTGTGGGGGACTCACCCGTCCATCGCGACATATATCTGAAAATAACTTTGTAATTCCAGTTTAACAATTAACAACTTTTGAATATCGAAAATTCTGAAGCATATTAATAGGCTTGTGGGTACGACCGACAATAACACCTTACAATAGCTGATTTTCTCTCAACAATACTAACTTATATCTTACCTTATTAAAATATTGCATTAAAAATGTTCAAACTACGCTTTAATCATTATTACAAATTATTAATCTTCAATTATACAAAACGTTGTTATATTTCCTCACATAAAAATTGTTTGCAAATTCAATTGCTCATCTTTCTTTCTAACGTACATACATAAACCTGCTCTACTTGACATTATTTTTACTCTCCTAACCCGAGTTCTTTCCTTATCATAATTTTTCTTAAATTTCAGCTTTACTTCGCTTACAATTCCAAAACCAACTAACTGTGATCTGACGCTGTTTGAAAGGCTGGTAATCCCATTCCAGCTATCATAGAAATAACGGCCAGAGCACGCGAAAATCACGAGAAAGAAAGAACGAGAGACTTAGGTTTTCCCTGGGTTCTTGATTCAGGGATCTTGTGTCTTCTCGGGTAACTGGTAGTCATTGTCTGCTGCAAAGGTCGTGTACGTTCTCACTTAGGATCCAAAAGAACATTTCAGCTGCTGTTTCCTTATTGACCTAGAAATTAGAACTCTTGCATCTTCGCTCGTACACGAAGTAAAACTACTCCAAACTCCTGAACTCTTATAGGGTGGAGCACTAAAATTTCACTAGCATACGACATCGACACACGGACCGATCCATCTCCTATCACTGGATATTACCCTTAATTAAAATGACTCGCCTTTAAACATTATAGGTCAGCTCGAATATCGATAACTTTTGGGCTGGGTCCTTTTCTCGGCATGGCATCAAAGGATCGTTATTCCTTCATGAAGCAGGTAATCCCTAACAAAGTGTGTACAAAAGGATTAGTACGTGTTCTCGAGAGCTTTGAGGCCTGCCTGTCTCGACATTCACGGTGAGGCATTGAAAAAACCCAATCTCCTAAAAAGCAATTTTCTACACTTCATCTGCTCGAGAAATCACAGCAAAATAACTCAACATCAGAAAAACCTACCGTGGGAACCTAACCATGTTTTTCTAACAAAATGTTTTTTCTTTTTTTCCTAACCAAAATGCGCGAGCATGTTGTGCAAATTTATACTAATAAGTTTGCGTACAACATCGTCAATGTAATGCAAAAGTGAAAAATGAGAGAAGTCAACGGTGGGCCGAGTGGCAATGTGATTGATAGCAGTATTCGAAAATATATTTTAGATTTCTTTGCACGGTGTCCTATACTTATTAAAACAGTTTTGGTGCCTTTAGGGACACAAGGGCAGCTGGAAACGTTATGGAACAAAAGGCGAGTTGAAAACAAGCCTCTTCTGGAAGCAAAAATAAAAAAATGGGGTATTGTTTAGGCCTTTTGTGTATTGTTTAGACTCTTTCCGTAGACAAAAATAATGGCGTACTGTATACTCAGGCTTTTTAGCAGCATAATCTCAATAACATCAGGTTTTTCAGCAGCATAATCTCAATAACATCAGGTTTTTCAGCAGCATAATCTCAATAACATCAGCTACATTTACATTTTAAGTTAAATGGAATGATTTTATTGAATATTTCTGTATTGTAAAGATTTATTTTCGTGAAGTTTAGCGCACCTTTGTGGATTAAAATCAGATTGGCGCTTGTTTGATTTTTATGCTGCACTCTTCCGATTTTATAGCTTTTTCTCCCGGTCTAGAGGTAGGATCCCATTAGTATGAAATCTGCAGATTTTTATTTTTTTTTCATTAGCGATTACCATGAGAGATCAAAAATTAGAGGCAGAGGACATTTCAGTTTTACGAAAGCTAAGTTATTAGTCTAATTGTTGTTTCGAACAAACGAAAAAAAGATGTTGTTATAAACCAAACACAAACGCGCGTGCGCACCCCCCCCCACACACATCCTTTTTTACGCTTTCCAACCGTAGGTTGAAGAAGCGTATATGCTCCAGCTTTGTCTGTCCGCACGATAACTGGCGTAAAAATGGTTCGATTTCGATGAAATTTTAGTATGTAGGGGACCACCATGGGACGAACCCTATTGAAAATGGGACAAATGGGGTCAAAGGTCACGACGTAGGAGCAGTATCCTTCCATTGCCCTTATGCGTCATAACTTGCGTAAATATGGTTCGATTTCAATGAAAGTTTACTATGTGGTAGGGGACCACCTGGGGATGAACCCTATTGAAAATGGGACAGATGGGGTCAAAGGTCACGACGTAGGAGCTGGATCATTCCATTGCCCTTATGCGTCATAACTTGCTTAAATATGGGTCGATTTCAATTAAATTTTAGTGTGTGGTAGGGGACCGCCTCGGGACGAACCCTATCAAAAATGGGTGAAGTGTGGTCAAAGGTTAGGACATAAGAGCGGGATGCATTCCATTGCCCTTATGCGTCATAACGTGCGTAAAAATGGTTCGATTTCGATGAAATTTCAGTATGTGGTAGGGGACCATCTGGGGACGAACCCTATTGAATGTGGACGAAATGGAGTCAAAGGTCAGGACATAGGAATGCGATCCATTCCATCGCTTTTATCCCATATTATTAAGGTGGACGTCAAGTAATTTTGCTTACTAATATAAGTAATAAACTTTTGTACACATTTCCTTCACAATTAATGTGTTCCCAAGGATGAAAATTTGAACATCGGTTAAAATAACTTTATTACAACTTGGAATACTTAATATTTTCTAAAACATAACCATAATTACATTAAAAATCAATAACTTTTCCTTTGGTGGTGTTGAAACCAGAAAAAGTATGGCGCGACCTGTACTTTGATGACGTCAGTAGGCAAACAAATGTTGGATTGCATAATTATGGTTATGTCTTAGAAAATATTAAGTATTGCAAGTCATAAAATGAAGCCATTTTAATGGATGTTCAAATTTTCATCCTTGTGAATGCATAAATTGTCCAGAAAAAAGATGGCGCGACCTGTATTTCCATGACGTCAGTAGACAAACAAATGTTGGATTGCATAATTATGGTTCTGTTTTAGAAAATATTAAATATTGCAAGTTATAAAATGAATCTATTTTAATCGATGTTCAAATTTTCATCCTTGTGAACGCATTAATTGTCCAGAAAAAAGATGGCGCGACCTGTATTTTCATGACGTCAGCAGACAAATAATGTTGGATTGCATAATTATGGTTATGTTTTAGAAAATATTAAGTATTCCAAGTTATAAAATGAAGATATGTTAATCGATGCTCAAATTTTCATCCTTGGGAACGCATTAATTGGGAAGAAAATGTGTACAGAAATTTTTCCATTCAAAGTACAGGAAGCAAAATTACTTGACGTTCATCTTAAAGGAGCAATTCTGGTATGAATGTAAATTTTATTTTGAAAACGGCTCTGAGGATTTTGATGAAAGTCGTTAACCTGCCGTTTTCTGGTACTAGAAATCGATTTAGCTTTATCTCGACTTTAAGAAAATTTGTTTAGTGGGTTAAATAACCTCCCCGAATTACCAAGTAAGCAGTGTGGTGTAAAGGCGTCACCCCTTTAGATGTTGGCGCGGTCATGCCATCTATCTCATTACGTCACGCGTTGTTTGTGGATCCTATTAAAGTTTAATGACGTCACACCTTGCTAGCAGATGGTCGCGATTCCCATCTGCCTCATTACGATACGCGTTGTGTGCGTATGTTCATCCGCACGATACCTTGCGTAAAAATCGTTCGATTTCGATGAAATTTTAATATGTGGTAGGGGAACACCTGGGAAGGAACCCTATTGAAAGTGAACGAAATGGGGTCAAAGGTCAGGACATAAGAGCGGGATCCATTCCACTGCTCTTATGCGTCATAACTAACGTAAAAAAGGTTCGATTTCGATTAAATTTTAGTATGTGGTAGGAGACCACCTGGGGACAAACCCTATTGAAAATTGACGAAATGGGGGTCAAAGGTCAGGACACAGGAGCGGAATCACTTCCATCGCCATTATGAGTCATAACTTACGTAAAAATGTTTCGATTTGGATGAAATGTTGGTATGTTGTAGGGACCTTCCTGGGGACGAATTTTATCGAAAATGGGCGAAATGGGGTGAAAGGTTAGGACACAGGAGTGGGATCTACTCCATAGCGCTTATGCATCATAACTTACGTAAAATTGCTTCGATTGGGACCAAACTTTATCATGTTATTTCGGAGATATACTGAACCAGTTCTGTTGAATATCATCCAAATGGATCAAAGGTCAGGGCACAGGGGTGAGATTTATTCCACAGCCATTTCCCTCATAACTTGAGTAAAGCTTGAGTAATGATTTCTAGTATATTGGAAAGCGTATCATAATCAATGCATTGCATGATTTTACTAACTTGTTATTCTTATAATTTCAGCGACAAGAAAAAAAGCCTTTGAACTGTCCGTTCATTATTTAACGAAAGCTTATGAGAGATTTACTGTTTTTTTTTTTAATATTTTTCATCCTCTAATGAAATCTGCTGTGCCTTTAACGAGTAGATACCAAATTTAGATGGGATCCGGGAATTTATATTCACAAGGACATGAAGCAAATACCTGTGAGTTGCGGATTTATTTAATAATATATTTTTTTCTATTCACTGAGAACACAAGTTCCATTTTAGTTACTGTCATTGGCGCCTTTTCTCAAGTCCCACAGCGTTGAAATTCCTAACCCCCTACTGAAATTCTTCACCTCTCATTCAACAAACCACCTCATGTTTGAGTGTCGCTATCCAGCTGAGATCGAAGGAGAGAGAGCACAGAATCCTATTGCTCTGGCAAAGTAAATCTCTTCCCCTCTTCTGAGCACCACAGGGGGCTTCCGAGGGAAAGGAATAGGAGCTTGCACACAACATGGTGATGAGGAGGGGCATGGACATCAGTTATTTCGCCCCAAGCTTACTCAAATACTTTAGGGAACATAAAGAACAACCTTCTGGGGCAAAAAGCGGAGGGAGGGAAGAGAGAAAGAGAGAGAGAGACGGGTTGGGTGGGGAGATAGGAGGGTGGAACGCACGGCTGACGTTCTCAGCTGCATGTATCCTTCATTTTTCTGGCCGGCAGCAGAACTGCAGAAGCGACAAAGCTGTTGAACAAGGAGGGTTTTACTTATCTGCGTGCTGCAACGATTAAATGTCTTGACGTTCATAACATCAACGAACTGAGTCGTTTGGATGAACTGGAAGAGCAGATGATGAATTCAGTTTTATCCTTTAATCGTTTCCACACAGGATTATTGCAAATATTAATTGATAATATATTGCGTGCTTCAGTCGTCGCATCATGTGACTTAATCAAACCTGACCACCAGAACTTTAAATGACCTCGCACCTCAGTGGCTTTTGTTAAGTTTCAGAGGTAAGTCAAAATTTATCTTAACGAAAAAAAAAAAGTAAATAATTTTGTTTTCATAGGTTTCATATGATATAACTTTTAGCACTATATGATTTAGGGTAGATGAGTGTAATTTTACTGTGAAAAGGAAATAACGTTTGCGAAGAATGATTGATAAGCCAGCTTCGACAAAACTTTGCACGGGAAGCACAGTGGGGTTTAAATGTGGTTGCACGTAAACCTCAACCAAGAACTGATTTCTGATTAAATTTCGATTTCACTTGTTTTACGTAACTTTCGTATTATCTTTAGTCATTTAGTGCTATTATTATACGTCTTTCGTAATGTTATCCTTATTTCTACAAAAACATTTAAAGCTTCGTACTATAATCTCTAGGCAGTTGCACACACATATTCATTTATTGTTTCGCTGGTTTGCAAATAGGGAAGAAATCTTGAACAAGGAAAACTGATTGTAAAAGTAAGTTTTGATGGTTTTTGTAATTATTTTGATAATTTATATATTTTCAAATTTCATTTCGCAAATCTACAACTAGGGTCAGAATATCATAAAATAGTTTTAACGTTTTGAAACTATTTCATAAGTTTGCTAGAATTGCTGTGCATTATTTTTTTCGATAGTGAAACTTCTCTCTAGACGTATTTTTGTTGTTACCACCGTTATACGAACAAAGGTTTGAAACACTCTTAAAAATCAGGTGATTTGAAATTAAGTTTGTTACAAATAATTTTCACTTTCATGCATTTCTTTTACAAAATTTCAAAGTAGGAAAACAAAAAGTTTAAGAGCATT
Source organism: Macrothele yani (assembly GCA_039090855.1). Taxonomy (NCBI): domain Eukaryota; kingdom Metazoa; phylum Arthropoda; class Arachnida; order Araneae; family Macrothelidae; genus Macrothele; species Macrothele yani. The sequence continues at coordinate 54,789,456 of CM076992.1, read as the reverse complement.
TGAAATAGCTATCCCTCATATACAGTCAAACCCCTATTTAACGAACTGCGATTTAACTAATTCCGCGAGGACCAATGAGTGTAGTAAATGATATCGAAATCAAAAACATTTCTTTTATCATAAAGATTTACCCCCCCTATTCCCTCGTCCACCCGTACCTCTAAATCGAGGTAACAAACGTAAGAACATAAGTAGACGAGCTGTTAGTTTTTTCTAGCGTGAGATCCTCAGGATCGAGGTAACAAACGATGGGCAGTCGCTTCTCAAGTAGCGTAGCCAATCTCTATCTGCACTTTTTTGAAGATAGATTTACTGCTACTTGCCCTTTGCCTGGTATCGTTCTGAGGTACGTTGATGACATTATTGTCATTAACGTGCCGGACTTTTTGCAATGCGCTGTTGACTTGTATCCTGAGGATCTCAATTTAGAAAAAACTAACAGCTCGTCTACTTACGTTTGTTACCTCGATTTAGAGGTACGGGTGGACGAGGGAAGGGAGGGGAGGGGGTAAATCTTTATGATAAAAGAAATGCTTTTGATTTCGATATCATTTACTACACTCATTGGTCCTCCAGTATTTCTAAAGAAGTACATCGTAATCTACTTCTTTCTCAATTTCACAGAACAGCAAAAATATGTTCCACACAGTTCTTGCTTTTAAAAAATCTTAAAACACTTCTATCTAAACTGCATTCTAACAACTTTCCTAGTAATTTTTTAAAACATTATTTAAAACACTTAATTTTGAATTTTAATTCGGTTTCAAAGAGTTTCAAATTGCACATTGTCACGCTTTACTAATCTAGGACCTAACAATATTAAATAAGTCAGGCAATATAAAGTCCCTAGTGGTTGAAGATCTCTATTTACATACACAATTTTGCATCTCGTCATTTTACATATTTTTTTTGGCTTGCTAGGATGTTATCTAACCGCGACCAATTTAATGTTAGCATATATATATTTGGGCTCTTGTGGGTCGTTGGTCCAGTTAAGTTTGATCTTCATTCGTGACGTTGACCTGTTTGGTTTGCCGGTAAGCCTTTTTTATCATTTTTTCAGTGTTTATATTCTTGTTTTCTGAATTTCAGTGTCTGTTTTGGCGTTTGGTCTGGTGGCTTAGGGAGCATGACCAACCGACAGTTTTGGTTCTCCTTGTCGTTTGTTGGTACTAGAAAGGCCACTGCCGCAGGTTGATGCTCTCCTGATGACGGCAACCTGTTTGTTCATTTTTTTGGTTTTCAATTTTGAACTTCCATTTTGAGTTTAATTCAGTATTTTTTATGGAGATTTTTGCAATTCTGATTTTTTACAATTCACTCTGTATATGCTACTACATGAGTGCAGCTGCCTTTGGCGCTTCTCATGGTACTAGCTATGTTTTTGTTTCATTTTTGTGATTTGGTTTTCTTCTTTTACTTTTGCAAATTCATTTATATATATATGTATATATTGGGGGTTTTGGCCTGGGGCGGATTGGCCCACCGTGGCATTTCCCGGTGGACCACGCGAGAAATGGTCCATTTTCTCGTAATCTTTTTGTCTGAAATTTTTTAACAAAATAATAATTTCGTTACTTATGAATAATAATAAGTAATTCCATTTGTGCGTTATATCTGTGTGAAAAGTTATTTCCTTAAGAAAAAAGCGTTTCCTTCTAGTTTCTACAATTTGGGTGATTGCTCTGAAAAGACATGGCAAAACTCTTTAGCCTTGAACGAGAAAGTTGCAGCCGGACCAAATACATTGTTTTAAATTAATCTAGCTAAAGGTAACTACAGTTAGACGTCGGTCGTGGGACTTGGAGCTCAGAGTAATTGGTAGACCACCCAGCACCCATAGACACTAGCACCCATTGTGATGGTCCATCATTTCCACACCGTTCTCCACATACAGACAAAGCGTTTCTCCGGCAGAAATATTTCGAAATCTGTGTCACTCCTTCTTTTATCTTACCAGCAACAACTATTTACCACAGAACGGGTTCATATGTGTCAAACTAATGGGTCTACTGGAGGAGGAGGTACTAATACTATAAATAAAGGTACCAATAAGTATTTATTTTGTAACACATCACGCAGTAGGTGATCGGTAACCAAATAAACCCAAAAGTTAATTGCGCAGGAAAATTGTTATGTGGCATGTGTGCAATTTGAACTCTCAGAATAACCTTCATTATGATTAAGTTGGAACTGGGGTCTTCAAGAGACTTCTGATTTTGTCAAAACCAAATTTTTCAAAGAAAAAAGTTGTGTGGTACAAAAGCCCATTTTGACAGTGGTTTGATTTGAGGATACAGCATTAATAAAAATTGGAAAGGGAGTGAGACTACATTCAATCAAGATCGGATTTAGGAAATTATTTTGTATTTAAATTGTTGTTAACATTTGTTCAGGACTGAGTTCATTTTAAAATGCATGTTTCGACACTTCCTTTTCATTCAGGATCTAACATTGTTTTTTCATGAGAAAATTTATGAGAATGCACGTACCCTGTAGGGTACGTGTATTTTTGTAATTGACCACAAAATTAAAATTCCCGGCCTGGTTTGATCATCCCAATCCACCCCTAGGTTTGGCCATAACTCAATACGCTGGCCAAACGGGTTGCTGAGTGTGGGATAGCATTTCTTCAATTCCTGGTGGTATAGTTATACCGCTAGTCGTCGGTCGTCAGAGCCCTTTCAGTGGGAACAGGATGCATCACGAGAAGGCGGGGTTGACATTTGTCAAGGAGAGGCTGGGATATGTTGCACATCACCTGACCTTGCACCCAGTAGAGAATTTGCATCATGCTGCGCATCCCCTGACCATTATTAAATGCAAGTGCAAAGGTTTGGATATTTGAGGATACAGCATTAATAAAAATTGGAAAGGGAGTGAGACAAGGTGACACCATATCTCCCTAACTCTTTAATGCCACATCGCAAAATGTCTTTCAATCACTGAACTGGGAAAACAAAGGGATAAAGATTAATGGAGATTATTTAACTCACCTTCGTTTTGCTGATGACATAATCATTTTTGCAACTACCCCTTCGGAGCTGCAGAGTATGATCCAAGAACTTGTTGACAAGAGTAAAGTGGGATTAAAAATGAACTTTCAGAAGACAAAAGTGATGTACAATGCTTTTACAAGAAAATATTTATTGATTGATGGAGAAAAGCTTGAAACAACTGATAGCTACATTTATCTTGGGCAGCAGATATCAAGTGAGGGTCACATTGATGAAATTAATCGCCGTATAAAACTTGGATGAAGAGCTTTTGGAAGAAACAATACAATTTTTAAGAACAGTATACCATTATGTCTTAAAAGGAAATTGTTTAATCAATGCATGCTGCCAGTGCTTACGTATGGAGCAGAGACATGGACCTTAACTAAGAAAGATATACAAAGACTGCAGACAACTCAAAACAGCATGGAGAGATGCATGCTTGGTGTAACCAGGAAAGATAAGAAGAGGAATTTGTGGATAAGGAAAATGACAAGAGTGGACGACGTCATGACCAGAGTGAAATTACTGAAATGGCAATGGGTTGGATATGTTGCCAGGAGAACAGACCACCGATGGACAACTGAAATTTTAGACTGGATTCAAAGTGACAGGAGAAGACCCATGGGGGATGGATGGATGAAATTCTAAAGCATGCCGCAGTGACATGGAGGAGACAAGCTCAAGACAGACATTTGTGGAAGAAACTTGGGGAGACCTTCATCCAGCAGTGGATTGATAGATAATGGTTGACAATGATGATGATGATGACATATATATATATATATATATCATCATCATCATCATTGTCAACCATTATCAATCCACTGCTGGACGAAGGTCTCCCCAAGTTTCCTCCACAACGGTCTGTCTTGTGCCAGTCTCCTCCATGTCACTCCCGCATATTTACGAATTTCATCCACCCATCTCCCCATGTGGTCTTTTTCTGGGTCTTTTCCTGTCCCTTGGAATCCAATCTAAAATTTCGGCTGTCCATCTATGGTCTGTCCTTCTGGCAGTATGTCCAGCCCATTGCCATTTCAGGGATTTAACTCTGATCATGATGTCTTCCACTCTCGTCATTTTTCGGATCCACGAGTTCCTCTTCTTATCTCTCCTGGTTATACCAAGCATGCACCTCTCCATGCTTCTTTGAGTTGTCTGCAGCTTTTGTATGTCTCTTTTAGTTAAGGTCCACGTCTCTGCACCATACGTAAGCACTGGAAGGATGCATTGATCAAACACTTTTCTTTTAAGACATAATGGCATATTGCTCTTGAAAATTATGCTGTTTCTTCCAAAAGCTCTCCAGGCAAGTTTTGTACGCCGATTAATTTCTTCATCAATGTGACCTTCACTTGATATCTGCTGTCCAAGATAAACATACGTATCTGTTATCTCCAGTTTTTCTCCATCAATCGATAAATCTTCATTTCTTGTAAAAGCATTGAACATCACTTTTGTCTTCTGAAAGTTCATTTTTAATCCCACTTCTTTACTCTTGTCAGCAAGTTCCTGGATCATACTCTGCAGCTCTGATGGGGTAGTTGCAAAAATGACTACGTCATCAGCAAAACGAAGGTGGGTTAGATAATCTCCATTAATCTTTATCCCTTTGTTTTCCCAGTTCAGTGATTGAAAGACATTTTCCAATGTGGCATTAAAGAGCTTCGGAGATATGGTGTCACCTTGTCTCACTCCCTTTCCAATTTTTATGTGTGTTGTATTTTCAAACAGCCGAATCTTTGCACTTGCATTTTCATAGATGTTATTAATAATATTAATGTATGCATCTTCAATACCACAGGATTTCAGAGCCATTGCAACTGCTGATGGTTTCACCGAATCAAAGGCTTTTTCATAATCGATAAAAGCCATGCACAATGGAAGTTCATATTCCCTCGCTCTTTCAATCAGTTCTCTCAGTACGTGGATATGATCTATTGTGCTGTAGCCACTCCTGAATCCAGCTTGTTCTCTCGGTTGAGCCATGTCCAGTGTTACCTTCAAGCGGTGTGAAAGAACTTTAGTGAAGATTTTATAAACCACTGATAGGAGGCTGATAGGTCTGTAGTTCCTGAGATCCTCAATGTCACCTTTTTTATGTAGCAGGATCATTGTAGCATTGTTCCAATCCTCAGGAATCTTCCCTTCATTAAGGCATCGAGTGAAAATTTGGGCGAGTACTGTTTCAATTTCTCCACTTGCTTCTTGTATGATGTCTATAGTAATTCCATCTTCTCCTGGAGCTTTCCCTCGCTTCATGTTCTTGATTGCATGAGCAACTTCTGCTGGGAGGACTGGAAGAACTCTGGTACCTTTCATGATGTCTGGAGTACATGTATCATCCCTTTCATATAATTTGGAGTAGAAATCTTTCACTCTTGTCAAAATTTCACCTCTATTTCTTGTTATAGAACCATCTTCTTTTCTCAGAGCCATAATCTGTTTTCTTCCCTTACTGAGATGTCCCTTTGCTATCTTAAGGCTTTGGTTGTTTTCAATTGCTTTCCTCACTAGCTCACAGTTGAATTTCCTTACGTCTTCAGTGATACTTTTTCGTGTTGTCTTGCATAGCTCTATATATTCCACTTTGGAAGTCACATCTACTTTAGTTGTCCTCATCTCTCTTCTTTTTTGCATCAACATTTTGGTTTTTCCTGATAATTTGTTCACATGCAACTTGTTCTTAGACCCAGCTAATTTTGTTGCTGTTTCCATTAGAGCTTTGGTTACTTTTCTGTTAACTTCCGAAATATCCACTTCTTCCGATGTTAGGCCTTCTAAAGCAGAGAATCTGTTCTTCAGTTCCAACTTGAAAGTATTATGGTGTTTTTTAAGGTTGGTTATGTCAATACATTTTGTTTGTCTTATGAGCTTGCCACGTTCCAGTTTAGTGTTGAAGTGCATCTTACATCTCACCAATCTATGGTCACTACCTGTGTTGAACTTGTTCAGCACACTGCAGTCTTCGATGACGAATTTTTTGTTACACATAATAAAATCAATTTCACTTGTCGTCCCAATTGGATGTCTCCATGTCCATTTCCTGTGTGGCTTTTTCTTGAAAAAGGAGTTCAAGATGAAAAATCCTTCTGCCTCTGCAAACTCAACGAGAGTATTTCCACGCTGGTTTCTGTTGCCGTGACCGAATTTACCTACTGAAGTTTCATTCTGTTGCCGTTGCCCTATTTTTGCATTGAAATCTCCCATAATTATCTTCAAGTGCTGCTTACCTTTATTATTTAGATGACGAATTTCCTCATAAAATTCTTCAATTTCTTCTTCAGGATGACTTGTGGTGGGTGCATAAGTTTGAATAATCTGAGATATATATATATATATATATATATATTATTATTATCATCGTCACTAACCATTATCAGTCCACTGCTGGATTAAAGTCTCCTTAAGTTTCTTCCACAATTTTCTGTCTTGAGCCAGTCACTCCAGTATGTTTCAAAATTCGTCAACCAATCTCCCGCATGGTCTTCTCTTGGGTCTTTTCTCTTCCTTGGTATCCAATGTACTATTTCAGATGTCCAACGGCTGTCAGCTCTTCTAGCAATATGTCCAGTTCAATGCCATTTCAGAGATTTCACTTTAATCATGATATCTTCCACTCCTGTCATTTTCTTGATAAACGAGTTCCTCTTCCTATCTTTCCTGGTTACACCAAGCATGCACCTCCCTATGATTCTTTTAGTTTCAGGGCCCCACAGTTTTCATTTTTACTTTTATTTAAATAGATATTTTCTCTTTTTGCGCTTTTTGTTACTATTTCAGCTTGAAATTTTTATTATGACACTACTCCGCTATTTCATTATTTACTTAAAATAGCTAGTATGGTTTCCAAGAGGGCCATTTTTAATTATACTAACTTTTCTAAAGTCATTTATTTTTACAGCCAGCAATAACATTTATTAATACTAATGCTATAAAAAGGGCCGTTTTATAATTCTGCAGAAACAATGAGTTATGCCATGAAAACGGCAGTTTTTTATTTTTCGTTTTCAATTTTACGAAACAATGAGTTTTGTCTAGATTAACTTATTAATTGTGTAATCACCAATTAACTGAAGAATATGTACAATGGGTAATGCTTTTTGAAAACATGAATAGAATTGACCCTAAAAAGAGCTTTTTTATTTTCACTGAATTTACTTGAATAGACTGAGCTACTATAACTTCATAATTTGAATTCCGCTGTAATATCTATGAATGCTTCTTTTATGCATCTTATACTTGGGTATCCTACGCTAGGAGCCGCCTTCTGATATGCAACCAGGAAAGAGGAATTGCTATTGCTTGGGTCTCTTACGCTTAATTGCTGCCCTTCACAATGCAATTTAGGATGTGCTTGCTGTGGTCACTTACGCCTGCAGGCTGCCCTTGCACAAACAGAAAGGAAACATACTACACTGCTGGCCACCCAAAATGCAACACCAAGAAGGACACGTGATAGCAAAGCCAGATTTACTGGACACATAACAACAGATACAAAGATGAAACGATTGAGCTTACAAGCCCGTGCGACTTGCGGAACACGCAGACATCAACAGTTCGTGTGGCCCCCATGGCTGGCAATAACGGCCGCTACACGCCGCGGCATGGAACGAAAGAGGCTTTGGATGTGGACTTGGGGTATGTCGGTCCAGGCTGCTTCCACACGTTGCCACAGTTCATCAGGAGTAGCCGCGGGTGGTGCTTGCCGGGCCACTCGGTTGCCGATGAGCGACCAGACGTGTTCGATGGGCTACATATCGGGAGAACAAGCTGGCCACGGCAGCAGTGACACCTGGTGGGCCGTGAAGAATTATTGCACGATGCGTGCCACGTGCGGGCGCGCATTGTCCTGTTGAAACGTGGCCGCTGGCAGGTCCTGCAGGTAAGGGAGGACTACAGGCTCCAAAACGTCGGAGATGGTGCGGTGGCTGTTGAGTGTACCGGCGATGCGTACCAGAGGGGTGCGGGTGTCACATCCAATTGCGCCCCAAACCATAACGCCAGGCGACGGACCGGTATGGCGATGCATAATGCAGGCGTCATACAGTCTTTCGCCGCGGTGCCGCGTCACGCGGATCCGACCATCGTGGTGTTGCAGGCAGAAGCGGGATTCGTCGGAGAAGACAATGTCGTGCCATTCCGTAGTCCAGGTGCGGCGTTCTAGGGCCCACTGCCGCCGCACTCGCCGGTGGTGTAACGTCAATGGTAATCGGAGCAATGGGCGCCGTGCGACAAGCCCCCGGTCCTGCAGACGACGTCGAACGGTACGTGCTGACACAGGTTCTTGAGCAACACACCCTAATTCCTGCGCTAATGTTCGTGATGTGGCGGTGCGAGCCGTCAATTGCCGCCGCACAACATGCCGGTCCTCTCGTTCGGTGGTGTGCCGTGGCTGCGGCAATCGATCACGTCGGTTTGTCCGTCCCTCCTGCACCCACGGAATCAATACTCGCCTCACTGTGGCTGGACGTCGTCCCACACGGGCGCCGATGTCTCGGTACGATAAACCGCTGTTGCGATAAGCCACTATTCGTCCTCTGTCGAGCTCCGAAACGTGCTGGAATGACTGCCTTATTTGCGACGAGGCATTAGGAAGCTTTCCACGCACAGGTCCGTCAGCACAACACACTTCCACTACTTACACCCCGCCTTCTGTCACCCTTCTTATAATGATTGTCGGTGGCGTGCCGGGCGTACATGTTTTTTTTTTTTTTTTTTTGATTGGAGGTTTAACGACCACCGTGAGCAACTCAATGGGCTATAAGCAGTCGCCCGTCCCTAATTTAGGGTCACTGGTTCCAGGGAAGGGAGAGAGCCAGTGCCGTAAGACAAACACAACATCCATGCCTGACCGGGATTCGAACCCGGACCCCTTACGGACGAATGATCAGAGGGCAGCGCCTTAGACCACTGCGCCACCGGGGCGGCGTACATGATTTGCATATGCCCTGCAATGCTAATCGTTTGCATGTCCTCTCGCGGGCGACGCATGCTGCGAATTTCAGGCCAATCGGATGCTTCCTTCTTGGTGGTGCATTTTGTGTGGCCAGCAGTGTATTTGCCTGCGCCGTGTTTGGGCGTATGTTCTCTGTTGCTGCTAGTGTATTTCTGTTGTATTCATCATGTGGCTCTGAATTAGAGAACACGTGTTTGTGCTTGAAGAGTATCTGAAGACAAATCATACGCGCGTTCAGTTTCAACGAAACTTCTGCGAAAGATTTGGAAAGTAAGCACCATCGAAGAAGGTGATTGAAAAGTTGGTGAAGTGTTTTGCCACACAGGTTCGGTTGTTGATAAGAAATGAAACAGATGAAGGTCTGTGTTAACGCCCAAAGATGAACGTGGTACTAAAGAGGCAATACAGAGATATCCTAACAAGTCGTTTAGGAAATTAAGCCAGTAACAGAATATCTCTTTAGGTTCAACACACACTGCGATATAAAAAATGCTTAAGTTCTATCCAATGGTACCAGAACCCGCGAGGGGTTTCATTTTTGAAAATTTAATTGTCACTTTATTTCCTCCCATTTACAATTTTTTTTTTATCCGCTCCTAGTGGGAAAAGTTGAAGACTGTGCCGAAACCTAATGAAGGTGCATCAGACACAATTCGGAATGTGAGAACAGAAGTTGTTCACGAGGGACTCGACAAATTAGTAAATATTCTTGAAAAGCTTTCCGAAGATGCAAATGCTTCTCATGAAGCGGAATGTGACGCAGAAAATCTGTTGCTTAATATATCAAACTTTCATTTTACTGTATAATTTTAGAGCCATAGCTACGATTTTGGGCGCTTATGGCCATTCATTAAAAACGCACCTTAATGAAAAAAATATTAATTTAAAACGCAATTTTCATAAATAAAAAAAGTTTAGCTACGAAAAATAACTCATACAGAAAATTATAGTCACGGTATTATCTTAAAAACAATATATCTTCGGCAATGAAAATACTTTGCTCCAATTTTCATTGTTCATTATAAAAAAAAAGTGTCTGACATCTACAAATTAAATTAACCTGACTTTTCGTCCATTTAATCTACTGTATAAAGGCTGACCAATAACGTTGTCAAACCCTGTTTCCTTGCACAGATCATACTTGGGCCATCCGAAATCCTGCTTTTATCCATTGGTGTTAACTGAAAAAGTACAGGAACTTTTTCAGTTAGCACTACACCAATGGACAAAAGCCTTTACGTCTTTAATACCTTTCCCTTCTTACCACCCCCACCCCTACCATTCCACCTCTCCCCCTTTTACTTTCTTTTATTTAGAGTATATTTTTAGTATATTATAATATTATATTTATAGTATAAGAAAGTATTAGTTATCAGCCGAAAGCAGACTTCCGGATTAACACATGACTAGTTTAATTAAATTCCCAATTACCGTAATTTCCTTACTGCAATATCCCCACCCCAGCGTTCTTAACAACAGTAGAAAAAGAAGCTTCAAGCGACTGCTAGATGAGAATGGATTTAGAGACTAACTCTACCTTCAAAGAAACATGTAACGTTAATTCCACTAATTAACATGCAGTTTTTCTGTTGCATTTTTTATTGGAAAAGAATTACAAGGCAGCCTCATTTTAAAAAGAAAACAAATTATGCTGCATAGGATTTACGGGAACGCGTGCCAGCTAAAAAAAAAATAAAAAAATACCGGAACGCGTGCCAGCTAGAAAAAAAAAAAAAGTACCGGAACGCCGCCCCGGGGTGTTCTGGCCACACTGCACCACGGCTTTTATCCCTATCATGCGCATAGTCCACCAATCGTTTAGGCTGACCTCCCGCTCAGAACTTGAGCATCCCCCAAACGAGAATCCCTTATCGTTGAATACAAAATCCATGTTGTTATAGCTCAGGGCTACATCAGCTTGGTTCGACAGACAAGAAAAAGGATTAATATTTTTTCCTGTAGCCTTGTGACCGAAGTTCTGGAAAAATAACAACAGTTCATGTCGCCGTTAAAATGCAAAATTCAAACGTACGAAACTGATTAAAATACTCAAAAAATACATACTGGTAGAAAGTTTGTAATCTGGCTGCAATTTTAAACCTTACAATTATTGATTGTTCTGCATTTAATTATCCTAAACACCGTACGGCGCCTTCATTTGAGTGGCACCTGTCATATTCCCCCCCATCCCGTCATAAAAATTAACCAGTCAGGGCCGTAACTACTGGTTTATTTTTGGAATACCGTACTTTGAAAATTGACCGAATGTAAATACGCGTGCGGGATCCTATCCCGATATCCCGAACGTCAAAGCCGCATCACGTGATTTGAAATGTTTACAAACTGAACTAACGAAAATTCGTGATGGTTTGAGTGAAACTGCGTTCCAGAGGGTGAAGACCAGATGCAAAAAACGGGGAGTAAACTTCGAAAGGTGCATAAGTGGGGACTAAACACTCCTGAAAAACTAATATTAGATGCAGGTCTTTTCAGAAACATTTTGCTCATGTTTTCAGCTGTTTCGTAATGCACATGTACTCCCATTTACTACGGTATTTCCTCTTCTAAAAATCAACTGAATGTTTTTTTTTTTGTAGGATACTTTTGACTATACCACAATTTTTGTTCTAGTAAGCATGACGATATGTTGTTTTCTTCGATATCAAACTTTTTTTGTATAGGTTAACACAACTGTCTTCCCAGTGGTGTACGTAAATGAATAAGAATTCTACTAGCAAATGTATTTCAGCTCCCAGAAATCCTGGTGAAAAAAGTCCTTCTGTACCAGCTTCTGTTCATTATCATGAATACTACACACACAGTGTACTTAATATAATTTGCAGTTTTCACGCTAGGGGCTGCATATTCTTATTTCTCTGTTCATCTCGTCTTCTAGAAACTATCGAATGGACATTTTCATTTGCGATGGTTCCTCCTGTACTGAAAGGCCTACTTAAAATTTCCTTTGTGCGTCTTGGTGCATTCTTTATAACGAACATACTGTTAAACTATTATAAACCCTTAGTCTCAGAATTTCATATTCCAATGAATGTTTTATAGTCATTACATTTTATTTTATCACGCGTTCTTGTAGTGAAAAAAATGTGGTCATTACCTCCGATAATTGGATGCCATCTTTTCTGTTGTGATTACTTGTCGATGTATTTCTCAGTATTAAGAATACAAGTTTATCATCTTCATTCGTGGAAGTACCCACCATGGGTGTTATGAAAAATCAACTGCAAAATTATTTTTCTGAAACCACCTAAAGACCTAGAGAACCGTGGAAATTAGAACACTAAACTTTTTTTCTTTCTCACTCTCTGTCTTTTTTTGTTCTTTGCATAAGAAACCATACAATCCATGACGTCAGTTAATATCATTCTTGAAAACACATTTTTTCTTAACAGAAAGAATATAACATTTTATGTAACGTGCTCTTAACTCATAGATCAATTTGCATACTTTTTGCACTTTTACTTGAATTCCTGTAAGATGCACAAACATTTCAGGAATTACTTAAAGAAAACGAAATAAAAAATTCCATCACTACTATTCTCAATGTGGAACAGTACGGTGAGGTGAGTGAAATATCCAGTGGTTTGAGGCATGGTGATTAATCCTGGCATAAGCGTAACTCGTTGGGTACAAGGGAACAACTGCCCTACCAATGTTTTCCACTTTCTCAAATAATTATGTTTTTGTTTCTTTTAAATATGTAATATACTAAAACGACTAGTTCGAGTCTTCATTAAATTAAAACTGCAAAGAGATTTCATTTTGAATGGCCAAAAAACGAATGATGATAATTTTTTTGAAACGTTACATGTTAAGATTTCGTAGTTTGCCCCCCCTACCCTCCAAAGAAAAGAATAGCCCAATTTACGCTTATGAGACGTGGGCTCCTTGCACTGTTGGTCTGTGTCAAGTAAGACACAAGTACTGTATTCGTCCTTATGCTTACTGACTTTCCTGAACTAGTGGTGCGGAATCTGAGATGGGCAGGCTATAGATGCGCAAAAGCGTAACTAAAGATAGGTGAAAAAATGCATATGCTCATAACGGATCAGTAATGATCTTGACCTATTGTTTGATTTTGGAATTGCCTTTGAACTGTTCTTTACTGGAACACTTTTCTTTCGAAACGAACAATTAAACCAATGGATGTGCAAACCATCATGTAGTATGGTAGACAGAGGATTCGAGCCTGGACTGAAATGTTTACTTTTCGTGCAACGGAACCCAAAGCGTTTAGCACTTCCGCCTTTAATACCTTGAGGGACTATTCATTCCCAAGAACCAGGGACGACTGAGTGAAATTCATAGCTTAATTTACAAAAAAGATATATCATTGTTTTATCTTAAAGAGCTCTGGTACTGTGTATGGCGACGCTAATGTGAACATTTTACAACCTGTTTTATGAGATAAATAAATAAATTTCGTTCGTTTCAATTTAACGGAAAGGGGACTTGAAAACATTTTGAAAAAAAAAATTCGGTCTCCGCGCAATCTGTGTGATTTTCATAATACTGGGGAGAGTTACTTTAATCGAATAGTTTTAATTTTGATAGTATAGGTGATTATTGGTAGGTTTTAATTTTGAGAGCATAGGTGACAAGTACCAATTAATGTATTATCATGCTGCATTTATGCGAGTTGTTCTGGTCATATGTACATAATACAAAGGTAGGAACGAATGCCTTCCGTTTTTACGTTGGTGAGAGATAGAATGTTTTGAACAGTTAGTTTACTCAACGCTAAGAGGGCCTCTAGTCTTGCCAATTAAGATTAGACAACTTTTAAGGGCACATCATATGAAACTTTTTAAAATTAAGAAATTTTTGACAATAGATTTGAATGATTTATTAGAAAGAGAAGCAAATTTTTTGGTAGTTTTTTTTTCAGTAAATTATTAACGGTTTTAAAGTTTTTCAGTAAATAAATTTCGCGGTTTTAAAGTTTGCGAAAACTAGATGACGGGAAGGTAGCAACACAGAGGACTTTAAGCTCCTTTTCACAGACATAGCAATAATTCCTATACATGTATATTAACAAGAGAATATGAAAGAAATAACAGTTCAATGAATTAGATATTTTTACCAATGAGGATAAAGTGTTATGTATTACAATTGTTTGCACACAACTACGCATTCTTCAGAATATAATGAACTAAAAGGTATTTTTCGGTTTTTCGCGTGGACGAAATAACAGGAACCTGTGTCCCTGTTTCTTTTTATAAGAGTCAAAGAGAAATAATTTTGCTATCTGCAAAACATAGCGTTTATATAAGTGTTTTTTTATATTCAAGAGAAAACATTTTAAGAAGTTTTACTTTTTTTTGTGTGCCACAATGTTTACTTTTTACTCATTTATTTTCTTTATTTTCGTGTATAAATCGGAAAAGAGAGTTATTAGTATGATACTGTCGCAATGTTTGGTACTGGTGTAATGTAGATAATTTCAATGTCAATAGCGTTGTTTTAAATCCCTTTTTGTGGTTAATAGACGTTAACGACAACCGTAAGCAAGGGGTATAAGTAGTCATCTCTTCCTAATTTGAGGCCACTGGTTCCGAGGAACGAACAGAGAGCTAGCCCGTGAATCATCTAAGACTCAAACCCGCTGTGACGAATGTTCAGAAGACAGCGCTTAGACCACTGAGCCACAAATAACAAAGTACTTTAAAATACAAATAGTTGCTCAAATAGCGCATATCGGCTCAATGCCGGGGCGACCGAAGATACTGCCAAGCGGCAGTTACGTGTTTTGTGAGTGTTATCGTGAGGTATTTCAAAGATACTGGCATTAGTTCTCTAAATAAAATTTACATGATATGATTATCTTCGATGTAAGTGTTTTGTAGCATTTTATGTTTGCATAAAACTAGAGCGCTCATTTTAATTGCAACTTGCGCATTTGTGTTTTACGCAATAAAGTTCAATAATTCCGGTTTTACGAAAAACAACTGTAGGTTCCAAGGAATTTGAATTAACATTCTCAGAAAACTTAGTTAATAATATGGAATTTTAAATTTTCAATAACTAAAAGTTAATGGATTTTCACAAAAGGGCCTCGAAGATATATTTTTGCTGTGAGATTTTCTGGTACGCCACTGTTCACTCAGAGGTGCGCTGCGAACGAACATCACCTGCAAATGGATGCAGCACGATTTTCGTGCCAGCGCTAAGTTGTCTCTGAAGTCATTAGTTTTCGAGAAAAAGACACGTTTCTAAACAAGCTATAAATGTGTGGTAATTACTGGACTTAACAATTTCCACTTCGAAGGCACTTAGAGTGAGAGGAGGGTTGCTGTCGAGCAACTTAGCAGAGTTCAAGGAAATTACAGGTTTCATCCACCTTTACCATTCAGTTTGCCACAGTTCGAAGCTGCCCACTGAGGTGAGAGGATGTTTCGGTTTGATGACCACCCAGAATAAAGTCCGATGTTTCTCTCGCTTCGAAAGTAGTGAAAAATTAAACGATTTCGTTTTTTGTCACTAAGTGGAAAAACATAACGCACAAATGAAAAAAAAAAAAAAAAAAAAAAAAAGGAAGAAAGCAAAGAAGAGTAAAATTAAGAAGGTAAAAGAAAGAAAGACAATAGGAATGGAATAATTGGTTTGACTGTTTTACGCGTCTCAACTGACTGAAACATAAGTAGTTAGTTGAAGTATTATAATAAAAAAATCTTTTGTTTCAAATACTTTTTTTAAGGGGGGGTAACGACCAGCATGAGCATATAGGTTGTCACCCGCCCTTCATTTAAATCCATTGATTCTAGGGAGGGGACAGAATCAGCTCCATAAGACAAACGCACCACCCAAGCTTGAACCAGGACTCGACTTGTACGTCCAGAGAGAAACCTACTTATATGATTTCTCCCTCACCGGGCAGACTGAAGTATTTTGAAGTATCTAAATAAAGGAGGCATGTGGTAACATAATCATTTAAAGTTATGGATATTGAGAAATATGAAACCAATTTTGAACTCATTTTTTGTTGCTCCTATTGAGAGTAAAGAAAACAGAAATCTTTAAATTTCCTTTGCGAGAAGGAAATTCGAAGATTTTCATTTTCCCAATAACATACTTCAAGTGACTACATTGTCGTTATTATGCCATGTGTCAAACTCACTGTAGGTGTGTTTGAAAGCAATTTTTAGATGTGATAAAAAGTAAGATAAAATAAAAATCTCCTCATAATTTTATTCATCACGCTATTAGTTGCAAATTGTAATATTTTTAAAGCCAATTTTAACCAGATTTTTCTTTATGAATTTTCTCTTTGTTAGTTTCGAAGTGTTCTGCTTGGAAGCACACTTCGAAACTAATTAAGAGACACTGAAGTGCTGCAGTAAATAAAGGCCTTTTGACATGATGCATGGTTTCGTAATTCAAGGGGAATATGAACAGACTTCTGAAAAGGAAGTTCTCCCGAGGGAGCTGGATCAGACTTTAGAGTCTACTATGCGAAACCGTAGTAGGCGTTAAAGTTACTAATAACTGCATTTATAAACGTTGTTCCTTTATATTAAAATGAAAAGAATATTAATGGAGATACTATGTTGCCTATGCTCATTGAATTTTTTTTTGTCTGTATATTTCCTTTATATTAGAGACATTTTTCCAAATTTCTTGTAGCGTTTGTTGCATCTCAAAAAAAAAAAAAAAAAAAAAAATGTTTTCAGCTATGAACGCTTTCCGAGCGAAACTAGAAAGTCTTAATCTGCAAATATTTTGAACTGGTTTTCTGGAGGATGTCTTCTGTATGTATTACTTTCGATTAGAGAAACATAGAAGTATTACTTTCGATTAGAGAAGCATAGAACTGTGGATACCTGAAGCTTATATTGTGAAAAGAGCAGAACTATTCTGTTAATGTGTGGACATTTTTCATATACCCAATTTTTTTAAAGTGGCAACCTTAAACAATATGTTTTTATTAAAATATTTCAATGAAATTAATAGTGGTGGCAAAGCACTTCCAGGTGTGCAACCAGGATACAAATTATTAGCATTAAAACCCAAAGAGGAGGTGAGCGGGTCCTTCGAAATCACAGAAATTCATTGGGAATACCCCTCACATCTTTCTTTTTTTCTTTTTGAACAGAAGTAGTCAGAGATGCAAAATGATACTTTCAGGTGTGTATCACATTGATCCCTTCGTTGAAACAGTTTTCAAATTTTTACCGCCTAACCCACATCAAGTTTTTCTGAGGTAAAAATCGGCAATTTTCAATTTCTTTGAAGTTTGGCAACCCAAAAAGCCAAGAATTAATTGTGGAGACCAAGTCGTTCTAACTCTTCAAATAGACCAAATCTTATGGCTGATGTCATTTGCCAGTCAGAGATATATATTTTTTATTTTCAACAAAAAAAAAAAAAATACATTAAAAATTTTTCTACTCAAAATTTTTTGAAAATTTACAAAACATTTCAACTGACTTACATTTTTAGAAAGATGACAATCTTACCTTTAAAATGACACCTGAATAATTTTTTATTTAGGAGAAATACTAGCAATTTTATTAATAAAACAATGGCGCTACTTTTTTCAAAATATAATCTTGAATGAAGGTTCCCCCGCCCCCATTCATTGAAAAAAACTGAAATTCCAGATTCTGTCATCTATCTGTATATACTATCCATGATTAAAGTTGCAGCAAATCCATGACTATGAGGTAACCAAAAAAAATAATATTTGTTGATTTGGCACGGAATGACCCTTATGCAATCCGAGAAAATTTGAGATGTGTTTGTGCTAAGGTGAATACTGATAACTATCTTGAAAATAGCGAACAGAATGAAATAACCAATCTTTTAACAAACCAGGTGCTTAATGATACTACATATTTAGAGCTTAGTGAATATTTAATGAATACTTCCGTCAGATAGAAGCTTGTGGCCGAGAAGTAAATTTATGTTGAAAGAAAGTACGGCTTAGCCACGCGACAATGATTGTGTAGACAAAATACGTATATTATTTTAGGCTATAAAATAACACAGCTGTATTTGACTGATAGTGTTTTGATCTCCGTTCCCCATATCAATTCCTCATTCCATTTATACGGTATTTGGGAGTACCCTTCACACTCATGTTCATACAAAAACAGAACGCCTTCATTGGAATGGAGCTACTACTTTGATTTTGAAAACTAAGAAATAGCAATGCTTGGAGTGCTGTAAACTGTGTTTTTTGATTACGCGCTTTTCCCAGAAATTTGTCATTTTCTTTCGGAATTTTTCATCTGGTTTCAGACATGTTCTTCCAAACTTACGCATGATAATACGCATACAAAAGCTTCCCTCTCTTGAAATGCCGGTCTGGTAAAGAACAGTTTTCCCGAAACGTAGCTATTTTGCTTTTAAAATTAGTTATGGCAATATGCACAAATAAACTGCTATCCCAGCCAGAAATGAGAACACAAGCGAGACAAATTTGTTTTGCTAATTATTTTAAATTCAACTCATATTTGCAAATGACATTCAGTTTTGCTTTTGAATCATCCTTGTCCAAAGCAACGTCATGTAAAACTATTGCTTTAGCAATGGGAAGAAGTCTGCCATGTTAAGAAAAAAATAAACGAACAAAAACAAACAAACAAACAAACAAACAAAAAAACAGCTACAACTTCTGCAAAATGCTGTTTCAAATATAGCTACTTATTACAGTTGGTGCAATTATTAAAATAAGATTTGCGCATTAGAACTGTGATTAAAGAACAATGAAGGAGACAAAATCTACGCAGAACATCCACATTTATCATAACTCATCTATGACATTTGAAGAATGAGTAAACTTAAATATTAAATCAGTTCTCTGTCTCGCAAACGTTGTTCTCAAATTTGATTTAAATGAAGAAAACGACACATAATTTAATATTTGTTCAAACATGAGTGGACAACATTCTTTTTAAAGTTTGATCAAAAATCAGGGGAATAATCCTTACTCCGGAGAGAATGTTTTCAAATATTTGAATCCTGTGTTTTTGCACTTTAAATGCGTAAGCAATTGATGTCATTTTTCGGAGCTTTATGTCAGATCCAAACTGTCTTCAGGGCATACCTTCTCTCGAGACTGTTATTTAAGATATTACCCTGACAGCGAATATTCTTTTTCATAGACGAGACAGAAAGGTGTCCGGTGTATTTATTAAAGTGGACACTCAGTGGAATTTTTTGGTGGATTGAATATACTTCTGTTCGCTTACACACTGGAGCCTCTTGAAACTGATAACAGTTATTAGTACACGATCAGTAGTTACACGCTTTTATGCTTTAACACAGGACAGTTTGTTTAAAGAACAACAAAGACATACTAGCAGATAATTTATAAAAGCCAGAAAGCAATCTAAGAAAAAAAAGGACACCAGAAAACTGACGTTTGAGAAGAAGAACATCAGAAAACTGACGTTAGACCTGAGCTCCGAAGTGGACGTGCTAATTAAAAGCTTCGTTCTTATTTTTGATGCGATTTTAGCAGAGGTCCAACAAATGGACCTTTGTTATGCAATCCCACTGATAAAACGAAACGAAGAGAAAGGAAAATTCTGTTGCTCGAGAGAAGTTAGGTTAAAGAGCAATAAGTGGGCCGAAATCTGATTCGCAGAGCGTTGCCTTGACCTCTGATCGCGAAATCCAAAAGAGAATTCAAAAGAAAGCACAAGAGATGTGTCTTTGTCTTCCCCCTCATTATTTTGAGCATCGCCATTTTGATAGCGTTTATTTTTTCGTTTTTAAGGATTAGGGCGTCCAAAATAGCGGACGTGATAAGCTCAGGTGTGGCATTTCGGCAGTCTTTTCACTGCTATGAAACTACAGTCAGTTTTTCTTAAGGCAAGAATATTTATTATTTACTGATTTTTTCTTTTTTGTTTCTCCTGAGCGTTAGCAGTCTGCACACGTTGCTGACACCTTGGAGCTTTATAATTCGTACACTAACCGAAATGATGATAAACGAGTTTGACATCATAAGAATGCTCGTAGCGCTTAGAGGGCTGGAATACGGGAGTGGACCGTTGCATTAAAATGATAAGAGGCGATGGCCACTAGAATAAGAATGATTCCTTCAGTTTAGGTGTTGCTGGTTCATTAACCCTTTGCCTCTTGATTTTCAGTCGTATTAAAGGTACATAGCCCGCGAGCGGGAGTTCCACTTCGTAACGTGCTCCCGTAAAGCTCGTACGCACTCATTAAGACATCTCAGCCGCTCCGGTGGGGTAGTGGTCTAAGCGTTGGCTTATGGCCATTCATTCGTCCGTGATTGGTCCGGATTCGAATACCGATGAGGCTTGGATGTTGTGTTTGTTTTACCGCACTAGTTCTCTCCCTTCCCTGGAACCAATGGCCCTAAGTTAGGGACGGACGACTGCTTATAGCCCATTGAGTTGCTCACAGTGGTCGTTAACCCCCCCCCCCCAAAAAAAAAAGACATCTTATGTGTGTGTGTGCGTGTGTGAGACCCTACTCAACAGAATAACACTATAGTTCATGAGTTGGCAAGTCTTTCTAGCATAAGCATTTATGAAACCTAGTTGCCAGGTATATCCCATGGATAGCGTGGAGCCTGAAGCGGTAAAACACAGAATGCTAAGCAGTCGTTTCGGAAATCCAAAGATTTCTAAAGGGATCTCTCCATTTCAGACAAAAAAATAATAATGAGAGGGATGAGATTGGATTTTCAGGTGTAATCAGCAAGCCTTTTGACAAATACTGCAAACGTGCTGGGCGAGTTTCAAGATATTTTTTTTATTTGAAATTCTGCAGCCAATAGGATTGCATAAAAAAGAAAGATGACGTCGAATTCTTTAATGTAGTGAACACGTCGTTTGAATCCTGTCGGACATAAAAAAATTTTTTCAAAGCAGATTTACGTCAACGAAAAAGAATATGCATTTAATTTCTTAGTAGAAAAACTCCACATTATTTAACATAACGAATACGCCAATCCTTCTTCATCAGTGGCGATTCTAGAAAAAAAAAAAAAAAAAATGTGAGGGGGCACAATTCCTGCATGTGCCCGTAATTAATCAAAATTAATATATAATCCCCCCCCCCAAAAAAAACCCGGTTATATTTGGGGACCCTGGCCCCCGGCCCCTCCGTAGAAACGCCACTATTCTTCATAGTGAATGGAACCAGTTATGAAAATGATTTTTTTCATCCGGATTCCTAGAATATATAAATGGATAGCTGCTTATTTATGCCCATTAGCGGCAGAAAGGTGCATTACGAAAAATCACAAATTGTACGCAAAGTCCGCCTCATACAAGAAGATTTCCACAGCAAAAGGTATTTTTCAAATTGAACAATTGCAAACAGATGTATGAAGGAAAACATAATGAAACTTCACCGCCCCTAGCGAAAAAAACTGTGCGTTATTTGAAGAATAAAACTGGCCCATAGTATCCTTCATAGTGAAGGGTGTCATACTATTAAGCGTACAAATAAGTTTTAAAGCGTTTTTTGTGTGACGTATACCGCTAATTTACATATCCGACATTCCCCGCGTTGTTGTCATGTGACCGTAACACTTCCAGAGTATAAAATGTGAGAAGTTTGCTCAACAGTCAAACGCACTTGCACATCGGTAGGCGAAAGATGGCAAGCGATACTGCATTTATTCGACACCGTATTCGTTACGAATTTCATCAAGGAAAAAGTGCTGCAATAGCATGTGCATCGATCTGTTCTCTTCTGGGAGAAAATATTGTATCTAAAGGCACGTGTGAGTTTTGGTTTAGACAGTTTAAAGCATGTGATTTTGATGTTAGCGATCGAGAACGTAACGGCGTCCAGCAGAAGGTTGCACATGAGGAACTGCAAGCATTGCTGGATGAAGATTCGTCTCAAACTCAAAAGAACTAGTTGAACAAGTGGGGGTAACTCAACAAACCATTTCCAATCGTTTACGCGCAAAGGGAAAGATTCAGAAGGAAGGAAAATGGGTGCCACATGACCTGAGCCAGAAGAACAAGGATGAATGTGTCATGAAGTGTTTGAATCTGTTGAATGAACAACACAGAAAGTATTTTCTGTGGAAAATCGTTACGGGTGATGAAAAGTGTGGATATGGTATGATAATCCCAAACGCAAAAAACACTGGGCAGACCCTGGTGAAGCAACAACTTCGACACCGAAACGCTATATTCACTCCAAGAAAGCTCTGCTGTGCATCTAGTAGGATATGAAGGGTGTGCTCTATTATTAATTATTGGAACAGGGTCAAACTGTTACTGCTGATAGTTACAAGCAACAATTGCTGCGATTGAACCAGGAAATCTGTCGGAAACGTCCATTCACAGGCAAAGGATTGTGTCCCGTGAATTTTATGAATGACAACGCTAGACCGCATGTCGAGAAATTGGTCAGGGAAACGTTATTGACGCTTGGCTGGGAAGTTTTGGAGCACCCGGCGCACCTTGGCTGGGAAGTTTTGTGAGTCCCGACATAGCCCCTTCAGACTATTATTTGTTCCGATCGATGCAACAGGGTTTGTTTGCTGTACTGTTCCGGACATGTGATGAAGTGCAAAAATGGGTTGACGATTTCATCGCGTCACACGACGAAGCATTCTTCATGGCTGGAATCCGTCAGCTGCCTGATCGATGGCGGAAGGTGATAGATAATGACGGCGCATATTTTAATTCGTAAAGGTATTGTTGTGTTCTCTCAAATTACATGTTGCGTTGTCTTAAAACGCTTTAAAACTTTTTCGTACATCTAATAAAAACGTTTTTTTTTTCTTAAATTCATCGGATTTTTAGAATCGGAAATACGCTTCCAAATATAAAGATACGCTTGACTCCCCCTAACTGCTGCACTATGAATTGTGAAAAAGTAGAATATATATGTAAAATATTTTTCATAGGGGTGACGGGGGAAACAATTTCAAACATGAGTTTTAGAAATAAAAATAACAAGAAAAGTTTTTATATGCCGCGCTCGACACAAAAAATGCCACACCAGGAAGTACTTGTCGGAGCGCCACGCAAACTGGGGGGTATGAGTCGACAGTTGGGTTATGTAAATGATTGCACTTACGAACTAATCAGTTATAGGTGGTTATCTAAGCCGAGCTGTTTTGAAGAGCAAAACGGCTCGGCTTAGATAAGACTGGTCGTCCTCGCCTGGACGGGTAAACCACTGCATCGGAGTGATCTCGGAGGCAAAAGCACGTGTGAGGAATGAGAATGCCTGGGCGACATTCTCAGGATTCCTACAGTAACACGGACACTTTTACCAGAGGCTTCGCCATAGGGCTGAGGTTATTTGGTCCCTGCGTCATATCGCTGCTGGAAAACATCGGGATGCAACAACTGCCGACCGAATGTTTCGACAGTGGTTCGAGGAAGGTAACGTTGCCATAATGGGACTGGTGCCCGTAGGCGGATGTCTGAACGCCGCGATCTCCACATTCGACAATAAGCCGCAGCAGCCCCACAATCCACAACGAACGACATTCGACGAGGTGTACAGGCAGCTATGGATATCCCCGTATCGACACAGAATATGGATCACAGATTGGCTGAGGAAGGTTTGCGCTCTTGCCAGCCACTGCGAAGACTGCCACTCATCGCAGCCCATTGCCGTGCAAGGTTGCAGTGGTGCCGTACCAGACGTGTGGCTGGATGATAGTACCATATCGTATTCAGCGACGAGTCTCACTTCTGTTTACCGGACTGATTTTTCTGTCATCCGTGAGCGTCATACGGGCACCTTAGCCTAGTGTCATGGTTTGCAGCGCAATCAATTTCTACAGCTGTTTACCGCTCTATGCACAGTGCGTACAATGACAGGAGGACGATACGTCGATTAGCAGCGACAGCCCATTTTGTTTCGGTATCTTCGTAATATCCCTGATGCCCAGTTTCAACAAGATAACGCCATCCGCTCGCTACTAATATCAGCAGACAGTGTCTGCGATGTGTCCAGGTGCAGCCCTGACCAGCGCGATCGGCAGAATTTTCCCAACAGAGAACATATGAGACGTCATTGGAAAACGATTTAACGCCTCTGCACGATCCCCTTGGAATATCGATGAACTGTGAACACAGGTCAATGATGCAGGGTCAACGATATCTCAGGACAATATCTGGGGATTCTTCCACTTGATGCCACGCCATGTTACCGAACGTAGAACCCAGGCCACATCATACCGTCTCCTCGGCCATCACATTCATGCAATACCTAAAAACTTAAATCACTTCCGTCGCACCTGTTTGTCTACATGTGTGGAAGTTTCGTCTCATTTCGTGTATTCCTTCATGGTCCGGCATTTTCTGTGTCGAGCAGTGTAGATATATACACCTATATAGGGGGAAATTTAACTCTGATCATGATGTCTTCCACTCTTGTTATTTTTCGGATCCACGTGTTCCTCTTCTTATCTCTCCTGGTTACACCAAGCATGCACCTCTCCATGCTTCTTTGAGTTGTCTGCAGCCTTTGTATGTCTCTTTTAGCTAAGGTCCACGTCTCTGCACCATACGTAAGCACTGGAAGGATGCATTGATCAAACACTTTTCTTTGAAGACATAATGGCATATTGCTCTTGAAAATTATGCTGTTTCTTCCAAAAGCTCTCCAGGCAAGTTTTGTACGCCGATTAATTTCTTCACCAATGTGACCCTCACTTGATATCTGCTGTCCAAGATAAACGTACGTGTCTGTTATCTCCAGCTTTTCTCCATCAATCGATAAATCTTCATTTCTTGTAAAAGCATTGTACATCACTTTTGTCTTCTGAAAGTTCATTTTTAATCCCACTTCTTTACTCTTGTCAGCAAGTTCCTGGATCATACTCCGTAGCTCTGATGGGGTAGTTGCAAAAATGACTATGTCATCAGCAAAACGAAGGTGGGTTAGATAATCTCCATTAATCTTTATCCCTTTGTTTTCCCAGTTCAGTGATTGAAAGACATTTTCCAATGTGGCATTAAAGAGCTTCGGAGATATGGTGTCACCTTGTCTCACTCCTTTTCCAATTTTTATGTGTGTTGTATTTTCAAACAGCAGAATCTTTGCACTTGCATTTTCATAGATGTTATTAATAATATTAATGTATGCATCTTCAATACCGCAGGATTTCAGAGCCATTGCAACTGCTGATGGTTTCACCGAATCAAAGGCTTTTTCATAATCGATAAAAGCCATGCACAATGGAAGTTCATATTCCCTCACTCTTTCAATAAGTTCTCTCAGTATGTGGATATGATCTGTTGTGCTGTAGCCACTCCTGAATCCAGCTTGTTCTCTCGGTTGAGCCATGTCCAGTGTCACCTTCAAGCGGTGTGAAAGAACTTTAGTGAAGATTTTATAAACCACTGATAGGAGGCTGATAGGTCTGTAGTTCCTGAGATCCTCAATGTTACCTTTTTTATGTAGCAAGATCATTGTAGCGTTTATCCCATCCTCAGGAATTTTCCCTTCATTAAGGCATCGAGTGAAAATTTGGGCCAGTACTGTTTCGATTTCTCCACTTGCTTCTTGTATGATGTCTACAGTAATTCCATCTTCTCCTGGAGCTTTTCCCCGTTTCATGTTCTTGATTGCATGTGCAACTTCTGCTGGGAGGACTGGAAGAACTCTGGTACTGGTACCTTTCATGATGTCTGGAGTACATGTATCATCCCTTTCATATAATTTGGAGTAGAAATCTTTCAGTCTTGTCAAAATTCCGCCTCTATTTCTTGTTACAGAACCATCTTCTTTTCTCAGTGCCATAATCTGTTTTTTCCCCTTACTGAGATGTCCCTTTTGCTATCTTTAGGCTTTGGTTGTTTTCAATTGCTTTCCTTACTAGTTCACAGTTGAATTTCCTTACGTCTTTAGTGATACTTTTTCGTACTGTCTTGCATAGCTCTATATATTCCACTTTGGAAGTCACATCTTTTTTAGTTGTCCTCATCACTCTTCTTTTTTGCATCAACATTTTGGTTTTTCCTGATAATTTGTTCACATGCAATTTGTTCTTAGACCCAGCTAATTTTGTTGCTGTTTCCATAAGAGCTTTGGTTACTTTTCTCTTAACTTCAGAAATATCCACTTCTTCCGATGTTAGGCCTTCTAAAGCAGAGAATCTGTTCTTCAGTTCCAATTTGAAGGTATTATGGTGTTTTTTAAGGTTGGTTATGTCAATACATTTTGTTTGTCTTATGAGCTTGCTACGTTCGAGTTTAGTGTTGAGGTGCATCTTACATCTCACCAATCTATGGTCACTGCCTGTGTTGAACTTGTTTAGCACACTGCAGTCTTCTATGACGAATTTTTTGTTACACATAATAAAATCAATTTCACTTGTCGTCCCATTTGGATGTCACCATGTCCATTTCCTGTGTGGCTTTTTCTTGAAAAAGGAGTTCAAGATGAAAAACCCTTCTGCCTCTGCAAACTCTACGAGAGGGCTGGACATACTGCCAGAAGAACAGACCATCGATGGACAGCCGAAATTTTAGATTGGATTCCAAGGGACAGGAAAAGACCCAGAAGAAGACCACATGGAAGATGGGTGGATGAAATTCGAAAGTATGCGGGAGTGACATGGAGGAGACAGGCACAAGACAGACCGTTGTGGAGGAAACTTGGGGAGACCTTCGTCCAGCAGTGGATTGATAATGGTTGACAATGATGATGATGATGATAGGGAGAAATATATGGGTGTATATATGGAACAGACCGTTGTGGAGGAAACTTGGGGAGACCTTCGTCCAGCAGTGGATTGATAATGGTTGACAATGATGATGATGATGATATGGAATGACATGGAGGAGACTGGACAGACAGACCGTTGTGGAGGAAACTTGGGGAGACCTTCGTCCAGCAGTGGATTGATAATGGTTGACAATGATGATGATAGGGGGAAAGTCTTCTGTTACTTGAAGTAGGTAATATTTGCAATTTTTACCATAGTGAATGGCATAGAGTGCAAAAAAGAATTTCTTTTCAACTGAATTTTTAGAAGTGGAGGTACAGTTGCAAACTGAAATGCACTCTTAAAGCACCTAGCATCAGAACTGTGCGTTATGAAAATTTAAAAGTGTATGCAAAACATTCTCCAAGGCGAATGGTACACTGTAAAATTTTTTCTGAAATTCACGGACAAGTTTCCGTCATTTCTTTCGTGAACTATCGAAGCAAATTTCTGATACAACCTTTTCCGTGAAATGACGGAAAAAAACCTGAATTTCACAGATTTTTCGTACCACGGGAAAATTCTGAATTTTCAGAAGCATTTCCGCAGTTTCTGTCTTATACTGAAGGTAAATTACCGTTTTAGAGATGTGTTAACGGAAAATTCTGAATTTTCAGAAACCTTTCCGAAATTCCTTCGTACATTAACGGGAAAACTCCGTTTTCACTTTCTCCGTATCCGTGTAACGAGAAATTACCGGTAATAGGAGCGACTCGTGAGAATACTTGAGGTTTGATTAATTTTAAATTTCATTAGTCTGTCGAATTTTGAAGTTCCGCAGCGAGATCGGATATTGTGGATGTCACCCTTCTGATTGCGTTCCCATCGAATTACGTACCTAACAATATAGGCAGGCTAACACTTTTAAAGCCTTCTTGCGAAAAGAAAAAAATATCATGTACATTTATGGATGTAGTCTATAATATCACCACTGTTTTCTATTCTTTCCTTTCAAAGCACTGCTAAGTCACGTTTTACTGCTGCGTACGACAAAAATCCCTTTAACTCGTCACACGAAAAGTACATGCTGTTTAAAGTAATGCATGAAGCCGTTCACAAACTCTAAAGTGAAGAAGAAAACCCTCATTTATTACATGTGATCGAGTGAATGTTTCTGAAGACAGAAACACAACGAAATGTTACTTTAGAAACAATAGTTTGTGCTAAACTTTGATAATTTACAAAATTTTAACGAAAAGTACACGATATATACAAATTGAAAAACGTTTGTAGCGCACAATAAAACCCGTTAGCGTTGATAGATTACTATGTACAATAAGAAATGCGATAATTTACGAATTTAAAATAACAAAAAAACAAAACACGGATTTTATTGTGCGCGAGAAACGAATGCTTTTTACAAAGTTTTAATAAAACGTTTTCGGGAATGTGATCTTTGACCAGGAGTTATTGAAAACTGGAGAAATTTCTTATTCATACTAGAAATGTTTAGCTATTCCATCATAAGTTTTTGATCCGCAAATACAATAGATATCTCTTCAGCTTTTAATGTTAGTTGAACTTCAAATGAACAATTCCATAAATCAGTCATAAGCAAACGCCCTTCTCACACGAAATAAAAAACTGAAATCTTCCTTAACTTACAAAGCAAAAATGAGCAACTGAGGGTAATGTAACATGGCGGCCAGGCAACTTAGCTGGCTTCAATGGTGAGAGCACATGCTCTCTCCCCTTATTATATACTCCTTGGACCTTTACGCCAAGGAAGTTGGAAGCTAACCTCCTTGCTTTACGCCTTCTTTCGTTAAAAATTTCACTACTGCTCGAACTGAACACTTAACGTAGCCGCCATTGTTTTTGATCGCCAGCGCCACCTAACATTAATATCAAGCCTGCGGCGCTTCACTGAAAGCAGTCGTAATAGTTTTACGCATACAGACGATCATACACACGGTTTTGTATCGATAGGAATGAAAATCCGGATACTTATCGGACACCCCTTGGTGTTTACATATTCTCATGAGTGATTTACTAATTTGCAGTTGTGTACTCAATCCTGGATTTGCTGGTAGGTTTCTTTACGCTTAGGACTCAGATATGTTTTTCTAAATTATTAAAATCTGGACGATCTTTAAATTTCGTGTCATACAGCGGACCTTCGATTCCCGAAGATATCTGCAGTATGAAACACAACGAACAGTGAGCCTTGAAACTGTGTCGGCCCTAACCCAGGGAATCATAGTTTCATAGCTCATTTGACAGCCCCCTTGGTTACCGTATTATCGTCGGGTGTATCACTCCTGGGACCCGCACAACAATAACATCGCAACAAACGTGTAGAAAATTTTGCGCGTAGCTTGAGTTGTGTGTTCTCACTTTTATAAGGGTATCACGGCAAAAGGGCGCATGACAAAAGAGCGCACAACAAACGGGCGAACGTCAAAAGGGCGACACGAAAAAAGGGGCGCAAGACAAAAGAGCGATGCAAGAAAGGGACGATACGACAAAAGAGCGAACGAGAAAAGGGCGAACCCACGGACGTGATATTTTGAGACTTCTGAAATCAGGCTTCTCATCGTATATAGAAGGCTTTCTAAACGATGTTATTCCCAAAAATGCCCCCGGGGCCCTTTGAGTAAATTCAATATTTCTTTGTGTATTCAAATAATCCCAACTGGAATCAGACGTGTCATCTTTTGTATTCTAAGTGAAGTCCTGCTCGGAGTCTTTACGGGCCATTTTGGAAATATCCTTTTGAAAGCACTCCCTATAGGTTATTGAAGTACAGAAAAATTAACGTTTGCTTTCAGTTGGGATTTGAATATACAATGAAATAAGGTATTTGGAAATTTATATCTTCTTAACGTTTCTTGCAAATTGGTTAAATAGTTCTCCCAGTAAAGTGAATCGTTAGTCTGGTAGTCGTGCGCCCTTCTGTCACAGCGCTCTTTTGTCGCATCGCCGTTTTGTCGCATCGCTCTTTTGCCGTGTGTCTTTTTATTGTATCGCCATTTTTTCGTTCGCCCTTTTGTCGTGCGCCCTTTTGTCGTGTAATCTTTTATAAGTGGACATATTGTGCCCTTGTAAAAGTGAGAGCAAAATTTTGACGCAACCCAGAGGAAGCACGGGCTTTCAGAATTGCATGAATTAGCATCCGCATAGTTAGCGTTGCCCGATGCAAAAATAGTTTTGACTTTCGGTTTATGCTGGAAGAGCTATCTTGTCACTGACGGACAAACGGATCTCTTCAAAAAACGTACTAGAAGTGATAATAATGGAAATTTCCTACATTTCATTTATAGTTTGCCAAAGTGACTGGACTGGTGCCGCCACGTTTATCGAAAGCCTTGTCGCAATGTGCCTTTTGCACGACCCATTCGTAATGAGAAAGTTTTGAATAGCCAAATCTCGCTCATTTTATCAGTTATCATGTCGCCTTTGAAATAGTTTCTATAGGCGTTGATATACCGAACCCAAACATTCCGTTATGATTGGAAGCTGACCAGAAACATTTCTTTCGTAGTAATGTTTGGAATCTCCTGTGTTTTTTGTTGTTAGACAATCATTCTGTACTGGAAATTTGATTTCATTGCCATATTAGAAATATACTGAAGTGCCAGAAAAACTGGCACACCAGTCTAACGTTCAGATCTGGGGACTTGGGTGGGAATGGCAACACCCCAAACTCAGATGAATGCTCCTTTCACCACAATGTGGCGTCCCGACACTTGTGTGGAGGTGCATTGTCCTGTTGAAACAGGCCCAACCCATCAGTATGAATGCAGGACATGAACGGGTGTACCTCGTCAGAAAAGGATGCGCACATAGCGTTGGCCGGTCACAGACGTTTGTAGACGTACCAGGGGTCCCAGTGAAGTCCAGCTAAACACACCCCATACCGTTACGGACCCCCCAAAAGCCGGCACAGTTCAATGTTGACATGCGGGATCCATGGCTTAATGGGGTTTGCGCCACACACGAATCGTTCCATCTGCCCGATACAGTTGGAAACGCGACTCGTCAGACCAGGCTACTTGTTTCCAGTCATCAAGTGTCCAGCGGCGGTGTTTCCGTGCCCAAGCGAGGCGCATAGCTCTGTGTCGTGCACCCATCAAGGGGACTTGAGTTGGGCGTCGGCTCCCAAAGCCCATATCGTGCAGGGAACGTTGCAGACGCTGATGCTTGTTGAAGCTCCAGCATTGAATTCCGATGCTACCTGCGAGAGTGTCGTGTGAAACGATTCTTGACAGCAGACAATGGTCACGTTCACGCAATGTCTTTTTACGGCCACACTGGTATCGTAGTTTGGAGGTTTTGCTGGAATTCTTGTAGTCACGGTACACCCTTGCAATGGGCCGTGAAAATCCTAACTTCGTTTCAACCTCCGAAATACTGTGGCCCATCTCACGATCGCCAACTATGACACCGCGTTTCAAATCGCTTAAATCGTTATTACTTGTCATTCTCATGCCGAAAACAGCTCTGACAGCGGGCAAGGATGTCTATCGCTTTATATACGCACTGGCGGACACAACCGAGTACGCGCATAGGTGACGTTGCTATGTATTTTGCATAAGCTCGTCTGTACCAGTTTTTCTGGCACTTCAGTGTATTTCCCTGCAATGTCCGAAACCATCACAGTAAAACGGCTCTTAAGGTAGGGTATCGTGTTGACTCCTTGAATGTTGCAGTGATTAAAAAAGAATTAAAAAAATTGATCTGGAATTAATTTAAAAAAATTAAAAAAAATTAAAAAAAAATTGACGATCCGGAACTTTGACGATCGTTCAGAACGTCATTTATCCTTGACAGAAGTTCGGCCCCTTTTGAGTCGTGAAAATCATTTCTGCGTTTCATAAAGCTACTTCATTAATAGCAATTTTATGTAACACGTGTTACACTGAAGCTGATTTACAAACTTGGTGCCAGTTCGTTGTTCAGTTTAATCACTCATGCAAAATTTACACATTTCGCCATACTACGTGTCTGTATCCAACACTGTATGGGAAGTGATCGGTGCAGAATGAAACGAAGGGCGATGTAACAACTTATTTTCAAAGATAACCAATAACATTACTTAGCGAGCGGAAGGTGTGTCGCTTTCCATAGCTTTTGGAGCCACCCCGGAGCCCGAGTGGTCTAAGTGGTGAGGTAGTCTCCAGAACTGCAGAACTGGGCCGGTTAAAGGTCAATTGGTCGTGCCCAATTCGTCGCCGACTCAGTTCGTCGAGTGCAAATTCATCGCGCGTCAATTCGTCGTAGGCAATTCACCGTCGTATTTCGATCCCCCTCAGTGAAATACTTTGGAGTTTGTGAGAGGTCTTTGAGCTCTCCAACCTGAAAAAGTTCTTCGTAAGGATCGTTGGGGGGGGGGCTGCCGTTACGATTTTGAATTTTGTATAACTTGTGGAACTTTCATGTTCCATGTGACATGTCTCCTCTTTCCCGGGGCCCCGGTGAAGCCTTTCTGAAGGATCTAGTGGTTCAGGAGGGTGGGGACCCCTGTCCCTCGGTTGCTCTTGCAGTATTACATTTAGCTCTTGTACATTGCATTGATCTATTCTCAGTGTACTACCTCGGCGGAGCTCGGTGTCTTCGATATCCTCGGGGATCGCAGGACGGAGAGTTGTGTAAGCCTAACGAAAGGGATTTGTCCGCATTTTTCGAATTTACTGTTGTATCGAGTAGCGGACTCTACTTGCAGGTATGCCCTTCCCTCAGAAATTTGGTGAAGTCTGTAAGACGGATCCGAGGAGCTGTGGTTAGGGAGGCCTACTCTCAACTTCTGTAATTTTATTTTCTGGACCGCTAGAGTCGGTCTGTGTGTTCCGGATGTTCCCCCTGAAGCGTCCACGAGGTTCGCGAGATTTGGGGGGCTTCCTCACAAAATGTTAAAGTAGACGTAGAGCTGTAAACCTTGGTACAATGCTTTATATGATGATTCTGTACACGACCACGAATTTTCAGGTAGGTGGGGTGAATTCATGCCCTCCCCTAGGTTTTTAAGAGCGGAGACAAGGTGTTGAAGGTAAGTTATTTGTTCGCAATTTCCATGCTTTATGTTGTGTTGAGTGACAGTCTCTACTTGTGGGGTATGCCCTTCCCCCCAGAAATTTGGTGAAGTCTGTAAGAGAGATCCGAGGTGCTTGGGTTGGGGGCCCTGCCCCAACTTTCGTTATTTTCTATTCTGGACCGCTGGAGTTGGTCAGTGTATCCGGGATGTTTCCCCTGAAGCGTCCGCGAGATTCGCGAACTTCGGGGAATGTTAAAATGGACGTAGAGCAGTAAACCTTGGTACCATGCTTTATATGATGATTCTGTACTCGACCACGAATTTTCAGGTGGGTGGAGTGAAGTCACCCCCCCCCCCAGGTTTCTAAGAGCGGAGACAAAGTGTTCAAGGTAAGTTATATGCTCGCGATTTCCACGATTCATGTTGTGTTGTGTTGAGTGGCAAACTATAGTTGTGGGTATGCCCCCTCAGACACTTGGTGTAGTATGTAAAAGGGATCCGAGATGCTTGGGGGTGAGGATGTTGCCTGAATCCGTCTGTCCGTTCGGCTCTATGTATTGGAGCACGATATCTCTGTTTCTGAAATTCAGATTAGAAAAATTATTTCTGCACCGGAAATTGTTAAGCGTCTTCTCAAGATCTTGCATGTCTCTCCCTCCATCTGTCTGCCTGTCAGGCTGTATATTTGCAAACACGATATTTCCACTTCTGAAAGTCAGATTCAAAAATTTCGTTTTGTATCGAAAAGAGGTAAGCTTATGGTCAAGATATTTTTGGTAATATATATTTTCATGGTATAAAGCATGGTGCCAATATTTACAGCTATACGTCCATTTTAACAACTTTGGGGGAAGCCCCCAAAGCTCGCGAACCTCGCTGACGCTTCAGGGGGAAACATCCCGGATACACTGACCGACTCCAGCGGTCCAGAATATAAAATTACGGATGTTGGGGGCAGGCCTCCCCAACCAAAGCACCTCGGATCCCTCTTACAGACTTCGCCAAATTTCTGAGGGAAGGGCATACCCACAAGTAGTCTGCTACTCGATACAACAGTAAACACGAAAAGTGCGGACAAATCCCTTTCGTTAGGCTTATACAAATCTCCGTCCTGCGATCCCCGAGGGGTCCGAAGACACCGAGGTGCCATGGACCTGCAGAACAATGTAAAGTACACTAAGAATAAATCAATGCAATGTACAAGAGCTAAATTTAATACTGCAAGAGCAACCGAGGGACAGGGGTCCCCACCTTCCTGAACCACTGGATCCCTCAAAAAGACTTCACCGGGACCCCGGGAAGGAGGAGACATGTCACATGGAACATGCAAGATCCACAAGCTATACAACATTCAAAATCGTAAAGGCAGCCAACTTCCCAACCATCCTCCCGCAGAACTTTTTCAGGTTGGAGAGCTCAAAGTCCTCTCACAAACTCCAAAATATTTCACTGAGGGGGTTCGAAATACGACGAATTTGTCCACAACAAATTGAGAAGTCGACGAATTTGCTCGCGAAGAATTTGCCTGCGACGAATTGAGCCTGCGATGAATCGGTAACTCAGAAGAATTGACGCGCGATGGATTCGCCCTCAACGACCTGAGTCGGCGACGAATTATCGCTCGACGACAATTCGTCGCAAATTGACGGGCACGACGAATTGACGGGACACAACTGGGCCCTGGCTCGAGGTCCGGATGAGCCATGGGCGCTTGTCACAACACACTCCACTCCACCCCGCACCCTCCCCCACCCCTTAACCATTGTCCTCGATATAGATAATGACGATTGCTTATAGCCCTTAGAATTACTCATGGTGGTCGTTGAAAAACAAAAACTTTTGTTTCACACCTTGTACCTATCGATATTCTTCATTTTCTTGGCAGGCGAAATGTTTCTCTCCACTTCATGGTAATAATACGTAGTAGTAATAGTATAAAGGATTTATTTTGCAGGAAGATTGAGTGAAATGAAGTTTGTAAATGTTTTTAATGAATTTCATCGTTGAAACAACAAAACTCAGCTTTCTAGTGATCTGTAAAAATTTGAAAAAAATAAAAATAAAAATAAAAATAAAAACTGCATTTCTTCAGCCTCTTTTGTCTTGGTCGGAAAGAACTGAGTTAATTGAGTTAAAGTCTTTTGATTTATTTTAAAATGATTTCCATTAACAAAGAAAGGATTGTTTTAGTTTTAAAAGAAAATGTGATATTGATCAATAATTTCCTTTTATGCGGTTGTTTATGGTTGTTTTTTTATTGCGCGTTTGTTTTACTATCACATACTTCAAACACACTACTTATTGTCTGCCATCTTATGACATTGCTGCTAGTAACATGGCTGAGCAACCATACGCAGAACACTTCACCTGCCGCTCAATTTGGGTAAATATGAATGTTAAATTTGTAGTTAAATTTTGAGTGCATGATCGCTTTGTTGCGGAAAGTAGTTTCAAACATAGAAGCAAATTTCTTCATGTAATTTAGCGAACAACTGATACTGAATTTGAGTGCCTTGGATGGATCTGCAACTTTTAATTAGGACAGTTTTTTTAATGGGAAAAATATTTCGAAAGTTAAACCTGAATAAGTCTCCCCTCTGATGACATAGGGAATGTTTCAATATCAATGTAATTTTATTCAAAAATTACATATGAATGTAATGTTTGAATTAAACTTCTTTAATGGGTCAGAGCCAAAATTGTTTGAATTAAACTTCTTTAATGGGTCAGAGCCAAAATTTGTGATACGCCTGTTTTTCTGTCTGAATTTTTCTTTTTTTTTTCTTCTCAGTGTTTCGTTTTTTTTTCTTATTGTAAAACTAATATTAGTGAATGAGAACCGATTTTATTTTGGTTTATTTTGCAAAATCAGTAAATTTTTTGGTAGAATCTTTCAACCGCGATTCTCCCATGAGCGGTATCTCTGATTACAAATAGTGTGCAAAGACCAGTGAGCGGTTGACAGGCATGAATCATCCTATCGATTATTCTTCCCAGACCAGAGTATCCAGCGCTTTGGTTCGGAGGACAATAGTGTCGGGCGATATGTGGTGGAAGTTGAATGGACTTACGCTCACGATTTGTTTCGTCGGTGGTGACTGGCGATGATGTTGCAGTGAGTCATAGTTTCCTCTAGCGAGAGAGAAACACGATCTCATTCGTTCCCTCAATGTACACATTTTTCATTCCTGAGATAAAAACAAAGCAAAACAGGTAGCGACCATATTCCACAAAATTTTATAAAAATATTGTCTCCTCAATGTTAAAAACTTTGTGATCAAAAACGATTTCATTTGTCCGTAAGTTTAGAATTCGCTGGAATAAATTGTTTTCCCAGTAATGTGGTTTACGCGTTCTTATATATTTTATGTTTAAACGCCGTTCCAAGTGGTTAGAGTATCGTTAAACAGCAAACATTCACACCTTTTATCATCTAAACGCTTTGAGTGCCAGTGGGACGTACGTACCAAAGAGCAAAGAATTTTGGTAAACCATTTAATTATTCTTTTCAAACATTTTATGTGACACATTGGTACATCCTAGTGTAGTACTGAAAGCGTTTGCGCCCACGCGTGGGGGAAAAAAGGAATGAGCATTCCGACTTGCCGCCCTGGTGGCGCAGTGGTCTAAGCGCTGGTGTATAACCATTCGTCCGAGAAGGGTCCGGGTTCGAATGCCGGTGAGGCATGGATGTTGTGTTTGTGTTGCGGTACTGACTCTCTCCCTTCCCTGGAACCAGTGACCCTAAGTTACGGACGCGCGACTACTTATAGCTCATTGAGTTGCTCGATGGTCGTTAAACCTCCAATCAAAAAAAAAAAAAAATTCCGGCATCAAAATGTTTAAGCAATTAAGAGTTTCGTTAAGCAGCAAACATTCACACCTTTTATCATCTAAACGCCACTATGACGTTGCTGTCGGAAGGGGGGGGGGGGGGTTGAGATAATAAGTTAACGTGGCGCGTGCACAATTTACCTTGTGGCTAATTAGATATACTTGCTTCGGACAACGGCATTCAACAGATTCTCAGACCATGTGCATGATACAGTATCATATGGATGTTGAAAGTCATTTTTTCACTGCACCTTGCTTTGGTAGCGTAAAACACGACACGCCAGCCAACGAATATCAGATCCTGGTGCTTAGCAAACTGATCTGTTTCCACAGTTTGGAAAAACTGCAAATATGAAGTAATTTAATTTTCAAGGAAAAGGGAATTACACCGGCCAGTACGCACGAGAGTATGCGTACAGTCTACCGAGACTCTGTTCAATTCATTGGCATGCTGTTCTGCTCCTCTGTGGGCACTTTGTGGATCAGACAGACAGGTATGATCAAAAATTTTCACGTCTTTTAAATAAAGAATTTGGTAGTTAAGTGGCCGTAAAATACACCACAGTTCAAAAAGACAAATGATATTTCCTCTTTGTGATCACGATATTTCTGTTGTCGAAGTACCACGAATTAGTGGGAGGGATACAGTGCTATTTCTAAATATAAGTTTCATTCTTTCTTTCATCATCGTTTTATTCTAAGAAGGCATTCTCATTTTTTGCTTTCCCAAATTCTGTTGTCTCGTAAGTAACGTTCGTTACAGGACACCGAGAAGATAGCGATGTGCATTTCTCGGCTCATCACTCGGGTAAATGATGTTTCGTATACTGATATAGCCTATATGCAACTTTTGAGCTGTGAAGAGTTGAGTCTTACCTAAGTAGCGAGTTAGTTCCATGCATTTGATCACAAAGCAGCCTAGAAGGCTACACTTCTTAAAGATTCTCCTGTACGTCGGGAGGAATATGTCGAAGTGCGAAACCCAAATGAAACGCACATGGTTGATATTTATTGACGTCAGTCGAAAGCGCATTTTGTTTTATCAGGTGCCTTCATACTACCTGAAGTGTAACCTATTGGAATATTTACTATTTACAAAACCAGGGCCACTTGGCAACTCTCCGTAAGTTTCGGAATGGGAGAAGAGGGAATCAAAACGTTTTAAAGCTCAGTATCTTAAGCATGGTATGTTAGGTCTATCGATGCGTAACATATAGCCTCCTGTGGACAAATATCAATCCCACCTTCTCGTGGTGCATCCTATTCTCACTTAAGGGAAACTGAGGCAAATTTAAAGGTAACTGATGCCTACATCTACTTTGGACAAGTAAAATATCAAAGACGAAATAAATACGCATATAAAACTTGGCTGGAGTGCATTGGAAGAAACAGTACGATTTTCAAAAGCAATTTGCCATTATGTCTTAAAAGACACCCTTCCTGTTTTTACATACGGATCAGGTATATGAATCCTAACTAAAAAGGGCATACAGATGCTGCGGACAATTTCAAGAACCAAGGAGAGATGGATGATTGGTGTAACCAAGGAAGATGGGAAAAGGAGCTCGTGGATCAGGAAAATATCAAGATTTGATGACACCATGATCAAAATAAAGACCCTCGAGTGACAATGGGCTGGGCATCACAGAAGAGCTAAAACATTATGCCCATCGCGTCCTTATGCAAACTGATGCAATTGTAGGTAAACAACGGGGTGTGTGAAGGTCATGAAACGGTATAAGTAACACCTGATACTGAGCTCTGTTAATCAGTGTTATTCTTGTTCTTCAGATGGGAAAGGCAGCGGACTTAGGTAAGTTTGACCAAGGCCAAATTGTAACGGCCAGACAAAGCATTTCTGAGACGGCAAATCTTTTGGGCTGCTCACGGTCAGTCATGGTTTGTACTTTCAGAAAGCAGCCCGAGGAGGAAAACCCCACGAACCGCCGGCAAGATGTGACCGACCATGGGTCATCGATGCTCGAGGTGAGTGCAGGCTATCCCGTATGGTTCGAGCAAAAAAAAAAAAAAAAAAAAAAGATGCTGAGGCGTAAGTCGCCGGTAATTTAATTTGAAGACTGGTGATGGGAGTAATGTGTTACAATACACAGTATATTGAACCCTGCTGAAAATGGGGCTGCGTAGCCGCAAGCAGCTCCGAGGGTCAATGCAAACCTCGGTTCATCGTCGAAAGCACCTACACTGCCCACGCGAGCTTTAAAAATGGACCTTGAATGATCGGAAGAAGGTGTTCTGGTACGATGAATCTCGTTTCCTGTTGCACCATGTGGACGGCCGGGTACGTGTGCGTCGTTTACCTGGGAAAGCGTTTCCACCAGGATGCACTGTGCCACGAAAACAAGCCTATGGAGAAAGTATAATGCTTTGGGCAATGTTCTGCTGAGAAACCTTGCGTCCAGTCATTCATGTGCAGGAAACTGACGTCTACCGCCAACCTAAACATCATTGCATATCAGGCACATGCTTTAATGGAGATGGTATTCCCCTCTAGTTGTGTCTTTTTTTTTTCAGAAGGATAATGCGCCATGTCACACTGCCCGGATTGTTCGAGAATGGTTCGGAAAACACGAGGATTATTGCCCTGGCCTCCAAATTCCCCAGACATCAATCCAATCGAACATTTGTGGGTTGTTTTGGAACAGCAAGTCAGATCTGCTGCAGCTCAGCCACGTAACTTACAAGAGTTAGAGGATCTGCTGGTAACGCGTTGGTACGAGATACGTTTAGAAATCTTGTAGCGTTTATGCCTCGCCGGGTAAGGGCTGGTTTGGAGGCACGTGGGGGACCAACATCATATTAGGCAGGTTATCATAATGTTTTGGCTCTTCGGTGTTTTGCCAGAAGAACAGACCACCGTTAGACAACTGAAATACTAGGCTGGATACAAAGGGACAGGAAAAGACCCACAAGAAAACCATGTGGGAGGTGGGCAATTGAAATATCATCATGCCGGAGTGACATGGGAGAGAATTGCTCAAAATAGAGTTGTGGAAGAGACTTGGGGAGACCTTATCTAGCAGTGGTTTGAAAGCGGTTTATGATTATGATAATGACACCTAAGCGTGCTTCGTGTGGTACTTGTAGTCCCGGATTAAGGATATCAGGATCCTAAGGCTCTTTTCAATGTGGGCCGAAATTATTTATTAACGAAATGTATTAAGTCATATACACACACACACGCTTTTTATAACATTAGATTTAATAATAATTTGATACAGTCAAACACATTGGGCCTCATCATCTTTCATTTTTAAATTTGAGACACACACACACACACCAGTCTCGTATTTGCAGAATGACTTATAACCCGGATATCGATGCGAAAAACAAAACAAAAAAACAGCATAGTATATAATTTCTCATTTTTTGTTTTCTTTAATTCTTTTAATTGAACATGATATCCACAGTAGGATAGGAAAGGTGGAAATGAACTAAAAAAGTGTTTAATGAAGTATTAGCAATGTTGACAACAAAAAATATACTGAAAAGACATTGCAACAAATTTATTAAAATGATCTTAGAGATTTAGCAGTAGCGAAGTCATGGATCATGTCTTCGAAATCTAAGTTTCTTACCAGTCCACTTTCGGTACTTAGTAGTAGTAGTGCGAAAGCGATCAAGTGTTCTTGAGTCATTGTAGAGCAGAAAACATTTTTAACGCGTTTCAGTGTGGAAAATGAACGTTCTCCGCTGCAATTTGTGATCATTAGACAGATACATCCTTAAAGCATATTCAACATTTCGAAGGCTTTCTATGACATTAGATTCAATAATAATTTGATATAGTCAAACACATTGGGCCTCATCATCTTTCATTTTTAAATTTGAGAGAGATGCAAAATCAACGAATTGCAAAAATTCAATTGTGAAATTCGTCGAAAAATCCTCCGGATATTTCTTGCAGAGACGTTTGATACCGTCAGAAGCTGAAGTTGGAGCGATAGACGAAAACCCAGACAGTACATTAAATGTTCTTTCAACATCTGCGTAAGCATAGTTTAGATTTTCCAGTGAAGTGTTGAGTTTATCAATAATTGGGATGAAGGTATTAATTTTGAAAGTTTCTCTGCAGTTAGAAACATACGCTGTAGGGTGGAGCGAAAAACACCTTTTTTTTTATTTGAAACGTCACCATGTGCAAAAGTTGCGATTTTATTACTGAAATGACCCCCGAAATATGTATGACGTTATTCGATATCTTAGGTTTCCCCAAGAACCTCGAAGTTTGAAAGTTATAGCGGAAAATGGTTTAAAAACACCCGCTTTCTCCATTTTGTAAATATAAAAAAATACTGTGTCACCATGTTATTTAATATCACCTTTAGGTGTATAAAGACGGGTAAAAATTCAGCAGACATGTATTAATTTCTTAGGTTTCCCCAGATCCCTTAAAGTATGTAATTTTTCGCCAAAAATGGCATGATAAGTTGCGTAAGCATTAAGTTCGACAGGAGCCTTATTGTTATAAATTTGGGCTTAACATTAATACCCCCCCTTCTCATACTTTCTGGATACCTCGTGTTGATTTTCAGAAGCATAGCTTGCTGTTCTGCGCTCTCCTTTGTTTTTGTTACCTTCTTCACCTCACCCCCACCCTCTCCCTCACAGCGGAGCTCTCTTTGCGAACTCGCTGAGTCATCTCATCACAGTCGCACAGATCCTTTTGGGAGAGAGTGGTGGCGGATTTGCGTCATAATGATGCAACAGTTTCTTTCACTCCTAGTGACGTTGATTGGAGCGCACCGGCATTTTCGTTTTGTCGTTCAACTACTTAAGATGGCTGAAACAAGAAATAAAGCTGATTGCCATATCCTCGGGAGTTATAAGGAGATGCATGAAAATGTATTGCCTACGTACGAAGATGTAATGCGCCATTACTACCTTGTGAGAAATACTCTTAGGCAGGAAGTTGCAAATTACGAGCCTGCTGCAGCAGAAAAAGCAAGTATTGTCGCGGACAAAGTGCTAAGTATATGGAAAAAAGCATCTCTTTCGACATCGCTCTACAAATCAGTTGTAAAGCGTATTACAGCATACAACACTGAAATCCAAAAGCTGAAAAAACATGCTGCCAGAATCGATGAAACCTACCGAAAGAAGGTTGAACAATTTCGTGCAGATTCGAAACGTATCTTTGACATATGCTCATGCAAGTGCAAATGTTTTAGAACCTGCAAATGCAGCTCTGCAAAAATGGTACCCGTGAAAGACTTTCTAATGGACCAGAGAACAAACAGAAGAATGATAGTAGGTGGGCTTGACGCAAAAACCACCAGTGTACTGAAGAAATGATCAGCTCGAAAGAGTGATAGGGAAGAGCATGTGCGTAGGAAATTACAGAAAACTTCATCACTGAAATCGGCCCTGCGAGTCGAGGATGATCCTTCAGAAGAGGATACAAATACTAATTCTGCAGGAAAACCAGACGAGCCGGGTCCTAGTCATTTGTTGGCCTCGGAGAAAGATTACGATTTCACTCCACGTCGCTCTTAAAAACCTAGGCGTCAAATGACACTGTCTGCATTTTCTAAAAAGTGCGATAGGCGAGGCATCAGCGATCGAGCGGCAGCTGATCTTGCGTCGGCGTTGCTTCATGATGTAAGTGAACCGGTTCAGTCGAAAGAATGTAATGTATCTGTTATTGACCGGCATAAAGTACGACGAGAAAGGAAAAAGACCCGTCAAACAATTCAAGATGAGGTAAACTTGACTGGTCGCAAGATTGTAGTTCTATTTTTGGACGGAAGAAGGGATGAAACTCTTACGAATACACAGACAGATGATGGCAAGTGACACAAGAGAAAAGAATGGGAGTAGCATATTACACTTGTTGAAGAACCGGGTTGAGTCTATTTTGGGACATTTTGCACCGAAGAGCAAGAGCGCAAAGGACATTTCCGACGGTATCTTCTGCTTATTGGACCAGAAGGCCTTTGACTTGTCGGAGTTAGGGTTTATTGGAAGTGACGGGGAAGTGAGTAATACCGGCAAAAATGCAGGTATAATTAGGTGCCTTGAAGAGAAGCTCAATTCTCCCGTACACTGGATTATATGTCAAATTCATTTTAATGAACTGCCTTTACGCCACCTCACTGAAGCACTCGACGGAAA
Source organism: Macrothele yani (assembly GCA_039090855.1). NCBI lineage: Eukaryota > Metazoa > Arthropoda > Arachnida > Araneae > Macrothelidae > Macrothele > Macrothele yani. Next base: position 54,746,866 of record CM076992.1, on the reverse strand, counting down.
AACATCAGGTCCAAGAAGATTTAGTGGATTGATTGGAAAGCGCCTGAAGACGTGAGCAAACCTTCCTATCGTTAACTTTCAGAAAATTGAATTTTCGTTTCACTCCGACATTAACTATGGAGATCTTAGCTCGGATCAACTTTATTTGTGGGAAATTTGTAAGGCAGTCTCTGCAGGTGATTGCCCACAAGATCTGGCAAATCGGGATTCTGGAGCACTTGCACATTCCCGTTGGCTGACCCTCGCAAATCGCATTCTGCGTTTGTATGTTGGAACTAGTGATCCAACACCAAAACTTGTCTCATTAGCTACCTTCATAATGAAAGTATATGCACCACCGTGGTTTACGATCAAATGTAACGGTACCTGTAAAGATGGTACAAGAAATTTGCCGTTTTTTATATCTCGGTTTCAGTATCTTCCAGATAATTTAAAGGATATTTTAAACAGAGTCGTCCAAGACAACGCGTATTTTGCCCATGCAGAAAACATGCTCGCTGCAATGTTATTTGACGACAGAAGGCATGTCCGTAAGCTTGCTGTTCAACTCATCATGAAGGCCAGGAAATCTTCCGAACAAACAACTACCATTAGGAAATTCGGATTCCTAATCTGAGTTTCCAGCAACGATTACATCGACCTAATCGACTGGCAAGAGTGTATTGTGACTGAGCCTTCCATCACACGGATATGGAAAGACGATGAGCTTCTGGAATTACTACAGTCGGATAAATATCCAAGTTCTTGCTACGAATTTACAAAAATACCCTGCCATTGTCAGGCAGAAGAGAGGATGGTTAAGATAGTAACAGATTCTTCTGCTCATGTGTGCGGCCTCCTTGCAAGAGATGGATTCATCAGAGCAAACATTTTGGATAGGAAGCCGATGCCAAGTGAAATAAACTCACTCCTCAAGTTTGCTACTAAATAAGGCTGGTGTCTATCATATTTACATAACTTATGCCATTTTGGGAGAAATATGGACACATTTTGAGCTCTTTGGGAAAGCCTAAGACATTAACTCTCGTGTGCTGAATTTTTACCCGTGTATATACACTCAAAGGTGATATTAAATATCCAGGTGTTACCGTATTTTTTTATATTTACAAAATGGAGAAAGCGGGTGTTTTTAAACCATTTTCCCCTATAACTTTCAAACTTCGAGGTTCTTGGGGAAGCCAAAGATATCAAATAATGTCATCCATATTTCGGGGGTCATTTCGGTAATAAAATCGCAACTATTGCACATAGTGACGTTCCAAATAAAAAAAGTGTTTTTCGCTCCACTCTTAATACGCAGTCTCGTCATCGCATTTCTTCTAACGCTTTCGGCGCTTACACGATTTATACTCATCATTTCCCGTTCATTCCGCACCTCGTTTTTTGTAATCATAAAAGTTATTCCTGATTTGAGCAATAACAGTTCAGAGACTTCTTCAAGGGCTGTATTAACATCCATTTCCGAACTTTGTAGGGCCAAACTACATCTGTTGAATGGTTGAAGGACGTCATTCCAGAACTCACACAAAATACCAGTTTCCAAATTATTTATCATATAACTCAAAACCTTGGCATCTCTTCTTGTAGTTGACTTTTGGGAATCGTCATCTTCAATTGTGTCTAGGGTTTCGTGGATGTTTTGGTACCTCAGCTTCAGCATTAGCACTCTCCCCACTGCTTCCACGTCCTTTGTTCTTGCGATGCTATGGGTTCTCTTACCAGATAGATACATACGCGCCAGCCGCAACCGAACCCTTCTTTAGTTACACATGAACTTGACTCCGTTATTGGAATTTCCGTCACCAAGACCCCAACTGGCATTCGATCAGAAGTAGAACAATCGGGGCTTTGGTAGCATACATTCCCTCTTGGAACAGCCCAGCTCGTTTTTATCCTTTCCTTAAAAAATAAAGGGTCCGAAAAAAAAATACAATATTAAAAAATATATATATAACATTCAAAAATAAAGTAAAGGGCCGAAAAAAATGAAGTCCCTAAGGATCCTAATGGGAGATCCGACCCTGGGTACTTGGGAGCAAAAAAAAAAAAAAAAAGATGGCCTTGTATTCCGCCGTTGGTGAAGGGAAACAAAATGGTCTATTCCTTGTTTCTTTCTCATTTCTTTTGTTTAATTTGACTCTTTTCACGTTTCTTTTGCGCCTGCTCATGCGAACGCTCTGTCTTCGCTTTCTTCTTTGTATAAGTTGTGTTCCTGTTTGCTGCTATTACTTTCTTGGTTGAAAGGGAACCGGAACCGGGAGCAAGGGTTTGGTGGAACGTTGTACCGCCAATACTGAGGACATTTTCCACAGTATTTCTGTTTCTCTGTTAAAAAAATGGCGAGAGAAATTTCTAAACAATTACATAAACCAGGAATTTTGTGTTCGGGCGTCCCAAATTGGTTGTTCTAGGCACAACTTCCTGTCTGTATTTCCTGCATTTCATTTATTATTGTCTGAGCTCTGCTTCCTTTGTTCGCTTCGCGGTACAGCGGTAAATTGTAGAAAGTGTGTGAGTCCCCGGATGAAAAAGAAAAATCCTCTTCAATGCATTCAGTTTAATGAAGGCGAACCCAATTCAGGTGTGCGTGCAGAAAATATCTCGTTAAAACATCTTATTAAGGAAGAGAATAAAAACTTTCTTTTGTGATTGGGATACGTGAAAATAAATCAAGGCATTAAATGCTGACCATCACCTTTTTACTGCCAACTGAACACTCAGCGCTGTGAGGGATGCTTTTTACGATCTAGGAAATCTACAGCCTCTCGGATGTTGCTCATGATCACGCAGCTCGTGAGGGGGAAGAAACGAGTAAGGAAAATTTTTTTACTCATAGTATCGTGTCATCCACAGTATGTGCTCAGTATTTAATGACGCTTTCCTTGCAACCAGTTTCGTCGCCACCAATAAATCTTCCTTGAAATTTAGTTTTTCCTTTCTTACCAAAACAGAACTTTCAGTGAGAGCGGTCATCAAATAAGTTATGAAAAAAAAAAGCCAACAAAAAAAATGTGGTAGGTGATAAAATTTAGAGTGCCGGCTAGATACGTAGATCTAAAGGAATCGCGTGCGAGGATTTTTCATATATTGCCTCACAATTCATTCGCTTTTGAATATTATGCTGCACTGCCTGCAATTCCTACGTTCAGTGTTACGTAAAATCCCCGAAAGTAATATGCCCATGCTAACACACACGTATGAGTTAGAAACATTCAGCTGCGTTGTCTGTTTGGAGCAAATGTAAGAACTTGGCAAAAACTACACGCAGTTGAAAATGGAACTTCACGAAATCAGGAAATCTTTCCAAAGGACTGAGTTGTGCAGATTAAAAAAAATATTGTTGTTGGGTTGTCAGATGGAAGGCTGGTTAGCCCCATGCAGTGGCCTAGTTAGAGGATGAAGTGACCCCATATATTTACAGCGCTTTATAAATGTAATAATCATACTGGTTTCTAAAACAATTAATTGTAAAATTTGTAATATTTATTTACTGTATTTACCCTTATTGTAAAAGTGGTACAAGTAAAGAAAAGAAATATGAAAATTGAAAATAAGTGACATGTCATTAATAATATGAATAAAATACAGTGATTTTAAACATGTAATAAAATAAACGTGAATTTTATTTTCTATTCAGAGGAAGGTCACCAGCCAACTTGTCGATTGCTCTGGAAAAAGCGAAGTCTAAGTAAGAAACTTGCACTGTAAAACGATGCGCAAATGTAAGAAGTACATATTAGTATAACGACAACGAGAACTGAATGCTCCATGCGGCCAAACTGTTTTCAAGAATACAGGAAAGCATAATAAAATACAGGAAAGCATAATAAAATACAGGAAAGCATAATAAAATACAGGAAAGCATAATAAAATACAGGAAAGCATAATAAAATACAGGAAAGCATAATTGCCTTGTATCATAATGGAGAGGTGTCTAGGAAACCTAATTAATGGCACTAAAGTTCTTAGATCTTTTTGCAATCACTAGTGATTATTATTTAGGAGTCTTGCAGTCAATGGTCAAGTAAAGAAACCAGTAATTATGTTAACAAACATCTGGAGGAACAGAGCAAATAATACAGAAGAGTGACAGAGCAATATAGTAACAGAGTAATAGAGCAATAATACAGAAGATACAGAATAATACAGAAATTTCTTTCGGAGGTTGCAGTTGTTGATGGAAAGTTTAATATTAGGTCTGCTAATTTGTACAACTCACTAAACACTATGTCCAATTTATTCAACTTTACGTAACAAGTAGTGTCTCTTATTGATTTGTTTTTGTATTCATCAAGGGAATAAAACACCTTCAGTTCATTTTTTAGTCGAGCTGTATCAAAATTTGAAGCCTATAGTTCTTTAAGTTCTGACAGTAGATGTTGAGGGAAGCTTTCACAAAATTTATCAAAGCAGTTCGAATCCAACAAAGCGACGAATTTAAGATATAATATCACCGATTTTAATTCATTGACACTTCACACAAACGGAAACAACTCTCGCAAAACACGTGCTCTTATGGGCGGGAGCATACGAGTGACTGAGGTAGTCTCAGTCTTCTCTTTTCAGAGCGAACCGTTGCCCAAAATCAATGGCCCATTCACCTCCACCGGCTCATTCATGTTTTCATGGAAACGCTAGCAGGCCATCGTATATTGGGAAGGTCTTCGAATCAGAACAACGAAGACTGTGGAAGGGCTGGTTGTGTTACGCCGTTGGTCTTCTCTCGCGAGACTGAGTCAAAGAAGCGAATCCGCACGCGTTTTTTCGAAGCGAAAGCATCGACATATCTTAATACCGTTGATAACTGACTTTCATTTGTGTGTATTTAATTAACTTTTATTTGTGTATATTTAATTAACTTTTATTTGAGCATTCTCTGGGCTTCGCAGATAGCATAGCTAGCCTTGAATATACGCCACTGTTGTATACCCTATTTAGCTAAAAGCCCGGAGTAAGTGGGGATGACCCATGCCATGATAAATTTGCCGCTAAGTTACTTTTACTACCGTTTACAAAGCGTTGCATTTTGAAGTCGTTTCAGAACTCTGTACAGAAATTCTAATGATTGCTCTCAGCTGAATTTGCAGCTGAGATTTCTTCTCTGTCGTACTGCCGTTTATGAGTCACTGAATTTTGAAGTCTTTCCTAAATTGCATGGAAACATGCTAATTAATACGTCTAACACTGCAAGGTAATTAATTCCGTATACAGAACAGCGTCTGCGTAATCGGAAAAAACAATTATCTGTACTTTAGCATAGTCAAGCATTCAGCACCTCGAGCCTCTCCCCTCTGTTTTTCATTTGTAATGTGGACGATTTTTTCCCACTGTGGCCATTGCTGTTTAATTTTTGGATTATTATCGTAGACATATGTGACAAACTCTGATACTTTTATCTATAATCGGTTTTTCCACATTCAAGCAAATCAAAGCTCACAGATAAAGATATTTTATTACTACTTCTCTGTTAGCAATCACTAATCATGAAATGAATGGGTCGGAGAATACTCAGTCTCTGAATAAATCTTTCGTTGAAATGGTGTGCATGATGGTCTGCAACAAATGCCAACTTTTTTATCAGTTTCATGCGACGTAGTCAAAGTTTTACTGTTACGAGCTAAAACACTCTCTCGAGTTAGTGCTGTTGGTTAACAGGGCCTTGTTGAAACGAAAAATCAGCAATCCATTTTAAGAAGGATGACGTATCTCCTTCTGTAAAATCATGGAACCAATAAAAAATTCTGTGAGGATAATTATTTCATCTTATACTTCCCCCGTAAGTTGATGAGCACCGATTCCTCAATTTAGAAGATCACAACGGCTGAACTAATTGAATAAGTAGAAAATCCTCCCGACAGGAAGTAAACTGATGCTGCTCGCGGAAACCGTATACACGCATGTTTTATTTACGGAAGATGTCAATTCAGTATTCACTGTTTAAAATCTGTCCCTGTATTCAACTAACAAAAACTGTCTCACATCCTTTTACGGCTTTCTTTGCGTTCTCGTATAGCTCAGCTTTCTTATGCTCTTTAATTATGACACTGTTTTGTATCAATTTGATGCTTCCCAATGGTCAAGTGGTCTAGAACACAGTCTTCTGTGAGCTAGTACTGCTGGGTTTAGGTTCGAATCTCAGGTAAAGCACATATATTGTGCTTGCTTTTCGTTTACGACTCTACCTTCTTCGTAAAAATTTAGGAAGTGAAGGTGTCGTAAGTTGGAAAATAATAAGATAAGTAATAACTGTACCACACTGGGTTGCTACAGTCAATTGTGTCCATATGTGGGCAGAGGAAGAGAATCCGCCCTCCCGAAAAAACAAAAGGTTAAATTAAAATGTCAAGGATCACTGAGACCCCATACCCGAAGTTACTAAAAATCCTAGTTCTCTCAAGGTGGAGCCGCAGGAAAGGTCATCAGTCTTATCACTTTATTTTTATTATGCGGTTTAACATGTGTACGAGTACAACGAATATGGTTACAGTGAAGACTCTGATCCATTTACTTCTTAGAAGATCCCGTAAAAAAAAAAAAAAAAAAAAAAGAATAGAAAGTGAAAGAGAGAGGAAAATGGACAGACGTAAGCGAGCTGGGCAGTACTTATCAATGCGTTTGTTTTTTATTTAGCTGTTCTTGGTTTCAGAGGAGTTAGTCAAAACATGTCAGTTAAATCTATTGGGTCTTTCATTTCCAAAGCTTTGACCCGCCATTTTCATTTATGGGACTATTTACAAACGAATTTTAACTGACATGGTGGCATGTTATTTATAAGTCATCATGACAGCATGTTAGTATAAGTCATCAGATTTCCCAAACTCCTATTATCGTATTATTCCGCGATCAAGAATAACACTTAGGATTTCAATCGCGAACAGGAATGTGTTTACTGTGTCAGCAGAGGTTTTCGATTTTTTTTTCGATTTTAGATTAGTTAGCAAGCTTCAGCCCTATGGTTTTAATTGCTATGATCTGGTGCTTTCACTGGCATCGGCAGGAGAGGAAAAGAAAAGACAGTGCTCTCCTGGGAAACTGTCCTAAAAATTAATTTACCCTGAACGGTACCAGACGTGCAATAAATTGAAACCATTTTCACGTTAATGACACTCTTCATTTTTCAGAATTGGCTTTTGTTTTTGGAAGAATGTAATTAATTTTTATTCATTAATGTAAAAAAAGAGCATCTCTGCATATTTTTAATAGTCCTATGAAGATGTCTAAGTGCTGAAAATGACAACGACTCTAATTACAATTCGATCCAACACTGATAAATTTTTTCCCTCTCTATATGAAAAATATTCCTATCAACGCCTCTAGTCTTCCTGAAAACAAAACTTCAAACTTCGAGATAACATATCCATTAAAATGTGCTAAAACATTTCTTCAGAGAACGTTTGAATGTGCTAACACAGCACGTAAAGTATCCATTAAAATATGCAAACACAGCACATGCATCACGTGAATTACAATACGTTTAATACCTTTGCACGTTTCGCACAAAGCTCTTAAAACTTACTGGATTTGCATGGAATTTAAAATTCATAACCCTGTTTTTTCAAAGTGAGATCGTTATGTAGCAGATAAAGAAGAAGTCAGTTCTGTCCAAAAAATGATTGATTGAACTTCCTGCATATCGAATAATTCTGCATATTCCTGAATTGTTTATTCATACTGGCAAGGACACATTTTAAGTACTTTGTTCAGTGTGAAAGGAGAGAGAGAGTGGTGCAGAATCGTAGAACACAGTGCATGTGAGTATTACCATGACCCCGATTGTACGGTGGTCGCGGAATACTTATTACTCGTCTAATTGGATAAACAGTGAGGTTGCGTTCCCATGAATGTAAAGAACCCAATCTCAAAGTTTACGGACGTCGCGTTGTGTTTCATATGGGCTCGTTACAAGGTATTCGTAAAAAACCCATATGCCGCAAATTGTGAATTTAGAGGAATATACACAGCCTATAAAGTTAGCTACACCAGGTTAAGTAATTAACAATGTTTATTAATAGAAAAAGTATATATAAGCAATTACATCCTTTAGGTGGAGGCCAAATAAAAGTTACGTTAAATTAAAAAAAATATTGGAATTAGCCATGTGTACTGGTCACCTGCTGCGTACGCCTGTCACACCCTTGAGCTTAACTTTAAAGTAACTCCCTCAATCTATTTCGCGGAGGCATAGCGACCATGCATATGTATATATCTAGTTAACATGGGAACTGGAGTTGGGAAAAATAACGTCATCTTACCTTCCTGTCGTTGGTGTGGTCGCTCGTTGAAGCCCCACGCTGGTAGATGAAAAACTTGCGTGGATGTTGACTCTGGATCTATCGACTACCACGGCTGGGACCGCATTCTCTGTCCTCCGATTACTATGCGTGAAAAAAACATCTCTCCTAACTGCGGAACGCCGTTCCGGCTACGACTCTTCGATACTAATTTTTCTATCTCTATCTGATCGCGATACGAATTTTTCCATATGATCACCCCATCTTCTCTCGTGTCTGTGTATATATTTCCGTCCCTTTAATTTTCCACGTGATAGGGGCGTGCCTACAACCTTCTACGTACTCTTCGCCTGGGGTCCGGATTGGTCAGCTGATCTGACCAGTGCTCGGGCTTAGTGGCTATTGGTTGGACCTCTGGTCCTTTTCGCGACAGCTGGCCTGTTGTGCAGGTGGTACTTTTTGTGAATTCCATAAGGCCTATCTTACGCTCAGATGAATAGCAAGGAATTTAAAAGGAGCTTTCCGCTGCCAGAGTTACGACTTTTCTGTGACACCGCGATGTACTTTACGACTTTCGCTGGTGCCTCTCTCATCAAGGAGATGGTCGTAAACCGCAACTCGCCTGTTCATCTGACCGCGTTCCAGATTCTTGCCTGTGCCTTCTGAAATACAGGGATGTATTGTCCCACCAGCAACGCTAGCACTGGGGACATTTCTTAAATTTTGCGAATGCCATGCTTTTCCTCACAAGAGTGAAAAGAAGGTGAATTCCTTTGGTCATTCTTCACGGGTGTCCGGCAAACCGATTTGACCACCTGGGTTTTCTGCTTCCGTGGGGAAAAGGGGGTTTATGAGGCAGGAAGGGGGCAAAAGAAAAATAATTTAAATTAAGTAAAAAAAATAATTTAGGTAAATTACTCCTGGTCTTTAAATTTTAATTAGGCCGTAAACAATGTGACCCGAACTAAGAAGTAGTTCCGTGGCAACATTATCTCCCCTTCCCCACGAAAGTCCGTGCGATGGGGGTCAATGACCACCGAACCTGACGCGAATTGTTGGGTTACCCGGGTGCAAGCTTTTGCTGGCTACATCTTTCCCATCTATGCTGAACTCTATTATGGTTAGGGGTGTGTCAGGCATCTGTACAGCTTACAATGCTACTTTTTGAAAATTTTGGCTAATTAAACACACTATATACAAAACACTAATAATATAAAACTAAAATAATTGGTTCCTCCACCTTTGATAACACATTATAAAATAAGTGTGCATGAGCGCCGGCATAATGCGCTTTTCCACCCCTGCAAAAGACTTCTGTATTATTTGATTACAGGAAAACAACAGTCTTTCAGTGTATTAGTCTTTTATATTGAAGAATTTTAATTAATTTATCCACGTTGGTTTGTTTTTCCCAAGAGCTGTTGCATACCATCGGGAAACCGAAGGGTATTACCAGTTGTGGGCACCTTAGCGTCGACAACAGGTGAGCATTGTTGAGATGCAGAACAGGAGAAGCAGAAGAGCTGTTATAGCCGCCACCACAAGATTTAGCACACCTGTGGCGGACCAGGTCCAGTAAGAGGGCCACCAGTCCTTCTTCCAGTATTCTCCGGGAACCGAAGACTGCGAATAGATATACGCCATGTTGGGATGGAGCAGCCGGATTGAGGGTTGCTCCAAACACATCTCAATGACTTTGCAGGTTGTTACTGTCCTTCCACGCAAACACAACTTTTCGGTGAGGCACTGTATGTCTGTGTTGAACTTTATTGTGATGGGGATTTCCTCCGTTTTTAGGTACACCGACCTAGTGTGTACGATTAAGCGTTCAAACTGGATGTCCACTCTTCCTGGCGCGCAGGAAGAAAAAGCACGAAATTTTAGTGTTGCCAGTGAGTCGCAGGCAAAACACCCTGATGCTTTTATTTCCGCTTCAGCAAAACGAGGGCACACTGTACGTACTTCCAGGGAGTACTTATATCCGGCGAAATGTAGATTCACCTGTATGGGAGCTGAGTGTAAAAGTTCCGACGTTAATTGTCCGTCCTTGTCAACCCGTAGGTGATGCCAAGCGACCGTCATTGGAAGAGCATTCTTCTTCGTTTCCACCATTGTCCGTAGATACGACTGTTGCCTGCTGCACCGCATAGAATTCTCATAGAAATTGCAGCTAAACATCGCCGGATCGAACAAAAAGTTTTTCGACATGGATTCGTTTGCCTGTACGTCTCCGATGTGACCTTTCTCTGGACGTGATGGTTGTGCAGCTTTGTCTATGTAACTCTCCTGAGGATTTCCTACACGAGAGATAAGGTGAGTATTCAAAATCTGCACTGGCTGATCGAAAACTCCTGCAAGCTGAATCGTGATACCCGTCGACGTCGTAGCCTGATCTCTCACCGTAAGAGTTTCTTCCGTGCCGTTGTTCTGATGTTCGATCAGGAGTTGATACTCGCACTGTACTGCTAGTATTCGGCGTACTTCGTACGTTTGCAAGAAGTCGGTTTCCAACCATATCCGGTGGAAATGGCAGTGCTGGCTGTCGATGACCCAGCAGTGGGTACTGCCACTGTCCGATGGATGGCAACCAGTGATACCTGGCCAGTCCAATGATTCCTTCGTTAGTGCGTCGAATTTCTTTGATTTGACGCAGCCTTCTCCCCAACTGCATGTTTCGTGATAGCGCATACAACTTGATTAACATATCTCATACTGGTGACGTACGTGAAATAGTCCCGGGATGTGGACCATACGCAGGTTGCCTGCTTGAATGTTACTTTTATTGAAAGTAATGTGTGGTCATTTTGCTTATCTGTAAACCACAAGCACTGCTGGTGGTCAATGTTCATCAGCGTGATTTGTGCATTCGTCGTTAGACGGCAAGTTTTGTCTCCGCTCAGCTGTGTGCACTCCTTAGCGCTTGAGGCAATTATAGTGTGCGAATTGCACTCACTTGCAGTTTCCTTGACTAGCAAAGCTAATGCTAGAATTACTAACGCGTGGGGAGGCGCTTGCAAAGCAGGATGCGCTAAATGACGCTCCAAGAAATCGTTCATCCGTGCAGCACGGTGACGTAATGCGGCGCCGGCCACGGCTCCGGATTTTACAGCTAAGTAAGTTGAGCCTCTAATTAGCCGATATGCTCTCCAGAGCAGATATCCTGTACTGTACATCGCACGTGCAATGGTTACGACTACCGTTTTGACGTATACAAAAGCAACCGCCGTCAACAGAATCAGAACGGCGTATACTATATAGGAGACCACTGGGGGTAAGCACTCCAGTTGCTTAAACAGTTCTTTTGCAGAAAATGCACTGCAATGGTTGGCACATAGTTCGACCGATAACATGTACTGCTCCCCTCAGGGTTTGTCCGTCAGTAGTCACGAAAATTAACTTCATTTCTGCGGAGTTTTCCAACATTTCTGGGGGCAAAATGGTTTGATACGGAGCTTCTTTAAGCGTGATTACCACTTCTTGCCCTGATACTCTGACCACAAGCACCCCTGGGTGCGAGAGTGTAATGACTGGATCATTATATGTCAACTTTATCCCGGCATGTTGAAACACGGCTTCTTCGTCGGTCAGCAAATGACGCTTATGCCGATTATGATGAGCGTGCGATGAAAGCTTTTTCGCTGCACATATCTGATAACATACTAGGACCGGATTATTAATTTTTCTTCCCTCAGCTTCATGAACTAATATGGTGGTATTAGCCGATATCATTTTGCAGTGACACGTAGATATTGAAGAATTCGTACACATAGCTGTGCGGCAGTACTCCGCAGCAAGCGAAATTGTTAACTAGTGCTAGGTCATGCAACTCTACGGAGGACATGACATATATATATTTTTTAAAACTATTTTAGGAGGGAATGTTACTTGCATCTATGGCCTTGCAGAAACCCATTTCCAACTAGGTCATTGTGGAAGTGAGAAAATGCAGAGTTTTTGCTGGTCCTTGATAAAGCCAAGGCTCAGTATTCTCGACACCTTCTACATTCAGTTGTTTTATTTTATTTTTTTATCTTTTCTCCTTTTACTCACACAGGTAGATACATAACCTTTTCTATGTTGTACTTGGTGTGAGTCAAAATTATATATGTATTTTTTTGCTTAGGTATCTTCTTAATAGAATGTGAATTCTGAATTTTCAAAACTGCTGCGTTGCGCGTTTTGATCTTCAGGTTATTTTGCAACTTTCGTTTTAAATTCTAAAGTTTTTCCTTAGTCTTCAGTTTTGCTCTTAAGTATATATATATACATATACATTTCTCTTACGTACTTTGCTTTTTTTTTTTTTTTTTATATACCTTGGTCGCTAAACCCTCGTGTCGCACTTGCTCTTAAAAAAAAAACCACTCATTTTTTCCTGTATCCTTTCTTTTTTTTTCTTTTATATATAAATATATATATAGTGCACGGAGAGAAAGTTATTAAAATTGCAGTTATACTACATGTCGCGTTTACCCATTTGATGTGCGATGATGCTTAAAACTCTTTTCCCTAATTCCGCACAATACGTGACACATACGAGTACATACATACACTTCTATACAGAAAGAATACCAATTTTCCTTGAGTTCAGTTAAAAATATATCTTAAACTCATACATAATTTACACCTGTATACAATAAAAAAACACAATATTACATTTTTCCTGCATGTAAGTTTTAGTGAATTATCTATTTTATTTCCTTTATCATGCTATCACGAGCGTCTTGTCTCCGAAGCAACTCAGTAAAATTTCTCTTTTTTTTTTCATTCACTTCCACTTTTTCTCGTGAAGAATTCTTCCTGAAGCCATTTCTCTCAGCGAGATCAGCTTACCTAACAAGTACGGCTCCTTAACATTACAAAAGCACGCGTCCCCCTGTCTTCTTCCTTAAGGAACGATTTTACGTAACCTCCATGAGAACATAGCTTTACTCTTCCCCGGATCCTGGATAGCGCTGAACGCCTACAGCGATTTCTGCTGTCATTGCGAAGCTATTGTATCAACGGGTCGTTCTGACATTCAAACGACTTTCTTGTTTGGGACTATATGCTTACTGCGAAATGCCTATTATGCAACTGAATTACGTGTCAGCGTACCTGATCACACGTATGCCTTCATACTTCTGGTATCAGTCCCCTTTCCTAACGACTAACTTCAGGCAAAGAATAGATATTCCTGGCCTGAGCTTTGGGGGTCACTTGCTTCTCGGATTCAATGCAGGTTGGTCATGCGAGCTTCACCTTTCCGTGTCGCATTACCGCCATTTTAAAATTTTTTCTCTCAACGGTCACTTGACCTGTCATTTCCATTCTGGAGAAAAACAATAATTTTGGCCTTTATGGCCCTGTGGCTAATTATATTTGTCCACTTTCTTTCCTCAGCGCCTTACATATATCGCTGGGAGGAGACAATATTTTTACACCATAACAAAAGAAAACTGTACTATGGATACACTTAACCAAACCCCAGGTAAGACTTTGTTTTCTTCATTTAAGTGATAGGCTTCCCCACCTGCAGCGATTAATTCGGTTCTTTGCAATGTTTCCCTGTAACCTCGCCAAGTATAAGAAAAATCGTGTGTGTGATTTCATGTTCTAATTTTTCTTTTTTTTTCGCTGTGGTCCTTTCAGGCTTTTCGCGTTCGCTTGGTTTCGCGAAGTCCCCCTTTTTTTTTCTATTTTCCGCCATCTTGATTCTTCTGACCCTTTCACAACCGATTCGAGTACTTAACTGCGATGCAACTGAGATACTACCTAGGGATAAAATAAACTCACGTTTTTTTTTCTCCACGAAATTTGATTATTGCTGGTTTACTGCATAAAACTTGTTCTTTCAGATTTTCGAATGTTCCTCGCTAACGTCTGATTGACGTATAGCTAGACAGAATAATCTCTGCTTTTGCTCTTATGTAATCATTACTTTCAAAAGTAGACATCGGAATAATTCACTATGTAGTAATGTACTATGTAACCTGAACAGAAAATACCTTCTTAAAAATTTTCTTGGATGTGTGCTGGTTAATTTTTTTTTCAAAAATTCTTAATAAATTCCGCACATCCGAATATAAAGTAATTTCTTTTTTTTTTCGCTAGACGCTATTTAAAGTAAAAATACTGTACTGATTCTGTTTTTTTTCTCTTATCGACTGATGAGGATTTAATTCCTGAACCTGTTACTATTATTTTAGGAAGTACTCTTATTTCTGACAAGGTACATATTAATTATTTCTACAAATGAATCTCCAGTTTGGGAACACTCATTAATATTTGCTAACTTATTCAGTTAGATCTTATTTTAGAATATTTTCTGACTAAACGCAGTTTTATTTTTGCTTGCATACATCTATATCACTCTTTTCTTAATTATGTAGTCCTAGTAATTCACACTTTCCTATAGCTTTTTACCTAGTCCTTACATGATTGCTTATTAATTATAGACATGTAATAAATGTTATTTTACAGATGATGGGGAGCTATCCCAGGGTAAATAATGTATTCCCAAAATTATTCCAAAACACTATTCAAAATTACCTGATGACTATTCCTAGAACTATTCGTTTATTTATTTATTATTATTATTTTTTTCCCCCAGCACAGTCGTAACCGGCTGTACCTTGATTGGATTTTAACTAAATTTTTAGACAGTGATATTACCTGTTAATGGCTAAATTCGCGAGTTCTCTTAAACTAAATTACTGAACAGTACTATCTTAATTTTTCCAGCGCTGCATCTATCTAACAAATATTACGCTCGTATTTCCCTATTACTGGAAAAAAAAAAAGATTTTTTTTTCCTTTAACCACTATTACTAGGTATTGCTGAAAAACTTTTGAGAGGGGTGAGGAGTTTCATTTCCTATTCTGTAGCATGAAATTTAATTTACCTACACCACACCCTCTAGTAACCTGGCTATTCACCCTAAACTAAAGTTTCGCGCGGGATTACTTTTGCTATATTCCACTGAGGATATGCATAATTTACCGTTGTAGGATTTTCCTTTTCAGCTGATAAATTCTGTTGTATATCGTTTGACAAATATCTGTCCACTAAATCAAACCAAGACCTTCCTTCCGGATTTAATGGTTGACTTAAATTTTGCAACATTCTGTCAACAAAACCTGCATTTTGTGCTGCTTCCCCACTGGGCATTTCACTTTCACTAACAACTTTAGGAATAGTGCTAGCCTCACCGTGGGCAAAAGATTCCTCAACTGCGATTTCCGTTGGTTTCACTACCTCGCATTGAACCGCTGAGGTGTCTGCTATTGGAATTCTCGAACGGAGGAGATATGGGGAGCGAACAGAATCCTCGCTTTCCTCAATACATTCCTCATTTTCCTGAACCGTTTGCTGCCTTTCCTGAACCTTTTCCTGATGTGCACCTCGTGCACTGGTACTCGGGAAAGGTTCTTCTGGTACGTGCTCTGACGTACGCGGCGGGAGACAGTCAAACACGGGGATATACTCGAATTCCTCGGTGCTGTCACTAAATGCGCCGGCGTCGTCTTCGGGTACTCGGCTCGAACCCGGGAGCTCCGCTCCTTCGAACGCGGGTGTCTCCCTATTCAAATGAGGCTTCCTCACGGATTCCTTGAAAATTCTGTTTAAGTGAACCACTTGTTCATTTCGGTGGTCGTTCACCGATCTTATCCGAACATTTACCGGAGTTGGGAAACTAAGAATTTCAAATTCACCTTGATTTTGACGTGCCAACTTTCTCGACAGGCCTGCTTTCAAGTATGGAGTATGCAAGAAAACTTTATCTCCATTTTTCAAATCCTTATCGCGTGCAAAGCGATTGAAATACCGTTCCTGTTTAGCAGCTGCGTCTTGTAGGTTCCCGTGTACTATTTCATACGCCTTTCGCATCCTGGCCAAAAAGATTTCTACATAATTGTCGTGTGAAAAATATGTGGTGCGCCGGGGTGGGAGCAGGATATCTGAGGGAACCGTCAGATCCCTTCCAAACATGAGATAGCTAGATGCGTATTTCGTTGCGGAATGAGTGGAAGAATTATATCCAAGTGAAAACATCCCTAAGAACTCGTCCCAGTCCGTTTGTTGTTCGTTTGTCAAACAACTCAGGGACTTATTGATGAGGAAATGACTTTTCTCGTTGACCGAATTAGTCTCTGGTCGATATGGACTAGTATTTAATCTTCTAATTCCCAATTTCACCAGCAATTGCTTAAATAAATCCGAAACAAAATTAGATCCCAAATCTGTTAATGTCTCGTGTGGGACACCGAACACAGAGATGACTCTCTCAAGAAAAACGTCGGCCACTGTTGAGGCACGAGCGTCGGGAATAGGAACAATTATAGCATATCGGGTGAATATGTCGATCATAACTAGAATGTACCGATTCCCCTTAAAGGTAGTCGGATAGGGTCCTGAAATATCCAACGAAAGTCTCTGAAAAGGATATGAACAGGTTTACGCTCGCTGCAGCTTAGCTTTATGTCTCAACTTATTTCCTGATCGTTCATTACAGATACGACATGATTCTACAAAATTTTTGACATCTGAGTACATATTAATCCAAAAGTAGCGGGCTCTTACGCAGGAAAAAGTTTTGTCTTCTCCGAAATGTCCTGCTGATGGAATCTCGTGACATCTCTTCATAATTTCCGGTATCAACTCAGTAGGTACAACTAATTGTTCCCAAAATTCTTCCCTGGATGTGCTCCTATCCGGTGCTTGGAAATGATATAGTAGCCCATTTTTTTCCAAATAAAAGCTATCACTAACTTTGTTTTTATCCTCAGGAATGCGCCGCTGTTCAAGCATTTTAAATATTTTCAAAAGTTCGGGGTCCGCTCTCTGCAATTTACGTATTCGATCTGTTTCTTCCTGTTCCGCTGCGGAATCCAGAGCATTTACTACCTCATCCGGTTCATACTGGTGACTCATCCAGTCCGCAACAACGTTTTCTTTCCCTTTTTCATACAAATTTTGTACGTGTATTCGCTAAGTGCTAACCGCCACCGGTGAAGGCGGCTATTGCAATCACGCACGTTTTGTAAGTAGGTGAGAGGGCGGTGATCACTAATCACAAAAAATTCTTTGCCCAAAAGATAATGCCTCCAATTTTTTGTCGCGGCGAATACTGCTAAAAGTTCCTTTTCTATCGTGGGGTAATTCTTTTCCGCCTGAATTAACTTCATAGACATAAAAGCAATTGGTTGCAATTTCCCATCCGAATCCTTCTATTCTAAAACAGCCCCGACTGCATAGTTACTCGCATCACAATGCACATAAAATGGTTTGCTGTAATCCGGGTGTGCGAGAACAGGGTTACTCAAAAGGCACTGGTTTATCCTATGGAAAGCTCTATCCGCTTCCATGTTCCATTTGAATTTTCCCTTCTTGGTCAATTCGGTCAGAGGGGCCACAATGTCAGAGAAGGAAGGAATAAACCGCCTGTAATAGTTGCATAACCCAAGAAAACCCCTGAGGCCCTTTAGAGTAGTGGGGGTTGTAAAGTCGTTTACTTTACATAAATTTGTGGGCGAATTTCGGGCTCCGAACGGTAACCTCTCAAACTGAAAAGACCCAAGCGGTGATGAGAAGGCAGTCTTGTGTTTATCTCTTTCTGCTAGCTCTATTTGATAGAAACCGCTACGCATGTTAGCGTAGAAAAACAGAAATTTCCTTTAGCTGATTCAAGTAGGTCCTCTATCCTTGGCAAGGGGTAGGGGTCTGGAATTACTGCTTCATTTAATTTTCTCAGGTCAATACAAATTCTATAGCTGAAATCCTTTTTTCTAACGAGAACCATGGGGGCCATGTAGGGGATGCACTTTCAGTTATAATACCTGCGTCTAATAATTCGGTTAATTGTTTTTCTGCCTCCTTCCGGAGGTGATGAGGAACGCGGTAAAAATTTCCTTTGATAGGGACATCTGTGTTTAAATTTATTTCGTGATATAGGAGGTTGCATTTTCCTAATTCAGATATCGTTCGTGCGAAAACATCTTTATATCTCATTAGTAGGCGGGCCAAAGGTTTCCTCCATTTTGGGTCTAACCCTTCCAGGTCAAAATCCTTGGGAGATAAGGGGGCAATTTTTCAGTCTTATTCTCCTGTACTGCGCTAATTTCTACTATCGGTTGGATAAACACCGTTTTGCTATGCTTATTTAAGTGGAAGGGCTGATCTGTAAAATTTGCTATCAAAATAGGTATTTGGCCAAAAGGGTTAATTATGTTCACTGATCGACCTATCCTGATATTTCCCTGCGAATACTTCTCTAAGGGCTGGACCAACACCTGGCCTTTAGGATTTTCAGCAAAAGGTTTGCACCGTACCATTATGATTTTCTGAGAAAAAGGGGGAACAATTTCTTTCCTAATTGTCTTTCCTACTTTCGTGACATCGTGGGGAATTCTGGTGCCCGATAACTTAGGCCTTACTACGGGAGGACATCGCTGTTCCACTTTGTTTACCTTCGTTTTCCTAGTACCTTTTCCGTTCTCATTTTTCTGAGATTTAACCGGTACAGCATCGGAATCTCCGTCCCGTTGCAACGTAGCCTTTTTGCATTAAACACATAACCATGCGTTTTTAATAAATCCCATCCCAGAATTAAGGAGTAACTGGTGTGAAGCCTATGTTCTGTTACATGATAGGGGTGCGTAATCGTATCTTTGCCAATCACTGTGGGGAGTTCGTAGCATGCGGAAAGGGGGAGAGGGTCCCCCGTGATTCCTCTCACGAATATGCCAGAATCACGTGGAAGAACTTTAATATTTTCCCGGACTTTTTCTAATAATTCCGGCCCACACAAGCTGACGCCTGCTCCCGAATCAATTAACGCAACAGCTTCTACACCGGCAATGTTCACTCTCACTAAGGGTAAAGCGCCCTGTTCCTCTATCGTGCAGCTAGTAAGGGTTACTTGGACCTTTTTCCTAAAATTTTGACGACCACGGTCGGTCCTAACGCCCTGGTCCGATCTTAGTTTAAAGTCCTCCGCGGTAAAGTATTCCGACGAGTTGACTGTGATGCGAATCTGACCGTTTGATATGCGGCGTTCGCTCGTCCTCGTATAGCCCGATTGAAATTTTCCGAGCGCCCGCCTGGGCGAAATTGCTCTGCTCTACTGGCATGGGAGGAGGGGTCAAATGAAGCGGGAGTCCTGTAGTCTCTCCGCGGCTGCTGCGCGGGGCCTGGGCGAAATGAACTGTCCGTCCGTCGGTGAGGACATTTGCGCTTAAAGTGCGTGGGACTACCACAAAAATAACAGGCGCCTCTAAATCTCTGTTGCTCTGAGAAATTCCTAACTGAAGGGTTGTTTGTCGTCTGCAAATTTTTTATTCGGGCTACCTGGGCTTTATGTGCCTTTTCGGCCTCCTGGAGTTTACGCTCGAGTTCCAGGCTTTCTGCCCTTAAGTTTCCGACCTGCACCTCGTGGTCCTCCATCTGTCGAGCCATCAGAGTACATAACTCAGAAATAGCATCTGTTGAGCCCGTCGCTTGAGATAGTGAACGCAGGGAGTTCTGCGTCGTTCTAGGGTCTTCCTCTAACATGTTTAAAAACCTGCCGATTACTTCTTCATTCTGTTCTTCCAGAATGGCCCTATCGACAGCTTCAGCGAAGGTTTTCGGCGCAAAAGATAAAACGACCCGCTTTAATTTATTACTAAGCCCATTTAGGAACTGGGACATCTTTGTTTTATCCGCCAATTCCTGAACTTGCTGATTATCTTGGTCCAAACATTCTAAATAGGAATGAGCCAATCCCCTTAACCGGGACACATACTCAGCGACCTTTTCCCCTGAGCGCTGCCTACAAGAATTAAATTTCTGCATTTTCACTGTAATCGGCTGTTGCGCATCAAAGCGTTGAATTACAGCATTTTTAAATTTTCTGTAGTTGGTTTCCTTCCTCACGTCGATAGCATCAGTAAGGAACTGACTGGTGGCAGCTTTGCACTTAGCCTTAGCAGCTGGTATTTTAACTAGATCTGACCATTCCGCTAATTGCCCTATACCATCGATCATTTCAAAAAATTGTCGCGCCGTTAAGAGCTCATCTGTGCCGGTGAAAACCGGAATGTAGTTGAGCATACCTGCCATGGATTGAAACGTTTTTTTGCGTCGCGCGTGCGGTATCGGGGGTCTCTTCTGTGTCCGACATTTTGGTATTAGTACTTAGTCGCCTGAGGACGTCTAGCATATATGATTTCCCTCACAGATTTATAAAAATATTCCTCAACGTATCAATGAACTACCGAGAATAAAACTTCCTCAACACAACAAGGTGCATGGGATATCAACCAATGAAAACAAAATTTTGAAATGTTACTCTTATTTTATGGCTTATTTATCCTGATTCATTAGAGAATTCTCAACTATTGACTCATTTGACGTAATGCATACATTTAAACACAGTACAAATCAAAACATTCAGAGCGAATATGCCATAAAACACATTTATGTAAATACTTCTTACTACCAGCAATTAGACATATCTCTTAAAAAGCAACCTAAACCCTACGCATTTCTGAAAAGCATTACCCTTAATCTAGGTATGTTATTTTGATTCAGCCAAGAAATTACGTTTACCCACTGATTTCTGTGACTTCCGCTACACCCACATTTATACACAAATGCACTGTAAAGTATCAGCAAATTTTAAGCACAAATTTCATCAAACAAAGTTATGCACAAAATATCAACACTCATAAACCATATAAGAATGCTACTGTTAAACATATTATAAAACATTCAGTTAATTGAACTGTACTCGAGGAAATAGTTTCCCTGTAATTTCCGCGAATTTCACTGTTAAACACTGTTTAACCACACTCATTCAAAGAATAGATTAAAAAAACTTTTAACTGTTATATTTCATTTTTCGATGCTTTTAAAGCTCTTATTAACCTGCGATAAATATTGACCACAAATAATGAAATCCAAATTAATTTTTCCGTTGCAGCTCACGATTTATACTCAACAAACATATTCAGTCTGGAAATTAAATTATCTTCCCTCTCGACTACTGTCGGATGCAGCATAAATTTGGCTACTGGCAGTAGTGGTGAAGGAAGGAACCTTTATTAAAAGCATTTAGCGTTTCGTGCATTAATTTAACTGCATGGCACCACCTGGTGCTTATTATAAGAATTCTTTTGGTTTATTCCGTGCACTTTAAATTTAACATTCTCAATACACTCGGATCAACACTTTTTGTTTTCAACCTTTTTCATTTAAAGTTAGTAAACAAACATCAAAACATCAGTAACCGATATCACATTTCAATTCTTTAACCAGAATGTTTTCTGAAGAAAAATCACCATAACCAAAGCTTATTAACTCAATTTTTCCAGAACTTGTTAACCCAACTAGATAAAACGTATGAACTCTACTCACCCCAAAATTCACCATTCTATTTTTTCAGCTGGACCAGTACTGAATCCCTCTAATAATTTCAACTTCTGTATTTTATCGCTGTCCTGACCCTTCTGTGTATATTTCTCTGTAGCTCTTCTTGATACATATTCCAAAATCATGAGTTCCTTAATTAATTATTGCTAGTCTATAGACCAAAGTACCGCAATAAGGTTTTTTGAATCCTGGTCTTAAGGCACCAGTTATATTACCATGACCCCGATTGTACGGTGGTCGCGGAATACTTATTACTCGACTAATTGGATAAACAGTGAGGTTGCGTTCCCATGAATGTAAAGAACCCAATCTCAAAGTTTACGGACGTTGCGTTGTGTTTCATATGGGCTCGTTACGAGGTATTCGTAAAAAACCCATATGCCGCAAATTGTGAATTTAGAGGAATATACACAGCCTATAAAGTTAGCTACACCAGGTTAAGTAATTAACAATGTTTATTAATAGGAAAAGTATATATAAGCAATTACATCCTTTAGGTGAAGGCCAAATAAAAGTTACGTTAAATTAAAAAAAATATTGGAATTAGCCATGTGTACTGGTCACCTGCTGCGTACGCCTGTCACACCCTTGAGCTTAACTTTAAAGTAACTCCCTCAATCTATTTCGCGGAGGCATAGCGACCATGCATATGTATATATCTAGTTAACATGGGAACTGGAGTTGGGAAAAATAACGTCATCTTACCTTCCTGTCGTTGGTGTGTTCGCTCGTTGAAGTCCCACGCTGGTAGATGAAAAACTTGCGTGGATGTTGACTCTGGATCTATCGACTACCACGGCTGGGACCGCATTCTCTGTCCTCCGATTACTATGCGTGAAAAAAGCATCTCTCCTAACTGCGGAACGCCGTTCCGGCTACGACTCTTCGATACTAATTCTTCTATCTCTATCTGATCGCGATACGAATTTTTCCATATGATCACCCCATCTTCTCTCGTGTCTGTGTATATATTTCCGTCCCTTTAATTTTCCACGTGATAGGGGCGTGCCAACAACCTCGTACGTACTCTTTGCCTGGGGTCCGGATTGGTCAGCTGATCTGACCAGTGCTCGGGCTTAGTGGCTACTGGTTGGACCTCTGGTCCAGTTGGCTACCTTTTCGCGACAGCTGGCCTGTTGTGCAGGTGGTACTTTTTGTGAATTCCATAAGGCCTATCTTACGCTCAGATGAATAGCGAGGAATTTAAAAGGGGCTTTCCGCTGCCAGAGTTACGACTTTTCTGTGACACCGCGATGTACTTTACGACTTTCGCTGGTGCCTCTCTCATCAAGGAGATGGTCGTAAACCGCAACTCGCCTATTCATCTGACCGCGTTCCGGATTCATGCCTGTGCCTTCTGAAATACCGGGATGTATTGTCCCACCAGCAACGCTAGCACTGGGGACATTTCTTAAATTTTGCGAATGCCATGCTTTTCCTCACAAGAGTGAAAAGAAGGTGAATTCCTTTGGTCATTCTTCACGGGTGTCCGGCAAACCGATTTGACCACCTGGGTTTTCTGCTTCCGTGGGGAAAAGGGAGTTTATGAGGCAGGAAGGGAGCAAAAGAAAAATAATTTAAATTAAGTAAAAAAAATAATTTAGGTAAATTACTCCTGGTCTTTAAATTTTAATTAGGCCGTAAACAATGTGAAACGAACTACGAAGTAGTTCCGCGGTAACATGAACATGCACAGTTACTACCAGTCACGTATGAAGAAGCGCAACCAGTGTGAGAAGAATATATTATAGGTAACAGCTAGCGGCAAAGCGAGGTCATAACAAGTTATAAGATAAGTTCCTCTTGGTAGAGTCGCTGTTCGTTAATCCTGTAAACGTCACTATTTGCAGATTCATACTGTATATCAGGTAATCCCAAAAATACTGTCGTTTTTTCAACGTGTGAAGAAAAGAAAGAATAACGTACCTGGAACAGATGTTTTAATCCACATAGCAAGTGCCCCCGGTAGTTACAACCTTCTCCCATCGATCGACAAGGTTTTGAATCACAGACTTGTAGAATTCCATAGGTTTCGATGAAAGAAAGGCAGAAAGGGTTCGCCGTAGCTCCTTCACATTTCGAAGTGTAGTCCCAGCAAGATGGTTTTGCAGACTACGAAAGAGGTGGTAGTCGGATGGGGCGATGTCAGCAGAATATGTTGGATGCGGAAGTTTTCCCCATCCGAAGTCCTGCAACGTGGCACTGGTCATTTTCGCTGTGTGTGATTTTGCGTTGTCCTGCTGCAGCAGCAAGCCTTTACGATTCATGAGTGCTGAATCGTAAAGGCTTGCTGGGTGGCAGCAGCTCGTAATGGATTATGCCTTGCATATCCCACCACACAGACATCAAAACCTCTTATGGGAAACTTCTTGGTTTCGCCACTGCTGCAAGTACATTCCCTTTGGGAAGCCACTGCCGTTTACGCTTAATGTTGTACTAAACAATCCGTTTTTCATTGCCCGTGACAATTCTGTGCAAACACGGCTCCCTTTTTTCACGGGAGAGTAAAGAAGTGCAGATGTGCACACGCTGTTGCAGCTGTTGTGTAGTGAGATCATGGGGTACCCACTTACCCAGTTTCGGCACATAACCGAGGTCCAGCAGATGCCGGTGAACAATTCCTTGACTGTTGCCTGCGGGGGTTGAATGAACAAGTGTGGCCAATTCCTTGACTAATGCCTGCGGGGGTTGAATGAACAAGTGTGGCCAATTCCTTGACTAATGCCTGCGGATTTCCCTCAACAGCAGCTTTCAGCACGTAGTTATCCAGTTCAGCAGGCCGTCTGGGTAGCTGCACATCTTTGAGGCTGATGTCCCCCCTTCGAAATTTGTGGAACCAGCGTTGACATTTCCTGACCTCCAGGGTACCCGGCGCATATACGGCATTGATGTTTCGTGTTGCAACCGTCGCTGAATGTCGATGGGGGAACTCATACAGCCTAATGTGGTCTTCTAACACTGCCATTTCCTATGCGGTTTAAGTACACAACGACTGCACCAAGAACTCCCGTTTACGGTCTCAAGTGACTTGAAGGTCTGCTCGCGTGATCCCTCTTATACTCACCGTGGTCGACGTCATAGTCTGGGCACCAGGGGGATCACTACTGTTCGGCTTGCGAAAAACGACATTACTTCTGGGATGACCTGATACTTACAGGAAATAATATTTTAGGTAATTTACAGTTCATAAAATGCACATTTAACGTGTATTTGCAAAAAATAATTATATTTAGTAATGTTAAAATATCCAGAAAATAGCTTTAAAATAAACAAACAAATCAAAATGTGCCTTCAGGTGCATTATTAAATACTCAGTTTCCAACAAAGAAAAAAATATATAGAGAATCTTTACCTTTTCGAATTTTTAGCTTTGATGTTTCTCAGAATTCCATTTGCTGCACGTTGATCATTAAAAGCTCTACCGGAAATGTCACAAGACACGAAAATTTTAGCTGAGTGTTTAATTTCACCCTGAGTCTAAGATGGTACGTCTTTCGTATAAACTTGTCAGTATCATTTTACTTATCATGCCATCGGTTCCAACACTCCTGCCCATCAGTAACTCATCCGCACTCCAGCAGGTGAGCAGCTAGGTTTAGCTGGGAACATAGGAGTTCTGGAAAGAGTTAAGAAGTGAAAGGGTTGATGTTTTCAATGGCAACATATGCCTTTTTTTTTCTTATTTGACCACTGCCTCAGCGTTCGGATCGAAACAGAAGTCTACTGAATCACTAAAGATATTTTCGAAAGGATAATGGCCAGGTAAAAATGCATCATGCATCTTAAAAGTTTGAAACAAGCACAGAAAAGAACATATTTATTTATTTTTTCTGTGAAAAGACACCGATTTTGCCCACTGTGAGACACCGTCGTTATACCGTGGACCAAACTTAGAGTTAAGATTTGCTCACTGTAGTCGTTATACTGTCGCTCATCATTAATAAGTTAGACAGTATAAAGTTTCCACCGGCTTGTAGACTGAAATAAACACTGGAACGGATATAAGCACTGAAAGATAAAGTACTTAAAACCAGAACCTCAGAACTGCTTTGTAACATGCTGTATATAAGTTTAATAATACATTTAAAGCACCTAAGTAGAGGAAAAGGGAGACGAGTCAGAAATTTTGTCACGTGATCGTCCCCCATGATGTGCTGCTCTCTAGCGGTGCTTCTTGTAACTTTCAATGGAACTTTGTTTTTGAGGGATGGCAACGACCGAGAGGGAAAGGGGGTGGATATAGCGGGATGTCAACTCGATGTGCTGCCCCTAGCGGTGCTTCTTGGAACTTTCGATGGAACTTTGTTTTTGAGAGATGGCAACGACCGAGTAGCAGAGGGGTTGGATATAGAAGATGTCAACTCGATGTGCTGTCCCCTAGCGGTGCTTCTTGGAACTTTCGATGAAACTTTGTTTTTGAGAGATGGCAACGACCGAGTAGGAGAGGGGTTGGATATAGGGGATGTCAACTCGATGTGCTGCCCCCTAGCGGTGCTTCTTGGAACTTTCGATGAATCTTTGATTTTGGGGGATGACAACGACAGAGTGGGGTCCGTTGGGATTTTTTGTATTTATTCCTGTGGTTTTCAAGCGGGATTTTCCCCCTCTTCGATGTTATTTTTCCCCGGAGGAAATTTTTACGTAACGATGCTGGGGAATTTTCTTTCCAATTAAATAAAAATGCTTTGATGGTCTTAGCGAGGTCCTAACTCACGATGATTTGGTTTCAAAAAATTGGTCAGGTGGTCTCGTGTACTACGTATTCACTCTATTTTTTTTTAATTACTTTTACGTTATTTCATCATGTATTTTTTATATTTTTTGTATGTTTTGAGGGAGTTTTTTCGTGTAGATGTAATGAATTTTCTGGGGAACTTTTCTTTTATTCAATTTTATTACAGATCATGAGACGAGGAAATGCTTCTTTAGAAACGATTTCGTTCCTGTTCGCAGTAATTATTGGACTTTGTCATTTTTTTTTTTTGTGAAATGACTTCATGCTAATTCTGAGTCTTTCGCCTTTGCAATATTATTTTCTCGTAATTTTTTCGTGTGTTCAAGAACTCTAGAGGTCTTTCACAGTTAAAATTCTGATGAAACAATATTTTCTTACTTTATTTCGCATATCATTATAGCTTCCAAATTTCGCTATTTTACTTCATCTTTTTTTTTAAATTTCGTAAAACTTTTCAGTATGTCAGTAATTTTTTTCTTACTTGGTCAAACTTGTGACTCCTTTTATTTAGACTCTTTTTTTTTTTTCATTTCATTTCAACAAAACGATTATTTTAGATGTAGCAAATCATCAGATTTTTGTTTCCTTATATAGCAAACTTGGTGAAAAATATCCCTCAAAGCTTGCATGTAGTCAAATATGCATTTTTTTATTCTTTCCTAGTTTGCTATACTTTTCGTGGACTGTCCCAACAAGAAAGCATTCATTGTCAAGACATACAATCTAAAACCTTTTTTCTTACGATAAAATTTGTATTCTTTGGGCTGTATATTTTTCTGTCTCGTCCGAAAAAACATTCATTCTAAAGGCAAAGCTAGTGATTCCGTTCTTCCCATAAACATTATTTTTTTAACGTTTTACTAACTCACCAGAAAAGCAGTTATTCCCCACCCCCATAGTGAAAATAAAGAAATTCTTACTTCTTTTCCATACATATCGACTCAATCTATTTCTTTTCAAAATGCTGGTCATGGCATTTCAACTAAAATTTCATACTTTCACCAAAAATCATATTCTTAAACGAGCTATTTTTTTTACTTCATTTCATGTATAACTCATTTTTTATTCTTTACTCACCTCATCAAAGCTAGTAAGAACTCCCCTAATCTCATTCCTTTTACTCATTCAGTTCACTTTAAATTGAGATGTTTCAAAACTTTCCATATATTTAATTCACTTAATGTATAGTTCTTCCGTGTCCGTCCATTCATTTTTAACTTATGTGCCTGCTGCATTTTTTCTTTAGACGCTTAGTTTCATTGGCCTATTCTTTCGTTTCAATTAGGTTTTCATTATCGTATTTTTTATTCATTGTCTCAGCAGAAAAAGCTTTCATTCTGGAGACCTAGCGACTAAGTCCGTACTTCCTCTAAACATTTTTATTTCACGTTTTACTAATTCGTAAGAAAAGCAGGTGTTTCCAAACTCTCATAGTGAAAATATCGTATTCCCCTTATTTTACTTATTATATTTTTCCTTCTATTCAGTGTTGTATGATTCTTAAAACTTTGGTTTATTTTTATGAAACTTCTTTTTTCTTTTTCTTAGTTTTTTTTTTTTCTGATTCAACCTATCAATCTTTTCCTATCGATTTAATTGCTCTTATATTTCCATTCGACTTTACTTTTGAACAGAAATGTATCTAAAATCTTCAGATGTATTTTAGTCTCTAAGGCCGATTCTTCACTATTTCAAATAAAGTCATTGTAGGAGTTTAGTGTAAATTCCCCTAAATCTTTAGAACTTCCTTTTCATAGTTAGATACTAATTCCTCGAGGTTTAAATTAAAACATGAAAGAAGAGTGTTTTTACGCTCTCTCCAGTGAACGAAGAGTTTTTACGCTTCCCCCAAGAAATTAACTTTGGAATCACCCTTCTTTCTACAGGAAAATGACTATCTTGTGCGACTGTTTTTACGCGTATACTGCTTGCTGGAAAACCTCATATGACATGAAATCACTTTGCTTGGTAGATTAAACTAAATTCTGGTTTTGAACTTTGAACGCAAACTCAAGCTTGCAAAAGTATAGTTTTCTGAGCGAACTTAAACTGTCTAAGATGACAAAAATCTAAAACTGGTGACTCAATAGGACAGAGCGTTTGAACTTTGCCGTTCATTTAAGATTTAAGAGATCCGTAGTGAAACACTACAGGGGAAATAAGCAGACCCTGATTTAGTCCACTGTTTCCAAGGTAGGTAGAAAGCTAGTGTTGTAATTCAAAAGCTCATAACTCAAGCCTCCCCAGGATTCAATTTCGGACGGACGATTAGTCAGATGTCAATGCTTAGACATTGAAAAATTACTTCAGACAAATATTTTCTTACTTAAAAGTGCTTCAAGTCAGAATTTGTATTACTTAAGATTTCCCTTAGTCAATATTTTTTCTATAACACCCGAAAGGAAATAGCGGACACAATTTCAATTAAATTCCTTTTCTTCTTTCTTATTTTTTTTTCTTTCGAAGTCAACTTTCGCCGCGTACGAAAGCGCGATTATCGAAACCGCATGTGTTTGTTTGTGGATATGTGTACAGTTAGCAATATGAACGCAATTATATATTAAAAAAAAGCTGAATTAAATGGAATTTTCTTAGATTTTTTTTTCAGTTTCTGTTTCTTAAGTTTCATTTTGGAACTGTACTTACGTTCAAGTCCTAACCAAAAAATAAGTTCTTTGAATTGTTAATATTAAAAAAGAATTATTTGTTAAAAAATTATAAAAAATGTATTTGAGAAGTACCTGATGAATCTTCAAAAATTTAAAAGGTAGATATGTGATCCATTCAGTTAAAAATGTTTTCAAAAACTAAACAAAACGCACGATATTTACCAATAAAAAGCATAAGTGAATCACACGGAAAAAAAATTGACAGAAAAACTCACCAAAGTTTTCAATGAAATTTAAAGTGAGTTACGGGAAAACTTTTAAAAACTCACGAACAAAAATTACAGTCTCCAATAAATATAGAGAATCAGGTGTGGGAAGTATGAATGGAGATGGAGAAAGGGCTGTTTTGTACCTATACAGAATCTTGAATTCCATTCGCTAAATGTTTTCTTATAACACAGCACGAAAAGAATAAATTCATTCAACAAAATTGGTACGAAATGTTCAAGTTGTTTTAGAATATTTTAGTGGTTTGAGAACGTAGTACGTATGAACATTTATTTGTAGAAAATGGTTTTGAGTTGGTGTTGCTGTCCTATGTGTGGGTAACAGATATTAAAATGGAATCCAGGATTTAACCAACTAATCTATTACATTTTCCAGGTGGTGATGCAAAGAGATGTTTCCTTTCTTTTCTTTTCATTTTATTTTATTTTGCAAATATATTCCCAGTGCTCTCTGCGGGCTAAGAACAAATACTGATAGAAACTGCTTTAACAATATTTTGAGATAATGACTTTATGAAAATCCAACACAAAAATAAGTAGCTGGTTAAAAACTAACATACCGTACTTGAACACTCTTTATTTACCAGTGTATAAAAATAACCAAAGTCAAATATTTAAAATAATACTAGTAATCCGAATTTAAAGTCAAAAATGTTCCATTATTGTTTCCAAGAAAAAACTTTCGTTATTTTAGCTTTGATTATACGCCTCCAAAATCCTAAATCATTAAGAATGTATGTATGCTCGAACATTACACGATTCATTTAGACAGAGTCTTTGCTATTTATTTTCTTCCACAGCCAAGTGTAGATGCAAACTATATAGAATTTCAAAGTACGTAGTAGAACTTCTACATTAACCAAGTTCAAAGACAATATATAGAGAGCCCTCCAAGCATTTTGTGCTTTAGCCAACTTTATGTAAAAAGCATATGTAGGACTGATTTCAAAACTTCCGTATTCTCAAATTTGATAATTGAGTTTTTATTTCGTAAATGGATTGCGTTTAGGGGCAAAACGTTTCTTCAAAAAATTAAAGTTATAGTTCTATAATATGTACGGTAAAAAGTTCCGTACATATGGCTGAGTGAAATATTGTATTTTTACCGTATCAGTACGTATTTTTTCCACCTTACAAACTCATGACCTTATGTCAGGACATTTCACTTGACCGTGATTAAAAGGATTCTTCCTAAGAAAATACACCTGCTGGGAAAATAATAGATGGGAGATTCTCGTATCGTATGATATTTCTACAGAATATTTTTCATTCGCTAAAAATTAAAGGAGCTGAGGAATAACACTTCTGACCCTGTAAAAAAATTTGAAGCATTGAATAAAAAACTGCAGTAGTCAATAATTTAGACTACCTGATTTTAGGTTTCATCTGTTGCTTGGTGCTACCTCCCAAACGGAAAAGAAGCATTTGTACATCACGCGCTTATTTGTAGGAATCATTCAAAGAAAGTGCCGTTTCATTTTGCCAAGATTAAAGTGAAATACTAGTGCATTTCACAAAAGCATTTATTTCTGCACTATACTATTGTTACTCTCAACGTTGGAGTGTTTTCCGGCTTAATCTATTTTTACACTCTCTAAACTCTGGACGTAAGTCTATTGCAACTTTTCGATATTCTTCTTTGGTGTCTCCGCTGAGGGAGCATACATCTGCTCCTGC
This sequence comes from Macrothele yani, assembly GCA_039090855.1. Classification (NCBI taxonomy): domain Eukaryota; kingdom Metazoa; phylum Arthropoda; class Arachnida; order Araneae; family Macrothelidae; genus Macrothele; species Macrothele yani. Next base: position 54,715,934 of record CM076992.1, on the reverse strand, counting down.
CAACAAATGGGAACACCGGGAATGGGAAATGTCACCATCAGTCATCTGGCTTCGCCTCCTTATTCTCTCTCCCTCTCTTCTACTTGTGAAGGAAGAGACAAAACCAAAGGAACCCAGCAGGAGGGGGATGCTCTGTCGTAAGCAATCAGCCTCAAGAGATAACGAAGGGGAATAACAAGGGATGTGGTTGTTACATGTCTCTTATCTCTGTTGCGATAGTCAGGCTTCATGTGCCACTGATGGGCAAATACGCAAATGCCAAGTGGTCCTTCGTCACTCACTGAGAGGGAGATCATGAGCTAAGAAATTGTCCTTAACCTAACTGCTGAGGGAAAGAACTGGCTTCGACTAATAAGATATAGACTCGACGCGCAGAATCAGTTTTTAGGTGCTCTCTTCCACAAATACGTATAATAACAACAAAAAGTAGTCAGAGCGCCTATTCCCGTTGATATGGCCTCCGCTCCTGTCTGCTCAAAACCGTGTGAATACAAAGTTTCTGTCGCGTAAGAGCGTTTTTGACTCTTGGTATAAACCAGAATGCAGTAACAGTTTATTGTATTTCGTTGTAAAGTGAGAGAAAGAGAGAGAGAGAGATTAAATAAATAGGTTTCAGAAAGTGCAGATTAATTTTTAAGGATTCCTCTCCTTCAAAATAAGTATGATTTCAGTGTTGTAGTGTTTTGCCTGTCGAGTGTACCTTGCAAATTTAATTGGCGTAGCTGCAAAGGTTATTTGCTAACTGCATTTTGTTAATGTAGCAGAAAATTTATAATATCCAAGACCAATTCCGTACACATTTCATTTCTGTAGCTTAAAACTGAGTAGCAATGAAAACTATATAGGTGCTAGAGTAACATCTTTATTATTATTATTTATTTTTTCTCTTCTCCAGGAAATGAAAAAAGAACCATAAAATTTATGAAGTGAAGTTACACAGATACACACCCAAAATAAAAATTCCTCACACCGAACTACTGACAATATGGAGGGGGAAAAATCAAAGTTACCCAAAAGAAATATACGGAACAACACTCACAGGAAAGTAAAGATTAATTTTGAAAGATATATTTCCGAGAGAAGATTTCTGGCTTTTTCTCAACTTTTTCAAAAATAAACTATATATATAGCCCCTCCTGCATAGGGTCAAGAGAAATGAGAGACCAGTAAGGGGGGGGAAATGAGAACACGACACAATCAATGATTCTCATTTTCTCTTATAGAAAATACGTTGGACAGTCCTGAATGAAAATTCACATAAATTGGCCAGATTTATGTGTTTCCAGGACTGAGCAACAGGTCCCTCAGTACCATCTCATATTGTATGATCTAAAACGTTGCATTTACCTTGCAAAGTTTAGGGCTGTATGTATTTAGGTCTCTCCAAGTTGCATTTTATTAACATTGATTTGAAGATCATTTTATGCCGTGATTAGTTGCTGCAGTTCAAAACTCAGCATTATCAGATTTCTACTTCTCACTATTCCTATTGCCACTGCAGCTCGAAGGAACGTATTTATATAACTCATTTTTGTGCAATGGAATTGTTCGTGAGAAGCCGAAATATCATGAGCGGGTGAGTGGCTAAAAGATAGGGTTTTATGGTGAAAGTGCAAGTTGTAGAAGGGGCGAGACAAACAGAAGATGGGTGAAGCAGTCAGTTCATCTTGTGGGGAGGCAACTGCTCAACTTTGTGGCTGTCAGTTGACCGTGAGTTTGACTCGTCTTGAATAATGTTGTAGAATGGTGTGGATAGTTTATTACGCCGACTCATGCGTTTCAGGCGCTGTTGACCCATCAGCACTTTTCACATGTTCCTTTATGAGGCGATACAGCGTATGTATCTGTCACCGCTTATATAGATGCAGCGCCATGTTCATTTATCAGCACCAATACATATTATTGGTATAGTTTGTATACCTCTGAGTATTTGGGCGTAATAAAAATGTTTCTGTCACAAGGATTTGAATGTAGGGCATGATCTTCTGTCTGCTTTTCTTGTTCTTTTGTTCTTTCTTTTCTTCGATTTGAGTTTCACCTTACCGCTGTCACCCCGGTGGAGAATGACAGACGCTGCTGAAAAAAAATTATGTGTCAAAAGTGTAGTTAATATGTTTGACTATGTCTAGTGAAAGAAAAAGGGCATAACAAAGCGAATTTCAAAACTTTACATTAAGGAGAGGAGAAACTAGGAATATCCACGAGAAAAAAATCTCTCTTTAAACATAACAATATAGTGACAGAAGACCGAAATATTGTGCTTAAGAAGTACATGAATGTGAATTTTTTTCCTCATTGATAATGATGAATTTCAAATTAATATTGTTACGACCCATCCCCGCCATTAATCTAGTAATTAATGGGCGTGGTGGGTGTACGAAATTAATTAAGTATTAATTATGTTCGAGGCTTGATTGGAGTTTAAAAGTGTAAACAGCAGAGAAAGTTTATCTGGGGATAGGACAGAAAGGACTCGAAGCATTCCCTCTGGCTGGGTGGTCTAGAGTTCCTCGCGCGCTGTTAGGTCATAAATATCAGGGCGCAGCTGACGGTCAGTCTTAACAAGGAGTTACATTTCGAAGAGGGGCCACTTGAGTAGAAATGAATGAAGATGGGGAACAAAAGGTTTAGCGAATAATCGTAAATTCGTCAATTGTTTGGGGCATTTTTGAGAACAATTGCTCTCTGTGTGGTCCGTGCAGAAAAATAAGATTTCGCACTTAGCGTGAAAATAAGGAAGAAAGTTCAGTTGTCTGTACGCTCTCCGATGTGAAAGGCTGGATGCCTTGGATCTGCTATATGAATTGGGATAAATGAAGCAGCTAATCTCCCTGCATTTGGTAAGAAACTGAGACAACTCGGGCAGCTGGAGATGCAAGTTTGCCATAAAGACAGCGGAATGCCTAAATCCGCGTGATAAAGCAGCAATTTCTAGGCTGGGAGATTAATGGAAATTAGCGACTGGTTGGCCAAATGAAAGCAAAGTTACAAAGGAATTGAGAAGTCTGCGAGTGAACAGTGGTCATTCCAATGAGAAGCGAAGCTCGGGTCCGAGTCCAACTACGGCAGTGTGCAATCACCATCCTCTCCCTGAAGCGGCGAAGGAAGCGGTCTGGCCCTGCGGGGCAAAGCGAGGCCCCATGTATGTGTGTGTGTATGTGGCTACGTAAGCAGCGCAGCCTCTACGTGTAAGTGCGACGGGATAAAGCCGGCGCGAGGAAAATTGCTAGCGTAAGAGCGGTGGCTTGGATACCTAACAAATATACAGGTGAAATGTTAAGTCACAATTTGGATTTATTCTGGACAGCATCCATGTAAGTAGAAACGTTTTGTTTTTTACGCTTTCCAACCGTAGGTTGAAAAAGCGTATACGCTCCAGCTTTGTCCGTCCGTCCGCCTGTCCGCACGATAACTGGCGTAAAAATGGTTCGATTTCGATGACATTTTAGTATGTGGTAGGAGACCACCGGGGGACGAACAATTTTGAAAATGGGACACATGGGGTCAAAGGTCACGACGTAGGAGCGGGATCATTCCATTGCCCTTATGTGTCATAACTTGCGTAAGTATGGTTCGATTTCAATGAAAGTATATTATGTGGTAGAGGACCACCTAAGGACGAACCCTATAGAAAATGGGACAAATGAGGTCAAAGGTCACGACGTAGGAGCGGGATCATTCCTTTGCCCTTATGCGACACAACTTGCGTAAATATGGTTCGATTTCAATGAAAGTTTACTATGTGGTAGAAGACCACCTGGGGACGAACCCTATTAAAAATGGGTGAAGTGGGGTCAAAGGTCAGGACATAAGATCGGGATGCATTCCATTGCCCTTATGCGTTATAACGTGCGTAAAAATGGTTCGATTTCGATGAAATTTCAGTATGTAGTAGGGGACCACCTGGGGACGAACCCTATTGAAAATGGACGAAATGTGGTCATAGGTCAGGACATAGGACTGCGATCCATTCCATTGCCCTTATCCCATATTATTAAGGTGGATTGTCAAGTAATTTTGCTTCCTATACTTCCTTTTGTAAACATTTCCTTCACAATTAATGTGTTCCCAAGGATGAAAATTTGAACATCGATTAAAATAACTTCATATTATAACTTGGAAAACTTAATATTTTCTAAAACATAACCATAATTATATTAAAAATAAATCACTTTTCCTTTGGTGGTGTTGAAACCAGAGAAAAGATGGCGCGACCTGTACTTTGATGACGTCAGTGGACAAAAAAATGTTGGATTGCATAATTACGGTTATGGTTTAGAAAATATTAAGTATTCCAAGTTATGAAATGAAGCTATTTTAATCGATGTTCAAATGTTCATTCTTGTGAACGCATTAATTGTCCAGACAAAAGATGGCGCTACCTGTATTTTCATGACGTCAGTAGACAAACAAATGTTGAATTGCATAAATATGGTTATGGTTATGTTTTAGAAAATATTAAGTATTGCAAGTTATAAAATGAAGATATTTTAATCGATGTTCAAATTTTCATCTTTTAGAACGCATTAATTGTGAAGAAAATGTGTACAGAAGTTTTTCCATTGGAAGTATAGTAAGCAAAGTTACTTGACGTCCTCCTTAAAGTAGCAATTCGTGTATCTATGTATGTACATTTTATTTTGAAAACGGCTCTAAAAATTTTGATGAAAGTCGTTAACCTACCGTTTTCTGGTACTAGAAATCGATTTAGCTTGATCTCGACTTTAGGAGAAATCGTTTAGTGGGCTAAATAACCACCCCGAATTATAACGTTTTTAGTGATGGCGTTGTTCCATTAATGTTACCAATGCTTAGAAATCTTATGACGTCATAATCTCGCCTTTGAGAATGTTGGCGCGCGGTCACGCTATCTGTCTCATTACGTCACGCATTGTGTGTGGATCCTATTAAAGTTTTATGACGTCACACTTGCGGCAAGCAGATGGTCGCGATTCCCATCTACCTCATTACGTCACGCGTTGTGTGCGTATGTCGGTCCGCAGGATAACTCGCGTAACAATAGTTCGATTCCGATGAAATTTTAGTATCTGGTAGGGGATCACCTGGGAAGGAACCCTATTGAAAGTGAACGAAATGGGGTCAAAGGTCAGGACATAGGTGCGGGATCCATTCCACTCTCTTATGCATCATAACTAACGTAAAAAAGGTTCGATTTCGATGAACTTTTAGTATGGGGTAGGGGACCACCTTGCGACAAACCTTATTGAAAATGGGAGAAATGGGGTCAAAGGTCAGGACATAGAAGCGGAATCACTTCCATCGCCATTATGCGTCATAACTTACGTAAAAATGCTTCGATTTGGATGAAATGTTAGTATGTTGTAGGGTCTTTCCTGGGGACGAATTCTATTGAAAATGGGCGAAATGGGGTCAAAGGTTAGGACACAGGAGCGGGATCTATTCCATAGCCCTTATGCATCATAACTTACGTAAAAATGCTTTGATTGCGACAAAATTTTATCATGTTATTTCGGAGGTATACCAAACCGGTTCTGTTGAATATCATCGAAATGGGATCAAAGGTCAGGGCACAGGACCGAGATTTATTCCACAGCCATTATTCTCATAACTTGAGTAATGATTTCTGGTATGTTGGAAAGCGTATTATAATTAATGCATTGCATGATTTTACTAACTTGTTATTGTTACATCTGTTACGCAATTAAGTGAGGAACTGAACTAATATATTGCAAGAACTGAATGAGAAATAGTAAGGCTGAACTGTGGAATTTAAGTTCATTAAAACTATCTCGCGGGAACTAATTTAGGTCAAAGTTGACCCGATATTTATGTTCAGAATACAGCTAAATTTTATTCATAAGTGTGCCATTGTTATGTTTTTGTAGCCAATTAAATATTTGTTTCGGCAGTCAGCGCAGTCATAGAACCCATTATTTATGTGTACGCATGTGATTGGTTCAAATTGTTTAAGTGTATGCCCATATAATACAGTTTTCGCGCCAAGAACTCCTTCGAAGAACCCGCAGAGAAGAAATATACTAATTGCTCCGCTACGGTTGTTAAATTGATTGACCGCTGTGGGATAATGACCCACTGTCGTAACATTTTGGTGGCGAGCGGTGAATGCTTAACCTAGCTCGGCCCGGTACCGTAACATTTTGGTGGTCAACGGTGGGATAACGACCCACGAGATCGCAACAATATAATCAGTTTACACATTTTAACCAGTAATAAGATTCCTCTGGTTATAGGCTATTCTTGACACCGAATTAAGGCTTAGGTTTACGAAGTTATGAAAAATTATAAGAATCATTCGCTTGTTGGTTGCACTGCTGCTGAAATGTTAAATTTCGCAGGTTTGGATAAAACGTTCTATTCTCAGTATAAAGGCATAGCCAAAACACGAAAGAAAATAAGAGAGAAAAGTATACAGCGCATCTTTTAGTGGGCTGCTGTGCCTACAGTGTCCTACAGTTTCCGTGAATGGGATGTTGTACATCTGACAGCTTTGAATTTCTTCGGCACTTGGGATACTACTTTGTTTCTCTGCCGACGAGGGATGTTCATCTCTAAAAAGTGCCCCAAATTATTGCTGGCCTCAACTTGGGTGTCTACTGACAGACTACCAAAATCCAAAATCGTTTTGGGTTAAAATTTCTCGAAAGTACTACGATTGCAGTTCCTGTGGGAATGAAAGAGAAAGGAATATCTGATAATTTTAAGGGACGCTACGAACTTCTGGTTCGTTTACATAACAAAGACAACTAACGACGGCCCCTCTGGGGTTTGTTCCTCATAATTTCTCATTACCGCCCCGGTGTATTGCCGTGGTAGAGGAACACAAATAACTTCATTAGTGGGAATAAACACTGAGATTACCTCCTCGGCAATTTAGGAACCCAAGATTTAAGGTTCACAGAATTCGCTTTGCAACTTCATAGGAGCCTTTAAAAAAAATCGCAAAAATCTTTCATGCCTTATGAAAGGTGGCAGAAAATGAGCGCAATGCACTGAAAATCGCACTACGCAGAATTAAAAAGAGAGCACCATATGCTTCATTTATAAAAAGAAATGCAATTTATAACATAGCCTTAGTGGAGGCCAATATTCAGTCTGACCCGCCCCAAGCCTGTTTGTAATTGAACACATTTGCAGTTATCCTATGAGGAAGTGCAGCGACTTTGCGAAGATAAATGTAAACATATACATTGAAAATTGGAACTGAGTATGGGAGAAAAATTATTCCTCATGTCTAGATGGAGCTTCCGTAGTTGTCGGCTTTATCCCCCGGCCAGTTCTTAGCTAACCTATCTTTACCCTGGCTGGGATTTTTACTTGCTTTAATTTAGGGAACCTCAAATTTATTCAACTGTTATTTTATTTTATCTTTAAATAGTAATACTGTCCGAGTTTAGAGTTATTTCAGATGACAAGTGTTTAATTAAGCCTATTGAATTATTATGGTTGAATGAAAGATTATAAGTGAAATATACACTACTGGCCAGTAAAAGTGCAACACCACGAAGATCGCATCCCAGGGGCTCGAAAGTTGGCAGAAGGGAAGAACACGGGCGCACATGTAAATGATTAACCGGGCAGCACATGTGGAAATCATGTGGGACAGTAACACGCCCCCTTGGAAGTCGTATAAGAGGGGTGAACAGGGACCCTGTGTTAAGCACCTGAAGTGTGTTTGCTAGCCGTTCCTGGCCACGGAGAGCTGCAGCATGCCCCGTCGAAGTCAACGGCAGTCCTACCAGCAAGTTTTCGACTTCGATCGCGGGAGAATTGAGGCATAGGAGAATTGAGCATTTCATTCATTGAGGCATATAGGAATTGCGGATTATCACTCCGAGATATTGGTGCTCGTGTGGGACGGCATGCGGCCACGGTGGGGAGAATATGGCGTCAGTGGGTAGCGGTGGAACGAACACACCGACGTGCTGGATCCCAACGGCGCCGTCACACTACTGAACCAGAGGATCGACATCTGGTGCGCATGACTTTGACGGATCGCACAGCCACATCGACCACCGTAGCTCAACAGTTCAGGTATGTGGCACGAACCCCAGTCTCCGCACAGATGGTTCAACGTCGTCTACAGCAGCGGGGCATTTTTGCATGGCACATATTGCTTCGGCTACCTTTGACTGCACAACACCGGTGACTGCTATGGGGCCAAGAACGTCACGCATGGTGGAGCGAGTGGCAAGGCATCGTGTTTTCCGACGAATCCCGCTTCAGTTTGCCGCACAATGATGGACGAATCCGTGGCTGGCGGTACCGTGGCGACCGGCTGAGTGAGTCCTGCATTATGCTGCGCCACACCGGCCCGGCATCCGGTGGTTTTGTATGGGGTGTCATTGGTTCCACTCCCACACGCACCTCGTCCGCATTACCGGTACGTTGAACAGCCATCGTTCATTACATCACTGAAGTGTTGGAGCCTGTTGTTGTACCACATCTTCAGGAACTGTCTGGTACCATTTACCAACAGGATAATGACCGACATCATGTGGCACGCAACGCGTGGTCCATGATCGCCGGATGACTGGCACGCTAGCAACCTCCCCCGACTACAACGGAGGAACTGTGGTATCGTATCGAAGCTGCGTGGACGGACATTCCCCAAGCTCACATCCAACGTGTCTGCTTTTCGATGTCAAGCCGTGTAGCAGTTGTAATTACCGCCCATTGTGGCTGCACCCGATACTGATTGTTATGTGTTTCCCTCGTCTCATCGTGCTGTATTTGCAATCGATTCACCCTTGTATCATCTGCTTTCTGTGCAATAAATATGGCTTTGATATCTCTTGTCTTTCGTGGTGTTACAATTTTAATGGCCAATAGTGTACTTTCCTGGGTGGTCGGGATTTATAGAAGGCCTTACTAAGTCAATGCAATGTAATACTGCCAAATTTTCTGCTTGCCATTTCTTAATTTGAAGGCAGACAGCAATGATACTGTCAAAAGTGTTCTGCATTTTTCAATTCAAGAAAGTCGGAAAATTAATCAAAACATTTGCTTCATCATGTTTGACTAATCCTTGCATGTAAGGGAACAAAAAGTCTTAGTAGAGTTAGTCCGGGTGATGATTCGTATTTATCGAGTGTTTGATGCTTCAGGGAAACTTCCACCTGCTATTGTCGTTCCTAGGATCAGTTGGCTGTATTACGTAAGGGAGTGGAATACAGGAAATATGGAGTCTTATCTACGCACCAAAATCAACTGCCGAAATTTTTATAGAGCATCAACATGTTAGAGCCCTTCGAGCACACTTGTTGACGCAAACCATAACATGAATCATTATTCTGGAAGAATTAAACCTATCACAAAGTGAACATGAAGAAATAAAGAACCCGGCAGCAGACTTCGAAGATAATCCTGTATCGCACATATAAATACGTCTCAAATTCTTCAAGAAATGATCATAAAATTAAAATGCCATATGCAAGAAATCGAAAACAGAAGTGATTCTGTCAAATTGTGGATCCAATACTTCAACTCACTTTCTTCAACTTGTACAAGTGACTTCAATAATGACGAAGATTTTGATGAAATAGATGATCCTGATGATGATTTTTTACCAAGAGTTACATCTTCCATTACCTGATAATACTAAAAGTCAAAATGAAGCCTTTCTGGTGACTCAGTGAATCCGAATTTCAAGACGACAGCGAAAGTTACACAGAAGATTATGGAACATTTCCAACCTATCAGGAAAATACCGATAACGAGATCTCTCCTTCATACAGCTCTGATGCTGAAAGTACTCATTTCACAGCTTTTTTGCCAACTCCTTACATTAAACTATTGAAAATATTGACGGGGTTTTCTCTTTGATGACGACTATAGCACTAGCATAGCTGTAAAGACACTTCAATTTTAATGAACGACAAAAAAGGGAAAGTACTCCATCATGAAAAAGGGAAAGAAAGGCCTAAACTAATTGGTATATCATGTGTATGACCGTATATATACACCGATGGAACATTACATTATGACCACCTACTTAATGGGCTGTAGGACCGCAAAACAGCGTTCAGCCCGCAAAACAGCGGCCACTCGATGAGGTCGCGATAGGTATCCTTGGGTATCTGGTTACATAATGTCAACAGCAGGTTCTCCAGTTCTCGTACATTTCAGGTGGTGGTGATTTAGCGCGAACCCGCTTTTCCAGTTCGAACCACAAATGTTCGATTGGGTTCATGTCAGGTGAATTTGGAGGCCAGGGCATTAACAGAAAGCTACCAGCATGTTCCTCGAACCACTGCTTGACGATTCTAGTAGTGTGGCATGGCGCATTATCCTGTTGGTAATGGCCATCACCAGCAGGGAAGACAGTTGCCATGAATGGGTGAACTTGGTCCGCAACGATGTTCAGATACTGACAGCTGTCAGGGATTGTGCTGTTGGGATAATGGGGCCTAAAGTGTCCCAAGAAAACATCGCTCACAGCATAGCACCGCCGCCACCGCCGCCGCCGGCCTATTTCGCCCAACAATGCATCCAGGTGCCGGTAATCGGCGTATCCGCGCTCGGCCGCCTACGTGATGCACCAGGAATCTTGATTCGTTAGACTAGGCCACTTTCTTCCAATCATCCACGGTTCATTCTCGATGATCTTGGGCCCATTTCATGCGTTGTTGGCGATGACTTGCGGTGAGCATGGGGACCTGGTTGGGTCTTCGGCTGCGCAGGCCCATGCGCAGAAGGCTGCGATGAACTGTGTGCTGTGACACATTGCCCTTATCAGCACTGTTGTAGCTGCGGGTGATTTGTCGCACTGTGGTCCTGCGGCCACTATGAAAAATGCGCGACAGTCTCAGCTCCCCTCTGACATCAATGAGCTGCCAACGATACACGGCTGGACGACGGTTTGTCGTTTGGCCATCTGTGCACCACTTTTGTTTTGATACGTACTCACTACAGCGACACGTGAAGAACCCACAAGCTGCGCCGTTTCGGAGATCGTCGTTCCGAGGCGCTGTTCCATCACAATGTTCTTTATCAAACTCCGAGAAATCGGTAGTTTTCCCATTCTCACTCCGAACACTCTACTAACCGAAAGCCGGTCCTCGGATTGTATAGTATACTGTTCTGTGAACTGCACCTGCGCCACCGTTTGGTCTCCTGATGCGCTCATTTCTCTAGGCTATGTGTGGTCATAATGTAATGGCTCATTGGTGTATATACATAAAGAAAGAGTAGTGTTGCCATGCTGAGTGGTGTGGAAGTAGTTCGTTTTTTTTTTTTTAACATCAGATATGTCATATCTTCCACATAGTTTTAACATCCCACGCCAATGCTATAAGTAATGCGAACGAATCTTGTTTTGGTGTACATTAATGCCGTGCTTCAGAAAATCATCCCTCCTCACGTTACCTTTGTGTCAATCTCAATGTTCTTGGTCTCATTTCACGCCGAATTTTCAATACATTGATGATATTTGAAAAGTTCGTGCGCAAACTTTTCGTAGGGGCGACTGCAACCAAGAAAAATACAAAGAAGTGTGAAAAAAAAAAAGAAAAAGATTTTTTGTGTTTTCTGTTATTGGAAAACCGCCTCTCCTCGCGTTACTGTTGCATCAATCTTAACGCTCTTGGTGCCATTTTAAGCGAAACTTCCCGTTCTACAAAAAAGTCTAGTGCGTCGTATGCACTGGACAAACAGCTTTAGAGAAAAATGAGAAAGGCCGCTCAAAAGCGTGAACTGTTCTCCATTTTTTCAATATGGCGGCCGCAGCACAACTCTGACCACCTCGGACTTTTTGTATGCAATATTGATCCGGGCCTCAAGTAGAACATTTTTACCAAAAATCATATTGACCTGAAGTTCCCGATTTGGCCTAAATTCGTGCTAATATTTCGGACTGTTTGTTCACTCTAAACTTATGTGATCAGGTGAAATATTCAGTTTTCAATTTTTTTACTTGCTCCTTTAAAGAACTCGAGTAAAAGACTGCGTAACTGAAGTTCTTTCGAATGTAAACAACGGTGTTAACAGATTTTACAAATTCTCTTCCGAAGGCTAATGGTTAATCTGAACGTTTTAAGGTCATTCCTCCGCGTGGATCAAAAGATCGTTTTCAGTGTAACATATTTTTTTCGTTTCTATTTGTTTGACGGCTTCGTAAGCTAGATTTCATTGGATAATTTGTCTAGACTTCCAAACTTTTTTGCCTTTGCTGTGTTGCACACTTAATTCACCTCCGCTTTTATCTTTTTGCACACTGTTGTGGTGGGATTCGTTTGGTTAGAATGTTTTGATTATGCATAATAAATAACTTAATGATTTTGAGCTCTACATAAAAGAATAATTAAAACATTTCCTTTTGCTTAGCTTGTTTAGTTTACATTAAAGCTCTAATTTCAATACATCAAAAGAAGGAAAAATTAAAATTTTCTCAACTTATAAATTTGGTCAAAAGAAAAATACAGAAACAAGTAAACACACACATACGTATATACCAGTACATAACGAACGCGCGCGCAAAAGCACAGACGATGTTTTAACAAATCTTGTTCGTGTGCTATGTCCCCTTTACTATGAAATGCAACTATCAAAACAAGTTACCAGAGAAAAACAACACTCTGATTGTACTATGAGGGCATTAAATGTTGTTCTCATCAGTTTTTGGTCTTTCTTCAGCCATATGAATTCACCAATAGTTGTGACAAAATATTTATTTTGTAAATGCAAGAAAAAAACAGTGGTATCTCTTTTTCAGCTTGCCATTTGGACTAGTTGTGCGGTTCTGAAAAAAAACATGATCAGGTTCGATGTCCTATTACTCACAGTCTGAACTTTCAGAATAATTTACATAATCAGGAAGTAAGTGAAAGGTGAAAAAAAAAATCAATTTAGTTGAGTGACCCAAGATGGGCCTTCAAAACGCAAACAATGAAAATACTAGTGATTTTCTTTCACATCAGTGATACTTTAAGATGCCACAAAGGTGAGCTTAATGTGCAAATTGGATTCTTCCAGCCTGCTTGAATGTCAGGAGATTTTTGCCTTGAGTTAGATGCTGAGTTACCCCGAAAGGACAGTACCGTCTAAATGGTGAGTTTACATGTCTCAGCCAAATTGCTTTTTTTTTTTTTTTACTCTTATCAAGAATAATTGAGTTAATGTTTTTTACCCAAAAGAACAGAAGGAGTTAATTTTTTTCTAAATTCTAAAGTGTGCCTCATTCAGAAAATCTCACCCTAAAGGATTGTACTCGAACTTTAACCACTTTCATAAGGATACACTGATACTGCATACTACAACAACAACAACAAAAGAAAAAACCTTACACACGTTTATACTGTGAACTTAAATGTCTCGCTCAGGAAATAGTTTGGTCAGAAATTTTTACTAATCAACACAGACCAATCACTAACTAGAGGAAAACTGATAATTTTTTTTGGTCTATCCAGTTATGTAGGAGTGCCTTAACTAGGCTTGGCGACACTAAGGCACTTTTCATGGTTAATTGGGAAGAAAAGCAGGACAAATAATTTTTTTTATATGATCACGTAAAAAGAACACTGATTTATATGAAAGCATCGTATTGCAAGGACCATACTAAACTGTCAGATCACGGTGACCATCCATACAGACAGAGCGACAAGTGGCCACTGCGGTAGCTAAGGCTACTCACCGTTCGTCTGGGTGGGCCTCGGTTCGAGGCATAGGTAGTGCGCTTGTCTTACAGCGCTGCTTTTTTCCCTTTCCTAGAACCAGAGACCCTAAATTAGGGACGATTTCTCAGAGTTCCTCCTAGTAGTCGTTAATCCCTCCCCCCAAAATGATAAATGTTTTACGATTGAGAAGGGCATTACAGATAAACTTGCTACAGGCTCCAACAAAAGTAATCCACTGAGCCCATTCTGTGATTCCTTATGAGTAACGCAAAAGGACACTCCGGGAGTCCGAGTGGTCAGAGGTGGTGGCTTCTGGACAATCGCTCGAGAAGGGCGATGCGCCCGCCCCACGACGCTGGCCATTCCCGGAACAAATGGCTCTAAATCAGGGTTCGGTGACCATAGGTGATCGCGGTGGTCATTATACCCAGAAAGAAACAAAAGCAGCACAAAAGATATCCGCCACTCCCGTCTCATAATCTTAACAAGAGCAACATATACAGTAAGTTACACGTATTCAGTGTGGCTAACACTTCTCACACTAAATATAAGGACCCTACAAAATGACAGAACAATATCTAAAGTGATATACACACACACACGCTTAACATTCTTAGAATCTGACTCGCACGTAACTTTTATCTTTTATTTAAAATTGCTCCAATTAAGCATTTTAATAAAAGATGATAAAAATAATTGGTAATAAAACTTTACTAAAAAATACTGACTGATGAAAACAACCAATCATATTCTAAATTGCTTTTGAAAATTTCAAGGTCTTTCTTTCTGGGTTTGTTTCACCTAACCCGTTCACCGCTAAGGCACTTTTTTCTTAAAACTGCATCACTGGGTCTATCCAAGTCGACACATACACACATACCTGCACCTTTAGCTCAAGTCTTTCCAGCAAAATCTCAGTAGTACGAACACAAGGTACGTGGGTCATACTGAAAGTAATGAGCAAAGCTGCATTACATAGGGAAATTGCACGTTGGGAGAATGATAGGTCGTGTACCATCTCTCGTTGTGGCCATAAATGCCAAATGACTTCACCAGCGCCAGTCATGTGACCAAACAGACACGAGAAAAGATGATCGGCAGTGATACATCGTTCCGTCATCGAGCTGTGATTCAGTTCTTTGTGAAAGAGGTAATTCCGGCTGCCGATATTCACCGTAGGCTTCAGCGTGCATACGGAGATGCATGCATGGGTGTCAGCAGTGTGAGATGATGGGTGAAATATTTTAAAGACTGTTCCACAGACATTAATGATCAGCCTCTACGGGGCACAACTAGGAAAGGGTTGATGGGATGCCTTAATTCGTCATGAAAGACCTGTGACGATGAAAGAAATTGCGGCGAACTTGGACATAGAACCCAGTGCAGTTCAGGAAATGATTAATAGCTTGGGATATCGGGAAATTTGTGCCCGCTGGGTCCCGCGGTTACTGACAGAAGATCACAAGGGCCAGCGCAAAAACAATTCGTTACAACTGCTGGAGCTGTATCGAAATGAAGGGGCCGATTTTTTGCACAGTGTTATGACAGGTGACAAAAGTTGTTTCCACCATTTCGAATCTGAAAGAAAACGCCAGATCATGGAATAGCATCATCTCCATTCACCAAGCAGGAAGAAGCGCAAGACAGTTCCATCAGCTGCAAAGGTTATGGGAAATGTCTTTTGGGACGCAGGTGCATTCTTCTTGATTTTTCAGTCTGGGCAGACCGTAAACGCAACTCGTTATGTCCAAACATTAGAAAATCTCCGCCGTGCATTGCGTGATAAACGTTCGGGAAAGAAAGTCATCCTCCAGCACGACAATGCTAGGCTTCACTCTGCTGGTTTGACCTCGGAAAAAATCCAGAAATTCGGGTGCGAACTTTTACCTCACCCTGCTTATAGTCCAGATCTCGCACCCTTCGACTGTCATTTTTTTGGATTCCTAAACGACCATGCGCAGCCAACACTACCAGAGCACGGAAGCAATACAGCAAACTGTACGTTGGTGTCTTTGTGCAACTGGAACGGAGTTCTTCCGCAAAGGTATGTTTAAACTGCCAGAACGACGGGGAAAATGTGGCCAAAGAAACGGGAATTTTGTAAAAAAATAGATTGAGTTATGTGAATTAGGTGTCGTACTTATTCCTTCAATGATTACAACGTGCAATTTTTAAAACATTGCTGCTCATTAATTTCGGTATAGCCCTTGTACATTAAATTGGGGGGGGGGGGTCCGCCCAGGCTGAAACACAGAAATCGACTATTTTTATATACAGTACTTATGGGTATAGTATAAATATTTGCTCTGTTTTATTCGTTTATTTTGAAAAAATATATTTTTGTGATTATTACTATAATTATTACGCAATAAATAGGAGAGAGCGCGCGCGTGAGAGAGAGAGGAAAAAATATTAATAATAAAGATTTGGCACACAATTTTATACTTGTTTCCCCTTTTGTTTTTTCTTTTAAATCTACTGCTCTCCTCCTTCATGCTGGATAAAAAAGTATCATGTTTTCGGGGTTGAGTGTGCTTATTTTAGCTGTCGGGTGCAGAAATCAAATGAGATCAGTATATACCAGGTCAGGCGCCTTACTTCTTCCTGAATCGAAAGTGCTACTCTTTCTGACACTGGCATATCAAAGCGTAGGTTCGAGTAAGTCACGTTTGAGACAGCAGTACTTCACAGTTAGCAAGAAATGTAACAAAATAAGTAAACAAGTCTCTGCAGGTAAGACCACACAACATTAGTCCTACCCTTCTACATAATAATCGGAACACCAAAACTTCAAAGACGCACAAAATTGTCAGTGTACGTCAAAATATTAATGTACACTTACAATTCAGAAAGGTACAGTAGAGCACTCACAGTAAAAAAACAAGTAAGATGACACCGAATTTTCGGTTGTAATGAGCACGTCTTTTGAATCCGTTCTGACGCGAATTAAATTTATCAAAGCTATTCAAAGTCAATAGAACCACTTTGAAAAACGATAAACCGGTTTCTACAGTCGATAAAACATCCAGAAGTAGAAACATCCACTTAGTTCCACCAGCGGCTAAAAAGCATGCTACGAAAATTAACAAATGGCGCATAGAAAGTTTCTTATAACACAAGGAAGGTATTAGAGACAAAGAGATTTTCAAATCGGACAATTAAAAGAAAAAATATAGAAGGAAATATGATGTAAGTCTACGTTTGTTAGTGGAATAATTTTGAATAATGGAAAATCTGAAAATAGGCGAAAAATATTCTTCATGGAAAAAGCTATGTTAAGGAAAAAATAACTTTTCAAATACGTCTCTCGGAAGCAGAGATAGCAGAAAAAATAAAAAATAAAAGTTATCCACCTCAACGCAGCTATCGAAAAATCTTCACATTATTTAAAGAGAATAATGCTCCACATCTCAATTGTAGAGAATGGCATACAGTGCCGCCCGGGTGGCGCACTGGTCTGAGCGCTGGCTTCTGACCATTCGTCGGAGATGGGGTCTGGGTTCGAATCCCGGTGAGGCATGGCTGTTGTACTTGACTTACGGCACTGCCTCTCTCCCTTCCCTGGAACCAGTGATCCTAAATTAGGGACGGGCAAATGCTTATAGTACATCGAGTTGCACATGGTGGTCGTTAAACCTCCAATAAAAAATGGAATACAGTAAAGAAGAGATTTCTCAATAGTGTTTTTAGAAGCGGCGATACAGCTGCAAACTGAAGTACACAAATATAACCTACTGACCGAACTGTGAACTACGAAATTCCTCATGTACTAGCCTAAAGTGTTCTACAAGGTAAATAAATGGCATCCGGTGTTGAAAGAAATTTTTAAATCGCACATGTAGGAGCAGAGATATTGTGTAAAACACATTAAGCATTTGCGCACCATAGCGGCGAAATTGTACATTATTTTGGGAAGAAAATACACACACAGAATTTCCTTAGTTAGTAGTATCTGACTGAAGAAAGAAGTTTTTAAATTGGGTTCTTGGTCCCGCAGATATTGCTGTAAACGTAAACATGAAGTTACGCCCTCAGGTGGCAGACTTGTGCGTTAAGAAAATTTTTAAATTATGTGAGAAACATTTCGCAGCGGAAACGTTCTCTAACAAAGAAATATTTTTTTCAAATCGGACTCTTAGAAGCAGAGATATCGACAAAAATAAAATATGCATCTATGCCCCGTGGTGGAAAAACCATTTCTTTTTTTTTAAGAAGAAAGTATCCTCAAAAACTTTTTCAACGTGAGCGGTATCGGTCCATGACACAATTTTTTCAGTCAAAATTTTAGAAGCTCAGTTTTTGCTGCAAATGCATCAGAAGCAAAAATTAACACTTACGCCCCCTGGTAGCCAAACCATTTTAACCAAATATTAGAAATATATGCAAAGCATTTTCCATCAGGAGCTGTATCCGCTGCAGAAAGAATTTTTCAAATCGGCGTTTTAGAAGCAGATATATCTTGAAAAACGCAATTTACCTTCACGCCCTCTAGCGGAAAGTCAATGTATTACTTGAAAAATTCTGAAATTATATAAAAACATGTAGCACCACAAACTCTATCCAACACGGAAGGAATTTTTCAAATCGGACCATTAGAAGAAGGGATATTAACAAAAATAGGATATACGTCTACGCCCCTGTTGGAGAAACCATGCATTATTTTAAGAACAAAATATTCCGAAAAGGTTTATTGACGTGAGTGGTATCGGTGCACGAGCGAATTTTTTCAATCGAAATTTTAGAAGCTCAGGTTTTGCTGCAAATACATCAGAAGCTGAAATTAACACTTGCGCCGCCTGGTGGTCAAACCATTTTTTTACCCAAAATTAGAAATTATATGCAAAATATTTCCCATCAGGAGCTCTATCCTTTGTGTGAAGTATTTTTCAAAGCGGATTTTTAAAAGCAGAGATATCAGGAAAAAAGGAATTTATTTTTACGCCCCCTAGCGGAAAATCTATGCGTAACTTGAAAAAGTGACTATACCTACAATATCTTCGACATAAATGGAATCGTAAGGTAAAAGAATTTCTTCAATGGGATGTTTAGAAGCAAATATATGGAATAAAATGTATTTTTAATTCGATATCATCTGCATTTACGCTCTCCAGCGGCGAAATTGGGCATCAAATAAAAAAAAATTAAAAAAAAATAAAAAAACGATCATCATTCGCACATTTCAAGCTTCCCAATGCAAAAAGAATGTTTCAAATCGGACTAATAGTTGCAGTGATGTAATGTCCATTGGCGTACTGACGGACAAACCGGTAACATAAGCACGATCTTTTTTGACAAAAGACGTGGTAAAAAGTAAAGACGAATTATCTTGACTCTTTGTTGACTATGTTTACTGGTCCGTCATGCTTACGGCAGGGAGTTATGACAAGTAAACCAAGGAAGAGCTTTACTGATGTTTTTTCTTTTTTCATTTTCTGTCTCTAGTCCTTAACAAGAAGAATGACACCGAATTTTCGGTTGTAATGATCATGTCTTTTGAATCCCTTGGACGCAAATTAAATTTATCAAAGTTATTCAAAGTCAATGCAACCGGTTAGAAAAAATCAACCGGATTTCTACAATCGATAAAACATTCAGAAATAAAAACTGCTACTTACTTACACTGTGACTAAAAAGTTTGTCAGGAAAATTAAGAAATGGCACACAAAAAGTTTCTCATAGCACAAGAAAGGTATCGGAGGCAAAATGATTTTCGAATCGAAAAGTTAGAAGAAAATGTATAGAAAGGAACATGATAACACTCTACGCCTCCCAGTGGAAGAATTTTGCGTAATGGGGAGTTGACAATAGGCGAAAAATATTCTTCATGGGAAAAACTATGCAAAGGAAAAATAACTTTTCAAAACCTTTTTCTCGCTATCTCTGTTTCTGGGAGACATACCCAGAAACAGAGATAGCGAGAAAAAGGTTTTGAACTTTACGCCCGCCAGCAGGAAATCTGTGCATTATTTAAAGAGGATAATGCTCCACAACTCTGTTGTGGTGAACGGCATACAAAAGACATTTCTCAATACGGGTTTTCAAAGCGGAGATACAGCTGCAAGCAGAAATATGGCCGCCCCGGTGGCGCAGTGGTCGAAGCCATGGCCTCTGATCATTCGTCCGAAAGGGGTCCGGGTTCAAATCCCGGTGAGGCATGGATGTTGTGTTTGTCTTACGGCCCTAAC
The DNA here is from genome assembly GCA_039090855.1 of Macrothele yani. Taxonomy (NCBI): domain Eukaryota; kingdom Metazoa; phylum Arthropoda; class Arachnida; order Araneae; family Macrothelidae; genus Macrothele; species Macrothele yani. The sequence goes on along the minus strand of CM076992.1, from coordinate 54,696,136 downwards.
TCTCTCCCTTCCCTGGAACCAGTGACCCTAAATTAGGGACGGGCGACTGCTTATAGCCCATTGAGTTGCTCACGGTGGTCGTTAAACCTCCAATCAAAAAACAAAAGAAAACAGAAATACAAAAACAACACCTAGCGACAGAACTGTGAATTACAAAGCTGCTCAATACGAACCTGAAGTGTTCCACAAGGTAAATGACATCCGGTGTTGAAAGGAATTTTTAAATGACACATAGAGAAGCAGAGGGATTGAGAAAAACACATTAAACATCGGCGCCCCCTAGCGGCCAAATTGTGCCTTATTTTGGGAAGAAAATACGAACACAGGGTTTTCATATTTAGTAGTACTTGACCGAAAAAGGATTTTTCAATCAGGTTATTAGTCCTGCAGATATTGCAGTAAACGGAAACGGGAACTTACGCACTCTGGTGGCAAACTTGTGCGCTAAGAAAAATATTAAATTATATGAAAAACATTTCGCAGTGGAAACGCCCTACAACAAAGAAAGAAGTTTTCAAATTGGACTCTTAGAAGCAGATATATCGACGAAATATGATATTGATCTACGCCTCCTGGTGGAAAAACTATGCATTATTTTAAAAAGAACGTATTTTGAAAAGATTTTCCAAGGAAATAATTTTTTCAATCGAGTTTTCAGTAGCTTAGATTTTGATGAAAATACATCAGAAGCGGAAATAAACCCTCACGCCCCCTGGTGGCCAAACCATTCTTTATTAAAACTCAGAAATCTGAAGCAAAATACTTCCCATCAGGAGCTGTATCAGCTGCAGGAAGAATTTTTCAAATCGGAGTTTTAGAAGCACTGATATAGGGGGAAATGCAATTTACCTTTACGTCCCTAGCGAAAAATCCATACCTTACTTGAAAATTTTGAAACTATACGAGAAATATTTCGCACATGAAACGCTCTTCAACAAAGAAAGAATTTTTGAAATCGGACTCTTAGAAACAGTGATATCGACGAAAATATCATGTACATCTACGCCTCCTGGCGGAAATACTATGTTTTATTTTTAGAAGGTATTCTCAAAAGGTTTTCCGAGGTGAGCGGAAAATCTTTTGAGAATACTTCAGATTGGTCTACGAAAAAACTTTTCTAATCGAGTTTTCAGACGCTTAGATTTTGCTGCAAATACATCAGAAGCAGAAATAAACACTTTAATGTAATACACTTTAATGTAACAATGAAGGTGGTACATTTCAGAATATACACTGCTGGACAATTGCTAAGGACGGACCATAAACGGCTATATAGCGCATAAAAAAGTAAGTGTGGTTGGATGCCAAGTGAAATAAAATAATGTCAGAATGCCAGGACATTACAAGAAAGACAATTTATTGTGCTGTGAAATCTAGAAGGCTTTGGAACGTGTTCAAGGGACAAACATGCCATTTTGTGCAGAATACGTAAACGTGAAAAAAATGCAATTACCGTCCGCAGGCGTTCCGGCGTAAGATGTCAATACGGGATATGGCCACCATGGAGGGAGATGCAAGATTCCACACGTCGTGTCATGCTTTGCACAACATTATCAAGCAGCTGTTGGAGTAATTTATCCCATTCCTCTGTCAGTGCACGGATGAGGGTGTCCTTGTTTATTGGAGGGCATTGGCGACCAGCAAGACTCCTCCCCAAAGCATCCCACACATTTTCAATGGGATTCAGATCTGGAGAACGTGCTGGCCATACGAGGCGTTGAATATCCTCGCTCTCAAGACACTCCTGGACAGCAACTGTTCGATGACATGTTGCGTTGTCGTCCATGAAAATGAATCTATCACCGACAGCACCACGGAACATGCGAACATGAGGTAGCAGAACATCATTAATGTATCGTTGGCCAGTCATAGTCCCAGTTGGAAGCACATAGAGGGACGTACGGCCATTGATCATGATGCCAGCCCATACCATGACACTACATGTCGGATATCGGTCCCTTTCCTGTATGTTTGCTGGACAATATGCAGTACCACTATCACGCCAGATCAGTTGTCGTCGACAATCAGACGATAGACTGTATCTACTCTCATCTGAGAAGAGGACAGCAGACCAGTCGTTATCAGTCCAATTGGGATGTTGATGGTACCATTGCAAACGGGCCGTACGGTGACGTCTGGACAATGGGATGCACACAACAGGACGGGGGCGTATAGTCCTCCTTCATGCAAACGTCTGGCGACAGTTTTTCGGGAGATCCGCTTGCCAGTAGCAGCCATACACTGATTTGCTACCTCACTAGCTGTGCTGCGCCGGTGTCTTTTTGTTGATAGCACTATGTACCGATCTTCTGCAGGTGTCGTACTGCGAACACGACCTCCCCCGTGACATTTGCTACACTCTCCATTTGTTTGAAATGATTTCCAAAGCCTTGAAACAACACTGTGGCTGACGTCGAACTCCCTGGCAACATCTGTTATTTTTCGCCCTTCTTCAATCTTGCCAATAATACTGCCACGCGTAAAATCATCTAGGTGATATCGGGAAGACATACTGAAAATTGCAAGTTCGTCAATTGATTCTTTCCCTTTCAACTTTGCGTTTGAACAACAACGGTCAATACGCGTCAAATCCTTTATATCTCTTATCAGCGCTATGACGTCGCGAACAAGTTCGGCAATCCAAAATGTGCATACGCACAACACGTCTTACTGTATCCCGCACTTATGCTAATTTCCACCTTTTCCTGCCTTCCATTTTATGGTTGCTATCGTTGCTATTGTCATCCGTCCTTAGCAATTGTCCGGCAGTGTATTACTTCACTTAATGTGTCAGATGTTACAAACACAAACAAACTAATTTTTCATGGTAATCGCTCATAAAAAACGCGATTATTGTGCATATTAAGATATAACAAGGTTATTAGTAAGAACTTGAGAATGTATTCTGTGTGTGGATGGGGACCTTTTTGTTACTGGGCTGCTATTTTTACTGATGACCATTAGGAACATAAAATGAAATGAAATTTTTGTACCCTTATTTTCACAGATCTTTCACTTTTTATTTTATAATAATTCTGCAGTTAGTTGGTCAAACTGCAAACTGCAAACTCGCCCGTACTTTCTTACATAAGCGTTTTTTTTTCACGCATACAAAAATAAGTGCATATTGGGGTTGAAAAAAATTCCTACCTTGGCTTTTTGACATTTGTACATTGATTGTAAGAAAAAACAAGAAATAGGTTTTTACCTTTCCAGCATTATGGTGTTTATTATTTGCTTACCTTACCACCATTTATCTGTTCATTGATGTTTTGTAACGAGCTTCTGTTCAAAACAAGCCCTCTTCACAATTACCATAATTTAATTTCGTTGCCCAAGTAATTATAATTTTAATTCTCACTTGCTTATTAGCGAAATATGAGTTTTTTTATCGTTCTGTGAAGCACTGAAGGTGTACACAATTGATTTTTGCATCTGCTTTGTAATTTATTGCATACAGAATTTACGAATATTTCAGAAATGAGTATATCATCAACTTTCTGTCTAATAAATAAGGTATTCAGATTCCTTTTATTTTAAAAACTAATTTTTGAAAATATAATTCTTTGACAAAGATTTTGCTTTCTCAGTAAATCAGGTTTTTTAATTGCTCATTTCTGAGCATTTATTGATAAAATCCAACAAAAAAGCACGTCAAGATGTGTATGAAGGAAATGTTAGTATCATTCTTCTTCGTTGACCTACCAGGAGGAGAACTTACATGCTTGGATATATGCTAATTAATTTAATAAATGTCAATTCCATCTGCGAAAGGTAACCCGCTTTTTTCCTCGATTAAGGAACTTACGATTGTGATCTTTAGGGCAGGGAAAGCCAAATCCTTGCCCGCTAGCCACAATGTTGTGCACAAAAATGTTTCTGGTAAGCCCCAGATCTGAGTTGAAATCACATTATATTATCAGGTTATCCAGCGAAGAAATATTCTGTTTTTATGAAGCAAGTTTGACGTCTCCGTTTTCTGCGAACGCTTACTATACTCGTTAATTCGCTGTCACTCAGCTGGAATAAAATTGAAGGAAATATGTTTACGAGCGCGAATCTCTAGAACTACTCGCCTTTGGTTGCAGAGCAGGTGGTCAGTTTTCTGCAGAAAATAAAATAAAAGCAATGATGATGAAAAATGTTTCACACTTCTAACAGTGTCTGAAGATAGCCAAGTGACGGCAACTCTCTTTCGCTCTCTTTCCGGTTTTTTTTTTTTTTTTTGCGCCAGTAACACCCACTGAGACGCCTTGGTTTCTTTCTTAAGAAATTCAAGGGACATCATCCATGCTCTAGCCTCTATTACTTTGAAGAAAAAAAGAAGTAGCGGGGATGAGGGGGAAGCCTGTAAGTTGGCGCCGCTAAGGTCAAGACCTCGTTTATTCGTAGCCGTTTCTACAAATTACACCCGGTTAGAAATATCCCGTCAGAAGTCTTGACAAAGATGGATATGTGTCTGCCAACCCTCCTTCCCTAATCCACTTCACTTGAGGTTTCTCAAACCAAACGATGGAGTCTCGAGGTGAAAGAGATTTTTCTAAACTTATTAAACATTTTTTAAACTGCTCGTACCGATTCCGAACAAACAAGACAAGCACCCACATTTCTCTTTTTTTTTTTTTTTTTTTAAAAAACCCTTGTAATCGCGAGTTACCTGTCTCTTGCATCTCCCCTCCCATCTTTTGAAGTGACCTTCTTCCAGTTGCTTAATTCTCGTTTTATTACAGCAAAAAATGTAAAACAATCTAGGAAAAATTTAGAAGCGCCATAGAAATTTAAGACCACTCCGGCTTAGTTATTTTATTGTCTGTCCAGTAAACAGTGGCTTAGAGAGGAAGAAGTTGGGTAGGGGTTTATAAAGTAGCATGCAAAATTTCGACATTTTGATGTATGCAATTCTAGAATTTCGAATACTTGAACTAAAGGCCTACAGGGTACTTAATTCGGTACCCGGCCCGACCCATTTCAGACTTTTATCATGTGTTCTCTCCCCCCTCCCCTCCCCCAGTATTGTAAATAACGCAAAGCTTCCTCTAGAGCAGTGGTCTTCAACCCGTGGCCGGCGGAGCATTTTATAACGGCGCGTGAGATGTCCACAACAGAAATTCTAAAATGAAAAAAAAAAAAAAAAAATGCAATTTTCGAAATTGCATTTTTACATGGACTTTTGAATTTCCAAATCTGCTGAGAGCTATGCTGCTGTAAATTATACGATTGAAATGTTTAAAGAGAACAAAAAATATCGGCATATCAGGTACCTACTTCGGACTTCTTTGCAACATACAGTAGATATCATGTTAACTGCGTCGTTTCTTTTTTCCGAAAGTTATGTTTTAGTAATCAAAACCCCTCTGAAATAATTGATATTCATAATAAATACACGTATTTTTTCTTTCCTTTTACTTGCATTCAACGAATCCTATTTTATTTTGTTATGTGGTCCGCGATTCAGAGAAGGTTGAACAACCCCTGCTCTAGAGAAACAATTGAAACTTAGTACAGTTCGTTTGCTATTCTACGATACAGTTCATTTCAAACCTAATACAGTTAGTTTGCTATTCGACGATACAGTTCATTTCAAACCTAATACAGTTCGTTTGCTATTCGACGATACTTTGGCTACGGTTGAACACCCTTCAGTTTTACACGAGTTAGACGTGGGAACACACTTCAGTTTTCCGTAAATCACTAACAGATCGTTAAAAGGCTTTAATTTTAATGTTCGATTGCTGTTCGACTACCACTCGATAGATAGGAGCTCCTGTGGTTCGTAGTTCAATTGTTCGACTACCAGTGAATATTATTTAAACCTTCTGCAAGCCGATAACATTCCGACAACTGGTATCGTAAACTACGAGCATTTTAACCGATACTTCATGTTTGCTGGCTCATTTCCGCTTCGAACTTTATCTTGAAGTTTTGCCATTTGAGATTCTCATGCCATAAAAATTCGGAAAATGGGCTCTTTTTGAAGTTTTCTTTCTGTCGTTCTGTTAGGAGCCTGACACTGGAAATTGGGTTTCCGGGTTTTCTACGTCCGAATGTTGAATCACTTTTGAAAGAGGCCCGGGAAACACAATCTTCCCGTTTTCATTTGCTGTCATCTAAGGGCTTCGAAGATTCCTATCCCGTATTTTTCGTTACCTAGGAAAAAAATCTGCTTTTAATGTTAGAACTTTTTATCGACTGCCGCTAATTCGATTGCTTTTAGTAGTGTCTCTTACTCAGGTTGAGATGGCCCAAAACAGCCTGAGCTTCATATAAACCATAAGCTTCGTTAAACCATTGAGACCCTTCGTTCAGCAAGTCTGGATACGAATTTTGCAGTGAAGGTTTTTGGACATTGCAGTGAAACGGAATTGCCAGTAGAACAGAAACTGCATGTACGTCATCAACGAATGATTACTTTAAAAGGAAAGTGCTCATTGACTAGAGAAGCTCGCATGGTCCAAGCAGCTGGTCAATTTAAAGAGAAATAAATATGTGACATGCAGCACATGTGAAAACCGATAATCATGTGTAACTATTCTTTCAATGTGCGTTTACTTGATCCAGCATATCAGTAAGTCCCCACATCCCGGTTGGTTGGTAGTTTGATTTTTATGGCGCAAGGGCCATGTTTGGCCAAAGAGCGCCAGACACAAGACAAACAAACAGTATTAAAAATGTGGTAAAAAGCTTAAAATCTGACTGATCATGTAAAACTGAAAAATGAGAACGATGGAAGGGCTAAAAAAGATAATGAAACAAACAGTATTAAAAACATGATACAATGATTAAAATCTAGCTGATTCAGTAAAGCTGAGAAATGAGGATGATGATAGGGCTAAAATCTAGATACGTTTAAAATAGTCAATTTCTTTAAAAAATGAAAAAATAGCAACAGTATTGCAGTGGTCATTTAGGAGCCGCTGCAGTGTAGCGGCGTCCTCGTTCAACAAATGAGAATGAAAGAAATGAAAACGTACATCACGAAAACGAACACAAGTACACAGAAGATGAGTGATGGTGAGTCGGCAATTGCACGTCTCACACATCGGCGCAGTGTCGCCACACAGCAAAAAGCGGTGAGTGAAACGACAATGCCCAATGCGGAGACGCGCGAGCACCACTTCCTCCCTACGGTTCCGACGATATGAGGATTTCCAGACTTCAAGATTAGGCTTAATACGATGCAGTTTATTTTCCACCTGTTGGTCCCACAGACCCTGCCACGTTCGCTTGATATGGTCGCGAACAAGAAAGCGGAAATCCCGGTGAAACAGTGGCAAGGGTGTGACGACCAAAGAGGAAGCAGATCTAGCAGCGGCATCAGCACACTCTTACCCGAGATTCCAACATGCCTGAGAATCCAACGAAATTGTATCTGGACACCGGCCTCGAGCAAAGAACAAAGAAGCCTTAGTACGGTAAAAAGAAAGGGGTGGTCACAGCAGTCCAACGATGACAATGACTGTACAACACTCAAAGAATCAGTGTACACCACAGCCCGTTGATGAGAGCCCGACTGAACATGAAGTAGTGCAAGATACACAGCATGCATCTCCGCCGAAAACACCGTGGCCTCAGCTGGGATCCGCGCAACAGAGACGCCATCAATACAAACCGCCGCGGATCCAACGACTCCGTGCATCTTGGAGCCATCAGTGAAAATGGGAGTGTATTCAGAATTGAGGGCACGGTGCTCAGCGAAGAGCTGCTGGTACACTGACGCAGGTGTTGAGGATTTCTCGAAAGATGTAAAGGTGGTATCAACCATGACACCAAGAGGGTGCCATGGAGGATTCCCAAAGCCCCTGGTCTTTTCAACAAGAGACAAGTCGAGACCTACATCACGGGCTACGGCAGCCATACGAAGACCGAAGGTTGAAATGCACGAAGGCCGGTTCCCGAATAAACGAGTATGCTGGAGATGAAAAACTGCATCGTATAAAGGATGGTCTGGAAGAGATCTAAGTTTCAGGTAGAATTGAATAGACAGCTGCAGACGGCGTAATTCAAGCGATGGTTCGTTCGCGTCAGCGTAAATGCTAGGAATTGGAGATGTTCGAAATGCTCCCGAACAAAGACGCAGTGCTTGATGGTGAATAGTGTCCAAAGGCCGGAGAACGGAACGACGAGCAGAGCCATACACGATACAACCATAATCCAGTTTTGACCGTATTAATGAATGGTAAAATCGAAACAAAGACATTCTGTCTGCGCCCCACGAGACTCTCGAAAGGATCTTAAGAATAGATAGAGCCCGCAACCAGGAAATCTTGAGCCGCCGAACGTGCGCACGGAACGTAAGCGCACGGTCGACGGTCAGACCAAGGAACTTGGTCTCCGGCAAAACTGGTATGGCTGCACAGTCTAAATACAGCTCTGGGTCAGGATGGAGGCCACGCCTCCGGCAGAAATGGACACACGCTGTCTTGTCGGGAGAAAGAACGAAACCATTGCTATGCGCCGCTTTAAAGATCTGGTTAATTGTAGACTGCAACTGCCTTTCAATAAAATGCATGCTTGATGACGAGCAGAAAATGTGCAAGTCATCAACATAAACAGTGGCCGAAACCGCAGGAGGAAGATTTGTGAAAAGACAATTAATGCGAAGGATGAACAATGTGACAGATAAAATGCAACCTTGAGGAACACCTTGTTCTTGATGGAACGGTGCCGAGAGCGTCGTACCCAGGCGCACCTGACACACCCGATTGCGAAGAAAATTTACAATGAAGGTTGGAAGATTTCCTCGCAACCCGCATGCATGGAGGTCACGGATAATACCGTGCCGCCACGCTCGATCATAGGCTTTCTCAATGTCAAAAAATACAGAAACCAGGTGCTGCCTACGCACGAACGCCTCACGCACAGATCTCTCAAAGTGCAGGAGATGATCGTGAGGTGAACGATGACGGCGAAAGCCGCTTTGTGATGGTGAAACTATTTGGTGATATTCTAAAAAATGAACTAACCGGGAATTAACCATGCGTTCAAGAACTTTACACAGACAGCTAGTGAGAGTAATTGGACGATAACTAGAGGGAGACTTGGGATCCTTGCCAGGTTTGGGAAAAGGCAGAACAATAGCTTTTCGCCAAGACTCCGGGAAACTGTGCTCCGACCAAATACGATTGTATAAGATTAAGAGATTCTCGAGAGACGACTGCGAGAGATGACGGAGCATGTCATAGTGGATGCCATCGGGACCGACAGATGTAGCGCCGGACCGATGCAGAGCCACCCGTAGTTCAACCATGCTGAAGGGGGAGTTATAACTAGTGACGTTAAAAGGCGCAAAGGAGATTCTCTGGCGTTCCGCAGTGGATTTAATCCTCAGAAAGGAGGAAGGATACGCCAGGTCACTCGACACGGAGGCAAACGCCTCCCCCAAACAATCAGCAATCTCCCCGACTCCAGCATATGTGCAGCCGTTACTCTCGAGAATGGAGATCTGGTGAGAGCTGTAGTTACCCCGGATTTTACGAATCTTGTCCCACACACTTTTCGAACTGGCACGTGAAGTGAGAGATGACACATACTGGATCCAAGACTCCCTCTTGCTACGTCGACGCACCAACCGAGCATAGGAATTTGCTCGTTTCAATGTAACGAGATTAGCATCGGTTGGATAACGCCGAAACGTGGACCAGGCCTTATGTTGAGCTCTCCTAGCCGCTGCGCATTCAGGGTTCCACCAAGGCTTCGGACTTCTGGAGAGTGTCGTAGATGTTTTTGGTATAGAAAGATCAGCTGCCTGAAGAATACAATTTGTGACTTCAAGAACCGCTGCGTCGATTGACTCTTGGGTCACCATTGTAGAAGATATCAATGCTGACGGTGTGAAGACCTCCCATCTTGCACGCTCCATCCTCCACCGAGGAGGGCGGGAGGCAGAAGATGGCATGCTCGCATGATGCGAGAGCAAAATCGGACGGAAAATGGTCGCTCCCGTGGAGGTCATTACACACCATCCACGACCAATCAGCAATAATCGATGGTGATCCCAAGGTCAAATCGATCGCACTGAAAGATCTTGTCGGTTCATGTGTAACGTACCAGGAGATGTGACGTACCTGCCAGAAGGACGCACACGAGGGAGATGATGTAACGTACCAGGAGATGTGACGTACCTGCCAGAAGGACGCACACGACATAAAGGCAGATAGGAATCAGAATAAAAGGTCCGCGTAGCTTAATTGGTAGAGCAACTTATTCCGGAATGAGTGGACCCGGGTTCGAATCCTGGCGCGGATAGAAATGACGGAGAAATTCACTTCGTTATAATGGCGCCCGAACTATCCGGATGACCCGACCGTTCAAAATGTCGCAATGGTGTGATGTTCTTTCCACACCGCGAGATAGGAAAAATAAGAGAATCCCTTCTCCAGCACTTCGAAAAAAAAAAAATAAGGGGGAGATGATGTAACGTACCAGGAGATGTGACGTACCTGCCAGAAGGACGCACACGAGGGAGATGATGTAACGTACCAGGAGATGTGACGTACCTGCCAAAAGGACGCACACGACATAAAGGCAGATAGGAATCAGAATAAAATGCCCGCGTAGCTCAATTGGTAGAGCAACTTATTCCGGAATGAGTGGACCCGGGTTCGAATCCTGGCGCGGATAGAAATGACGGAGAAATTTACTTCGTTATACATGGAAGTACGTGTCAGCACCGGTGTTAAAAAGGCACAGAGAGGTCGAGGGCAGAATAGACTCTATGCGACGACCTCTCGTGCTAATGCTGACACTACCCCACAAATGATGATGGGCATTGAAGTCACCCAAAAGAAGAAAGGGTGAAGGCAGCTGATCAACCAATCTCTCCAGAACAGAGACGCTCACGTTCTCGTCCGGCGGCAGATAGACACTGCAGACAGTAAGAGGCCCAGGCACAGATATTCGCACCGCCACGGCCTGCAAAGTTGTGGATATCGCAACGGAAGACACCGGAACACTGTGAGGGACAAGAATAGCGACTCCTCCACAGGCGATGTCTCCCGATGCATTATCTGTCCGATACGCACTGTAGCCTCGAACTGAAAGCAGGTCTGATGGTTTAAGCTTCGTCTCCTGTAGACAAAGGCACACCGGAGAGTAAAATGAAAGCAGATGTTTCACTTCATCAAAACTCGTCCGAAAACCTCGACAGTTCCACTGAATGATTGAAGCCATGGTTATAAGTGAAATGAAAATGAAAATGATCAAACGAAGTCAGGCTCCATCACCCCTGATGGGGGTTCCCCCAGATCTGGAGGCGTGTGACAAGAGGCCAAGATGGGAGCATGCTTTGTCCCAAGTGTTTTAACGGAAGGCGCTTGGCGTTGAGTTGTTTGCTGAGATTTTTGAGGAGAAGAAACGTTCTTGTTATCCTGGGCTTTGGTTTTCTTTGAAGAAGAAGTGGCCTGAGTTCCCTTGCTGGTGGTGGAATGAGTCTGCATCGGCGAAGTGGTGGGTGGCGCTTTCAGACCCCTAGCTCGAGACTGGAGTGCCTCCAGTCCGGCTACGATGATATCGTCCAGCTTGTAGGGACATTTAGTAGGGATCTGAATGTCAGTTTGAATGCCGATTGTAGATTTGGCAACCACCACTGATGCATATGAGCGCCGATCAGAAGAAGCAGGAACTACTCTCCTTCTGGCCTCAGGATAGGAAATATTCTCCACCGTCTTTAGCCTTTGAATTTCTTTTTCTTCCTTCCACTTGGGACAATCTTTGGCTGATGCTGCGTGTGAACCCTTGCAGTTCACACAAAACTCGGCCTCGGCCACACATTCCTGTAAAAGATGTTCTGTGGCACCACAGCGTGCACACCTAGGATTGCTCCTGCACGACTACTGAGAATGGCCATAAGACTGGCACCTAAAACATCTCAAAGGGTTAGGGATGTACGGGCGTACATCTAGGTGAAGATACCCTGCCTTGATGGACGTAGACAGGGAAGGACTGTCGAAAGTTAAAATGATGTTGCGGGATGGGACGGACTGCCCATTCCACCTGAAGAGGATACGCCGCACACCCGTAACGTGTTGACTCCTCAGTTCTTCTAGTAGTTCTTCCTCAGTACACTCAACGAGGTCCTGAGAGGAGACAACACCTCGAGATGAATTTAGGTATCCATGAGGTGTTATTTTGATCGGATTCTCAAGCAGCGTGGTAGTGTTTAGAAGTGTAGAACTGTAGGCCACAGTGGACATTTCTACCAGAAGATCTCCAGACTGCAGTTTCTTTACGCTCTTAGGAGAGCTTGCTATAGATTGAAGCGCTTTGTTAATCCAAAATGGACTTTTGGAACTCAAAGGCTTTGAAGGGTCCAATGAGTGCACAAAAAAGAAAGGAGCATTAGAAGAATCAGGAACATGTTTTTTTGCGGAAGGGGATGAGCCTTCCTCCATACCTCTTTTGGTTGTTGGTTCGTGGGAAACAGAATTGAGAGCCATGAAAAAATTTTTGAATTCGTCCGCCGACTTCCCCACCCACAATCGAGCCCAACGAGGCAGAGCCGGAGGTCCGCAAGCCCAAGTGGGCGCAGGACACGGCTCTAGGGATAGGAAGCGGATATAGCAAGTTGATAGGGCAGACAAGCGCTCGGCGTGCACCCAGACTTTCCCATGCCTGGGGAACACCCCTTTGGCATGCCCATCCTATCCCCAGACTCACCCTGTCGTGCGAAACGATAAGCCGTTAGAGGTCTGGGCTCCACTCGGCCACAGACCTCATTGACTAGGAGTGGGTTAGTTCCTAGCCGCCCGTTTAGGGTGAAGCAGGGGGCAAAGAGGAGTGTTGGCAACTGGCGACAACAACACCCAGGCCTCCAGAAACCTCAGCCTCCAGCATCCCTGTTTCCACGTTACGGGTCACCGCACACGGCAAACGTGCAGGTAAATCTAGCTAACCAGCTCGGAAGAACAAAGAAAGGAACATGAAATGGAGAAGATAGGACAGAAAACGAGAAACTAAAATCCAGAGCTGGCGCATAATCACAACCTCAGCAGCCTACAACTGAGGCGGGTTCGTGTCAAGTGAAAAAAACAAAAAACATAAAAATGTGAAAATCATCACATATAGTACATGTCGGCTCGGGCCGTGGGGACGCCAACCCCCAGCAGCTGGGTGAACAGCTGTCCCTTCGGGTACATAATCGTACAAGACGAAATGAAAAAAAATGATCCGTCACAAGGTCAGCTCGTTCCGTAGGGGCGCCGCTCCCCAAATAACTGGAAAACCAGTTATCCCCGTGCGGAACCCCACATCCCGAGCTAACGCTCTAACCGATTTATCTGTACGTGTCGCTCTGCAGTCAAATTACTCCTTGCTCCAAAAATTTTTAATTACGAACAAAAAGAAAGAAAATAGAAGGAAATTCTATCACCAAATAAAATATGCGAAACAGCTTAAAAGGCAGTCTGTCGGAATTGTTAGTAATCGGCGAACAAAGATTGATACAGGAAACCTTATCATTCGAAAAATGGGAACAAGAAACATGAAAGAATGTGTTATTTGCAGTAACAGAGAAAAAAAATCCGGACAGAGAAAAACAAACTTAATACATTTGAAAAAGTGAAAATCCTCCAAATACGTGGCGTCAGTGAGTAAACAAAGACATCGCTCTTTCCACATTTTAGCAACACACAGCAACCGAAAAATTGTTATTCGGCCACTGTTGGGGAATCGAACCACAGTTCTCTCGCTATCTAGCCGAGCACGACACCACGTGTTTTTCTGTCAGCTTCTGACATCATAAATCCGTAAGATGGGCTCAGCTACTGAGACGTCTCCATCTGGTGAGCATTAACGGCACTGGCTATAAATTAATTACAGCAGTTAAATCCAAAGTGAAAATCCTCCAAATGCGTGGCGTCAGTGAATAAACAAAAACATCGCTCTTTCCACGTTTTAGCAACACACAGCAAAAGGCACCATGTCGGGTTCAGCGATGAGTTCCAATTTTGTCTCTGTGCCAAAGATCGTCCAATTCGCGTCTGGCGACTGCGTTGCCACAGAGAGAATCTAGCTGTTGTCCGCAAGCAGCACACTACTCCCGAGCCAGGCATCATCGTATGGGAAGCTGTTACTTACAATAGTCGTTCACCTCTGATACGCATAACGGGCACAATGACAGGGCAGCAGTACGTGGATGACGTTTCACAGCCCGTGCCTTTGTCATTTCTAAGTGGCATCCCGTAGGCTATTATCCAGCAAGATAACAAGATAACTCATGGCCGCACACCACTAACATCACCCGAGCGTGCCTATAAGGAATGAATATGATTGGACGACGTTTGCAAGCTTCTCCTCTGCGGAACCCACCTATGGGACCAGGAAAATGTTGTATGTTCCCAGAAGATGACCCAGACATTATTAAAGGGCTCTATCATTCCATGCCGCGCCTTGTGTCTGATCGCATTGCACAACACGGAGGTCACACAAGGTTATAATCGTTGTCACGTGATCCTGTCTTGTACCCTTTCAAAGTTATGTGCTGCCTTGGAAATTAAATAATGCAGCATCCACCTCATGTTCAATATCTACAGTAATTTTAGGTGCGTTTGGCTCATTCTTTCTGGGCGTGGCCATTTCAAAGTCGAGCAGTGTATTTTTGGAAACCTGCCGCCTGAAACTGGTGATTCATGATACAAAAAGGTTTGAAAAAAATATCGGTTTTGCAAAATACAGCGGACAGTCGACACTCTTTGGACTAATAATGAGCACATATGCCACCGATTTATTTCGTTTAAGTGCTGTAAATTAAGTATTACAGTTTCCTCTTCGAATTATTTAAAATACTAGCTCATAGCCCGCGCCATGCACGGTTGGAAAAGCTGTGACTGAAATTTTTATAACACGAATGGTAAAATACAAATGCATAACTAAAATAAACGGTTGAATTATTAATGGACACTATAAGATAGATCGAGATTGACAAAATTTTCCTAATATTCCCTTGACTATTATATAGGTTAACAGATTTAAACCAGTCATATGACGGTCACAGTACGTTAAAGATTATATAATGTAAAAATTTAGGTAATAAAAAAATTGCAGCACGTCGAGCCTGAAGTTCTTCTGGAGTTCCTTGCTGCCGGTGAATTGCGCCTGAGAGAGCAGCTGCATTACGTCGATCTTACAGTTGTTCAGGAGTTTCTTGCTGTCAGCATTTAGCATGCGCAAGAGCATCAGTAATACACTGGTGCGAAAAAATTAAGGACGAAGAGGAGAAATTAGCATAACAGCGGAACGAGCAGGCAGAACGGACCGAAAGACCATTCGGGAGATAGACGGTAGGGCATGCGCATATATGCAGCATGACGTAGGGGGTGGGGGTGTCGGAAGGGTTTAAAGCACACGGGCGGTGTACGCTCAGCAATTCGGTGAAAGCTATTGCACGGTGTACATCGGTTTGAACGACGTCGAGTTGCTGCCACCGTGTGATATGGCCAACAGGCATCCAGATGACCTCGGGTAAAGTCATCTGGATGCCTGGATGACTTTACCCGAGGTCGCGTCATTGGGAAGTTGGAAGAAGGTCGAAGTGTGACTAGTGTGGCCGAGGAGTTCGGGATCGCTCACAGCATCGTTTCACGAGCTCGGTGAGCATTTCAAACGACAGGAACAGCTGTCCGAGAGTTTAGCAGTGGTCGTCCACGAGCAACCACGGCGGCGGTCGACCGGGATATTGTCCTACAGGCGAGAAGAGACAGACGGCAGACAGCGGGAGAAATCGCAAGGCACATGCAACAGACAACTGGACGTCCGTTATTGCGTTTTGCCGTGGCCAGGAGGCTGCACAAAGGTGGTCTATTTGCACGACGGTGTGTGCCATTAACGCCTGCTCATCGGAGACGGCGGTTTCTGTGGTGCCAGGAACACAAGAACTGGACACATCAGCAATGGGGTTGAGTTCTCTTTACGGATGGGAACCGATTTAGTCTGATGAGCGATTCTGGACGTATACACATCTGGAAAGAGCAGGGAACACGCAATCACACGTCCAACATCATCGAAAGGGACCGGTTTGGAGGTGGCGGAGTTCTTGTTTGGGGCGGTATCATGCTTGGTAGCCGTACTGACCTCCACATCTTCCAAGGAGGTTCATTCACTGGTGTCCGTTATTGTACCGAGGTTCTCCTGCCTCACGTGCGTCTGTTTAGAGGTGCTATGGGTCCTGAGTTCCTCTTCATGGACGACAACGCTACACCTCATCGTACAGTGGCTGTCGCAGAGCTTTTGAAGAGTGAAGATATTTAACGCATGGATTGGCCCGCAAGGTCCCCGGACCTAAATCCAATCGAACACGTGTGGGACCTTCTCTGGAGACGCTTGGCAGCACGTCACCAGCCGTCAGCAACGATTCCGCCGCTGCGATTGGCGCTACAAGAGAAATGGGCCGCGATGCCTCAACAGCTCCTTGACAACGTCGTCCTCATCATCGACAGACGTTGTAAATCCTGCAACGCAGTCAGGGGTGATCATATCCCCTACTAAAGACTGGATTTTTCTTGGCAGCCGCCTGTCACATGGACGTTTCTGTCTTCTGTCTAGTTGTGCTCGAATCTACCTTTTCAATAAAGTGCCTTTGTATTCTTTGGATTCCTTGTTTGGACGGTTTCTGGTCACTTGTCCCATATTCTTACATCTTGGGGATCTTATATTATGATTTGAGTCGATCTTCTGCACGACGTTACATTAGAAAAACCGTCTCATCCTTAATTTTTGCACGCCATTGTATTATATGTCTGGCTTGTGTTTCTTCAAAAGTTTCATTTCGTCTGCGATTAGCTCTACCTTCGTTCAAGTTATGCAAAGCATTAGAAGATTGGTTTGCACGCCATCGCCGTTGTCGTTCTCTATTTAAGCGACTTTTCTTTCGGCTTTATCTTCTTCCATCTTGTACTGCAAAGAAAAATTCCACGGAACCAATAGTTTTTAAAATTTCCATCACAGTGAATCAAAATTACGCATGCAGTTACTTTCTTACAATTTTACCTGTTCCTTTTTATGAAGTAAAATAACGCTGATTCCTTTTTATGAAATAAAATAACGCTGATTCCTTTTTATGAAATAAAATAACGCTGATTCCTTTTTATGAAATAAAATAACGCTGATTCCTTTTTATGAATTCTTTTTTATGAAACAAAATAACGCTGATTCCTTTTTGTGAAATTACTCTGCAATGCTATTCCTTTTTATGGAATTACTCTGCAATGCGAAGAAAATGAAATGAAACATGACATAACATCTACATAACAGAACAAACGTCGCAGACAGTTGTTCGAGCACGTGCGTGTTGCCACAGATGAAGTCGTTTGTTTTACTAACTTTATTTTTATTTTCCGGTATTTCTCCTTGATTTTACATATCGGACGCTAACGGTGAGCTTAGTTCCGATTTCGGCCACCGGATAAAAGCAGATGGCGCTGCAAGTACTGAATGACGTCAGAGCGTTAGGGACAGGCGCATGCTATTATATAGGTTTTATTTATGACTGTACCAGTAAAATATAATTCAGGCGAAAAACGTTGATCGCAAATGTTTGAAATATAACAAAACATTTTCCAAAATTTTAATTTCCTCTTTTCAAGAGAGATGTCAACCGATGAATTTCCCCTTTCTTGGACTGCGTTTAATTAAGCTTTTTGGTTTTATTTTATTTTACTTTTTACCCTTGCTGCTTTCGTAACTGCTTCCAAAAAGAAACACTGAGGATTTCTCTGCTGCAGTTAAAATCAGATTCATTGCTTTTGGGTTTTGAACCAGTATCATGAAAACGGCAAGAATCTGTCTCTTGTTTTAAGAAATCATACGAAGGGATGCTGAAAAGTTCTTGGCCTAACCCTTTTCCTGTAATTGTAGCATTATTTTGTCACTGCAGCTCGAAAAAGTGTTCTTTTGTATTGTAAAGTGCCAATTTTCAGACTAATAGTTCTTTTATTTTGCAGATGTCCTGAACTGAATCATGTCAATGGAAAGCGTTGAATTTTCGAATGTGGAACTCCGGGCTGTCATGAAATTTTTGTTCCTGCAGAAGAAAACTGCAAAGGAAATCTATGAGTGTATGACGCAAACATTAAGTGACTAGTGCCCGTCATATTCCACTGTGAAAAAATGGTGTGCCAACTTTCAGCGTGGAGACTTTGAGACCGAAGATGCAGCAAGATCTGGGAGGCCTTCAACAGTGACAACACCCGAACTTGTTGATCGTGTTGATGACTTGATTTTGTCAGATCGGCGAATCTCGGCTAAAACAATAGCTGAGACACTGGAGATATCCAGGGAACGTGTTGGGTTCATAATTCATGAGCACTTGGATATGTAGAAGATGTCAGCGAAGTGGGTGCCCGAATGTTTGAACGCTGATGAGAATCGAAAACGAGTGGACACTTCCAAATCGGTTTTGCAGCATTTTGAGACATCTGGTGATAATTTTTTGCAGCGACTTGTCACTGTTGATAAACGTGATTACATCAGTACGATTCAGAGACGAAACAACAGTCCATGTAGTGGCGGCACTCGGGTTCTCCACGGCCAAAGCAATTCAAGACTCAAAGGTCTGCAGGAAAGGTCATGGCAACGGTATTTTGGGATTCAAAGGCGCTTTACTGACTATCTCCCGAAGGGCCAAACAATAAATGCTGAATACTATTCCAACTTGCTGTGCCGATTAAAGGCGTTGAAGGAAAAAAGGCGAGGAAACTTGCGGAAAGGTGTTCCCTTTTTGCAGGACAATGCGCCGGCTCACAAGGCTGGCAAGATAGTGGATGCTTTGTGGGATCTGGGGTTTAGGTCCATAGACAATCCGCCCTACTCACCAGATCTTGCTCCATCAGACTATTTCCTGTTTCCAAACCTTAAAAAAAGTTTGAAAGGGAAGCATTTTTCGAATGATTCGGAGGTGATATCAGCAGCAGAGCAGTATTTGAGTGATCAGACTTCAGAATTTTTTTCGGAAGGGTTAAAGGAATTCCAGAAACGCTGTGGCAAGTGTGTTGAACTTCAGGGTGAATATGTGGAATAGTCTGCAAGTTTCATGGCTCCAGCCCATTTCCTTCTTGGTGAAACCGAGAACTTATCAGCATTCCCCCGTAAGCGTTTTCATACCGATAAAAGTTAACGTCTTCCCGTGGAAGGTAGCGAAAGTAAGCAAGAAAGATGACACCGAATTTTCGGGTGTAATAAGCACGTCTTTTGAATCCGTTCTGACCCAAATTAAATTTATCAAAGCTTTTCAAAGTCAATGAAACCGGTATGGAAAACAATAGTATCTGACGGAAGAAAGAAGTTTTTCAATCGGGTTTTTAATCCCTCAGATATTGCTGCAAACGGAATCGTGAGCTTACGCCCTCTGGTTGCAGACTTGTGCTTTAAGAAAGATATGCATTTATATGAGAAACATTTCGCACCGGAAACGCTCTCCAACACAGGAAGAATTTTTCAAATCGGACTCTTAGAAACAGAGGTATCGACAAAAATAAGATATGAATCTACGCTCCCTGGAGGGAAAAACATGCATTACTTTAAGAAGAACGTAAAAAAGGTTTTTCGATTTGAGCGGTATAGGTCCACGAAAGAATGTTTTCAGTCAAGTTTTCAGAAGCTCAGATTTTGCTGCAAACACATGAGAAGCAGAAATTAACACTTATACCCCATGGTGGTCAAACCATTCTTTACTAAATATTAAAAATTATATGAAAAATATTTTCCATCAGGTGTTGCATGCGATTCAGGAAGAACTTTTCAAATCGGAGTTTTAGAAGCAGAAATAACGCAGGAAACGCAATTTACCTTTCCCCTAGCGGCAAGTCTATGATTTACTTGAAAATTTTGAATTTACATGAAAAACATTTCGCATCGGAAACACTATCCAACAAAGGAGGAATTTTTCAAATCGGGCTCCTAGAAGTAGAGATATTGGCAAAAATAAGATATACATCTAGGCCCCCTGGCGTAGAAACCATGCATTATTTTAAGAAGAAAATGTTCTTAAAAGGTTTATCGACGTGAGTAGTATCGATCCACAAAAAAAAAAAAAAAAAAAAAAAAAAAAAAAATTCAGTCGAGATTTTAGGAGCTCAGATTTCGCTGCAAATACATCAGAAGCGGAAATTAAGACTTAAGCCTCCTGGTGGCCAAACCATTTTTACAAAAATTAGAAATTATGTGCAAAGCATTTTCCATCAGGAACTATATCTGGTGCAGAAAGAATTTTTCAAATCGGAGATTTAGAAGCAGAGATATAGGGGGAAACGGAAAGTCTATAAATTACTTGAAAATTTTGAAATTATATGAAAAACATGTCACACTGGAAACACTATCCAACAAAGAAGGAAGTTTTCAAATCGGACTCCTAGAAGTAGAGATATTGACAAAAATAAGATATATTTCTACGCCCCCTGGCGGAGAAACCATGCAATATTTTAAGAAGAAAACATCCCGAAAAGGTTTATTGACGTGAGTGGCATCGGTCCACGTAACATTTTTTTCAATCGAGACTTTAGCTCAGATTTTATGGCAAATACATCAGAAGCAAAATTAACACTTACGCCCCCTGGTGGCCAAAGTATTCTTTACCAAAAATTAGATATTATATAAAAAAAGTTTCCACCAGGAGCTGTATCCGCTGAAGAAAACATTTTTTAAATCGGAGTTTTAGAAGAAGAGATATCGGGGAAAACGTCATTTACTTTTGCGCCCCCTAGCGGAAAATCTATGCGTAATTTGAAAAAAGTAACTGTACCTAAAATACTCTTCGACATAAATGGAATCGAAAGATAAAATGATTTGTTCAATTGAATGTTTAGAAGCAAATATGTGGGATAAAACGTACTTTTAAATTCGACATCATCTGCATTTACGCCCTCTAGCGGCGAAATCGTACATCGTAAAAAAACGAAATAAAGGATCGTCACTCGTATATTTCAACCTTCCTAGTGCAAAAATAATTTTTCAAATCGGACTAGTACTTGCAGAGATATCGTGTCTACAGACGAACGGACGGACAAACCGATAACATAAGCACGATTTTTTTTACAAAAGACGTGCTAAAAAAAAACTCAGTTTCTTTAGTGTTAATGCTGTTAAACAATGATATTATTTTTTTTTCTATTTTCCAACGAAGGAAGCAGATTTTCTTTGAAGTATACATACGCAGAATTACCAGTTTTTTTCAGTCTTCCCATTTCTGGTATGCTAATGAGCAGCAATAAACTTTTTCCTGTAAAGTAACAACAGACAAAAAGGTCACCACCGTGTAAAAAAGATGATTTTTCTCTAAGCGTCTTAACTCTAATAGTTACTTCAAGTAAAGTTAATAAATTAAGTATAATTCCAATGAATGATTATTTAAAAAATAAAATCGACGACTTCTGTGTTTAATTTCAGCCGTTGTGTCTATAATTTACTACATCGTGCTACCGTTTTCCAATCATGGAAGGGGCAGATCTAGCCCTCTAGCTTCATTACATTTTACATGCCAGAAAATGCAGTTGACTACTTGTCATGAAGTTACAACACTGATCTTATGGGTTAAAATCAGGTACGACATTGGCATTGTGTCAGCTCCTTGATTCTGGTTCTCGCCCGTCCTGGCGCCAAAAACCAAACCCATTTGTTTTCTCGTGGTTTAACCACCACGTGTAGCAACACGAAGGTCTATAGCAACTACCCGTCCTTAACTTAGGGCCATTGGTTCCAGGGAAGGGAGAGAACCAGCGTCGTATGAAAGACATACCATACATACCTCCTCTGCGATTCGAATCCAAGCACAGCTTGGGCGATTTGTCAGAAACTTACGCATATGACTACTCAGACACTGGGGTGGTGAGTTTTCATTAGGGAAAGGATGATTTCCATTAGCTTTTGTTTTAAGAAACTTGTCATATCTCCCTCCAAAAAAAAAAAAAAACAAAAACAAAAAAAACCCTGTTCCATCGGAATGAGTTGACTCATTTTTCCTTGTCATTTACGACACAGTCGTACAGATTCCAATATGTGTGTAATGGGATAAGCTTGTCAGAGGTCAAAATGTGGTGGTTGTTTATTGACTGTAAGAAGGTAGGTTTTCATTTTTGCTAACAGAATTAAAATTTTTATCGCTAAATCTGTGTTACATTTCACTCTGAATATCCTCCTCTCCTCAAAATACATGTGCGTCCAGAATTTTTTTTATTAAATACCGAGAAGATAGTTTTTAAAATCAGTAACCCATATATTGTTTAAATTCGACTCAGAAAATCTTTGCTTTTGCTAAATCTTCTCACAGCAGAAAAATGAGATTTCAAAGTGCTTATCGATTCCATTCATCCCTCTACTAAGCTGCGTGACACTATATTTCAAACGATAATCCAGAAAAATAGAAAGGATTTTTACGTGGTGAGTGCCCTGGACTTTTTAACTGGGCTTAGTTATTCCTCTTCCTCCCCCCACCCCAAACATAAAATTTGGATTGAATTTTGATGCAGGTGATTTATCAGTTCGATTTCATCCCAAATTAACTATATGTAATAGAATGAGGAACTCATCTCACGTTTTTAAGCTTTAGTACTAATTTAATTTCGAAAAAAAGCTTCTTTTCGAAATTTTGGTACAAGGTTGTATAATGAATTAGCTTTATTTGCTTTCCGCTAAGCTAATTATTATGAATGATTCTCTTCCTACCAGCTAGCTAATGATATACTTGTACTAAGCTTAAAAATGATGAATTCAAAAAGGTGTTGTTACTAGTTAATTACGAACTTAAACAAAGTCTAAACGCTGGTTATTTATAGGAATCAATAAATGTTATAAACCTAACAGCCAGACAGAGGTCTGACAAAAACTATGAATTGAGAAAGACTGAACTTACTGAAAACTTCTTTATTTCAACGACTCTTGGTCAACTAAGGCACACACAACACTTGTAGAACAATAATGAATAATCACTCCTCGTATTATACACGCTCTCGCTTAACGACCACAAGCTCTCCTCATAACAACACACAAGCTCTCCTAAGTCTCGATGAACGCGCCTATATACTAGCTACCACCACGTCATGACTTACACTCATTGCCAGATCACATTCAGCGGGTGAAATAATATTTCGTTCAGTAGGAAGATAATTTACATAGTAAAATAAAGTAACCAGAGATAGTAAAATCAAAAGGAAAGTGAATATAGAGTATACGTTACAGTTGCACCATGTTGTTGGGTTTTGTTTGCACCACACAACGGTGTATCTTTTCTCGGAAGACGTGCAGCAGGTGCAGCACCACTTTTTGGTAGAACCTACCACAAAATTTTAAACGGTGTAGGTGGAAAAGAAGCGATTTAATTTTTGATTGATTACATGAATGCGATGGGCGAGGTGACCAGTAAAATTTAGCCTGACCGCTATGTCAGTACGTCGTATTACACGGCATGGCAACGTGTGGAAAGGTCCCTGGCTGGTGTCCTGATGTATCGCCCAGCATGCATCGTTGATCTGTGTCCACAATTCATTGACATTACGAGAGGGTCTGCGAATCGCGCTGGCCAGGCAGCGCCTGGACACTTTGTAGGTACTGTCTGCTGATGTTCTCAGTGTGAGGGCGGACGCTATGTTTTGAAGCTGGGTATCAGAGATACCACGGAGATACGGCAACAAAACGGGCAGCAGCACCTCATCGACGTGTCATCGTGCTGTCATTGTATGAGACTCGTGGCTGAATACAACATGGTTCCATCCGTCCCACCAAAAATGTCTGGCACGGCACCACTTCAACCTTGCGCGATGATGTGCTACGGTGAGTGGCAGTCCTCGTTATGGCTGGAGAGAGCGTAATGCTTTCTCAGCCAACCTGCGATTCAATTCCATGTCGGTACGGGGATTACCATGGCTGCCTGTACACCTCGTCAAACATCATCCGTTGTGGATTGTGAGGCTGCTACGGCTTGCCGTCGAGTGCAACGATCAAGGTGTTCGGACGTCTGCCAGCATGCACCAGTCCTACTACGGCGACCCACTTTGCTGTCCTCCAACTACTATAGCCCCATTCGGCCGACAGTTGTTGCATCTCGATGATTTTGAGACGCAGGGACGAACCAGTGGATGAAGCCTGTGGTAAAGGTGTCCGTGTGATGGTAAGATTCCTGATGACGTCGCCCAGGCATTCTCACTCCTTACACGTGCTTTCGCCACCGAGATCTCTCCGATTCCGTGATCTACATGCCCAGGTGAAGACGACCAAACTTAGCTACACCGAGCCATTTTACTCCTTTATTCCCCACCTATCACGTGATTAGTTTGCAACTGCAATAATTTATATGAATCAACTGCCGACGCATGCCTACCAATTTGCATGGGGCTTCGACAAATACCTCCTGATTTTGCTTTTTCTATGTCGAGCAGTTTATTTGAGCAAAAGTGACATTTGCTATAACCATTTCAGAAAAAAACTGCCAATTATTCAACTGCTTTCTGGAAAACTGTCTCTTCAATTTCGGAACAATGAAGTAATTATTGCACTGATTTCTGGAAACTTTATAACATCTTTGATGTTTTGTGGAAAAACTAGCTCTTAGAGATGCCGGTAGATGAACATTATATTTTTATATAAAAATTAATTTATGGTTACTTTAGAAAAAATCTTTCTGTTTTGTTTCTTTTTTTGTGATTCTTTATGGATTGTCACAGAGAAGCATATGCATTCAATTTCGTGCTGCCTTATAAAATGTCTTCTAAGTCTGTATCAGAGGAACTATATATTAAAAAGACAGGTAAGATTTCTCTATGAAATCTTATTAAGTACAAACACTGCTATTAGATTTTACTTTATAAAGGTAAGAGTTCTGTGTAAATTATTATTGTTTTTCCTTTTCCTCTATAATTTTTTTATATTTTATTTCCTCCATTCTCATAGATTTTCAAGCCACTTCGCAGACGATACATTGAAAAGAACGGAGTACATAAGGTGTCCTCTACAGGAATGATATCAATTGAGGGATTTAACTCCATGGAAAATGATCTCCGGTATCGCTTATCGTCGGTTAACAGCACTAACAGCTACGGCCTTCATTTGTGTTATTGGTCTCTTTGCCGTTTTCTTGCCACCGGAATCAGCGTATCCAAACATTAGCTACTATTCTTCGGACCGTCAAGCCTTTAAAAGAACTCGAGTGGTACAAGCCGCGGAAGAATACGCAGAAGATGCTGAAGTTTTGTCAAAAAGGGGGAGTGTTAATGTATTTGAAGAAAACAATAAGAGAAAGCCCTCGCTCGAATCAAATAATTACGTATCGGAAGACAGGTATGATGATGATTACGATATCGTGGAAGATGATGAATTTGATGAAGAGGAAGATGATGATAACTTTCCAGAAAACGACGTGTTTCATAAAGGGGACTTTGATTACAGCCCTAGTGGTCTCAAATCGACGAATTCATCACCCAAACAAATAATTTCTGGAGGTGATAGCTATATCCCATTTTTTAAATTTTCAAGCACTTTATTGTCTGCAAATAAACTGACCAATAACAAAAGCGTTTTTCTGTCAAAGACAACAGAGCAAATTCCCTCATTTAGAAAAGCGAATCATCCAAACTCAGTGTCTAGTCAAAGAAATACATTATATTCCGCTCAGTATTTAGTTCCTTCCCATAGGAGCCGTGAAATACTACGGAGAAGAAAAGTGATGTTGAGAACTTCAGTAGGTCTGCCCATTGTTGAGGACAAAATTTTCTTTTCGAGAGAACTAGAAGAAATGACTCCAAAAGGTAAGTAGTATCTAAAGCGAATATCAATTTTTCACGTAGTAAAAATACACTGCTGGCCACCCAAAATGCAACACCAAGAAGGAAGCATCCGATTGGCCTGAAATTCGCAGCATGCGTCGCCCGCGAGAGGACATGCAAACGATTAGCATTTCAGGGCATATGCAAATCATGTGCGCCCGGCACACCACCCAGAAACACTCTAAGAAGGGTGCACAGAAGGCGGGGTGTAAGTAGTGGAAGTGTGTTCTGCTGCCTGACCTGTGCGTGGGAAGCTTCCTGACGCCTCGTCGCAGAATACGGCAGTCAATCCAGCACGTTTCGGAGTTCGACAGAGGACGAATAGTGGCTTACCGCGACAGCGGTTTATCGTACCGAGACATCGGCGCCCGTGTAAGACGACATCGAGCCACAATAAGGCGAGTATGAATTCGGTGGGTGCGTGAGGGAGGGACGGACCGACATGAGGGATTGCCGCAGCCGCGGCACACCACCGAACGAGAGGGCCGGCATGTTGTGCGGCGGGTATTGACGACTCGCACAGCCACATCACGAACGTTAGTGCAGAAATTGGGGCGTGTTAGCGACAACCTGTGTGAGCACGTACCGTTTGACGTCGTCTGCAGGAGCGGGGACTTGTCGCACGGCGCCCATTGCTCCGATTGCCATTGACGTTAAACCACCGGCGAGTGCGGCGGCAGTGGGCCGTTGAACGCCGCACCTGGACTACGGAATGGCACAACATTGTCTTCTCAGACGAATCCCGCTTCTGCCTGCAACAACACGATGGTCGGATCCGCGTGTGGCGGCACCGCGGAGAGAGACTGTAGGACGTTTGCGTTATGCGTCGCCATGCCGGTCCGCCGCCTGGCGTTATGGTTTGAGGCGCAATTGGACATAACACCCCCCCCCCTCTGGTACGCATCGCCGGTACACTCAACAGCCACCACACCATCTCCGACGTTTTGGAGCCTGTAGTCCTCCCTTGCATGCAGGTCCTGCCAACGGCCACGTTTCCACAGGACAATGCGCGCCCGCACGTGGCACGCATCGTGCAACAGTTCTTCACTGCCCACCAGGTGTCACTGCTGCCGTGGCCCGCCTGCTCTCCCGATATGTCGCCCATCGAACACGTCTGGTCGCAGATCGGCAACCGAGTGGCCCGGGAAGCACCACCCACGGCTACGCCTGATGAACTGTGGCAACGTGTGGAAGCAGCCTGGACCGACATGCCCCAAGCCCATATCCAAAGCCTCTTTCGTTCGATGCCGCGGTGTGTAGCGGCCGTTATTGCCAGCCATGGGGGTCACATGAACTATTGATGTTTGCGTGTTCCGCAAGTCGCACGGGCCTGTAAGCTCAATCGTTTCATCTTTGTATCTGTTGTCATGTGTCCGGTAAATCTGGCTTTGCTATCTCGTGTCCTTCTTGGTGTTGCATTTTGGGTGGCCAGCAGTGTACTTTCGATACAACCGCAAAATTTAGCCATGGATTTGCAAAATTCCTTGTGACTTGCAAATCTATCTGCTAAACATACGTAGTATTACTGTGAAATGTTTGTCAATATATCGAAGTTAGTGTCCCGTGTAAAATACTTTTTTCATCAACACTTCAAGACTTACACTCACAGACCTACACTCCCAGACCTCCAGCACTCTGCTTCTGCTAACATCTAGATGACAAGCATAACCCAGTGGTTTACGTAGTGTTCAGGTGGATTTCTGCGATATTTTTTGTTGGCATAGATTGTCTATCCATTTGCGGTCAATTACAGGCACACCCATTTTTAGAATTTCCTGTTTCTTAGGAGACGATCTATGACATACTGTCGTACACTGAAGTGCCAGAAAAACTGGTATAGACGAGCTTATGCAAAATACATAGCAACGTCACCTATGCTCGTACTCGGTTGCGTCCGCTAGTGCGTATATAAAGCGATAGGCATCCTTGCCAGCTGTCAGAGCTGTTTTCGGCATGAGAATGACAAGTAATAACGATTTAAGCGATTTTCAACGCGGTGTCCTATTTGGTGCTCGTGAGATGGGCCATAGTATTTCGGAGGTAGAAACGAAGTTCGGATTTTCACGGACGACCATGGCAAGGGTGTACCGTGACTTCAAGAATTCCGGCAAAACTTCCAACCTACGATACCAGTGTGGCCGTAAAAAGACATTGGGTGAACGTGACCATCGTCGGCTGTCAAGAAACGTTTCACGCGATAGGCGCGCAACACTCTCGCAGGTATCATCGGAATTAAATGCTGGAGTCTCAACAACCATCAGCGTCCTGACTGTTAAACGTACCCTACATGATATGGGCTTCCGGAGCCGACGCCCAACTCGAGTCCCCTTGATGGGTGCACGACACAGAGCTATGCGCCTCGCTTGGGCACGGCAGTACCGCCACTGGACCAGGGCCCTAGAAGAGAAGGGCTGGGTCATTCCTTTGTTTGAGGACGAGAATTTAAGCTCCGGCGAGGGAGCGGTTTATGGCCGCTGTGACGTCATGGCGAGGACAGGCACTTTTTACCACAGGTCTCTCCCTCTATTATGTTGGCAGTAAACCTGCAAACGGAGTGATTTTTTTGTTGCTCGCATTTCTTTGTGAGTAAACGCGTCTTTTTTATATTTGTTTTAATACAAAAAATGTCTTCATTTTGTGCCCTGGCTAGTTGTAAACATATGCAAAGAAAACCAAGGACCATGGTGTGGTTTATCACGTTTTCCCTGTGAATAACAAGGGCATGGTAAAGGAATGAATTATTAAATGCAAGCGTGCAGATAATTTTAAAGCTGAAATAGCAAGAATTTGTAATGACCATTTCCACAGTTCAGACTATGAAGATGATATGAAAAATCGCTTGCTTGGACTTCCAGAACGCAAATTTCTGAAACCTACAGCTGTGCCAAGTTCGATTAAGCACGAGAACACAGGCAAATGAAAAGGTATTTACGCCACAATGCTCTGAATCAAATCCCAGGACTTAGTCCAAAAAAAAAAAAAAAGAATGCGCTTTGAGGAGGACGTTATTTTCAATGAAAAAGAACGTTCAGAAGAAGAAATAACATTTGCAACAGTATGCATGTATTGCTCAAAAACGGAAATTAAAAACAAAATTCTCACTATTATCAGAAGAGTTATCATGATGGAAAACATATAGGCAGCTTAAAGAAGAAAAAGAAACATTTCCACAGAATTTTAAGAGCTAAAAAGCAACGTTTAAAAAACAACCGTTCACAGATTCTG
Organism: Macrothele yani; assembly: GCA_039090855.1. Taxonomy (NCBI): domain Eukaryota; kingdom Metazoa; phylum Arthropoda; class Arachnida; order Araneae; family Macrothelidae; genus Macrothele; species Macrothele yani. Next base: position 54,667,172 of record CM076992.1, on the reverse strand, counting down.
CTTATGAGAAAAAGACTATTAAAAGAACACATATAAAACAAAAAACTGAAACAGATAGAAATAAACCTTCAGAAAATTTTTACGCCTTTACAACTAGAATGCATCGCAACGCAAAAGAATTGGACAGAAGAAGAAATTTCTCGTGGCACAGTAAGTAGAGATATATCTAGGAAAGCTTATGATTTCTGGAAGGATAAAACTGGGATCCCTTTACCAAGTGCAAGCACGTTAAAATGATGGTGTGCCAAATTTATTTGTCGTCCTGGAATTCTTCACAACGTTCTGCTTCTTATGAAGAAACGTAGTGAAAACCTATCAGAAAATAGGTTTTCACTCTTGGGGGATAACAGTCCCTTCTGAGGTCTGGATGAGAACCATTGAATATTTTGAAAAAAATTCCAGTCAATCCACGGAAATGATTTTTTTCGGGGAACGGGTGTCATACAAAAATTAAGAACAACTATAGAACAATAATTCCCGAATGTTTCCAAAGAAACTGTACGTATTTATTCTCGTGTGCGCACATTCATTCGAATTTCGGCATCTAAATCACAACAGAGCTTGAGTTTCATCGAGAAAAATGAATCAAAAGAAAACGAAGTGGACAAAGTCGACCGTTAGAAAATATTAGTTCCAAGGTTAGGAAACTTGATGATGGATGCGCCATACTTGGTAGGTGTACCAATATTTTTGTGCTTTGCTGCATTTCTTTCTTGATTAAATTAAACATTCATTTATTATAATTGAACTTCGAAACAGACACAATAACGGCTAATGAAACTGATAAATTGTTTATATATACGTAGTTTCAAACACAAATATGCACGCGCCCCTATGTCTCTTTAACTGTTGAGCTGCTGCTGCTGCTTTACTCAGTGTCCTCGCGGTGACGTCACGCTCCCGAGTGAGAGGTGTTCACGTTCGGACGCACGATGAGCCAGCACTTACTCTTTCTGAAGCCCTACACTGGGCACTTGATGACTGGAAACAAGTAGCCTGGTCTGACAGGTTGCATTTCCAACTGTATCGGGCAGATGGAAGGATTAGTGTGTGGCGCAAACCCCATGAAACCATGGATCCCGCCTGTCAACAGGGAACTGTACCGGCTGGTGGGGAGGGGGGGTCCGTAATGGTATGGGGTTTGTTTAGCTGGACTTCACAAGGACCCCTGGTACGTCTACAAACGTCTGTGACCAACCAACGCTAAGTGCGCATCCTTTTTGACGAGGTACACCCGTTCATGTCTTGCATACATGCTGTTGGGTTGGGCCTGTTCCAACAGCACAACAATGCACCTCGACACAAGTGTCGGGAGGCCACATTATGGTTAGAGGAGCATTCATCTGAGTTTGGAGTGTTGCCATTCCCGCCCAAGTCCCCAGATCTGAACGTGATAGAACACATTTGGGATGCCATGCAACGCTTTATCGAACTCAAGAATCCGAGACCTCGGAATACACCCGAATTGTGGAACGCTCTACTGGAAGTATGGTGTGCATTGCCTACAGAATATTTCCAGAAACTAGTGGAGTCCATGCCCCGTCGTATTTCTGCAGTCCTGCGCTTCCGTGGGGGACCTACCAAGTATTAGACTGGTGTACCAGTTTTTCTGGCACTTCAGTGTATATTGACTCTTAAGAATGCAGCATAACTGCATCCGTTGATGGAGTAGAATTTGATAAGTTCGTCACACTCCTTTGCTGTGAGCACCATTCTCACTTCACCTACTGCAACCTAAGACACGCTCACGAAATGTCTGCTACTGTTACCTCACCACAATCAAGAACAGAAAAGGGCATCACCTAATCCAGAGCCCTAATGTACACTAGTGTGCAAAAATTAAGGACAAGACGGTTTTACGAATGTAACGTCGTGCAGAAGGGCTCCACATCGACTCAAATCGTACCATAAGATACCCAAGATGTAAGAATATGGGACAAGTGAGCAAAACCGTCCAAACAAGGAATCCAAAGGATACAAAGGCACTTTATTGAAAAGGTAGCTTCAAGCACAACTGGACAGAAGACAGAAACGTCCATGTGATAGGCGGCTGCCAAGAAAAACCCAGTCTTTAGTATCACCCCTGACTGCGTTGCAGGATTTACAACGTCTGTCGATGCTGAGGACGAGGTTGTCAAGGAGCTGTTGAGGCATCGCGTACCATTCCTCTTGTAGCGCCAATCGCAGCTGCGGAATCGTTGCTGGCGGCTGGTGACGTGCTGCCAAGCGTCGCCCAAGAAGGTCCCACACGTGTTCGATTGGATTTAGGTCTGCGGACCTTGCGGGCCAATCCATGCGTTGAATATCTTCACTCTCCAACAGCTCTGCGACAGCCACTGTACGATGAGGTGTAGCGTTGTCGTCCATGAAGAGGAACTCAGGACCCACAGCACCTCTAAACAGACGCACGTGAGGCGAGGCAGGAGAACCTCGGTACAATAGCGGACAGCAGTGACTGAACCTCCTTGGAAGATGTGGAGGTCAGTACGGCTACCAAGCATGATACCGCCCCAAACAAGAACTCCTCCACCTCCAAACCGGTCCCTTTCGATGATGTTGGAGGTGTGATTGCGTCCAGATGTGTATACGTCCAAAATCGCTCGTCAGACTAAATCGGCTCTCATCCGTAAAGAGAACTCGACCCCATTGCTGATGTGTCCAGTTCTTGTGTTCCTGGCACTACAGAAACCACCGTCTCTGATGAGCAGGCGTTAATGGCACACACCGTACTGGTCGTCGTGCAAATAGACCTCCTTTGTGCAGCAACGGACGTCCAGTTGTCTGTTGCATGTGCCACGCGATTTCTCCCGCTGTCTGCCATCTGTCTCTTCTCGCTTGTAGGACAATATACCGGTCTTCCGCCGCCGTGGTTGCTCGTGGACGACCACTTCTAAACTCTCGGACAGCTGTTACTGTCGTTTCAAATGCTCTCCAAGCTCGTGAAACGATGTTGTGAGCGATCCCGAACTCCTCGGCCACACTAGTCACACTTCGACCTTCTTTCAACTTCCCAATGACACGACCTCGGGTAAAGTCATTCATATGTCGTCTACTGGATTGCCTGTTGGCCATATCACACAGTGGCAGCAACTCGACGTCGTTCAAACCGATGTACACCGTGCAATAGCTTTCACCGAATTGCTGAGCGTACACCCCCTTCTGACACTACCCCCCCCCACGTCATGCTGCATATATGCTCATGCCCTACGGTAGCGGACCCTAGTCTATCTCCTGAGTGGTCTTTCGGTCCGTTCTGCCTGCTCGTTCCGCTGTTATGCTAATTTCTCCTCTTCGTCCTTAATTTTTGCACACCAGTGTAGTAACAGCATTGTTCTGCAACATTATGGCATCGGCGACAACTTTAAACTGCACAACTGGAGGACTTGCGGCATGAGGGAAAACCTGTGAGACTCGTCCGCCAGTGCAACTTCCACGTGGTTGGACGAACTGGTTCTTCTCTGTGATCAGTTACACGCACTATACGATTCCCGCACGTTGCATTCGTATACATTCGTTGTTTCAGCCGCTAATGATTTCGTTCCAGCTTCATTCATGGTAGTCGTTTGCACACTCCTTTATGGTGGTGTAGACATAATGGTCTTTCCCGCTTCCGATTCGGATACATGTATAACTGTAACGGTGAGTCGCTATTACCGATTTATTTTCCTTTTTGCTTCTGTTTTTGTTTCGGGATTTAACGACCACCAGGAGGAACTCTTAGGGCTGTCCGCCTAAGTAGTCGTCCCTAACTTAGGGCTAATCTTTCCACAGAAGGGACAGAATCAGCGATATTACGCAAGCAAAACACACATGTCTTATCTGAGTCTCGAACCCGGGCCCATCTCGGACGATTTTTCAGAAGCCAGCGCATCAAACCGCTTGGCGACCGGGATGGCCATTTCTCTTTATTGCCTCCATTTCACAAGGGGTATTATATATTTGCCAAATTAGGGCAAATCTCATTCCTGACTCGGATTATACGTGTGGGTAAGTTGTGATGTTTACTTTACCATCACCTTGTAATGTAAGCGGGTATTCGGCAGAACTGCCTTATTTACGGCGGAGACCATTTAGCGTGAATATATGAAGTTCTAGCTGACAACTTCATATATTGTCTGGTCAATCATATAAGTTGAATTTCATTTAACTTGTCTAAACCAACTATTTCTATCACCAGTCGCATGTACTAAGCTCATATTGTACTTTCGAAACCAATTTCTCCAGGACGAAACTTTTTCACTTGATTTTCGGTAAAACTGTTAAAAGAGTGTTCCTCCGACGGTTTCGTGGGCATTGAATTTACACAGACGATGAATTCGATGTATTTGTCCCACTAATAAAATATACAAACAGAATCTGTCGGACAGGAAACGATTTTTTAAAGCTCTCATATTCTTGAAATATAATATGTAAATGACGATAAATTTGAATTCAAATTTTGCTTTGTTCAATATTTCTCAAGCACAGTTTTTATATGCACATGTTCCTTCAAAAATTATATACTGCATGAGTTCATTTTCATGGGCATAATGTGGAAGTGGTCCTGATAAAATGACTGGGCAGTGAAGGTAGGCTCGGTCCAAAAAGCATAAATTGAGCACAACGTATTCAGAAACATAAAATAACAGTAGATTGCAACACCGCACGAATGATATGTATATCAACTCGAAAGCTTAACATAAGAACTTGTATGAGCCTGAGAAGTCTCCGACACTAAATTGTGCAGATGGTAAGTGTGTTGACTAAAAGATACGGAATAAGCACTCGTATGAGTGCAAAAATGCTTGCTATACCACACCTAATGGTAAAGGTGAGTATATCTATCAGGGTTCATAAAATAATAAGTACTATGCGCGTCAGGGTGTATTGACAAACAACCCTTTGCGAAAGGTAAGTGTTTCGAAAAGAAAGCATAAAACAAGAGCTTCCGTTCTTGTAAAAAGGAATTGCGATTCAAATCTGGAGGAGAAAATCACAACTTCTGGACTGCATCTCAAGATGGATGCGCGGAGCAGTCAACAGATTGTCAGTGCCAAAGATTTTACAAAGTTATTAGGGAGGATGCAGATATACCGGTGTTGGTACGTAGAAATCCTGTGAAACGGTGATTTTGGATGAAATGTTAATTCTAAAACTCTGCCATTGTTTAAATTTTTTTTTCAAAAATCGGGGAAACTTCGGCCTAATGAATTTTCCATTGCACGGGATAAGAAATGGAGTTTGCTATTAGGAATATTTGGCAGCACGCTAGTAGCAATAGTGTTACGGGCACTATGTCTTAGCTCGAAACAAAATTTCTTTATCGAAATACACGAATGGACAAAAAATGTTGCATACGGAAAAGGTTCAAAGTTGGCTCAGTAATAAAATATGGTGTGAGTATCTTCCAAACAATAACACATCTGGATTGGAATTATGTTTTTTCCTTCTACCCCAGTAAAGGTGCAGGTCCCCCATTGTTGCCGATACACGCAGCAAGACGTCGAGGTATCGATACATACAAGTCCTTAATAGTATTTTGTGGAACATTCTACCGCTGTTCGTCCAAACGGATAAACAAGGTGTCGTGTGTCTCCGCTGGATGTGGATATCCTCTTAGACAACGTGTAGCGTAAAAGTCTCTTCGACTTCTACGCTGTTTTAACACATCAATACACTAGGAAATAGTTCCATAAATGAAAGAAAACCTTAACGGCCAGACGAAACAACAGAAGTCAACTTACGGAAAAACTTTATTCAGGCTGTAGAAGACACTTCCATCTGAACGATAACATCACATTGTACACCACACACCACACATGATCACAACACTCCTTTCAATAGTCATCAGTTTATAATACAACGCTCTCATACAACGCTCTGAATAATCGCTCTCTTCGACGCTCTTAATAATCGCTCTCTTCAACGCTCCTAAGCAATAGATCAGTCGTCCTTTTTATCTCTTGTTCTTATCTTATATCAGACATACGTCACATGCATTCAACCTCAAATGTGTTGCCAAACGTATTCGTTTGAGAGAAAAGATATTTCGTTAAGCGTGAAGAATACTGAGAATAAACTCATGATTTACATAGGGAAAGAAACTAAAAAAGGAAGGTTAATCTAGAATATACGTCACATCATCTCCCTCGTATTTTTTTTTTTTTTTTTTTGCCAAAAACCTATCAATTTTGCAGAGGTATCCTTTCAAACAATCTAATCATTCATTCAACCTTTCAGATAAGAACTTACAAAATAGATGAGATTTGTTGATCTGTTGCTGTAACTGACTTTGTACATATAGTCTCTAGACATCAATAGCTGAATTTTCTGTATATCAAATGTCCATATCATAAGTCGTGATAAATATTGTCACAAAACGTGTGGAGAACACTCATCAATATACATATAAGTAGCCTAGTAGTAAAAAAACTGCGTATGGCAGGAAAAAAACTACCACATTTCTAACGTGGTTAATTTATACATTCGTCCACTCCTGATAACTTCTCAGGGAAGACAAAACATTCAAACTAAGTTAATTGAATAGCCAACATTGTAATATAGTGTAAATTTAGTTAGTTGAAAAAAAAACTGCACTTGCAGAAAAAAATTCAACACCAACTCAACAAGTGTCAAGAACACAAAAAGGTTAGACGTGGAACAACAACACAAAAACCTTTAACTGAGCACTTCGCGGCCAGGGCCGACTTCGAACTACTCCCACGCATTCGCACATCGAATTTTGAGATGGGATAGGGAAACCCTGGAAAATCCTATCCTGGGAGTGAAATCTTTATAAATATCAACAAAGGCAATGCTGATTGTCATGTTATGCCGAAAAGACAACATCTCAAAATTAATTGACAAACATTTTTGTACTAAAAAAAATAATGTGGCGCAACACCAAAAAAGAAACAAACAAAAAAACATTACAGACTGACAAGATGATAAGATATGATATATTTTCGTTCTCAAAGTTTGAGAAAATAGTTCTGCGATACTTTGAGTGCAGAAAAGTTCAAATTAATAGTCTCTATAGGTATCAAAGTTCTGTGATACAGAAAAGTTCAAATAGTCTTCACAGAGCAAAGCTCTATATCATAAAAAGTTCCTTTGAGCTTGAAGATCAATAAAAAAAAAAACTTTAACAGTACCTGTTGCTCACAAAGAATACCCGTGTGCGGAGACGCTTATGTTGTTGTCGGGGCGACAACGGCACTATCGAAGCTTCCCACTTTGCAGGCTGAGGTTGCAAGTCACTGGATCACCGGAATGTGTCAAGAATTCCCGCGGACAAAGCAAGCTGACCAGAAGAGGCAGTGTCATCAGGCTGTCGCAAGGAAGTCTCAGGCTGGAGCGAAGAGGTCTCAGGCTGGAGCAAAGAGGTCTCAGGCTGGAATGCAGAGGTCTCAGGCTGGAACGAAGAGGTCTCAGGCTGGATCAAGGAGGTCTCAGGCTGGAATGAAGACGAACCCGGAATCTGAGAAGGATGAAGATCCGGTCGTTTCTTTGGTGGTCGAAGAAGCGGTATGAAACTTGAAGGGCGCTTCCGTGAACGACGAGGAACGGTGGAGGAAGGTATAGGCTCCGTCCGTCCCGAGCGAAGATTCCAAGGACGAAAACCTGGCGGATGCAAATGCTGGACTCTATGTCTGGATTGTAGCCCAACATTAGAAGTTGCACTAGGAGAGTGTGGAACAGGAGAGGAAAATTCAGGCGGCGGACGCTTTGTAGGTTTAGATGGCACAGATGGCGAAAGTGGACATGTTTGCTCTACTGCAGATTGATCAAATGTTCCTAAAGTAGGCAGCTGCTCACCAGAAACAGAAGGAAAGATTTTTGTACTTGAAGACTGAAGAACCTCAACAATATTGTCTGATGATTCAGATTCAGCAAGATGTACGACTCTTTTAGGCACAGGGGAGATAAAACTATCTGAAGAAGAAATGTCAGTTCTTGATCTTTTCAACATTCTTGATTTAAAACCAAACGGAGGCACTATACGTGAAGAAGTAAATGGAGCGATTGGAGTATGAGAAGCAGATGAAAAAGAACCTCGTTGCACACGACAAGAATATCCAGAGGAACTGGAAGCACTAGAACTCTCCTCTTTTGAAAAGACAGGAGACGGAGGAGTTGAAATAATGACAGCACCCCGAGTGAATGGAATAAGGTCAGAATGTGAATCGTTAATAGTAGAAGCAAAGACCCGCTCAGACGAAGGTAGCGAATCGGACAGGACAGAGGTGGGGTCAATAACTTCATCAACTATACATACTTGTGAAGTCCCATCCTCTGCCTGAGGATTCCTACTAGATTTAGGGTTAATAATTGCATCAGTGCTTCTAATAACCCATTTTCTACATTGCTGCACATGGGCAGAATGTAGGGAGCCATCTGGCTTCTTTAATATGACATTATTGTTGTGCAGATCTACCAATTCAAAGGGCATATAAATGTGCAGATTTTTTAACGAACGTGTGTGCAACGGAGAATTGGAAATGAGTTTCCAATAAGACCAGATCTCCAACTGCGAGATCTGGTTCCCTCCGTTTCGCATTATACTACCTAGCTTGGCTTAATTGAGCTCGACTGATAGCAGTCCGTGCCTTTTGCACAAGTAGTTTTACAGAATCAGGTGTTGGTCTTTGGTTGATTTCATCAATAATGCCAGTTAAATTCTCAAAAGGGGTGCGAATTTTGCGCCCTAGAAAAAGTTCAGCGGGCGTATGCCGCGTTGATTCATGAAACGATGAGCCAAGGGCGAAACAAAACATTTCAACGTGTTCGTCCCAACGCTCATGATTATTGCCAATGAAGGTTGATATCATCTTTAGTAATGTTCTATTCACACGCTCAGCCGGATTGGCTTGAGGGTGATATGGACTTATGAATTTATGTTTAATTTGAAGCCTCGCACACATTCGCTCAAATAACTCCGAAATGAACTGAACCCCGTGGTCCGAGACTACGGTACGGGGACAGCCAAATCGAGTGAAAACATTATGTATTAAAGTATCACATATTACATCAGCCGTAGCTGCTTTAATGGGGAATGCTTCCACCCATTTAGAAAAATTATCTGTAACAACTAAAATATAACGAGACTTAGTTTTAGTTGATAATGGATAAGGGCCCAATAAATCTATAGAGATAGTTTCAAAAACACAATTATTTGAACTACAAATAACGTGACCGGCCGGTCGTTTATTATCATAATTGTACTTTTGACAGTACTCACATGAGCGAATGTATGCGAGTATATTATTGTACATGCCCGGCCAGTAGGCTACGTCTCGAAGTTTAGTACGAGTTTTTCGTATGCCTAAATGGCCGGCAAGAGGAATATCATGAAATTCAAATAGTAAGGCCATGCGAAGAGACTGAGGTGTCGCAGGGCGGTACTCAGCTCTTGAATTCACAATTTTTTTATAATACAAAATACCATCGATGATCTCATAATTTTGACAACGACCCGCTAAAGAAGGTTCATTAGGAGCAGAAGAACCAGCGAGTAAAAATTACATATTTCCCCAAAATCTGGATCATTCGGCAGTTTAGAAATTATTTGCGCCCTTGAAGTTATTTCCGAAATAAGAAATAGGGAGGGAGGTTCAGTATCCGCCTGGGCACCAGAACTGACCGGACAGCGAGATAGTGCGTCAGGCAGTTGGTTTGACTTGCCAAGGCGATACTGAATTTAAACAATATATTCCTGAAGTCGAAGTGTCCATTTTAACAATCTTCGAGACAGATTCTTTGCTGTGGTTAAATATTGTATTGCCGAATGATCCGTAATAGCATTGACAGTTACATGATTGAGATAGCATTTAAATTTGGTGACAGCAAATAAAATAGCTAAGCATTCTCGCTCAGTAGCAGAGTAATTACGTTCTGCTTTATTAAGAATTCGAGAGGCATATGCAATAGGATGCCTTCGTTGAGATAGAACAGCTCCTAGACCAACACCTGATGCATCGGTAAAAATGTTAAATATTTCTGCATGGTTAGGAAAGGCTAACACAGGTGGCGAAACCAAGGCATGTTTAAGAGCATTAAAGGCAGTCTCTGCCTCCGTGGACCAAGCAAAGTGCTTGTATTTTCGTTTCAAGGCAAATAAAGGTTCGCATAGAGTAGCGTACCCCGGAACGAATTGTTGGTACCATCCGGTCATGCCCCAAAATCGTGACAATTCTTTCGCCGACTTAGGCCTCGGAAAGTCTGAAATTGGCTTGACCTTTGAGTCGTCAGTTAGAAGACCTTTAGGGGTAATTTTCAATCCGAGATATACTAGTTCGTCCTGGCCAATTTGACAATTGCTAGGCTTTAAAGTCAAGCCTGCATTATGTAGCAGTTCGAAAACTTGGTCCAACAGAGACAGATGCTCTTCAAAAGCCACAGAAGAGACGATAATATCGTCCAGATAGACATGGACATTAAGTCCGAGCACAGGACGTAAGACTGAGTCAATTAAGCGCTGAAACGTTGCTGGAGCATATGCCAAACCAGAGGGCATTTTCATTAACTCATATGCTCCAAACAGGGTAATAAATTCAGTTTTTTCTACAGAATCTGGGTGGACAGCCACCTGCCGATAGCCACTAGCTAAATCCAAAGTTGATAGCCAGTTTTTTGACGATAAGTCCTGGAGAATATCGCTAATTATAAGCAATGGGTAATTGATAGCTTTGGTTACCGCATTGAGTTTACGATAATCAATTACGAAGCGATACTCTCCAGATTGTTTTTTTGGAACAAGAAAAGCAGGTGCTGCCCAAGGACTAAGTAATTCTTTAATTATCCCCGAATGGACCATGTACCGAATTTGTTTTTGGAACTCAGATTTTTTTCTGGTTCGGACATGGATAAGGTTTACATGCAATGGGTTTAACTCCTTCCGTATCAATGGCATGATACACCACCTGTGTAAACCCTGGTTTATCAGAGAATAACCCATGTCTGCTGTGTAAAACTGACCAAGTTCGCTTTTATGTTCAGGTCATCTGTCACTTGCAAGAACTGCAGAAAAATCAATTGGCTCTTCTGGGGTGGGAGGACTAATATCAGGCATTAAAATTAGGCCATGTTCGAAATCAAGTGTGAGCTTAAACATTTTAATGAAATCCAACCCCAGAAGGCAATCCACGCGTAACTCCTGGATTAAAAAGAAAGTATAAGAAACTTGAACTTTGCCAATCTTGACAGGTAAATGAACTGATCCAGAGATTGCAAAAACATTATTGTCGGCACCTCGCAGACATTGCTGGGTGGGCTCGACACAAGCATTTGGAAAGGTAGCAGCACAGAAATCAAAATTTAATGCAGAGATGTCAGATCCAGAATCAATTTTAGTCGACACCACCACTTTGCCCAAGGTCACAAGAATATCAGGCAAAAGCGGAGCTTGAATAGTTAACAAGAGAGATCTGAGGTCTTCAGAGAAACGAGGAGATAGACTCCACCCATCTAACTCCTGGTGAAGTTTAAATTGTCGTGAAACTGATCAGAATATCGTGATTGATTTTGGAAATGTGGCGAACCACCAGGACGTGCTGAATTGTAGTAACGTGCAGGAGAGGCAGCATTATTATCATTAGGCTTGCCTTGCCCCCCCCCCGCACGGTGTTTTGGATATGTCTTGTCAACCGGGTAGTAATTATCCCGGGGACGAGAAACTTGGGTGTCCTGGTTTCCATAATGGCCAGGATGTCGCACCTCTGGTGCTCGACGACGCGGCGGCATCTAGACTGCTGATAGACGTTTCTAGGCTGATTGAAAAATTGTCTTCGATGAATGTCCTGCTTTGGCTGCTGATATCTATTGTTTTGAATATGAGGTTCATGGTACTGCGTAGGTTGGCGGTACTCTTGAATCTGTGAAGACTGTACTTTGCTGTGGCGTTCTTCATAGACTCGAACGAGTTTCAGGCACTCATGAATGGAGACAGGACGTCGAACTTCCAGATAATCCTGCAGGAAGGGATCCAGCTGCTGTAACAACGTGTCCCAAATCTGAGACTCGACTGCAGCGGGATCCCATAATTTGTAAAGTCGAACTGTTTCCAGGGCGAACGAGACCGGGCTATCTGACGCTCGCTGTCGCCTGGAAAACAGTTGTTGTGCAAGGCCGGCCTTATTGGTGCCAAAAGGAAAAACATCCAAAAAGTCAGCTCGAAATTGCTGATAGGTGCCCTCTGGTTTCATTCGACGCCACTGTCTGTACCAGACCTTTGCCGTGTCTTTGCAAACATGTGCCAGCAATAGGTATCTGACAGTCTTCTGGAACATTATAAAGGTCAAAATGATCGTCAAGATCCCCCCAAAACCTAAGCGAACTGCCGTTTCCCTAAATATAATAGAACCCGCATGGGGTACGTAATGAGCAAGAATTTTGCTCCTTCTCACGGGGGTGGTGGGGTAAATATTTGTTGAGGCACTGCGGTCGAAGTACGCGGTACATAAGCTTCGTACCTCGCGTATTCGCTTTCTGGTAAGTCAGAACCGCAGGCCTGGTATAGAGCGCTTGGTGAGTTATGAGGAACTCTTTAACGCTCAGTACGTAAATTGTCAGCTGTAGAATTATGAGCCTCATCATTTCTATAGCGGTCATAAAAGAGACCGATAGGATACGTTAAATTTGCTATTTTGGTGACTTCTATGAATTTGTTCGAAGGAATTCGGGCGCCAATGTAGCGTAAAAGTCTCTTCGACTTCTACGCTGTTTTAACACATCAATACACCAGGAAATAGTTCCATAAATGAAAGAAAACCTTAACGGCCAGACGAAACAACAGAAGTCAACTTACGGAAAAACTTTATTCAGGCTGTAGAAGACACTTCCATCTGAACGATTACTTCACATTGTACACCACACACCACACATGATCACAACACTCCTTTCAATAATCATCAGTTTATAATACAACGCTCTCGTACAACGCTCTTAATAATCGCTCTCTTCAACGCTCTTAAGCAATAGATCAGTCGTCCTTTTTTATCTCTTGTTCTTATCTTATATCAGGCATACGTCACATGCATTCAACCTCAATTGTGTTGCCAAACGTATTCGTTTGAGAGAAAAGATATTTCGTTAAGCGTGAAGAATACTGAGAAAAAACTCAAGATTTACATAGAGAAGGAAACTAAAAAAGGAAAGTTAATCTAGAATATACGTCACAAACGTTTCTGGACATCCCAGATGTATGTGTGCAATAAGAACAGATCTGGGGACATGGCTGACCCAGTAAGGGTGTTGACATAGCGCAAACATTGTAGGGCGACGCGAGCTACGTGAGAACGTGCTTTGTCTTGTTGTGTATGTACGGGGGGAGGGGGAATGGGGTTATGAAACAGAAAGTGCCGAGTGAAGAGGTCAAACGCTGAAAGTGTTGAAACAGTTGAAGGTAATACACTGGTGTGCAAAAATTAAGGACGGAGGAGAAATGAGCATAACAGCTAAACGAGCAGGCAGAACGGACCGAAAGACCACTCAGGAGATAGACTAGGATCCGGTACAGTAGGGCATGCGCATATGCAGCGCGACGTGGGGGGGGGTCGGAAGGGTGTAAAGCACACGGGCGGTGTACGCTCAGCAATTCGGTGAAAGCTATTGCACGGTGTACATCGGTTTGAACGACGTCGAGTTGCCACCACCGTGTGATATGGCCAACAGGCAATCCAGTAGACGACATCTGGATGACTTTACCCAAGGTCGCGTCATTGGGAAGTTCGAAGAAGGTCGAAGTGTGACTAGTGTGACCGAGGAGTTCGGGATCGCTCACAACATCGTTTCACGAGCTTGGAGAGCATTTCAAACGACAGGAACAGCTGTCCGAGAGTTTAGCAGTGGCCGTCCACGAGCAACCACGGCGGCGGATGACCGGTATATTGTCCTACAGGGGTCATTCCATGTCAAATCAACACGGCTTACAACCTCACCTCCTCAGAATTTTATGAAATTTGGCACACATGTAAAGGTTATGGAGAAATGAATTAATGCTAACGAACAAGTCTTTATCTTTTTTGGTTTCTGAAATACACAACTTCGAAAATGGACCGAAAGTTTCAATTTTCACTTTTAATGTATTACAAAATCGCCCATGTTTTCTTTCCTATTTGGCACAGAGCCTCGATATTGGTATCTTTGGAAAGCATTTGATGTGACCTTTCATATGATATATCACGTGAATATATTTATTTAATTTTTGGCTTTAAGGTCAAACACTTTGACCTCTGACCTGCCGTATCTCAGAAAGGGGTATTTTTATTTTTTTTCAAAATTTTATATGTTATCCGTATATTTACGTTCTACAATATCTGTGAATCTCAACTTGGGACCACAATGGGATAATCAGTTATAAATTTAAATAGGAAGCCCTATCCCTCATTTTCATACTAAAATCACTTACTTGTACATACACCATTTTGTACTGAAAAAGATTCTCTCATCAAATGTATACAAAACAAATGGATTTTGTGCAATCAAACAATTGCCTCCAAATGCTTTTAGCTTATTGAAAAAATATATATATATTTTGATATCTACTGAGTTATAAAAAGAAACTAGTTTGTCTGCATATTTTTTATCTAAAATGGCATATGAGCTATTACTTTTTGATAAAAATTTTTATCCTACAATGCATTATGTCTGATTAAAAAATATGCATGCCAGTAAGTTTATAGTTCTGTCACAATACTACTATTGAACAGATAGATCATAAAATGAAAAAGAAAACTAGCTTTTTAATTGGGGAAATTAAAAAAATAAATGGAAATCAACTTACAGATTTTAAATTTGTGTTTAACTGTCAAGTCCAGGAAACACTTTTGTTCATTCAAGCTTTTAGCTGTGGCATAATGCTGGAGCTATTTTCAAAGTTAATTTAGAAGATGCAGCATACATTTCACTAAGAGATAGTCTGTAGGTTCTGCCAGTAGCAGTTCGTAAGTCAACTTTGGTCAGTACTGAAGCTACAGGTATTTGTAATATGTCAGGGTTTTCAGGATAATAAAATGATGGAGATGGACCATGGGGATGGAGGAAGTTAACTTTGATTTCTTGTAGATCGTAATTCACACTGAGAATACATCCTACCCACCACTGTGCTTCATAAGCACAAGTTACAAATCCATTTAACTGTTCTATTTCAAGTTCTCTTTCTTCTTTGGTGACTTTCACTTCCTTGTTGCCTGCTGTGGAATTAGAAAAAATTGCATAGAAGTGTGCTACTGCTACATGGTATGAAGGCATGCAACTTCTGGGTGCCAGGGACAACACGAGACGACAAAAAACGCTCCTGTAAAAGAAATTTTTCTTTCTCATATTGCTGGGAAGTGACATAAGCAAATTGTATCCCTGCAATATTAGATGATGCCCATTCATACAATTTCCGGGCAGTCATTATTTGGTCTGTGTATAGACGCTGCAAGCTGGCACGAGCTGCTAGTCTCTTCACAGTTCCACCAATACCATCTGACACTCCTTTTCCATGAGCTGTAGCAAAGAAATGCCATTCTGCTTGAATTCCGAAATCCTTTATGTGACAGCACAGGTTTAAAATTTTTTTACGATTCTTGTAGTGAGCTGCTGCGCCACCAGAAAAGTACCTCATTTTCCTAGGGGCCCCATTAAATCTTTTGGCTAAAAACTGAATTAACTCTTTTTTAAACAAATGAACAGCTATAGTATCGTGATGAAGGCATTCAGAAATTATCACAAAACTAATATTTTCTATGCTGTGATCGCTGTCTCCATTGTTGTAATATACAACAAATGGGTGAACTGTTGCTTGTGAGTTGTTCCAGTGAAATCCCTGAACCTCATCTTGAAGAATAAAAGAATAATTTTCAGAAAAATCACAAGCTATTACATAATCACCACACTTAAGATTTTTTTACAATCTCCAAAGAAAGATGATTGCTGTTTAGCAATAAATGAATGCCATCACAGTACTGTCAGTTTTTCAACAAATGAATCAATAGTCATCACAAGTGGTTGATAAAGTTTCAAGAACTGACTGATCAACACTCAACCACTGCTTATATGTAATTATTTGAATGCTGTTTTGATGGAAAAGCCTCTCAATATATTCTTTAAATTTCTCAGATTTTGGGCAGTTGTTATACTCTCCCAGGTAGCAAATTGGCTGTGGAGGATTACAAACCAATGAAGCCACGCAGGTCTTATATGAATCTATTGGGGTTTTTTCCTCTTTGCTCAGTTCCTTCAAATTACATCCAATCAACATTAACTTGACATTTTCATGTATATGACAAACACAGATAGTATGTGTTTCACTGGCACCTGCCAAAATGCAGTTTCTTGGTCGTAGTTCAGCAAATTTGGAAAATCCAATTCTCAGATCTGGGAACTCATCTTTGAACTGTTGAAATGCTTCATTTAGATTACTCAGTACTAGTCTTTTCTGTACATGTGTTTTTACTCCATCAACCTTCATTGATACACAATCCTTTTTACCTGGCATAATTCTACTTACGTCACCACTGTTATAAAATGTTTTTACGAGGCTAGTTGTTTCTTGACTTGAAGTCTTCCCAGGTCTTGGGTTAAGGGATGCTAGGATACCTTTCTCCCTGACAAGTTGTTTGGCTTTTCTTACCATGTAATTGGTTGCTCCAAATTCTTTCTCTACCTTTCTGACAGACCAATTCTTAGGTAAAACAGTTAAAATTTGCACTTGCAAACTTTTATCGTCGGTACTATTGAATTTTTCCTTTAACTGAGTTATTACATCCGATTCACCTAAATCAGAAGGTGAATCACTGTCAGAAATATTCATCACCTTATGTTTTAAAGCTTTGTTTATTTTTTTAAATTTAGCTTTTGGATATTTCATCTTAACCAGCCTTTTTTTATTGGTGTTTTTCCAATACTTTTCAAGCTTTCATTTAAAACACATATTGCTGTTTCTCTTTCATAATCAGAAATATAGCTTTGCTCATCAAGATCAGTATGTATTTCATGTTGTTCATGGGCAACTGTATTGGTGCCTGCCATAATGACTGAAGATTCCTCTTCACTTTCAGAAATTAATGTTAATTGCAACTTTTTATGGCATTTATCACAAATTCTATTTCCCCTCACTCAAAACAGGAACTTTCTTTACCATCCATTGCAGAACATTCCTTAAATTTTTTCTTACATTTGAATGGCCTGGTTAATTGAATGGATTGTAACAGGTGCTCTTGATATTTTTTTCTGTTCAGAATATTCCATTTTTAAAACTACTTGACTCAAAATAATAAGCAAAAGAAAAAAAAAACTTCACTCTACAATAACTTGTAGCAATCTGAGCTGATCTGAATACCACCTATTTGTTCTCCCCAATGATCCGTGACAAGCCCATCCAGAGGGGCTGGCCAAGCTTAAGGGCTTCATTGGCCAAAACCACATGGCTCGATGGCTGGCCATGTGTTGTTAATTTACACATCATAGTGGAACCTGTTTCCTCTGTCTCTGGGGCAGACATGCCAGGACTTCCTACTACAAGAAAAAGGATTGGTCCCCAGGACCAGGGGTGGCCGTAACAGCAATGCGCGGCTCTGAAATTTTTGTCGGAGATTTGAGCATGTCGTCATCATCGAGCCAAACATCGAGCGAGCCCGAGTGAGTTTCAACCGCAGATGTAAACACAAGGTGTAAAACTTTTCTCGGCTCGAATCTCCCGCTCTGCTTGTACTCTTGTGTGTTGAAATCAGTTGTATTCATTTTGTTATTCTTGTTATAGTAATCTAGTCATTCTTATATTTACAAGGTTATTATCGTTATATTAATCTAGTAATTCTAGTTATATTAATTTCATTATTCTATTGTTATATTACCATCATCAAGCGTGGTGTGTGTATAGCATTTTCCTAACGCCATTATGCCAAATTGTGCAGTGACCATATGCAAAAATAGAAATCAGAACACGAAAGGGAAAGGAATTATTTTCCACAGTTTTCCTAAAGATGATACCAAGAGAAAGGAATGGCTCATCAAATGCAGAAGATTGGATAAAATAAATTTTTCAAATGCAACTGTATGCTCTGAACATTTCGCTGAGGAAGACTACCTTCGTGATTTACAAGCTGAATTGCTGGGCCTACCTCAATCAAGGAAATTAAAACCAACTGCTGTACCATCGTTGAAGCTGAATGCAATACAAGTGTTTTTGCTGATGGTTCAGAACCAAACAAAGAAACATGTGAGTCTACAAGGAGGGATAGATGTGAAACTCGTGAAGTAAGAAAACGTGCACTTTTCACAATTTCTAATATATCTCCAAAAAAGAGAAAATATGATAAAGAAACTTTGACTGAGCCTGAAGTAGTAGAAGAGAGGAATGATCGGTTGATGCATCTGGAAAGAGAAGTTAAATGGCTTAGGCACCGCAACTCACAACTGCAGAGTCAAAATTTGAATCTGAAATTAAGGAATGCACAATTAAGGCGCAAATGTGTAGTGAAGGAAAAATTATTACAAGGAAGTAAAAATAAACTGAAGTTGCAAGTCAAAGAAGAAGTTACACGGATTGTGGGCAAAGTTTTCACCAAACAGCAAGTACAGTGCCTTATCAGAAATAAAAGGCGTGCCAAATGGAATAAAGAAGACTTCAGCAAAGCACTGGCTCTTCGTGCTGTATCGCGTAGATGCTATCTTCATCTTCGGAATCATCTAAAAATCCCACTGCCAGCAATATCCACATTAAAGAAGTGGATTTCCGGTTCGTTTACTTGCCGTCCTGGTATCCTTCATGATGTTGGAACTAATGAAAACACAGGGTGACCAGCTTAAAAAAGATGAGCGTATCTGTGTTTTGTCGTTTGATGAAACGAATGTTGATGCACGTATCGACTATGATCAAGAAGAAGACAGGATACGTGGCCCACATAGTCAAGTACAGGTCGTTATGGTGCGAGGGCTCTTTTCTTCTTGGAAGCAGCCCATTTATTTTGAATTTGACAAACAAATGGCAGGGGTTTTACTCACAGGGATCATTTCAGCTTTACAGGCTAAAACATATGAAGTAGTTGCTGTTGTTGCAGATATGGGTGGTAAAAATGGGCGAGTTTGGAAAGACCTAGGAGTAACACACCTTAACCCATGTTTTCAAAATCCAACATACCAACAGAAACGAATTTGGGTTTTTGCCGATGTACCCCACCTGCTGAAGTTATTGCGCAATCGTTTATTGGACGACGGTTTCACACTGCCCAATGGAAAAAGATAGGTAAAGATGTCATTGAACGTTTGCTTTCCCTAGACAATAGTGAGATGAGAATATGTCCAAAGCTGACATACCAACACATCACAGTTTCAGAGAGAGACCGTCAACGTGTATACTTGGCAGCTCAATTTTTTTCCAATACCACTTCAAAGGCAATAAGCTATATGTTGCCAGATGAAGTTGAAACTGCCAATTTTTTCTCACTGGTGAATGACACCTTTGACATTTTAAACTCCAGGATCCCACATCATGAGCAGATCCCATTAGCCAGTGGTTTTGGAGTACACTTCGAATTGCAGCAGAAGTTACTCCGCAATTTTTATTCCATTTGTGAAAAAATGAAAGTTGGGCGATCCAAGTTTCTTTTGCCATTTCAGAAAGGATTCATGACCACAATTAGATCTTTGCTGGGATGCTATACAGACCTAAAGTCACAGGACATAAAATACATTTTAACTGCAAGAATTAATCAAGACTGCCTTGAAAATTTGTTTTCCCAGATAAGAGGATTAGGACATTTTTATGACCACCCACTAACTGCAGAATTTAAGAACCGATTACGCGTGTTAATTGTAGGTGTCAATGTGACTGACATCTCATCAAATGCATCGCCAGTTGCACCAGAGGAAGATAGCCAGAGCTAAATTACCTCACAGCTCTTCACTGGTCTGCTGCCTGATATGGATGAAGCTCTTTCCATGGTGGATGGGGAAACAGAAATTAGTGACATTGCACTAGAGGAACTCCCTATTACGTCGACGCCTCCAACACAAACAGAATGTTCAGCAGAAGGATTTCGGTACTTGGCAGGGTATCTTGCCTTCCGTGGAAGGTCACTGGACCGATCACTTGCAACACCAACAGCCCAGATAATGCCTAAACCAGTGACTGCAATAAATGAAGGCTGGATAGAAATATTATCCAGAGGGGGCCTTCTCGTGCCATCAGAACAGTGGTTAGAAAAAGTGAAGCAGTGGGAGATAATTTTTTCAAGTTTCCATGGCAACAGTGTATCACAAACACCACACGTAATGAAATCTTTTTGTAAGTTACTGGCTGAAAAATATCCTGACGTGCATGAGAAACTTATAAAAGTGTACACTAGGACGAGAAATTTCTTAAGGATACGCCACCTTAATATTACTGCCAAAGCAAAGAGGATAGTAGAGCAACATCAAAAGAAAGTTCGAAAATGGCAAGCCTCAAAAGTAACAAAATAAATTAAGGTTCATTATACAATATCATGATAACGTTCAGCTTTCAAAATCGTTGGCGGTCCGCTTGTCTGAGATCACTAAAGGTTTCGTCGGACCAGGTGAATAAACATTAGGGTGGTCCATGAGACCAGTAGCTAAAACGAGAAAGCGAGTGCATGTTTTTATCATGAAGACTCCCCTGGAGACATCACCGTGTTGTTTCGAAAAACATTTTTTTCTCTTTTCTGTGTATTGTGGATTACACATTAGTTCCTGTGGATTAGCTGTTCATGAAAGTACACCAAAGGTAAGTCTTTTCACTTGTCTCATTTGACGAAGTGTTTGTTGTGGATGTAGTGAGAATATAATAAGATAAATAATTTTGAGATCACTTAAAGTTATCTTACAATATATAATTTTGAGATCACTTGAAGTAAACTTTCCATTCGAGTCATCATGAAAAACCCTCTCTAACACGAAAGTAAATCATAGATTTCTAATGCTTTTTAAATCCATCTTTCCCTAACATGGGCTTTTGTCTTACGCTGAAAGCAAATACTTTTTCCGGATAATTATTTTTTTTTATGACAGTTTTCGTGTGTAGAAAAAGAAAAAAAAAACGTGTTCTGATTTCCAAAGAAATTTTTTTTTTTAATAATTTCAGTGAACATTTTACTTTTCCCGTAACGCCTTTAAAATGTGAGATTTTTTCAAGGTCTCACAATAAAATTTTGCCGTTTCCTGCAAAATTACAAACCGGGCCCGTGGAAAAGTATATGCTGTGTGTGTACTTATGCAGTACTAAATCCTATAGCACTGATACACTCTGTAATGGGGCAACATATTTAATAATGAGTGTTTTTTTTTGTTGTTGTTGTTTTTTTGTTGGAGGCTTGTTAAAACTGTCCTTGTTGGTATTATTATATTAACGTATGAACTGTCCCTGTGGGATCTACATATTTTTTTCTCAACGTTTGTTCACAAAGCAGTATCATGCACTTTTACCACTTAATTTTATATACAATTTAATTATTCCAATCTGAACTTTAAACTTTGTTTGAAATAGTATTAAAAAATATGATTTCCCTCATATTTTTAATGGGGAAATCACGCACTACAAATTGTTAACCACAAAAATCTGATGAAGTACAATACTTTAATGCAATGCCTCCTTTGACTCAGAAAAACAGTTTGATTTGAAAATATGGTCAGTAATAAATTCATTCGTTTTTGTACCGTTGATGCTATTTACTACAATACTTCTTAATTTTTATGTGGTCCCAATTCATGGAATCAATAGCGTGTGCAAAAAAATTTGCAATATGTAGCATGGAAAGAACCTTTGACAATAAATTTTTATTCTGGGCATATTTAAAACATTCGGTATACTTACCTGTCGCTTGTTTTAATGGAATTTCAGCCTTTTTTAAATCAAGTTTTGAAATCAAAAATGCTAATAATCCATGCATCTAATCCGCATTTGGACAGTTTTCTGGGCCGGGCCTTATATTAGCTAAATAACTGTAGCTGTATCTAAAATTTACGACGAATATGCTTTTTATGTGTTTGTTTGTGATAGGAAATTATTGAGTATAAGTAAAACGAAATTATAACTGCCTTAAAATATTTTGCATATTGCGAAAACTTAAATTTTGGTACATGAGCATACACCGACGGACGTGATAGCGAGTTACGAATTTTCGTCGATACGCCATCTTCGTCATCTTCGGCAGCATCGCGCTCGATCGTGACGTCACGACTAGCAGCCAATGGCAGCTATTCCTCCGTAAAAACCAACCTTAGAGAAATTAAAGAACCTTGCCCAGGACAGTCACTTGGAAGAACACACAAAGGAGTTTTGATGCAGGAACAACAAACATTTAGTTGCAGAATCATTCATAATATGTAAAACTTAGCTTTTTGTCTGTTTGTACAGGGTAGTCTAGAATAAAAATTTGTTTTAAAGGGATTTCAGTATGAGAAAAATATGCTTTATGAAAATAATTGTAAAATTCTTATTAATAAATGTTCAGGAGCAATTAATTGCTATCAAAATTCTTTGGTAGATAATATGTGATATAAGACATAGAAAAAGCTGCATGAAATGTCATTTCTGTGTGTGTGTGTGTGTGGTTCGTATTAACATGTTTTTTTTTCTGCTTTTTATATCCCAGTATCCCATGATGGTCCCAAATTGAGATTCACTGATATTGTAGAGCATAAATATAAGAATAACACATATAATTTTAAAAAAAATTTAAAATACCCCTTTTTGAGATACGGAAGGTCAAAGGTCAAACTGTTTGACCATGAAACCAAAAATTAAATAAATATATCCATGTGACATATCATATGAAAGGTCACATCAAATTCTTTCCAAAGATACCAATATAGAGGTTCTGTGCCAAATAGGAAAGAAAATATGGGCTATTTTGTAATACAATACAGGTTATACTAACTGGTTTATTGGTTTGATATTTTCTGTCCCCTGCGTTGTGCTGTCATAATTGCACTGTACTAGCACGTAGTTAAACATCAAAGGACGTCATAGCAGCATAATTAAGTAGGGATGTCATGGGTGATAGCGCCATCTGTATCTACGTTGCTAGTGATGCATGGGGCTGTTGTTGGTATCAATATACACCGATCAGCCAAATAATTGAAACCACCTACCTAATATGATGTAGGTCCTCCTCTTGCCGCCAAAAAAGCTCTCACCCGATGAAGCATAGATTCATTGAGATGTTGGTTGGTGTCTCTTGATATCTGGTGTCCCTGTCCCGCAGTTTCGGTAAATTACGTGGTTGGGGTGATGCTGCTAGTACCCGTTTCTCTAACTCGAACCGCAAATGCTCGATAAGATTCATGTCCGACGAATCTGGGAGCCATTACATTAAATGAAATTCCTCTTCAAGTTCTTGGAGCCATTCCTGTACCTTCTTCGCGGTGGTGCATGGAGAACCATTCCTGTACCTTCTTCGCGTTCTTGGAACCATTCCTGTACCTTCTTCGCGTGGTGCATGCCTTGTCGAAAGACGCCATTTCCGCCAGGGAATACAGTCGCCGTATAGGAGTGTACTTGGTCAGCCACGGTGTTCAGGTTCGTGACAACTGTCAGAGTTTGCTCTACAGGGATAACGGATCCAAGCATTCCCCTAGAAAATACTGCCCAGACCATTGCACAACATCCAGTCGCCTGGATCCGTCCCACAGTGCATTCAGGTGAGAAGCCTTCCTTAGGTAAACGTCGCACACGAGCTCGTCCGTCGACATAGTGTAACAGAAAACGCGATTCGTCTGACCATGAGACTCTCTTCCAGTCTTTATTACGTCCAAGGTTGATGATTACGTTCCCACCGCAAGCGTTAAGTACGGTGAACGGCTATGAGCATAGGCACACCAATGCGTCTGCGGCTGTGGAGACAGACCCATATCCAAGAGCGTACGATGAACTGTGTATTCGAACACAATGGGCCCTTCACCACAATTGAAATTATGGGTAACTTCAGCCACAGTAACCCTCCTGTTGCTGCGGACAAGACGAGATAGCCTGCACTAACCTCAGGCATCAATGAGGAGTGGCCTGCCCACGCCTTGTCGACAGCTTGAAGTGTCACTTGTTTCGAACCATCTTTGGTAACTACTAACTACTGCATAGCGTGAGCAGCCCACCAGCGTCGTTGTTTCGGAGATGTTCTTATCAAGGCGTCTTGCCATAACAATCTAACCTTTGTCGAAATCAGATAAATCCTTTATTTTCCTATGCTGAGACGAAACGAAATACTGACTGAGAGAGCAAAACAAAATAAATTGGTAGGCTTAGAAGCCAATTCGCCTGCAGTTGTGACTTGAAGAATGAAATACTTAGGAAGCGGGAGAGGGGACCCTCATTCGAAAGTGTTTTAAAGGTAAAGGTGAAGTATTAGAGATTTAGGAATATATTACAAGAGGGAGAGGTAATTCTTTTTATTTCTTCCCTAGTGTGTAATTAAGTAAACAGCACCAACGCTTAACGCTTAACCAGTCCCTAGCCAATTTTGCATCATGTCTGGGGTGCCAGAAAAAGGTGGAGGGTGTGTAGAAGAAGAAAAAATGCTTTAATTAAATTGTTAGCAAGAGAGTGACTGTTAGTACACCAGGCCCAGCGCACCTGTATCAATCCAGCAAAGGTAGCAGATGACTTCCAGTAGAGCCTCTCGATGAGTACGATTTATTTCGTGGTAATTCCTGTCGGTGGTCTACTACCAAACTATATGAATAATATGGATAGCAAGATAAGGATAGCAATATCGATAGTATAAATATTAGTGGGTACTCCAAGCAGTAAGCACTGGGATAAAGAGAAAGAAAAAAGCAGAAAGGAAGTATGGATAATAGGTTCGAATTCGAAGAATTTATTCATAAGAAGTAGTAATAAAATAAAGATAAATTCTCTCTTAATTTAAGGGCCCAACAAGGGTTTTATGTGCATCGATAATGCTAGGGATAAACCCGGGATAGAAAATAACAAAATGTGTAAGGTGTGCTGAGTCAGCACAATTCGTGCATTATCATTGGCTCATGGACTAAAAAGTGTAAGCTGACTCCTGAACGAAGAAAGAGCAAGATGCAAATGTTCGGAAAAAAGTGCCCAAAAAGAAAAGAAAAGGAATTATGGTGGTTTTAAGTCACTTTTTTGTGTTTTTGGGCTTACTTTTTCGGGTTTTAGTAAGGGAGCCGTGGCAACAGAATAACAATATATGTGCAGTATTCGTTGATAATATTCAATGTTCGATTAGGATGTGCTAAAACCTTGTTATAGAAATTTTCGGCTTGGGCACTAATAATCTGCTTCAGGATCGGTAGTTTATATTTGTTAAGGATATTAACATTTTTCACTTTGGGATGGGCAGCCGTAAGCTGCCTTAACATGCGGCTCTGAAATGTTTGGACCTTTCTCTGATGAGAGTCAGCACAGATGCCCCAAATAGAGGATCCGTAAATTATATTTGTCCGTGACGAAGATCGACTTCGCGCCCCCTCACTGCGGAGTAAGTTGCTCTCCCAACTGAGCTACACGGACGCAATGCATCGCTGCAGATTTGTTGTCTTTTCACACGTGCTTTACCTCTGTATACGTCACAAGCGAAATAGGAGTAAAACACATTTTACAGATGGAAATTTTGTTTTTAAGGGATAACTTGGAATTTTTGTAGATGATAGCACTGAGAGAGCTCCAACCCAGGTATTATATTATATCATTCGCGACCTTGGCACGTGACGCTGATTGGCTGCACGCGAGCTTATTTGCGTAACCCAGAGGTGGTTTTTAATGTTTTGACTGATCGGTACATAACATCTCGAAGTTCATTCGTAGTGGGTGCTGAAATTTTTGTCTATAAATGTAAGATCCATTAGACTGAATGCTTTTCTTTCAAAGAACTGTGAGATTATCTTTACCAATTTAGAATAATTCCGAATTTATAGAATCTTTTAAATTTTTGCAGTTGTGTTAGACGGGAGTCTAATTAAAGAAAGTGTTTTCCCGGAGAAAATTATACAGACGCTTAAGAAAGTGGCAGTTCTAAGGAGATAGGTGTGGCAGTTAAAGTGGATCTAGGGAAACCTTGATCAGTTGTTGCAAAATCATTTGCAGCGCAACATACAGGACATTTTTTTTAATTTCAGGGCTTGATAACCAGTGGGTCAATAATCCCAGAAAACAGAAGTCACCCGCTCCTGATTTGGGGTCTCTGATTTCAAGAAATGGGTGTGACTGGGTCTTTGGGGGTGGGGGCACCACCCATTCCTCACCCAGGGATAAGGCCCGTAACCAGCTCGAACATTTAGGCAGAAACTTGCGCTTCTAACCACTCAGCAACTGAGCTGCATTTGTTGGTAGATTGGGATGCGTCTGAAATGTGGCGCCGATTAAATGCAGTTGACAATATGTTTCTATTCCTTTCATGTGATAGAAAAGGAATAGAAACTTATTGTCATAAAAGGGAAACAGCTCATTGATGATGTTTAAAACGAAAAATTCACGTGCGTTAATATTTACCATTTGAAAATTAACTGGGTGTAAACACTTACATGGGTATAAACAAATTACAAATGTGTAAACACTTGGATGATTTTCAAATATTGTTACCATTAATAAAACAAAAAGTAATAATATCTAAACACGCACAAATGGTTCAGAGTTTCATACAGCTAACTCACAAACGAATCACAACAGTACCCCTGGGTAGCTTCATGAACAGTTTCTACAGTGGAACCCACATATAACTAGCTCGCATAATACGAAGTTCCGTATAAATCGAAGTATTTATAAATCCCTTAAACTTCTTAATATTCTCCCTTGTTATTTAAACCGCATATTATGAACAATAATTTTTGCAGAAACCGCATATATCGAAGTTTAGCACCGTTATCAGGAAACAAAATATAAGCGGAATTCACCCAGTTTTTTTCACTGGAAAACGGAAAATTACCTGCTGTTGACAACACATGGTAGTTTTCTTTGCAGATAGGTCAGTTCGTATAAAAACAAGAACGTTTCAGTTGTTTTTTTACTAACTCTCTCCCTCCCGCGAGTGCTAAACATAAGCTTCCTGGGCAAATGCTTTCTTTTTTCTCCCATCGCTCGCCACCTTTCAATCATTTTTCAAATCCACAAACATCGTAACTACCCCGTCAGAGAAAGTTGAAGAACATTTAAAACAGCAATCATAATAAGCACAAAACAAGTAAAATTCGCTCAAACGAGAGTCATTTCAAAAGTTTTGCACACTGTTTGTTATCTCTTAAAAACGAATTTATTTCACAACATACCTTTGCAGGCCTTCAAAGTAATCTCCATGTTTCTTTAGGACAGCGACCCAACGTTTGGGTAAGTCTTGTATTCCAGTCAGGACACCTCCATTGTTGAGGCGTCGGATTACTCGGGTCACCTGATTAGAAACATCCTGAATCGAACTGAATCGTTTCCCGCGGAGTGGCTTCTTTAGTTTTTGGGAACATGTTATAGTCTGGTGGGCTTATGTCAGGACTGTATGGCGCGTGGGGAAGCAATTATCGTCCATACTTTTCCATATTGTCTCTTACTGTACGGACAACATGCGGCCTCGCGTTGTCATGCAAAATGATGACACCAGCTTTGAGCATGTCGGGCCTTCTTTGGGGAATCTTTGGGCACAAAACATTTTGCAGAAACCTTCTGTAACAACCATTGCCTATAACAACCATTCTGTCCAAAAACTGCTCTACTGTATTATTTATTGTTTGCTGGACTGTATGGATTCGACCGTATTTATTTCTGACATTCCACTGAGAGAGTGTTACAAGGCTTAGTGCTGACTTATATTGCAGCGCCCTGTGTGGAGGGTTCGTTTGATGCTTCCTTTGCAGCAAGCTCTGTGTCTGTATTTCTCCCGGCAGATGCAAGTAAATAAAATACAAAGTAAAAAAAATCGACTAAAGTTAAGTTTTGCACTTACAGTGAGAAAGACTTTTACTTTACTTACTTTCCGCTGTTACAGTGGACCCCCATGACAATCTGTTTGTTGCTATCACTCCAGCCTTGTCATAGGCTATAATCATCATCAGCTTAACCTTTGATTGTCAGCGGCAGAGTTTTTTCTGGCAAGGTGATTCTGGATATTTCCACTGAGTAGACTGAGATTTCAGTTCCCGTTCAAAACCTCGTACATCCTGGTTTCGTCTATAACAATCATTCTGTCCAAAAACTGCTCGCCTTCTGTCTCTTACCGCTGAAGCAATTCTTCTGCAATCCCTTTGCGAGCTGCTTGCTGCTCTTCACTCAGATTATTTCTCTTCTGTAATTTTTCAGGTAGGATTCTGAAAACCGAAGCAGTAGACATGTTTGCTTCATATGCAGTCCCTTTACATGTTTTCCGTCGACCTCCTTCCAAAATGCTGTTGACGATAACCACAGAAGTGTCGTCCGTTCCATCTCTTGGCCGGCCGCTGCTTGGGTCGTCTTCTATGCTTTCCCGACCTTGGCGGAAACGAGAAGCCCACCGTGGCACTGTGCTACGATCCACTACACTTACCCCACAAACTTCGCACAACGCTTTATGAATTTCGGCAGGGGAGTTTTCTTGCAAAGTTGCAATTTTAATGTAGGATCGCTGGTCGCTACGCGAGATCTGACGTGACTCACTTTCTTCTTCCATTTCTAGGCAGAATTTTTCAGCACGGGAACAAATTAGCTAGCAAACGTAGACACAGCTTTGTATACTGAAGTCTGAATCACAACTGGCGCAACGATTGGAGCGATTGCGTCATCTTGCGGGCAGCCAAAACTTTTGAAATGGCCTACGTATTTGGACGTAACATGTAACAGATGAAATTAAAAATTTTTTGACAATTACTTTAATTTTTACATTCGTTAAAAGTTTTGCTTATTGCAGATCTCACTCATATTATCTTCGCAACTGTAGTTTTCAATTAACAAGTGTTATTTATCTCTGATTAATTGATCAGTAGCTTACGATTGACTAGTTTTAACCTGACATAATCTAATATGCCAAAAATAACCGCTTTTTTATCCTTCCGGTTGTAACGAAGTTTGCATGCATCGAATGTTTTTGACTCTCCCTTCAACTTCGTTATATACGGATTCGACTGTATTTATTTCTGACACTCCACTGAGAGAGTGTTACAAGGCTTAGTGCTGACTTATATTGGAGCGCCCTATGTGGAGTGTTCGTTTGATGCTTCCTTTGCAGCAAGCTCTGTGTCTGTATTTCTCCCGGCAGATGCAAGTAAATAAAATACAAAGTAAAAAAATCGACTAAAGTTAAGTTTTGCACTTACAGTGAGGAAGACTTTTATTCAGATGTTACAGGGAATGTCTCTAAGCCTTGTCCTCATCTCAATTATTTCTATATCTCATTAACACGTCGTAATCTCCTTCTTTCTCTCTGATCATTGGCCTCATTGCTTCCTACTTTTCTTCGTCACGCCGAACTCCCGAGCCCTTCGCACCTTGCTAAAAATCTCCTTCCTCCACTTCCAGCCACCGTGTTCCTTCTCCTCTTGCTCGGAGAAAAAACCCCCAAAAAGGTCTCTCCTCTCGAACGGTGAAGTCCAACGCCTTCCGAAAAAGTGAAGCCACACCTTAAAATACCTAAAAACACAAAGTTTCCATTAATTGCCTTCGGTGCCCCCCTCTTCTCTTACTCCTTCGCCTGGGACGGCTGAAAAGCAATAATGTCCTATTGCACTCTTCTCACATCGACGAAACTATAAATCTAACACCCCTCATTCAAAGGGACGCGTGAGAAAAAGTGCACTTTAACAACCGTCGTCCTGCTCAACAAAATGGCGGGAATTGAAGGAAAATGATTACAATTCCCTATTTCTAAAATGGCAACTGAACTTCCCTTTTGATAACTATGGATGTCCCGGTTATAATATCTCCCCAGCCAAAATAACTATGAGGATGACGCTAGACAGCTTCATTTTCCCCTATAGTACCGAACATGATTAAGTGGAATCAGGACAATCTTGTGACAATACAATATTGGGCGGGCAATTTTACATGATTTTGAAGTGGTACCTGCATGCTAAGGTTTACATACAGTTATTCTCATTAATTCCATTGATAAACATATTTCCATACACTTTACGATGATGACTTCATTGCAGAGTAATTAAAAACATAGTTGGCGATAAAATTGACGCACGATTTACAGTAAGTACGTTGAAATATAACTATCATGATGGATTCCAGAAATGTTCTGATATTACATATATACAAACCTGGTTACTAATCACATTTCTGAAAAATGCATATACAGATACCTACCACAAGCAATACTTTACACTTGATACTGCGCTTTTATCGCTATCTCCATTCCACTTCATTCCTACATTACAATTTTACTACTGATCTCTACAAAAATTTATTTCACTCTGCAATTATTTCTCAAAATCTTACCACTTTACAACCATTCTTGTCCAGTTTGTATTAACCCATATTATAGTTTTTAACACTGCTCTACGCTGAAAATTTCCGAAAAATATACGACCAAAGTATGCATAAATTCTCTATCAGTTGAAATATGAAATGGAGAAAATTTTTAGTTTGACAATGCTGATAAGTTACCGATTAAACACATGAATAATTTTCGAAAAACCTTATATATACTTACACTGCAAATTTTTACATATTAAAATTATTTACGCTAATATTACGCACTCTAAAACAAGGTAAGATAATTGATACTGCAAATAATTAATGTAT
Source organism: Macrothele yani (assembly GCA_039090855.1). Classification (NCBI taxonomy): domain Eukaryota; kingdom Metazoa; phylum Arthropoda; class Arachnida; order Araneae; family Macrothelidae; genus Macrothele; species Macrothele yani. Next base: position 54,636,517 of record CM076992.1, on the reverse strand, counting down.
TTCTTCAGTATTTCGAATGATTCCGATTAAAGTTCAATATCATGGATGATCATTGTCCATCTAACCAATCAAAAGGAAATAGTGCAAATTAACGTCCGTGAAGGCATATAAAAAATCATTTTAACGCAAATGATCAATTTGACGCACAAAAATTTAAATTGTCTTTTGGGAAATGTTCATGTAAACACATAATGTTCGTATGTACATATATCACAAATTGAAAATTATTAATCAATCAAACTGCGGGTCTCACGTATCTCGCCATTTTAAATATAAAATTCACGGTGGTGCACGAATCGTTTGATAGCAGAATTATATTATAGAGCTTTCACCACATGTCATCAACAACTTGTCTGATGTAAACAGTTTTTCACTAAACATCAATTATTACGAAACACACTGCGGGCACGTTCTTTGCAGTCGATGACTCTGCCGATTGAAAAGTTTCAATAGCACTGAAGAATTGCACTCGTTGCTTGTTGATGCGTCGCACCCTGCCGAAGATATCACGCACTATGCACGGTTTGCAGGTTCCATATCGATACCGACACGGTTCAGCTGTATCTTGTTCCACGTTTTGGGGAGTTGATAACATTTTCCCATGTAAGTCTCCACGGTTACATCAGGTATCTTTTTACGCCGGTAAGGAAAATGTCGATCTTGTTCGTTGGATGAATCCCGCCGCGCTGTTTGAGTTTCTGTTGTCTTTTCCGTCTGTCTGGGTGTCCCGGTAGGGCATCGGTGCAGCTGATCAAAATGAGCAATTGTCTTCTTTCTCGGATTGCAGACTAATTGCAAATTCGCACTGGCGTCGTCCATCATGCTTATGATGCAATATGGGCCTTCAGACAAACGATCAGATTTCTTACTCTGCCCAATATCTGCCTTTGGAGAGTTAAGAAATACCATTTGATTTACTTTAAAAAATTTTGAAACCTCTGTCTTCATCTGATGAGTTTCCTGTTTTTCTGAGGTATTTACAATAGGAAATGGGCTCTGCATGTCTTCCGCATTATTAGAATATCCTTCGGGAGATAATTTAATGACGGAACAGGTGCCGACATGTTCAGTCCTGAGTGGCTGCTGATCCTTGAAGTTCACAGAATTCCTTTGGGGTGGCTTATCACTCCGACCGATTCCGACTCTGCAGTTTACAGTTTGGGTACTCTGAACAGTATCCGACGGCGCGTAGTTTCCGCTTCTGTGCCACTGCGGTCGGACATCTCTAGGCGGTGACCTGGGGTGAGGCCTGTAGTAACGCCTTCCGAAGAAATTTGAGGGGGCATTTCCCTGCAATGCCGCCGCAGGTGAAAATATGAACCACAGGTCCAACAACATTTCTTTCTATTTCGGTACCTGTTTTGAAGATTAGTGTCTCGGTATCCCATCGGTTCACAGAGCTTCTCTTCCTGCAATTGCATTTTTAACGCGATCACTCCGTCCGTCAGTGCTTTAATTGTCTTATCACTAGCCTCAAGCTTTTTCATCAATATTTGAAACAGGCTGTCTTCCCGTGTATCTAATTGCGGCTGTGCATCCCTGCTACACTGACGGAAAAAAAAAATCCCAACACCAAGAAGGGGTTGTGTTAGATAAACGACAGTTGGTAGGAGGTGAGAGTACATCTGTAAGATGACGTCTATGCAAATTTCGCGCTCGGCGCATACGTGTGGCGCTAGTTGCGCCCCTCGGAACATGCAAAGCAGGTTTGCTGTAAATACGCGCTGTAACGTTCGTGAGCGTTAGTTATCGTTGAGATTCGACGTAGGGTGTTGATGTTAGTCAAGAATGCCTTTAAGAAGACGAAGAAGCCATTATCAACAGCTCACGGAGTTTGAACGAGGTCGTGTAATAGGGCTACGAGAAGGTGGATTTTCTTTCCGCAATATTGCAGAACGACTTGGCAGGAATGTAGCCACTGCGCATGATTGTTGGCAGCGGTGGTCAAGGGAAGGTACTGCCTCAAGAAGACCGGGTTCCGGCCGGCCACGTGGCACTACTGAGAGGGAAGACCGCCGTGTACGGCGTATGGCCGTGGCGCATCGTACCGCGTCTGCGGCAGCAATTCGAGCTGCAGTTGCCACCACAGTGACACAACGAACTGTTACAAATCGGTTACTTGAACGACAGCTCCGAGCCAGACGCTCTGTAGCGTGCATTCCACTTACTCCAAACCACTGCCGTTTGCGACGTCAGTGGTGTCAAGCTAGAGCTCATTGGAGGACGGAGTGGAGATCTGTCATGTTTTCTGATGAAAGCCGGTTCTGCCTGGGTGCCAGTGATGGCCGTGTGTTGGTTAGAATAAGGCCAGGTGAGCGCCTGCAACCAACCTGTCTGCGGCCGAGACACACTGGACCTACACCTGGAGTTATGGTCTGGGGAGCAATTTCCTATGACAGCAGGAGCACTCTCGTGGTTATCCCACGCACCCTGACGGCACAGTTGTACGTCGGTTTAGTGATTCAACCTGTTGTGCTGCCATTCATGAACAGCATTCCAGGGGGTGTTTTCCAACAGGATAACGCTCGCCCGCATACCGCTGTTGTAACCCAACATGCTCTACAGAGTGTCGACATGTTGCCGTGGCCTGTTAGATGACCAGATCTTTCACCAATCGAGCACGTATGGGACATCATTGGACGACAACTCCAGCGTCACCCGCAACCAGCATTAACCGTCCCTGTATTGACCGACCAAGTGCAACAGGCATGGAACTCCATCCCACAAACTGACATCCAGCACCTGTACGACACAATGCATGAACGTTTGCGTGCTTGCATTCAACATTCTGGCGGTTACACCGGTTATTAATGTACCAGCATTTCACATTTAAAATGGCTCTTCTCGCGCTTACATTAAGCTGTGATCTTGAAACCTTAATCGATTAAATGTGTTACCTATACAAATGTATTGCCGCCATTTCATTCCTCTACAACTATTTTTTCGTGGTGTTGGGATTTTTTTCCGTCAGTGTATATGGCTCTGTGGCGCTGAAACATTCCGAAGTGGAATTCTCGGCATAAGGTTTAATACAATTCATGGTGCTGCAGTAAATATTAAAAAATGCTTGTTATATAATTGCTGAAAATATTTTTTATATCAACTTTGTCTCTTACGAGTAACATGCGCACTGTAAATAATCAATGAAAAAGGTTTTTCTAAGAAAGTTCTGAGTTCACGAATTTTAACGTTCAGCTATTATCATGCATGAAAATATTTTAACTAGCAGCGGCGTGTGATGTGGTATTTCACGGAAACAGTAGGTGCACTTCAAGAAAGAAAGAAAATATTTTCTACTTACAATACGTCGCTTGACTTCACCCCCGCTTATTAGGAATCGAGATGATTCTTCTTTGTTAGTTGTCCCACACAGTTTTGGTTGTCCCACAAAGTCCGGTAGCACTAATATCACTGGCCAATCCAAAAATGTCCCAATGAAAAGGTTTCCACGATCAGGAATGGAATAATCTCAGGCTCCGCGTCGGTGACTCGAAGACTCCATGCTTCTGCATTGAAGGACCGCTCTGCTTATCACTGGCGATGCTCGGTCCCACGATGCTTATTAAAAGATTTTCGGTTTCCACGCTGCTTATTAAAGATGCTCGGGTTCCGTACCGGTGAATGGAAGATCTAGAGCGCCCCTGTTCTGCCGCCAATATTTTTATGTTACAGGGCTTGGTGCTGACTTATATTGCAGCGCCTTGTGTGGAGGGTTCGTTTGATGCTTCCTTTGCAGCAAGCTCTGTGTCGGGGGTTTAACCCGTACTTCCCCCGGCAGATGCAGGTAAATAAAATACAAAGTATAAAAAAATCGACTGAAGTTATGTTTTGCTCTTACAGTGAGGAAGACTTTTATTCAGATGTTACGGGGAATGTCTCTAAGCCTTGTCCTGATCTCCATTCTTTCTATATCTTATTAACACGTCCCAATCTCCTTCTCTCTCTCTAATCATCGGCCTCATTGCTTCCTATTTATCTTCGTCACGCCGAACTCGCGAGCCCGTGGAGGAAGAAGGAGATTTTAGTGAAATTCTGTCTCAATTTCGCTAAAAATCTCCTTCTTCCTCCACTTCCGGTCACCGAGTCCCTTCTCCTTTTGCTCGGAGAAAAAAAACCCCAAAAGGTCTCCCCTCTCGAACGGTGAAGTCCAACGCCTTCCGAAAAGGCGAAGCCACACCTTAAAATCTCTAAAAACGTAAAGTTTCCATTAATTGGCTTCGGTGCCCCCCCCCCCCATTCTCTTACTCCCTCGTTTGGGACGACTGAAAAGCGATAATGTCCTATTCCACTCTTCTCACATCGACGAAACTATAAATCTAACACCCCCTCATTTGAAGGGACGCGTGAGAAAAAGTGCACTTTAACAACCGTCGCCCTGCTCAACAAAACGGCTTGAATTGAAGGAAAATGATTACAATTCCCTATTTCTAAAATGGCTACTGAACTTCACTTCTGATAAATATGGATGTCCTGGTTACAAGAGTTCTGCATCAAAGGACAGAGTTTACACCGCTCTGCAATGCACCAAGTATCTCTGTTGTTGAGTTTGCTGTCTGGCCCTTTTTCTCACGAAGAACGACGCAAGCCTAGTTCACACTTCGATTTATACACACAAGCAGTATTTTTTCCTTTCGATTTTACAGCTCCGAATGTTTTGTCTTTTTGTTTGTTTGGGGGTGGGCGATTTTTAAATGAAGAGTAATTCATTTTACGGGGTTTAAGTACCACCGTGAGCAACTAGATGGGCTATAAGCAGTCGCTTTTCCTTGATTTAGGACTACTTGTTCCAGGGAAGGGAGAGGGCCAGTGTCGTAAGACAAACACAACATCCATGACGCACCAGGAATCAAACCCGGACTCATCTCGGACGAATAGGCAGGCCCACAATTTCATGTCACTACTGTAGTTACCAGACAATGACCATTATAGTAAGTCACGTCCGTATTCTACATTAAAAAGATAATTTTACGGCAGAATACGAAAGTGACTTACTTGTGAGTTTAGGTATCGTCATCTGTTTACCTGGAGAACGAATTTTCACGTTATACGTAAATAGATCCATAGGTACGTGTTATAGGTATACATAGATGCACGTTACATACATTATAAGTATAATATGTACACGTTATACACTAAGAGGCCACTTTATTATGACCACCCCCTCAGTACTTCGTTGGGCCACCTTTTGCCTTTAATACTGCGTCGATTCTTCGTGGCATGGACTCCACGAGATGTTGATAAGTGGTTTGTGGGATCTGAGACCATGCTTGATGAATAGCACTTTCCAGGAGTGTGAGATTGCAGGGTTGTGGATCCAGCTGTCCGATGGCTCGTTCAACTTTATCCCACAAATTCTCAATGGGGATTATGGGGGCCACCTAAGCAAAGTAAACTCACCGGCAAGTTCCTGAAACCAATCCTGTACAATACGAGCACTATGGCAGGACGCATATCTTGTTGAAAGTCATTGGGATAAACCATCCACATGACAGGATGCACTTGGTCCGCAAAGATGTTTAGATATGATGTGTCAGTCAGACACGAATTAAAGGGCCCAAAGCATGCCAGGAAAATATTCCCCAAACCACAACGTTGCCTCTACCAGGTTAAAGGGTTGTAGCAATGCATTTGGGATCCATGCTTTCGTGCTGTTTCTGCCAAATTCTCACTCGGCCATCGGCATGGTGCAACTGAAAACGTGATTCATCGGACCGCATAATTTGTTTCCAATTATCGACTGTCCAATCCTTGTGCTCCTGTGTGAACTGGAGACGTTTTCTCTTGTTAACAGCAGACAGCAAAGGTGTTCGAACAGGCCTTCGGCTGCCATATCCCATGCGATGCAGTGTACGGCGAACAGTGCGTGCAGAGATCATTTGAGGGGATCCTTGATTAAGATGGTCTGTAATTTGCTGCACTGTTGTCCTTCTGTTGTCTGTTACCAGTCTGGACACTCTCCGTTCCAAGCCCGAGCAGTCACAAGCCGATGAAGACCACACGATGCACGTAGAGTTACAGTTTTTTGGCTGACAGTCCAGTCTTTAAACACTTTAACAACAGCTGCTCTGGAACATTTCACGAATGCGGCGTTTTCGGTGATACTCGCTCCATGGCTCAGAGCTCCTACAATCATCCCACGTTAAAAGTCCGTCAAATCGCATTTTTTACCCATCTCGTCACACAAAAATCCCTTCTACTACTGTCGCAAGCACTAAGCTTTCCCTTTTTTTATGCTTTCCAACCGTAGGTTGAAGAAGTGTATATGCTCCAGCTTTTTCCGTCCGTCTGTCTGTCGGCACGATAACTCACGTAAAAATGGATCGATTTCGATGAAATTTTAGTATGTGGTAGGGGACCACCAGGGGACGAACCCTATTGAAAATGGGTGAAGTGGTGTCAAAGGTCACGGCATAATAGCGGGATCCATTCAATTGCCCTTATGCGTCATAACTTGCGTAAATATGGTTCGATTTCAATGAAATTTAAGTATGTGGTAGGGGACCACCTGGAGATGAACCCTATTGAAAATGGGGCAAATGGAGTCAAAGGTCAGGACATAGAATCGGGATCCATTCCATCGCCCTTATCCCACACTATTAAGGTGGACGTCAAGTAATTTTGCTTCCTATATTTCCAATGGAAAACCTTTTGTACACATTTCCTTCACAATTAGTGTGTTCCTAAGGATGGAAATTTGAACATCGATTAAAATAACTTCATACTATACTTGGAATACTTAACATTTTCTAAACCATAAGAATAATTATATTAAAAAACAATAACGTTTCCTTTGGTGGTGTTGAAACCAGAAAAAAGATGGCGCGACCTGTACTTTGATGACGTCTGTGGACAAATAAATGTTGGATTGCATAATTACGGTTATGGTTTAGAAAATATAATTACGGTTATGGTTTAGAAAATTTTAAGTATTCCAAGTTATGAAATGAAGCTATTTTAATCGATGTTCAAATTTTCATTCTTGGGAACGCATTAATTGTGAAGAAAATGTGTACAGAAGTTTTTCCATTGGAAGTATAGGAAGCAAAATTACTTGACGTCCACCTTAAAGGAGAAATTCTTGTTGTATGTATGTATGTACATTTTATTTTGAAAACGGCTCTAAGAATTTTGATGAAAGTCGTTAACCTACCATTTCCTGGTACAAGAAATCAATTTAGCTTGATCTCGAATTTAGGAGAATTTGTTTAGTGGGTTAAATAACCACCCCGAATTATAACGTTTTTACTGTCATGGCGTCGTTCTATTAATGTTTCCAATGCTTAGAAATCTTATGACGTCACAATCTCGCGTTTGAGAATGTTGGCGCGTGGTCACGCCATCTGTCTCATTATGTCACGCGTTGTGTGTGGATCCTATTAAAGTTTTATGACGTCATACTCTTGCGAGCAGATGGTCGCTATTCCCATCGGCTTCATTACGTCACGCGTTGTGTGCGTATGTCCGTTCGCACGATCACTCGCGTAACAATCGTTCGATTTCGATGATATTTTAGTATCTGGTAGGGGATCACCTGGGAAGGAACCTTATTTAAAGTGGACGAAATGGGGTGAAAGGTCAGTACATAGGAGCGGGATACATTCCACTGCACTTATGCGTCATAACTAACGTAAAGGTTCGATTTCGATGAAATTTTAGTATGTAGTAGGGGACCACCTGGCCACAAACCCTATTGAAAATGGGCGAAATGGGGTCAAAGGTCAGTACAAAGGAGCGGAATCACTTCAATCGCTATTATGCGTCATAACTTACGTAAAAATGCTTCGATTTGGATGAAATGTTAGTATGTTGTAGGGGCCTGCCTGGAGACGAATTGTATTGAAAATGGGCGAAATGGGGTCAAAGGTTAGGACACAGGAGCGGGATCTATTCCATAGCCCTTATGCATCATAACTTACGTAAAAATGCTTCGATTGCGACAAAACTTTATCATGTTATTTCAGGGGTATACCGAAGCCGTTGTGTTGAATATAATCGATATGGGATCAAGGGTCAGAGCACAGGACCGAGATTTATTCCATAGCCATTATTCTCATAACTTGAGTGATAACTTGAGTAATGATTTCTGGTATGTTGGAAAGCGTATTATAATCTATGCATTGCATGATTTTACTAGCCTCGCCATCTGGCGGCAACAGCATGCAGCTATATCTCATTAGCTTAAAACTGTCAGGTGGTCATAATAAAGTGGCCACTCAGTGTATATCATAGGTCCGTTGTTGGGCATAAGGGGCCCATTTGTTCTTTATATTCGGTTCAGACGTATCATTGTACTTACCGATATTAACATTCCAAACGGCTGTTAGGTTCTGAGAAATGAGCGCTTAGTAGGAGTTTTCTCAAGTTCTTGCACTATTTCTGGTATATTTGTTTTAGGTGAAATCTGTTATAATGAAGCCTTCTCGTGTACAAGTTCCACATTTCTGGAATTAAATATCTGGAACTAGCATAGTGTCGCTGTCCCGCAAGTAGGTTTCGATGTACAATTAAGTTTGCGAGTTACTCTTGTCACTTTGTTACAGAGTTTCAATTCGTTCCGTAAAATCGCGAGACATTACTGAATTTCTGGTATCACGCAACATAGTTGAATTTGTGATATCAAAAACAAAATATTCTGATTCATAGTTCTTATATTTCACGGCTGCTTAAATTATGAATTATGGTTTTCAGAGAATTCTGTGTTAATCCTTCTGTATCATTATTGTCCTACTTTATAATCCGTGCGAATGTGTCCATGTAGAGCAGAATCTAAGAAAAAAACAATGGCTTAAAGTCACACACAACCCTTTCCGTCTCAATTTCAATCCTTTTTTTCGTCTATAGCAACAATTGAGAAGGAAAGAGTTGTTGTCACACACAACTCTTTTCGTCTCAATTTCAGTGCCGAAAGATTAGTTTAGTATGGTTCTTCTGAAGATTTTTTTTTCTAATAAACAGGCAGGAAGATTGGGTAGCAAAAGTTGTGTAACATCTGCCATTTTTTCATCATAATCTACACTGTTATAATTTGGTAGTAGGTTGCACCCAAAAGTGGTGCTACACAAGCTGCACCACTTTTGGGGCAAAAGGAAAACGATTGTGTGATGCTTTTAATACAGAAAAACATGATGCAATTATGCACGCAACCTAATCAGTACCCAACCTAAATACATCGAAGTTACACGCATTCACCATGTTTATGTGTGTTTCATGCATCACACGGTGGTTTTACTTTTGTCCCAAAAGTGGTGCATCTGGTATAGCTCCACCTTTTGGTGCAAACTACTGCAACATTTTTAACTGTGTAGATAGAGTTAGATTACAGTGTAGTAAATTGCACCAAAAAGCGACGCGGGTGTAGTGCCACTTTTTGGTGCAACCTACTACAAAATTTTCAACAGTGTAGAATTAGATTACAGTGTTAAATTTTTTTCAGTAGTTTTCATACTGATGAAATTCACTGCAGCCAGTCGAGCATGAACTTTGTACACAGTAGTGACAATTGTAGAGGAAACGTTGGGTGACACTTTTCTGTCAGCGATGAAAATGAGTAAGTTTAAGATTCAGGTTAGAATAACTTTTCGATTTCTCTTGGAATGTATCACACCGTGAAAGACATCCGTTTAAAAATGCCATTGTTACTTGTAGTTGTATGATTTATGTCATAATTAAACATAACTTTGTTAGTTAAACACATTTATCGAATGAGGTACCAATGGTATTTTCATCTAGTTTTCTGTATAACGATTATTTTTTTATTATAAGTGTATGTACAGCTATGAACAGAAGCTTTCACTAGCATATGTTACTCATGTTCGCAACAAATTTTATAGACTTAAGATAAAAAGTTAGAAACTATAAGCTGTATCTTACAAGAGGATCTTAGAGCAGCTCTGAATGAAGAAGAGCCATCATATTTAATTGCTGTTTTGGTCTGTGAATGGCAAGAACTGGTTTTGCACGATCGAGCGCATGAATGACACGGAAACACACACACACACACACAAACAAACGAGTATAACAGCTTCACCTACAGCCCAGTCATGAAAAAGAAAAATCACCGGAAGAAGAGATGTGTAAGGACTAGGAATAGCTCCTTAAATCACTCTTTTTCTTGCACTATGTACAAGTCTCCTTGTGACTTTAAGCTAAAAAAAATGATGTATGCATGCAAATTGTAAGATTAGTTAATGCAGAGAATGTTTTGATGTAATAAATTATTTGTCGCGCATTCGTTTGATATCTTGCAGGTGTGCCAGACGAAAATGTTCAAGGAGTACTCCATCAATTACGTCGCCTCCACGTGCAAGAAGTACAAGCACCATCATGGAATAGGTGTGGCAGGCCCAAAAATCAGTTCGTAATATTTGAGAATGGTTCAAAGGCATGTGCACGCTACAGGGCGCCTCATCAATACCTGGTTCACGGTAAGAATAATTTAGTAACCTTCCCATGTGACAAACAGAAAATGCAAATTTTACATTTTCAAATAATTGAGCTATCAGAAGGTATGAATTTCTAAAACTTTTTCTGAACACTTTCTGCAGTCACAGATTGTGAAAAACCATTTATGACAGCTTTGTCCACAAAGCGTGTGTGGACACTATTACATACACTCTCACAGTATATATGTAGTAAGGAACACTCACGAAGGAACATAAATAAAATGAAATGAAATGCGTTGGAGACAAATTGGACTTGTCATAATCTATCTAAAGCACCGAAACATGGAACCAGTCACTTACTAAATTGTAAGATTAGGGGAACTCAAGTTTTTGACGTAATTTCTTCAGGACATGGATTTCCCCAAATCCTAAAGAAACTAAAGGGAACTTTAAAAATAATATTATGTTTACATGTTTTCATGTGTAATAAATTCTTAAGAATCATGATTTCGCTACTTTTACCCATTTTAATCAAATTTGCGAACCAATCTGTGAGGCGGAAAGCTTATTTAGTGTGCAATATCCTTGAAATGTGGTGCAGAAGGGATGATAGAAAACAATTTGAATCTTGCCTTAGTTGTAATTTCGGCTCCCTTCCATAGCCGTACCAGGGGGCGTGGATCTAACAAAGAGACCACAGCTAAAAGTTGCTTGATTTTTAAGACCAGTAATGACATTTTGTTTTCTCTTACAAGTATGATAAGTGGCTTATGAACGATTCATTCAAAATGAAAGAATAGGCTAAGTGAATCGTTCACTATTGATTTCCACTGTGAAACAATTCTTTTTTTTTTCATGGTTTAATTACCCTGAAGAACATTGAAGACTAGGACGTATTGCCTACCCAGTAGGCTATACCTCTTTCCAGCGTAAGGAAAGAACCAGAACCATACCAAAGACCAAACGTAACGTCTTTGTCTCACTAGAAGTGAGCAGCAGGCTCATTTTCGGTGAAATTCAGGCATCTCATGTACGGTTGGATTTTTTACACTGATGTCCAAAATAAAAGTCCGGAAAGTAATAGAGGACAAATAATTCAAAGCGCTCGATGAAATGTTACGATGTTCACAAGACATATGCAAATAGACCCGAGAAACAAATGCCCGCAGCGAAATTTGCATATCAGTGAGCAAAATGCTCTCCAATATGTAAATTGAGTTACATACTTAACGCCAACGAGGAGCGGAAGAGGTATTTCTCATAGACAGAGCGTGTAAGAACCGATCCGGTGGCTGCAATTGCTTTCTTTATGCCCTTATGCTTCATACACGCGCATCTGACGCTATACGGTGGTAAGCGATAGAACGCCTAGTAGCAGGCCAGTCTCAGGCCCAAGTCGCAAGGGACTTCAATATCCACACCACAGTGAATTTATGGTAGTGGCAGCAGTTCAACCACACCGATGGGATGTCACGAAAGAATGCCCAAGGTCGTCCAAGGCGTGCGATACCTCGTGAGGACCGTTATGTCGCTTTAACCGCATTGCGTCAAAGGTCCTATACAGGCCCTGAAATTGTCTTCTGAGTTCTCCGCTGCCACTGGGGCTACGACATCAAGGCAAACGATATATCAAAAGTTTAATGCAATTGATCTTTATGTCAGGAAACCCATGGATTGTGTGCCGCTAACCGCATATCACAGGAGGGCTGGTTTGAACTGGCGCAGGCAACATCGTTCCTGGAGGGAGTAGGGAACCCGCAATGATCCTGCAAAAGTCCGCGGGCGAGACTCCTTCGGAAGCGGTGGTCTGCTCATGTGGGGTGGCATTATGTTCATCGGCCGCGCACCACTCCACGTCTTCGCAGGAGGCAATGTGAATACTGAGAGATATAGGGACGAAGTTCTACAGCTCTGTTTTAGACTTTTTCGGGGAGCTGTTGGCCCATAGTTCATTCTAATGGATGGCACCGCACGCCTGCACAGGGCTCAGCTTGCTGATGATTTCCTGTAGGGCCAGGATATTCGGCATATGGACTGGCCTGCCAGGTCTCTGGACGTGAACCCAGTATATAATGTCCATAATTTTCTGGAACGACACGTACCAGCTCATCGACCCCCTTCCAGATCCGTTACCGAGCTACGCACCATCCTCTCATCGAGGAATGGAATTCTTTGGCCTCAGAGTTAATCAACAACCTGGTGATGAGTATGTACCGTCGTTCTGAGAGATGTCTGTCCGCACGAGGTGGTCACATTCCATAGTAAGATAGTTTAGGTTACATTCTTACATCTCACGCTGGTAACGTTTGCGAATATGACTCTAAATACCCAAAATGTGTACATACCTTATTTGTCTGTTGTTATAAAAGGTTTATTACCCTTATGGTTGTGTCCGTTTACACACCCGACGTCTCTGCCTGCTGTTACGTGCTTTCATTTTTATCCCTACGAATGCCTTCCGGACTTTAATTTTGGACATTAGTGTACATTGCACATTTCTGACGCTAGGGCGCGTTAGCGTGCACTTCTGTGTTTGCAACTGTGCCTACGCATCTAAAAGCCCTGTTGAAAAACTTTTTGTACTCGTAGCTATAGTAAAAAGTACGAGCATTATCCTCTTTAAATAATGCACAGTTTTACATCTAGAGTGCGTACATGTGAATTTTTTTTTGTTCGCTTTGTCTGCTTCTGAAGTCGTATTTGAAAAATTCTTATTCCATCGCACAGCTTCTGCTATGAACAATATTTTACTTATATATATTTTCTAGTTAGCCTAGTTCACAATTCTGGCATCAAGTAGGTGCTAGTAAATACTTGTAATATTTGTGAAAGAACGTCTCCCATTTTAAAAATCTCTTGGAAAACTTCTTTCTTGGTAAGATACCTTTCACTGTAGAATATTTTGCCACCATTTCCCCCACTAGGAAGCTTAAATTACATCATTTATCCATCATATTTCTTCTTTTAGTTATTCTATTTGAAAAGTTACTAAAACCCCTGATATCTTCTGCTACGCTGAAAATATTTGAACATTTTGCTACGAGGAACATCGTCAGTTACGCATCTAAAATCCTATTGAAAGAATTCGTTTTTCATCAGATACCATTCCTTACGCCAAACGTTTTATGCATATTTTCGGCCCCAAATAACGCACATATTTATCGCAAAGAGCGTAAACGTATATTCTATTTTTCTCGATATCACTGCTTCTAGAAGTCAGGTTAGAAAAATTCCCTTCACATGCGATACGATTCACCTGAGGAACATTTTTTTCACATAATTTTGAATTTTTCATAATGCACAGTTCTGTCGCTATACGGCGTAAGAATTTATTCCTGTTTGGAACTGTATCTCCCCTTCTAAAAACCCGATTAAAGAAATTCTTGTACTCTATCCCATTCGTTATGGTAAAGATTGCAAACATTATCCACTTTAAATAATGCAAAGTTTTACCACTACAGAGCGTATAGGGTAAACTTTTTATTTCTCTCTGCTATTAAATGTCATATCTGAAACATTATTTTTCACCGCACAGCTTTCACTACTTTGCATACATTTCTACCTTTGCATAATGTAATATTTTGCATAGGCCTATGTTTGCTATTTTTTCGTAATGTACTATTTTTGCATTTATTTTCTGCTCTCTCGTAATACATTGTTCAACAACTAGGGGACGTCGTCAGTCTGTGTTTTTATTTGACAAAGTATACTTCTGTTTACAAAATCCTTTTCCGGCAGGATGCCGTTCAGTACGAAGAATATTTTGGCCCAAATTTCTTCTTCAGATAGCTGATGTACGTGTACGAAATTTTTCCGCGCTATCTCTGCTTCCAGAAGTCGTATTTGAAAAATTAATTTTCCACGCACAGATTTCGCTATAAAGAATATTTTGCGTATATTTCCTACTTTTTCATAGTTCATTCACAATTGTGCGGTTAGGAGCGTCAGCGTATATTTTTATTTGAAAGGGTATCTCCTGTTCTAAAATGCGCATGACAAAATACTTTTTTGCTAGGGTACACTACGCTATGAAGAATATTTTGTCCACATTTTCTTCTTCAGATAGCACAAAGCTTCTTCGCTATCGGTGTTTAAAATTATATAGAGGTTTTGTCCATACTTCTTCTAATTGTTCGATTTAAAAAATTCTTCAGGCCTGGATGTCTACCGCTGTTAGGAATATTTTGGGCCCAATTTGTGATTTTTCATTTCTGCCTGCTAGTGCGTAAGTTGCAGTTTTTATTGGTTGCTGTTTTACCGATTACGTGTAGAAATCCGATTGAATTTGTTTTTCACGCAACTGGTTCCGTTCACTGTGAAGAAGACTGCCCACTTTGCGTAATTATATATCGCGCAGTTTATATATTGCGTAATTTATATATTGCGCAGTTCATATATTGCGTAATTTATATATTGCACAGTTCATATATTGCGCAATTTATATATTGCGCAGTTTATATATTGCGTAATTAATATATTGCGCAGTTTATATATTGCGTAATTTATATATTGCACAGTTTATATATTGCGTAATTTATATATTGCGTAATTTAATATTGCGTAGTTTATATATTGCGTAATTTATATACTGCGTTGTGTATTGCGTAATTTATATATTGCGCAGTGTTTTCACTAGGGGACATAAACGCATTCTCTTCATTATGTGAATTTCCTTTTTCCTAAAAATCTAGTGTGGTAAATTCTTTTCGTTCCGGAAAGGATTCAAACGAAGTGCTCATTACAGCCGAAAGTTCGGTGTGATCTTTCTTGTATCTCTAACGCGCGTAAACGCATCTTCAGCGTTGCTGATGTTCTCCAGTTAAAAATACTTAAAAACTTGATCTGTAGTTTCCCAAACACGTTTATGACCATCGGTATAGTTTCGGTGAAATCAATCGACAACATATGTTTTGTTATTTTTGGTAGGTGGTTATGGAAAATTTTGGCCAAACTCAAGTTGCAGTTATTAATAGTTCAAAATTGTTCGATAAAGTCTGGTCTGGAGCTCTTTAGCATAAAAGGCGTCACTAAGAAGGCTCAAGGCCATAATGGGTTTGAACCTTCTATGTGTGTGTCACTCTTCCTCTATCTTTCTTTCTGAATGTGAAATCAAATCTACAGATTTAGTTGCTAGCATGTTATGAAAAAAAAGACATTTATGAGAATTGAAGTGGCCGGAACACCACTAAATTCGAGGCATTTTTTCATTTGAAGAATGGGAACAAGTGCCGTATGAACAATCTCTGCGGCGAGATTTGAACTCAAGCTCCATAAGAAAGTAGACATGCCTCAGAAAACATGAAAATTACATCGTCCTGGAACGGGAATCGAACCCGCAGTTCCCGGTTTACGTTCGAGTATGTTACCGTTATACTGAGTTAATAACTTTTCAGCTTCAATATCTGTTTTCAGTCAAGTATCCAAGTTCAACGAAAAGCAAATTCAATAAGCTCAAAGTCGTCAAGCTATTCTCTGTGAATTAAGCTTAGTTTCGTTGGAGTAAATTTAACATCAAGGTAAGCTCTTACCTTTGGTGTGTTGCAGTAAAGCAAACTTAGAGTTAAAAGAGTTCAACAATCCAAATTTAAACCAAAACATTATACAGCAAAAGGGAAATTTCTTTCCTGTTTTCATATTTGGCGACATTTAGACAAGGAGCTTTTTCCTTTCCTTGGTCTGACCATATACATCTGATATACGCCTCATAGTGCTCATTTTTCGTATGCCCACATACGTTTCATAGCGAAACCTGTCCCAAATAAGAAGGGATTTCGCTTTCAATTTAGATGGGTTTCCTTGGCCAACATTTTACAGTACATAATTAATAAGTTTACCTAGCCATTAAGTATTGTTCTCACATTTTGGGTTAATACACATAAATGAAATGTATTGTAAAACTTCTTAATGCTCTGTAGAAAAGTTTAATTTGGCTGATTAACAATTTTACGTATTTATTCAAATTTATTGGCGAAAGGATCATAGCTGGCCAAACAGTACTGGAAGAAGGTATATCGTCATCTTCATATGTCATTCTCAGTCCACTGCTGGGTGAAGTTCTTTCCAATTCTCTTCTACAGCTCTCTGTCTAGTGCAATTCTCTTCCATGTCATTCCCTCATGCTTTCGAATTTTATCCACCCAACTCCTGCGAGGTCTACTTCTGAGTCTTTTCCTGTCCTTTGTTATGCAGTTTAGCATTTTAGTTGACCAACGATGGTAATTTTTTCTAGCAATAGGTCCAGCCCTTTGCCACTTTAGTGCCTTTCCTTTGATCAGGATGACATCCACTCTTGTTATTCTTCTGAGCCATGAGTTCCTTTTCCTACGTTTTTTGATTGCACCAAGCACGTATCTCTCCAGGCTTCTTTGATTTGGTCACAGCTCCTGTTTGTCTTTTTCAGTTAAGGTGTATTTCTCTCATCCACAAATAAGAACTGGGAAGATTCGGCTTACGGAGGCAGTAAAATGGTGTAGGCGATGTTTTCATGGGATACTTTAACCCTTGTTCTACTTGGATTAAGGTGGAATGCCTAAGTTAATTTAAAACATCGTTGCTGCTCAAGTTCATCCTACTATGATAACTCTCTACCTTCATGGTAGTGGATACTTCCAAAAGAATAAATGTGCCATGTCACAATACTCATATTTTCTTGGAGTGGTTTCAAGAACATCATGGAAACTTTTTCGTGCTGCTTGTACATTGACCACCCAGCCCCCAGTCACAGGAAGAATTTTTGGTATGAACTCAAAAGGGACACCAAATGTTTGGCTCCACCGCCGTTCAGGAGCATCGGTTGATGTTGCACTCACTCCAATCTCTGATCCTTAACTGATAGATCAATTGTACTTGAAAGGAAGGCAACAAAACTATCGACTGCACTCACCCAGCTCTCGCTTATTGGGGGGGTGAAAAACCAGTGGGTGGAACAGGGAGCTTCCGGCAAAAGAGCCTTCTACTGTACAATGAATGCTCCACTGACTCACTGAAAATGCACTGGTATCATTGCATTGTTCATCAAACAGCGATCATGGATATAATACGAAGTTTATGTACAGTGCAAAAGGTAAAAAAAAAAAAAAACAGTGATACATTCAGGACACACTTTTTTTTAAGATCGAAAGACAGAGCAGAGATAGGATGGAAGTAACGTTGTCACCACGCAAATGTTTGGCAAAACTGCACGTGGCCACTAGTGCAGCTTTGCCAAGCATTTGTTATTTTATAATCTGATTTGCGCCACAACCGTGACCCACCGAAACTGCTGTCCGGCCAAGTCATATCAAATAGTGTTAAGCGAAAAGCAACTGACGATATTTCCGAACTGCTCTTAAAACTGATTTGAAAAGAGATAAAAATGATAAAATGAGAAATTAAATAAAGATAAATAATAAGAATGATAATAAAAATAATAATAAAAAAACCTTTCGGGGATGAAGAGTCAAACTGCACGTGATAAACCATGGGTAACGCTGACAGACTCTGTTGAAATTACCAGGTAGAAATACAAGCTCACATATTATATATAAACGTAAAATTAATGTCATATGTACACTGAAATGCCAGAAAAACTGGTACATCAGTCTAATACATGGCAGATCCCCCACGGGAGTGCAGGACTGCAGAAATACGACGTGGCATGGATTCCACTAGCTTTTGGAAATATGCTGTAGGCAATGCACGCCATACTTCATGCAGAGCGTTCCACAATTCGGGTGTATTCCGAGGTCTCGGATACCTGTGTTCGATAGCGCGTTGCATGGCATCCCAAAATGTGTTCTATCACGTTCAGATCTGGGGACTTGGGTGGGAATGGCAACACCCCAAACTCAGATGAATGCTCCTCTAACCATAATGTGGAGTCCCAACACCTGTGTGGAGGTACATTGTACTGTTGGAACAAGCCCAACCCATCAGCATGAATGCAGGGCACGAACGGGTGTGCCTCGTTAGAAAGGATGCGCACATAGCGTTGGTCGGTCACAGACGTTTGTAGACGTACCAGGGGTCCCAGTGAAGTCCAGCTAAATACACCCTATACCATTACGGGGCCCCCATCAGCCGGTACAGTTCCCTGTTGACAGGCGGGATCCATGGTTTCATGGGGTTTGCGTCACATACGAATACTTCCATCTGCCCGATATAGTTGGAAACGCGACTCGTCAGACCAAGCTACTTGTTTCCAGTCATCAAGTATCCAGTGGCGGTGTTGCCGTGCCCAAGAGAGACGCATAGCTCTGCGTTGTGCACCCATCAAGGGGACTCGAGTTGGGCTTCGGCTTCCAAAGCCCGTATCGTGCAGGGTACGTTGCACAGTCCGTACGCTGATGCTTGTTGAGGCTCTAGCATTGAATTCCGATGATACATGCGACAGTGTTGCACGCCTATCGCGTGAAACGATTCTTGACAGCCGATGATGGTCACGTTCACCCCATGTCTTTTTACGGCTACACTGGTATCGTAGACTGGAGGTTTTGACGGAATTTTTGTAGTCACGGTACACCCTTGCAATGGTCGCTATGGCCCATCTCAAGAGCGCCTACTATGACACCACGTTGAAAATCGCTTAAATCGTTATTACTTGTCATTCCCATGCCAAAAACAGCTCTGACAGCTGGCAAGGATGTCTACCGCTTTATATATGTCTGGCGGACGCGACCGAGTACTCGCATAAGTGACGTTGCTATGTATTTTGCATAAGCTCGTCTGTATCAGTTTTTCTGGCACTTCAGTATATATATACATACCCACACGTACTTATGGTTTTATAAGCGCAATTTTCCAACAGCGGAAAAGACTTTGAGGGATTCTTTGAGTGTAGTAATCTCCCACCAGGGAGAAGCTCTGGGGGTGGGATGGAGTGGAGTGGGGTGCCGCTTAAGTTCAGTTAGCCCATTAACTGGAAGACGCTCTGAGTACAACTGACCCATTTCTGAGTTCCTTGAGTGCATCTGATAATCACCCCCGTTCAATCGGTATGAATTGAAGGATGCAGTTCGGCATGAGTGGGTAGATAGTTTAGGGTAACGTTGCCAAAACTTAATCGAATCAACGCCGAGGTGAAATAGTACTGTTGTGAGAGACGAAGGTGGTCCAACACATTATTAGGCAAGCGGTCCAAATTACCTAGTCACTCAGCGAATTTCTCTTTTAATTACTTAAAATTGTAGTAAAATTTCATTTAACGGAAGCAGTGAACGTTTATCCAGTATTGTTCTCATGGTATGATCCAAAAAAATCTGTTTGAATATTTTTAATACGTATCTATGAAATTTTGGGTTAATCAGAATTTTAAAAATATCTTCTGATCAGGAACAGAGGGAAGAGGCTTTCAATCACAAAGTTTATAAAAAAAGCTGTAATATCAAGATCATTCGTAAAACTTAGGGAACTTGCTCTTTTGCGTTCATAATTTGTAAATTATTGTTTTGTTTCAACGAGTTAAACTCGCCAAAATTAAAACGTTTTAGCAGTTCAATAATCCGACACAGAGTGTGTACAAACTATTTAAAGCTATTTAATTAGTTTCAAAGATGAATGACTCGTAGTATAAACGGATTTTGATTTCTACATTCAGTACTCCAAAGGAATTCACGGAGGTGTTTAACTGATTGCGCAACAAAAGAAAGAATTTTTTGTCTTTTCGGGAGCAGTTGTGTTGAGGACTGTGTGCATTCTGTGCAAGGAACGGAACAGTGAGCGACTTGGTTTGCGACTTAATTCTTAGTGAACCGTTTGCTATGGACTAATCACATACACTGATGTACTTTTACGATTTTCATGACCCAAAGAAAAAACTTAAAGGACTCGAATGTGGGATATGGTGAACCTACCACACTTGAGAAGGCTGGTTCACAACGGAATCGACCTGGAAGTGATAAATGGCGTATGAAAAAGAGATAGCGGCTGAGAGAATGTAAGACTGATGTATGTAATAGTAGAGCAATAAATGGAAAGATGAATGAGGTGATTGAAGAAATGAATAAGTATAGATTGGATGTGCTGTGTGTAAGCGAAACTAAAAGAAAAAAATGGTATTGAAGAAATGAATGGAACGGTGAGTGTATGATCTGCAGTGTTGAATAATGTGAGAGGACAGGCTGGTGTAGGTGTGATTTTAAGTGAAAAGATGAAGAACAACTTGATTCACTATAGCTGCATAAGGGAGAGAATTCTTTGGAGGATTCGTCTGAAAGTGAAACTTCAGAGAATAGTAATTTTTATAGCGCACACTTCTTGTGACTTTGAACCTTCTGATAGAAAAAAAGATATCTAGAATGACTAAGGAGATAAATTTTACCGTCTTTTGCACGATAGGTTAAAAACTTTAATTAAAATATTTAGATGTTAAAAGTACTTCATTAAATTACTAATTAAAAACACTCTCTAACGGTTAAAAACACAACGTTAGACCTTTTGGGCCTGCTTCAGGCCCTTCCTCAGACGCTCAGACGTAGTTAAATACATATAATGTTGATTGACTTAGGTGTTACAATTCTTATATACAAAGGGTATTACAATGATTTAAGTTTACGCATTTGTGCTTGCGTCAAAAACTGTGATCAGATGGCCCTTCATTGTCCAACAGCCTTTGACATTGTCCAGCAACCTTTGGTTGACAACAACCAAAGGTTGTTGGACAATGAAGGGCCACCTGACCAACAACCTTTGAAGGGTCAATATGAAATGCCACCTGTCCAACAACCTATGAAGGGGTTGGACAATGAAGGGCCACCTGATTAACTTATTGGTCTTCACAATTTTTGACACATGCGCAAATGCGTAAACTTAAATCATTGTAATACCCTGTGTACATAAGTATTGTAACTCCTAGGTCAATCAACATTATATTGAACTACGTCTGAGGAAGGGCCTAAAGTAGGCCCGAAAGGTCTAACGTTGTGTTTTTAACTGTTGGAGAGTGCTTTTAATTAGTAATTTAATGAACTACTTTTAACACGTAAATATTTTAATTAAAGTTTTTAACCTATCGTGCATAAGACGGTAAAATGTATTTCCTTAGTACTTCTAGCACGAAAATTTCCTTAGTACTTCTAGCACGAAAATTTCCTTAGTACTTCTAGCACGATAATTTCCTTTTTAGATTGGTATCTGAAATGAGCTGAAAGCTGTTTTGAGCCAGTTTGGTGTTACAGAGAAAAGTATTATAGCAGAAGATTTCAATGCTAGAGTAGGTATTCAGAATAGGATTTTTGATAACGTTATATGTAAGTTTAATGATCCTTGTGTGAATGATAATGGTGAAAGATTAATTGAACTCTACATTAAAATGGGTTGTGGGTATCTAATACGTTTTTCAACCGCAAGTATATCCATACATACACTTGGGAAAATCGTATTCTGGGACTGAAGAGGGGTGTAATGTATTTTGTTGTTTACGACCAACGTCTGAAACACTTAGTTGTTGACACTCGTGTGATAAGAGGTGCAGATTTTGGCTCTGACTATTTACCTGTTAGTGTCACGAGTGAAACTTAATGTTGGTTGGAGAAGGAGGAATAGAAAGATGCCTGTGATGAAAAGAATAAAGGTTGAAAGGCCCTCTGAAGAACACCAGCGTTACTCTGATTTACTCACCGAACGTCGGAATGAGTTGAAGGCGTGTTACAGGGATGTAGAAAAGAAGTGGGCATGTTTTAAGAACTGTGTTGTCATCGCCTCTGTAGAGGCCTGTGGCACTGCTGCAATGGTGTGTAACTTTAAAGGTGATGCTTGGTGGAACAATGCGATTAAAGAAGTTTTTAAAGAAGGAAACAAATTTGGAGATGTTGCAAGGTAGAGCTTCTGATGATGAATATTGTTGTAAGAAGCGTGAGGTAGCAAAGCTGGTTCGCAATAGTAAGGCAAAAGATAGAAAAGAAAAGGTGGAAAGGCATGAATTGGCTTTTTGGAAAGAAAATCATTCTGGAAGCACATAAGACATAGGAAAAATAGGGGACATAAATTTCTAAGTTGTATGAAGAATAGGGTCGGAGATGTGGTATGGTAGCCCAATGAGCTAAGTGAAAGATGGGGGGGGGAGGGGGATATTTCTGTGATTTATTAGATCATGAAACCAAAGGTAATTCTGAGGCAGAAACAGATGATGTCACAGTGAGAGATTTGGAAAGCACAGGTGGGATCTCAAGAGAAGAAGTGTATAAAGCTTTAAAGTTTCTTCAGAATGGTAGGGCTTCAGGAGTAGATGGCATAACTACTGATATGTTAAAATATGGCGGTGACTCTGTGATTGACTGGTTAACTGAAATTTGCCAGTTGTGCTGGAAGTTAGGAGTAGTCCCTTAAGATTGGAAAGATGCTATCATTGTTCCCTTGTATAAAAGAAAAGTTGATCAGACTGAATGCCAAAACTATCGTTCTATCACTTTGCTGGGTGTGTGCCAGGGAAAATGTTTGGAAAGCTCATTATTGATAGGGTACAAGGTCTTACATCAGAGCAAGTGTGTGATATACAGAGAGGTTTCATGCCTGGTGAGGGCTGCACTAATCAAATTAAAATATATATATATCTGTCTGTTGATAAGAAAGTTTCTGTTGCCTTCATAGACTTAGAGAGAGCTTATGACCGAGTAAATAGGACACTTCTGTGGAACGATGCTTCTGAATAAAAACGGTGTTACTGGGAATCTACTTAATGGTGTGAAAGCCATGTATGCTGGCAGTAGAGCATGTGTACAAGTGAATGATATTGTATCGAAATGGTTTTCTATTAGTGCAGGAGTCAGGCAAGGTTGTGTAATGTCACCCTGGCTGTTTAATACATTTATGGATACATGCATGCGTGATGCATAATACTGGCTTATGTTTTGGTAATATCCGTGAGTGAAGGTTACACTATGCTGATGACACATTCCGGTTGGCAGAGAGCAAAAGTGAGTTGCAGGATGTGTTGCCCCGGATGTAAGAAGTTTGCATGAAATTCAAACATAGTATAAATAAGGGAAAACCAAAGTCACACTTTTTGAGAGAAGAACTGTTAGTACTGAATGCAAGATAAGTCTAAATTGCACAGAAATTGACCAAGTGAATGAGTTTGTATATTTAGGAAGCATGTTTACAGAGAGAATAAATTAGATGCGAAATTATTAGGCGAGGGAATTCTTTTTTTGAAAGTCATAGTTGCTTTAGGAGGAATCCACAGGAATAATGGGTTCTCATGAAAATCCCGATTATTGGGTGTATATGAAAGTGTAATTGTTCCTACTCTGATGTATGGAAGTGAAATATGGATACTGCAGAAGAGACATAGGAGTTGCTTGTGTACTGGGGAGATGCGTTACTTACGGGGAGGTGGAGGGGTTGGCAAGACACGCTCTGATCATGTGAGGAATGAAGATGTGTCGCAGATGTGTAATGTGAGGCAAAATGTTCTTAGTGAGGTGGAGACTAATATTCTTGGGTGTTTTGGCCATGTTGAAAGAATTAGTGATGAGGTATATTAACTAAATATTAACTAAGATAATTTTTTCAGCCCAAGTGGCAGGAAAGAAAGGTAGAGGAAAGCCAAGGAAATCGTGGAAGGACCAGATTCAGCAATGTCTGCATGAGAAAAAGATAATGAGTATGAAGTACAAAAGGTCTTTTGTGTGACATGTGATGTATGTCAGTGACGCTCGAGGTGTGTGCCGAGATCACTGTAAATGGAGACGTTTGATATTCCAACAGTAAGTAAAATCTAGTTCCATCAGTTAAACGTTTACTTGGCAGACGGTCGTTCTTTGAGGAGCTAACCTCTGAATCTCAGAGAACAGCTTAATGATATGCATGTACGTTTGTAAAAAATAATGCAAACACATTTAAGAATTATTTGGTGATAATGAGGTCATAACAAATGTGCATGCAAGGGCGTAACCGTGATGACAGTTACAAAAGAAGCTATGACACATCAAGCAATAAAACCCTATATACAAAATTTTGTACTTCAACGAAAATTGCTCAACCATTCAGCTAACAAGATTAAACTTTTACTAACAAAAGACTTATAATTTATGACATACTCACAGGAAAGTTCTGCTATAAGGGTAGAGTTGCGTTCTGAACGCCACTGTTGTGAAAAAATCGCATTATTTAGGGTATATTAAATGGAAGATTGCATGAAGACATAATTATTACTGACCCGTTGTTTATAGTACATCATGTAATATTACAGTTAGTTCTTACGCGTTCATTAATAACTTTGTGTAAAGTGTTTAGGTATAACATTATCATTTGAATGCAACCATGAAGAGTTAACTACAAAGCCACTCAATGTTATTTAAATTTACAAAGTTGCAAAAGTAAGATGGGAATTAAGCGACGTAGAACAAGCAGATCTAGATTATGAGGTCATACCACATCCACAAATATTAAAAAACATTCACTAGTAATCCGACTAGTGTGTGGTTGCGCCGCGCAACCACCGAATGTTATGAGGAGTGTAACTGCTTTTTGCACACTCTGTCACATTAAATTTAATAAGTATCGACGTCGTTAATCAAGTTTTTCCTAACGCATTAGCTGTTGTACATCCAATGTACATAATGAAAGTATGCCTCAGTTATACCAGAATTGACTGCACCAACTTTAAAACCAAATGCGTTTATCGTTCTTTATGACAATACTGGTACACTGCACTAACTATGTGTCAGCACAATTGCCTGTGTAACTGCTCCATGTCGGCATTCCTGGATTAATATACACAATTCACAAGTTCTGATTGAAACTTTGGTGGATTTTTGTCTAACATCTGCTTGAGCCTGAAAGGTACACAAAAAGAGCAAGCAGTTACACACACCGCACACATCCACAAATCTTCCTTACCCAGCCACAATTATTCGGCCATCCTAAGTACCCCGTGAGCTACGAATAGGTCAGGTATCTACATGCTGTACCTGTGACTGTGATGATGTGTCATTAATGCTACCTGGGTGAGTTCGATTGTGGGCAGATAGTTAGAGAGAGATGGGGTTCCCAACCTTTGCGACCCTAGAACGTCTGAGATTTCCTCATGTGCACAAGAATTACATCAAAACCGGCAGAACAGCAAGCCACTGTTAGAAATGTGTCCTTAAAAGTTCCACTGATGTTCAAGGAGGGAGCCGAATCTCCTGAAATCATAACGTCAAAACCAGAGAGCCGCGGAGGAGAAGATAACGTCGGCATTCAAGGATGGGGCACCTACGAAGGTTTGTGTAAAGACCATGCGACGTACGAGAACACGACTGGGCTATGCAGCCGACGCCCAAATCTGCTAACAGCTCATCACCAGGTTATGAAGATGCAAGGGACGTAAGAATATCGCCACTGTACTAAAGGAGACTGAAAACGAGTATCTCAGTCGGATGAAACGAGGTTCCAACTAGAACACACCGACCGGAGCTTGCGTGTGTGAGATAGATCACACGAGGCCATGGGCTCTAACTGTCGAGTCAGGGTGTACAGGCCAGTGCCGGCAAATACTCTGGAACTAGTAGGTACAAGGAGTCGCAAGTAAATAACTTTTTTTTTTTTCTTTCAGGGCCTTTTGCTGAAAATAAATATAAATAGAAGAAATCTCGCAATTAAGTTTTTGAGTGAGAAAAACCGTTTTAGAACGAGTAGAGTTGAATTCCACGTAAAGCAAGTTTTGGTTATTTTAAAAGAGAATAA
The DNA here is from genome assembly GCA_039090855.1 of Macrothele yani. Classification (NCBI taxonomy): domain Eukaryota; kingdom Metazoa; phylum Arthropoda; class Arachnida; order Araneae; family Macrothelidae; genus Macrothele; species Macrothele yani. The sequence goes on along the minus strand of CM076992.1, from coordinate 54,610,490 downwards.
AGTTTAAAAAATGCATTTATTACTCAGAGCAAAAATACAGCTAATTTTATACAGCTCAAGATTTAAAGATCTTTTTGTTAATTTTCCTTAATAATCTTTTTTTTGCACTGTAATTTTGGTGATTATAAAGAAATTTTACAGTTTCTACTTTGAGCCGAATAGTCGCCCAAACACATTTTATGGCACTAACAGTTTATAGTGCCTTCTTTGTTCTCTCGTTCAGTTAACGTCAACATAGTGTGAAACTACATGGGGCTAAAGTTGACTGTGAAATGTCATTTTGTGAAGCCAAGTTTTGAATTCACAGAAAAATCCTGCTTTAATATCTAGTCTTTTTTTTTTTTTTTTTTTCAGGGGAAGTATTGTGCTTTTATTTATCTCGACTTCTGGGCATTCCCAACGTGCCAGTGGTTGCATTGTCTTCTACAAATGACGTCTTTCGCTGGAGTAGTGCTAAAGTTCAGTCTAGTCTCAAACAGTCTGAGTGGGAGAGAAACACCATCATCGCTCTTATCCAGTGGATAGATCATTTAGAAAGGTAAGTACTCTAAAACACTGGCTTCTACCTATAAAAAAATGGGCATAGCTCATTCCATTTTTAGCAGCAAAGCGCTTGTAAACCTATCAAAACATTACATATTTGTGTGCATACTTGGTGTGGTGTTCGAGGATTTAGATTGGTTATACCAGCACATTTCTCTGATACGAAATAAACTGGTCTGCCCTTGTTGACTGGGATGCTAGCCCAAGACTGCACTTGTCAGTTTACGTAATTCGTCCAGCAGTCTTGCCTCTGTTTAGCCAAGCTTTGTCCTCAAGACAAAACGCCGAAGCCAATGAACTAAGCAACTTCTGTGAAATGGAGAAGAGGCTTCATTACAGCAAAAGTTAACATTTTATGGCACTAACAGTTTAGAACGTCTCAAGGGTTCATTCTTTTCTTTTGAAATGAGAAAACGGATCGTTTTATTGTTTCTGAACCGTGACTTCAGTCAGTGACAAATATCTCCAGGAAACCTGTTCAGAAAGTATGTTCGTACAATGGCATAATAGGAAATAAGGATAGTGTCTAGCGAGGGTAAACTGCGTAGGTAGGAATACATAGAAGTGGGGTAAACAAAAAAAAATGAAATAAAGGGAAATTACTACATTTTCTTCTCAAACATTTATTTACTGTCTCCAGTTGTAATACAGTGACTGACATTTATTATTTTTTTTCCTTTTAACTCAGTATCAGACAAATGCAAAGAGTTGATATACATGCAGGTGAAACTACATATGGATTATGTAGTTTCTGGGAAGGATGGAATATAAGCAAAGAAGTTATGAGTGGAAAAAATCTCCGTTGAAGATTCGAGTACATGGCTCACTCAATCCTGATTCCTATCCTGGAAATGGAATCGGTGATACAGGATATGTTAGTCATCGGCAAGGTTAATAGACAGTAAGGTTTGTTTCCTCGCAGACGAATAATCGGGACGTCACTGGGTGACATCCCCGTCCTAACATGCGAATCATAGATCCGAGCGGTATTGAGGAAGATGTCTCCACCACTTATTCAAAAACATGTTAAACCAGGTACTACCATCTACCTAGATCAATGGAAAGGATATAAACATTGGTCAGAGCATGGTTTCACTCATTCAACGGTCATTCATGGAAAACATTTTATAGATCCTGATGGAGCTCATATTCAAATTATCGAATCCAATTGAGAGCTCTCAAGAAAAAACTCAGAAGCCAATACCAGCAAATCGGAAGAACTATTCGCCGATAGCCTAATGGAATATTTATTTCGATGATTTTGTAAAAAACAAAATTTAGATCCATTTGAACATTTCATTTGAAGTATTTCGTTCTACCGAGTGGAAAAAAATGAATGTTAGACACTTTAATTTCGTGAAAAGGGCGTTGCTTTTACTTTATCGGAATTATGATGTATAAATCTGTGATATGAAAATAAATGTATTACTATTTTCCTTAATAAAATAAATGACTATAATTTTTTTATTACAATAAGGTTTATTTCGATGAAAATAGTGAAAAAACTAAATCCTAACCTTATCGTGAACTACTTTCTTTTACGTTGGGTGTGATCAGGTTGTACGTAAGAAAAGCGGAGCGACACACGGGAAATCGGTAACTACTTGAAAGCGTTCTGATTCGGTAGTACAGCCGAATTTCTATATGAGAAGTAGGAAAAGCATCTTGGCTGCTTTTCCTATTTCTTGAATTAAAAATTGAAACATTTTTTTTTTCAATTTTAATTCAAGAAATAGGAAAATTTTTGAATTAAAAATTGAAAAAAAATATGCATTAAAAATCTGGTAGAATTTATGAAGGTAATTCCAGCTGCTTTGCATAATAATTCCAAAACGCTGCTACACCCCGTTTTTCGCCATTGAAAGACTACCTAATCGCCGCGTTTCTTTGTTTGTTGTGCAGAAACAAAGAAACGCGGCGATTAGGTAGTCTTTCAATGGCGATTTGGACAGTGATGTCACAAAGCGATCACCGGAAATGAAGGATGAGCATAACCTTGCATCTACTAACCTTGAGTCATCGGGGCACACATTTTGGTCACACTTTATTACGCGAAATTCTTCAAAGGTATATTTTAATGGAGATACTGTAACGGACAGAGGCAGATTGAAACGAGAAAACCAGGCCAGGAATTTTTCCTGCGGTCACTATAAAACCAGATGTACCAACAGCGAGATATAGAAAATTTCACATTAAAAGAATTGTAAGACGAATTCATTCCCGAACAAATTTTAGCAACAATTTAAAAGGCAAAAGAATTTAAAAAATCCATTCATGATTAAATGTAGCAACAGCTAGGCCACGCTCAAACAGGGTGTTGCATTAATAATATGAGATAATCGTTTTCCTTTAAAAAATTGGTTTTGAAAAAAAAAGAAAGAAAAAAAAATCCGGTCTTTTTAAGACTGACTTGTTCCGCTCATTTTCCAACTAAATTAAATAAAATCATTCTGAAAGTTGAAATACAATAAAGATCATACTGAAAGTTGAAATGTGAACATGTCATATAATAATTTTCCTACGCAATTTTATATTTACACTCTCTGCAAAAAAAAAAAAAAAAAAGAGAAAAAGAAGAGAAAAAGAAGAAAAAGCACCCAGAAGGAATCATCCAATCGAGATGAAAAGTGGTATATGCAGTGTACATGTTTATTCGGATAAAACAGCTGCACAAGTGGAACAAGTCAGTACATTGTACATGTAGCTCCCCCTCTGGCTCGGACACGCGGTTACCCGGCGTGGCATAGACGCATACAATTCACGGATATTGTTTTGAGGTATAGCATGCCAGATGGTGTTGAAATTTTGGGCCGATTCGCCGACATTCCGGGATGAGCGTAGGTGGCGTCGCATCATGTCCCAAACATGTTCGATAAGTGAGAGGTCGGGCGATCGGGCTGGCCATGGAAGGGTATCGACATTTCGCAGGCAGGCCTGGGAGAGTCGTGCCATGTGTTTCTGGGTATTATGCTGTTGAAAAGTTGCTCGGTGATGCTGGCAACACAACAGGTCGTAGAATGTCGTCGACGTACCATTGAGCCGTGAGGGTGTTACAGAGGACTACCAAGGGTGTCCGGCTATCGTAGGGAATGGCTCACCAGACAGTCACTCTCAGTGTGCAAGCCGTGTGCCGTTCCACGGTAAAGACAGGATCCGTGCGCTGGCAGGCTCGTCTCCAGACACGTATGGCTGGCTCGTCTCGGCGCCAAGTGCAAAACGTGACTCATCACTGAAGACAATAGGACGCCACTTGACACTATCCCGCGTTCATCGGGCCCGACATTACTGCAACTGGTGCCGGCGATGCCTACTGGTCAGTGGTAGGCGGCGGAGTGGCCTTCTTGGATGTAGTTCCCGTGGCACAAGTCGTCTGACAACGGTCCGGATGGTCATTTCCGTACATGTAAACGACGCAACATGGCGACAGACAGTTGAGAGCGACGAATTCGTTTTGTTCGTGCGGCTCTCACAGTCGGTCAATCCTCGCGTTCTGTGGTTGCCCTCGGCCGTCCACTGCCGCGTGCCGCTGGGTTGTGCCCTCCTCGACCCATTGGCGCTAACATCGTCCGATTGCCGCGTCGCTCTGATCCAAATGCCTGGCGATACGGCGACTTGACCAACCGGCTTCTCTCAGCCCAATGATACGTCTCCTCTCAAACTCGCTGAGCTGCTCGTGTTATGTACGGTTCGACGTCGAGGCACCCTGACAGTTTGTGGAGAATAATGCACCCGCAATCCGCTGTTACAATTGTCCATGCGTGCGAGATTTTGTCTTGTTATACCCTCCTCGGTAGACGGTTCCCATGCGTTGTGGCGGGCCACTATTTAGTCATTGGCAGTTGTTTCTTAATCATTTGCATATTTGTTCCTGAGGTATTTGCCTGCGCAATTTCATCAGGATCGAACGACTTTCTCGGGGCGCATCGTTTTTTTTTTTTTCAAAGAGTGCATTTTGCCACTGATCGCATATTGCGCAATGGTATTGGTATTTCTTTTCTGAGTAGACGCCACTTTTAATTGTATTCAATATTTTGACCCATGAACCAGTACGGGGAAATTATTTCTTTTAAGATAAAAGTGGGTGAGACGCGAATTCCGGAATATTTCGGCCGGAGAATTGCTTTGTCCTCGGTCTATGGATAAGGAGGTGGGGATGATGTGTCATACTAGTCATACTAGTGTCGCCTTCAAGATTACAAAAGGAGGGTAGAACATATCTATAACCCTGGGCTCCAAGTCCAGCAACCTGCTGTAGTTAGTTTTAGCTTAATTAATTATAGCAGCGTACTTGTTCAGATGTCACTTTTCTCACGGATATATTTGCACTATCTAATTGTTTGTCAGAAAATATTTCGCAGTGATTTGCAACCTGATCGTTAAATTCTGGTAATATCATGCATTTTTAATGTGAAAACTTCCCCTCTGTATTTTAAATGATGCTTTTAAATTAGGATTTTGACTCGCATTCCTTCCATTTGGGAATTTACAATTTCAGAGAGCTGCTACTTCTTCGGTATTAACAAAAGAAAAAAGAAACTGGCAATAGGAACATGTTAAAGTGATATGGACAAGTGTGTCGAATGGGAAATAAAAGATTGCTTAGACAGGTGATCAATTCTGTGGTGCCAGGCTGCAGACTAAGAGGTAGACCTAAAAGGTGTATAAAAAGTGCCAAACCATCCATTAGTGATCGAGGACGCAATATGTTAGAAGCAGAAATTCCAGAATGGGCACCCGCGAAGAGATAAAGAAATTACATTGGGAACCCCCCTCCTTTGTTTTTCCAGTTCGGTTTGTGCCAAAATATTGCCTAAATTCGGCATTGGTGCGCAGAGATGTCACTAAAATGCAGGTGCGGCAGAAGGTGAAATTCATTGCCCGGGCCCTAAAATTTCCAATTGTCATATAAGACGCACAAACGTAGTAACGTCGTTAAATTTATTACCGTTTTATTTATACTTCATTGGAGTAATTGTGAGTCCTTACTACGGAGTTTTACCTTAGTCTAGGGATGGCATCCTCGTATTCGGATCGTAGGGTTTGGCGAGGGGTGAGATAAAAAGCAGAGATGGCACGCCACTGTTTAGAAAAAAGGAAAATAAATAAATCAAAAACAGATCCTAAAAGGAAATATAATGACGTTGAGTTCATTAACTGCGTCACGTTTACCGGATTACATAAGATTCTGTAATTTTTAAAAAATATTCATCACTTCAGCAATCACTTTGTTTTATTTCTTTTTGCTCTGTCATTGTAGTTTGGTAGAAATTAAAACAAAATTACGAAACATTTGATCCCTGGCGGTCCTCCCTACTTCGGCTCGCGTAACCTCACTTCCCATAATTCCCGTTTACCCTAATCACATTTACCCCAATCGCATTTCCCCGAAATCGCTTTTACCCGAATTTCCATTTCCCCTAATTTCGTTTGCCCTAATCTCGTTTCCCCTAAATCTCGTTTCCCCTAATCTCGATTCCCCTAAATCTCGATTCACCTAATTCTCGTTTGCCCGAAACACGTTTACCCCAATTGCGTTTCCCCTAACTTGATTCCCCTAAATCTCGATTCACCTAATTCTCGTTTGCCCTAAACACGTTTACCCCAATTGCGTTTCCCCTAACTCGATTCCCCTAAATCTCGATTCACCTAATTCTCGTTTGCCCTAAACACGTTTACCCCCAATTGCGTTTCCCCGAAATCTCTTTTACCCGAATTCCCATTTCCCCTAATTTCGTTTCCCCGAAATCGCTTTTACCCGAATTCCCATTTCCCCTAATTTCGTTTGCCCTAATTTTGTTTCCCCTTAATCTCGTTCCCCCTAATCACGTTTGCTCGTATCAAGTTTTCCCTAATTCGCGTTTGCCTTATTTCGCGTTTGCCTAATTCTTGTTAACCGAAATAAAACGGTGGGTCTTGATATCTCAAGAGAATTATATTCTTTCCCTTCCTGTTGATGATGTCAACCACCACGCCAGCAAAAGTGTAAAAAAGTGCACATGGTTATTACCATTATTCGGATAGCCCTTAACGAAGCCATTGTATCCGTCACCCCCTTCCCCTTCTCTGACAAAGTATTACATCACGCTAAACTTTTATTAAAGCAAGAAATAGTATTGTAATGCATTCGCTAGAATTGTGAACGCAGAAGGCGAAGGCCAACTTTTTAAGAGTTCTTATAGCGTACCAGACTCCACGCCCCCTCTTCTAAGCATGAGCATTGCAAATGCCTTTTGCTAATTCAGTCCCATCTTAATAGTAGACGTCAGTCTGTCCGGCTTGAATGTTTTCCCACTTATCACCATCACTGATTGGGTGTAGGAGAACTGGCCACAAAAATTTTAAGGGGCAGTATAAAAACTGCGTTTTCGACCGCTTCGTGGCCTCGTCATCAGAGGTTGGTTATCTGAATCACATTAAGTTTCCGTAATGTCGTATTTTCTTAACTGTTATATTTAATGTAATTATTCATAAAAAAATGTTTATAATCTACAACTCAACAGAAGAACTTCACGGTTTAAAAAATACAGCTCAATAAATTCTCTGCAAACGCAGGAAGTATGTCCGGAGGAGGGGGGGGGGGTTATAGCAATAATATAAAATATAAATAATTTCTAGTCCGATCCGGAGATTTTCAACCTTTGCAAACTACAACTCTACAAATTATCTAAGGACACGTGCAAACGCAGGAAACCTATCGGGGAGGGGAGGGGGGAGGACATAATACCGAAAAAATAAAATGTAAAGAGTTTGTAGCCCAATCGGGAGATTTTCGGCGCTTACACACAAGTCAAAAAATTATTTGCGTTCATCTACTAATGCAGGAAGCCTAGGGGGGGGGGGTTAATACCAAAAATATAAAATATAAGAATTTGCATTTTTATTTCATGTAAAACTTGGGATATTCTCGGCTTTTACACAGTACAGCTCAACAAATTCTCTCCTGGCATGTGGTTAAGCAAAAAACCTGTCGGGGGACTGAGACCTCGACAGTTTTTTTTCCGACAGGTTTTAACAGAAATATATTTATATTTTCGCCTCCCTCCCCGACAGTTTTCCTGCGTTAGCATATGCCCGCAGAATGTTTCTCGCACGGACAGTTTGTATGTCGGCTTATCGAGAACCGGCAGGTCAGACAATCAATTTATTTTGATAACGAGTGGAAACGGGACAAAGAATGCTATATATGCACATTATGATATATTTTCAAAAAATAAAATAAAAATTATGTACTTAAATTTATGTAAAAATTAATTATAATTTTCGTTCACTTGAAAAACTAACTGCCGACCATTTAATCTTTCGGCCAATTTCATCCATCGGTTGCTATGAAATTCAATTACAGTTCTTATGGATGGATCGGATTACACGTGTTATCATAGCCTTGTTTTTCAGTGATATCTTCACTGCGAGCGAAGCCGTGGGCACATCTAGTATATATATGAAACAATTGCCCCCTCCAAGAAAGAAGCTGTCATATGTCTATAATCTTACATGGCAAAACTTTTTTTACCGGTAAAGCGGACTTCTGTAAATTGACAGAGAGGAAGCTAACTTCTTGGATTATTCAAAGCGTCAACTGAACTAGTGCTTCACATATTTTTTTTTTCTTTTAGTTTTATATGAGACTCGTGTTTTATGAAAATTTTACGGGAAATAGAAAATGATGCTGCTAAAGGTATTTATTTCATGTAAAAATGAATAAAAATTGAAAAATATTCTCGTACAATGAGCGGCAAATAACCTTGGAGCGCCCCTGTTTGGATGGAGAGCTTTTGGAAAAAACAATACAATTTTCAAGATCAATATGCCATTATGTCTCAAAAAGAAAAGTGTTTAATCAATGCATCCTTCCAGTGATTACGTACGGAGCAAAGATGTGGACCTTAACTAAAAAAGACATACAAAGACCGCACATAACTGAAAGAAGCATGGACGATGCATGCTTGGTGTAATCAGGAGAGGTGATAAGAGGAACTCATGTATAAAGAAAATGACAAGAGTGGAGGATATCATGATCAAAGTGAAATCCCTGAAAAGACAATTGGATGGACATGTTGCCAGAGGAACTGACCACCGATGGACAACCAAAATTCTAGACTGGATTCCAAGTTACAGAAAAAGACACAGAACACCACAAGAGAGATGGGTGGTTGAAATTCGAAAGCATGCAGGAGTGACATGGAAGAGACTAGGTCAAGATACACAGTTGTGGAAGAAACTTGGTGAGATCTTCATCCAGCAGTGCATTGATAATGGTTGATGATGATGATTAAATATACATATATTTTCCTGAATTTGACGATAAAAGAAACGTTTTATTTCGCTTAACGAGAATCAGAACCAACCTGATTTAGGGAAAACATAAATTTAAGAAAACACGAATCAAGGCAAAGGAGAATTAGAGCAAACTTGATACAGGAAACGTTTTTAGGGGAAACTTTGATACAGACAAACGTGTTTACGGTAAACTTGAATTAGGGAAAACAAGATTTAGGGCAAATGAAATTAGGGAAATGAGAACTTCGGTAAAAGCTAATTCGGGGAAATGCGATTGGGGTAAGCATATTTAGGGCAAACGTGAATTACGGGAAACGAGATTAAGGGGAAACGAGATTAGGGCAAACGAAATTAGGGGAAATGGGAATTTGGGTAAAAGCGATTTCCGGGAAATGCAATTGGGGTAAACGTGTTTAGGGCAAACGTGAATTAGGGGAAAGGAGATTTAGGGGAAACGAGATTAGGACCAACGAAATTAGGGGAAATGGGATTTCGGAGAAACGCGATTGGGGTATATTTGGTTAGGGCAAACGGAAATTTGGGTAAACGGATTTGGGGAAACGGGTGTTCACCCTTCAGCAGAATTCCTATGGAAAAGGAGAACGAGGGTGTGTTATGACAGAAAAGATGGAGTGTAACTTCGATATATCACAAAAATGTATGCCACTTTCTAAGCTACGTATTTTATTTGAATCTAAGAAAAAAATCCAAGGAAAAAAAATCCAGGAAAAAAAGCCACCGGAAAAGAAATCCACGGAAAAAAAATCCACGGAAAAAAATCCAAGGGAAAAAAATCCAGGGAAATAAAATCCAATTCCAACAAAACAGCCATCCATTTACTAATAGGAAGGGGGGTGATCTATAAGGGTTATAGCCTTGGTGCCCACCATGGTTCAGAATGCATGTCTGGACAAATAATAGAGAGAGAAAGAGAGGTTTCTAAAATAGTTTACTTTTGTCTCGTATGATTTCCACTTGGTCAAAAACAGGGGCTGGAAGACGAACAGATTTCAAGGCAGTGACTCACCAAGAGTGAAGGTTTCACGTCGCTATGTAAAGCGGGAATGGGCGAGGCAGTTTCAGCTTTTTCACTGCAATTCATATACACCTCCCAGTCTACACTTGGAACTGTTAATAGTTGAAGTTCTGTGTATTTTCACATTGCGATTGCATGAAAGAATGCCCACGGAAAAACGCCCACGGAAAAAAACGCCCACTTTTCGAAAGTAGGAAAAAACGCCCACGGAAAATATGCCCACAGAAGAAATGCTGACGGGAAAAATATGTGATCGACTGATAAGTTCATATGTCTGTTATAAACGGTGTTCGGACAACTGGTCACAGGCTGCTGGCCAAAAAACCGTTAGGGGTCATATAAAAATTGCGATTTCTTGGCCACCTCACCTATATAACGCGAATATGGTAATGACGGAATGAAAATTTTTAGAAGGGCCTAAACGTTAGTCCTAATATTATTTTCTGCCTGAGTAATACCGCAATATTAATAATTTGATGTGCAAAATATATAATATATTAGCCAACCAAGCATTCAAGAGAAGGGAACGGAACAGTCGCCATCTACCATCGTTCTCTGTAAGTAAAAGAATATGTTCGTCAGAAAGGCTCATATTAGCTGCTTTCCTTTTCTGGGCAATGAAAAGGTTATATTTCCAATCAGGGGAGTTATATTGGTTCGTACCAAACGGAAAACTGGTTTTCATCTGGACCAGGGGCCGATTTAAGCAACGAGGCCCATTGCTCCAGATTTAGGGGGTCTCCAAGCTGAAAGTTTTTTTTTTTTTTTTTTTTATGAATATTTTAGTATTACCACTCAAGAAAATTTTTACTTAAATAATTTTACAAAATTTATTAATTTTTAAAACTTATATTATTTGTTGTCGTCACTCCATATGTGTGGACGGAGAGCATTAACTGAGCAAGAGCGTCGATTGCCGGCTGTATTGGGGCTAGCCAAAATGCTATAATAATTAATTGCTGTATGGGGAAGTCTGATATTGAAACTTGTTATGTGCTGGTTTGTAGGGGAGGGAGAGAGTGCTCGAGGGGTGTCCCTCTTGCCTTGACGTCTAATAATATGCTAGTTTATAGTAATATGTGGAAGCAATTAGAATTATTGTTTTCCTAGGATGCATTCTTGCTCAAGATTAATGAAGCAGTTCAGCCTGTTGTTCACAAATTCGACGAATACACAAACAAAATGAATGCTATATAGAAATAATTCACCAAGGAGCGTGTAAAATAAATTTTATAATAATATCTAGAAATTAACATTTATAATTTAATACAATAAAGTAAGTCTTTATAAAAACGGGTGCGGTTAGAGAATAGAAAGAGAATAGCAAGGTATTTTAAAATAAAAGTCAAACTACGAGTATATCATTAATTCGTAACTGCAGTAATATGAAAGGATAAACAATGGAGTGAGTAGCCACCCGAATGTGTATTATACGTAGAACGTGGCCTTGAAAACTTTCTTAAAAACGAATGTCTGCATTTCCAGTCATATATGAATGCCGAAGACTTGAACACACCAGAGGATATGTACATTTCATCATTTATAACAATCTTCAGAGTACATTTCCAAACTTAGAAATAGCTTTGAGAATGTTTTTAACCTTATCCGTCACGAATTGTTCTGCTGAAAGATCATTTTCAGCAGTCTCAAGAATAAAAAATGAAAAAATGAATTTATTGGGAGAAAAAAGTTTAACTCACTCGTGATAATGTGTGTAAAAAAGGAACCTTTCTGCACACATGAGTATAAACAACTTTTCACTAACTGACAATTTTGAGCATGCAAAGCCCCGTATAAAACCGATCATCATGCCACAATTATGATGCAATCAGACATTGGGGGAGGGGGATGACATAAGTGTTAATCAAATTTTCATTTGCATCGTAGAGTGTTCATTAAGATTGTTTTAATATTTGCTACTTTTCCCACATTATTGTACCTTTTCTGGTGCATTATATTTTTTTATAATAAGAAACGTTATTATCATAATTTATTTATTTTTCACAAAATCTTGAAGGCCAATTATTTGAAACGTACACTGGTACACTATGAAATAGACCAACTTTATTTTTCCATTAACAATAAAAATATTATTGCAAAATTGCTTAACATAACGCAATGGAACACACTCCTGACAAACAGACATATACACGCCATGAGCCCACACCATTTAGCAAAACAACAATTTTGGTAGTGTCGGGAGGGGGCGCCATTTTCTCTTGTGCCCACTCACTTCTACCCTGATCTGAACAAATCGTTCTGCTCGCACATCGCAGCAAAAAAAAAAATAAAAAAAATAAAAAAATAGCATTTGGAGGTATAGTTTTCAGGAAGGGAGCAAACGGAAATTGTAAATTCAAATAACATACACAAACAGCTCCGACCCTAGTGCATTCGTACTTCGGCAGCTCTAGGCTGAGATTGACTTGGCAGTCACTAACAGTAGTTTGGTCTGAAAAACTGCATGGTCCTTCATCATTAAAATATCAATTTTCAATCAGATTTAAGGGAGATACTTTTTTCCTCAACGACGGGAAACTACAGTAATAAAAATGTATGCAAGTGATTGAATATACGTATAAAACGATATTCTGTAGCCTGTAGTCAAAAGTGTAGAAAACATAAATCCTTTAAATTAAAAACTCGAGAAGTTCTGCTTTCCACTTAACCCACGAAACTTTTATCTGCCGTTTTGTCTAGGTCTACACTTCCACCTTTTTTTCTCATTGTCGTTTTATATGTGAAACAGGGGGAAATGATATCAGCCTTCATGGCAAAACAGAAAGAGATGGAAAGGGAGGGAGCTGTTTTCATAAAGCTTTACTTAATGACATCCTTAAAAAATAGTGAAGGACGAAAAATCGAAAAGGAGTACTTCAATTGTTTTTCCATTTAGTAATTTTATTTATTTCTTTTTTTTTTTCGCAGATAATACAGATAAAAAATTGAATAAGGATAAAAAAATCATATATGTTTAAAATCCTCGGCTCCTAGAAATGGAGGCCCAAGCTGTACACAAACACCACATGCCAATTTCCTGTGTGTCTTCTTGTGAGTTGTCTAACGGTTTTTACCGCTGTTGGCCGGATTAAATTCGCCAAAACTGGCGCCAAAATACGTTGGCATGGTATGGTTAACTTGGCGAGGATGCTAAGAGATCGAATGGTGATTGCATGGAAGCCAGTAGCATGAAGTCGTTGTATGCAACGCATGCAATGCATGTCCTAATTACGTGCAAAAATTTGCTCTCTGAAAAAAAAGAAAGAATTATGTGAAGAAAAGCTTTGTGCTGCAGTTTTTTTTACGGGGAAATTTAAATTAAGTGCTTGGTTTTAGAAGAATGTTGTTTAAAACCAAAAACACATATTTGTGCGTATTTTAGCCGGAACTGAAAGCGCAAATGCGAACCTAACTTCGTATGCCCGTACTCATATCAAATTGTGCTGTGTGAGGGAGCGTATAAGTAAGAACAGCAACGAAGGAATCCATTGTATGAGAAATCTCTGTTGCATTCAGGACTTGAGCAGTCAACCAATCAGGGAACCAGAGTCCGTTCCTTCTATCCCAGCAGTTTATTCCCACCCGGGTTGTGGCATTCGTTATCTGTCATTGAAAAACTTCTCGAAATGCGAAAAAATCAATGGAAAACTCGTTTTCTTTTGACGGTGAGTATCTGCTATCTCTCCTAATTTCCGTGGAATCCTTTCTTATTCAGTTGCAAAATTGTACGGCTACATTTTCGTATATTTCTTGCCTTTCTGAAGCACTAAAGTACTTCAAAATAATTTAAGCAAACTGCAAAAGTGGAAAAAAGAAACGGATGATGCAAAATAAATTCTTTCGATTCCGTAAATTTTACAGAAAAATCCGAATGTGTAAGTAATGAAAGACCAACCTCAAACCTGAGTCGCTTAATATCGTCGTTAAGTATGCAGGTTAAACATGCGAATGTATTACATATTTCGACGCTTCTATTTACCAAAAAGACAAGATTTGTAGTGTTTCAAACCTCCAAAGCTGTTTTGTTGGCCGTGTTTATTATTTTGAAATGAGACTGTTAGAAACTGTTTACGCTTTTCTAAAGAAAAAAAATAATGCAAAACTTAAAAACTGACAAAATTCAGATTTCGAACAGTAAAAATATACTAGTAATACGAATTTATTAGCGTAAAACAAAAATCAAAGGTAAAATTAAAAATTTCCCAAATCAACCAGATGGCTTTTTCAGGTAATATAAACACCCTGGAGGGTAAAGTCTTTTCACCTGGTAGTTTCCAAATCATAATCACCCCCCCCCCCCCCCATAACTGTCTATATGGAAAGCTTATGGGCTCAAAAAATTGTGATACAAAAAGCAGCGAGTTTCCCGAAGAGAACCTGAATTCACTCAAAGAAATATCCCACTCGTTTTGATTTCATTTGGTTAAAAAGTGAATTAAATGTTTTTTACTCTTTCCCCTGGATTAAGCAGTAAAACAATGTGCAAATTGTTCCAAGTGTCGCATGAACTCGGTTTGGATAAATGCTTGAGAGATTGTGTCATAAATTGTGCGAATAAAAACCTATTCACGCAATATACGCAAAGACAAGACATATTATCTAAAATATCAAAAATTCTTTTAATAGCAATTGAAAAAGTTCTACTGAAGATTTTGATGTCGAAGCCTATATTTTAAGGTAAACGGTAAAAATACCCCCGGGAAAAAATACCCCCGGAGAAAATACCCCCGAAAATTGAAAAGCGGAAAAAATGCCCCCGGAAGAAATACCCCAGAACAAACGGTTCACTGTAAACTGCCACACAGGAACACTGATGTGCGGCAGTGTTCCGGTATGCCAATTTACCGGGAACCCTGCCACACATCTTTCAGCAACTTGGCCACAAAAGTTCAAGGGGGGGGCTACAAAGATTGCCGTTTCTGGGCCTACATTGATAACTGAATTGGGAAACGAATTTCGCGAAAACATTCCATGTAAGCCAAGCGAGAATTGTACTTTAATTTGAAGAAATAAATTGCCGAGGATCCGAGGTGCACTGGGGGGGGGGGGGGGTTAAACCCCCAACGTCCGTAATATTAGATTCTGGGCCTCTGGAGTTTGTCAGTGTATCCAGGCTGTTCCCCTTGAAGCGCCCGCGAGGTCCGTGAGCTTGGGGTGAGGATTCCCCCAAAATGTTAAAATGAACGTAGAGCTGTAAACATTAGAACCATGCTTTACATAATGATTCTGTACACGACCACGAATTTTCAGGAGGGTGGGAGGAATTCACCCTCCCCAGGTTTCTAAGAGCGCAGACAAGTGTTCAAGGTAAGGGATTTGCTCGCAATTTCTATGTATTTCTAACTATGTATGCCCTTCCCCCTCCTTCAGAAATTTGGTGAAGCCTGTGAAAGGGATACGAGGTGCTTGGTTTGGATTGCTCTACCCCCAACTTCCGTAATTTTATATTCTGGACCTCTAGAGTCGATCAGTGTATCCTCGATGTTACCCCTGAATAGCTCTTAGAAACGGGGGGGTACAGAATCATATAAAACATGGTACTGTTTCCAGCTCTACGTACATTTTGGGGGAAAGCCCCCAAGCTCATGGACCTCGCGGACACTTCAAGGGGAACTTCCTTGGATACACTGGCAGACTCCAGCGGCCCAGAATCTAATATTACGGAAGTTCAGGGTAGAGCCCCCCTACCAAGTGTACCTCGGATCCTCGGCAATTTATTTCTTCAAATTAAAGTACAATTCTCGCTTGGCTTACATGGAACGTTTTCGCGAAATTCGTTTCCCAATTCAGTTACCAATGTAGGCCCAGAAACGGCAATCTTTGTTGCCCCCCCCCCCCTTGAACTTTTGTATCCAAGTTGCTGCTGAAAGATGTGTGGCAGGGTTGCCGGTAAATTGCCACACCGGAACACTGCCACACATCAGTGTTCCTGTGTGGCAGTTTACAGTGAACCGTTTGTTCTGGGGGTATTTCTTCCGGGGGTATTTTTTCCGGTGGCATTATTTCCGCTTTTCAGGTTTCAGGGGTATTTTTCCCCGGGGGTATTTTTACCTACATCCATATTTTAAGGCAAAATAACGGAAGAAAAAATTGTCGTTGGATGGAGTTCCGCTATAAATGACGGATGTCTTTGTGTTTGTTTTTTAACTTTTGCATGCCTACACATAACGTTCACGGCACGCCATTGATGGACGCCAAGTGATTTCAGAAGAATCGCAGGTTCCTTATATCTAGAAGCAGAGACGACAAACAAGTGAAAATAAAAACAAGTGAATTTAGTCTCACGTAAAACTTTTATTCCTCTGAATGGGGATTCAGAGGAATAAAGATGTTAACAAATAAGATTTTAACAAGTAGAAAAATATTGATGTATCAAAATATTTGTTACTTCCAGCGTAGAGATGGGGTATATGAATTTATTATACATTTTCTGCCAATAATTCGTTATCTACATCCCCTAGGGAAAATTAATTCCTCTCGACCGATGTCTTAGTATCGACTCCATCACTACAAGACTGAAATCCCCTTTTTCTCCTTTTTGGAGGAATATGGCTTCATCGTGATGCTCCAAGGTTAATAAACGGTAAGGTTTGCTCATCCCGCCTTCCTCGCAGACGAATAATTGTGACGTCACTGGGTGATATCCCCGTCCTAACATGTGAATCATAGATCCGAACTGTATGGAGGAAAATGTCTCCACCACTTATTCAAAAACATGTTAAACCAGGCACTACCCATGTACCAAGATCAATGCTGGAAAGGGTATAAACATTGGTCAGAACATGGTTTCACTCATTCAACGGTCAATCATAGAAAACATTTTATAGATCCTGACAGTGGAGCTCATACTAAAGTATCGAATCCAATTGAGAGCTCTCAAGAAAAATCTCAGAAGCCATACCAACAAATCGGAAGAACTATTGGCCGATAGCCTAATGGAATATTTGTTTCGATGATTTTGTAAAAAACAAAATTTAGATCCATTTGAACACTTCATTTGAAGTACTTCTTTCTACCGAGTGGAAAAAAATGAATTTTAGACACTTTAATATCGTGAAAAGGGCGTTGCTTTTACTTTATCGGAATTATGATGTATAAATCTGTGATATGAAAGTAAATGTATTATTATTTTCCATAATAAAATTAATGTAATTTTTTCATTTCAATAAGATTTATTTCGATGAAAATAGTGAAAAAGAGATACACGGGAAATCGGCAACTACTTGATAGGGTTCTGATTCGGTAGTACAGCCAATTTCTATATGAGAAATAGGAAAAGCATCTCGGCAATATTCCCCAAATTTTTTTAATTGAAAAATTGAAAAAAATGTGCATTAAAAAATCTGGTAGAATTTATGAAGATAATTCCAGCTGGTTTGCGAATAATAATTCCGACATGCTGCTATGGTGCAGAAACAAAGAAGCGCGGCGATTAGGTAGTCTTTCGATGGCGATTTGGACAGTGATGTCATAAAGCGATCACCGAAAGTGCAAGATGAGCATAACCTTGCATCTACTAACCTTGGTGATGCTCGACCTAAGAAGTTGCTAATTGGTGCTTGTAAGGTTTCCATGCGGGCAGCTGGCTGAAGTTGCAAGAGAATGTCAGCTGATTTATAATCACTTGTTCACGAGATTGAAGAAAGGGGGTTGGGTGTGTGAGAGGTGAGATTCCCTTGGTCCAGGCCGTGTTGGAACATGTGTTCCCCAAAGAAGTGGCTTTTTCTGAAGACGAATTTCTCTCTGCTTTTTGTATAATTCAAATCCTTATTTCATAATATTTTTCGAATCCTTATTTCTATGTAATCAAATGCATATCCGGACACATGCAACAGTTAAATTTAACTGAAAACTAGAAGACCCAAAAACTACGTAAAAGAGATAGATAAATGAAATTATACAGTATGTTGGGGCAATAAGGGATTTTTTTTTCTTGTTCTTTTGAGTGTCCGCGCCTTTTGGGCACTTGTGTCCTCTGCGTCACGAAATCCCAGAGATCACTCAAGCGGTTGTCAAGAAGAAAGGAAACCACCCTCAACACAGAGTTCTGGAAAAAAACTTGAGGAGATCTTTGTCCAGCAGTGAATGCCTAGTGCAGAAGATGATACATTTTTCATTTATTCGCCTTTCATGCTATTCCGTATTGTACCTGTACGCACTCTGTGCTGCAGCATGCAAAGCGAAATTTCAATGTTATTTTTTCTATTTTATTGTAAATATAAATTTTTTTCTCTAAAAAAATTCCCGTGTTTACTATTTTTATTGGTGCCACACGCATCCAGAAGCTCAACAGAAAAATTATCAATCAAAACTATCGTTAACGTGAAAAAATTTGCAGTGCCTCCCGAGAACTCAAACGGCGTAGTCAGATTTAGGAAAGGCACGTGGCCCCTCTTGCCCCCATTTAGGCGTCTATGTAAAATGGTGTTTTATGATCCACAAAAAATGTCCTTCTTATGGCTATTCCGTCTACTGCCAGAACGATTAAAAACAAACAGGAGCTCTGTGCGCAGAATATGCACTCTTGTTTGGCAGTTTTTAAAAGAAAGGTTATGTGTGGCGGTATGCTGAGCAGCTTGCCAGTCATGCAAACTAATCTTACATTTCCGTTTTTGACTTACTAGATTGCCACGGAAATTTGTCAAACAAACGGGCAATATGGTTTTCATGTTTTCATTAAAAGTCTCTCAGTTAGTGGATTTTGAGTTACGCAGCAGGTGAGATAAGTACGGACAGCATAAGTAAGAACAAAGCCTGTGATAGGCCTTGTAAAAGCTATGCAGCACTTTTACTGCTTACCTGTGGGAAAAGGTTTCAAAAGGATCAGCATGTGAAATCTACCCTCTTGTCAGCACAGCATCAGCTTAACTTGAGAGCAGTGACAGCTGCAGAATTTGTATAAGTGTCAGTTGCTGAAACTGTAAGGACAGCATGTGATCTGAATACCCGTAAAGCTGCAGATGATAACGCCTTTTGTTTTTGTCATACCCAAATAAATTAAAAGAGAGGATTTAAATAATATTCAAACACAATTTTTGCCCACGTCTTTTGGAAGTTTTCTCTCTCAGCATTACGCTTACCAAGAGATCCATTGATTCATAGTGAGACAGTTTTTTTCCCCACAGTGGTGAGAATTATTGTCACTTGAAGTAAGGTCCTCTGTCACTGCATAGGACATTTTCTCTGCTCGATAACTACTTCATTATTTTTTTTACCAGTGAGTGTTCATCAGTGACTCTGATCATGCAACGCTTGGTGAGTGTCAGAGGACAATTTTCTGGTAAAGAGAACATGCAGTTTTCTTTCGAAACTGCATGTTCTCCAACACAATCATTGTCGGTGTCGCGAAATATCATTGATGTTTCTCATTTTAGTTCCGAAAACCATCCTCACCTCAAAGAGACTTCATATTCTTTTGGAAGTACGAAGTAACGGAATCGAAAACAAATGCTGTTTCGTAAACAAGTCTTAATCTATTTTTAACGATTAATTTGATTTTGATGTGAAACGAAGTTTTTTTATTAGTATATTTGTTAATGAAAGTAATTTATTCGCGCTCCACAACATGTTCAGCCTTCTTTATCGGATCCACATGATAACACCCAGAAAACTTGGGCTTTTGAAATAAGTAACGTACCGATTCTTTCTGTTAGGTTTCATTTTCTGCGTTAAGCAGCTTCTATTTAAAGTACAGATGCGTACATATTTATTTTTTTACCCCAAGAATTCTTAGGTTCACAGAAAATTTCTTCTGTGGACAGGATAGCGTTTAAAAACAGATGGTACTAAAAAGCACCGGTTAAAAACTGATTTTGATGTAGCTTTTTTTAGTGATTTCACTTTGGAGCATTATATGGTGTGAATAATTCATTTTTTCGCTCGTGGAAGTCTGTCTGTACTGTCAAAATTCTTTAAAGTGAGGAAAATGGATTAAAAAAAGGATCCCGATAAGCTACGCAAAAACAAACATGATTACAATTGAGACAATAAAGCTCCAAGAATCTGTTCATAAAGAGGGATGCGAATATAGAATAAAAAGCAAAATACGAAAAAGAAAACCGTTTATTCTCTTCTAAAGTAATCTCGTTGACGGCAACTCATTTTTTAAAACTTTCTAAAAGTTTAACAAAACAATGATTGTCAGTTGTTCTAAAGAAATTTCATTTATTTCAGAGCTTGCATTATTTCCGATTTTCCCGCGGTCCTAAAACCTTTTTCTAAGAGCGGTTTTCACTTTAGGGAAGGAATGTGAGTGGCTAACTTCCAACCCATGATTTTCGCATTTCTCTCAGGGCAGAATCAGCACATGTCATGCAAAAGGAACCAGATGAAAGGGAATTGCGGCCCCATTCTCGAAATACGCTTCAATAACCTTACTAGCACATGAACTTAAAATACACTGGTTACTGTCTTTCAGATACAAATTCTCTGTAAATCGCTCTGTGAAGAAAGCTGATCGACATGGTTTTTCATTCTCAATTTTTTGGCCACGATGAAGACTTAGTTTTCCATTTCATTCTCTTTTGTTGCAGAACAGTTCTTAAACACCTATGTCTCGCCTCCAGTAACTATGCAAACGAGAAACTGTGGATTAGCCAGTCAGGGCTGAATCTTCTTTCCTTTTGCTCATCGTGAGACTACGGGGAACCAACTTTTCGTGCAGATCTACCTCTTTTCTAAATCTTCAGGACGAAGCTGACGAATGTATTCGAGTTAATGTTCAGTTCATACATCGTTTTGATGCTATGCATCTTTCACGACAGCAGTAAAGTAAATTCCATGCAAAAAAAAATCTATGTAGCGGAAGTACTAGTGTCTCATGACCGGCAAAGGATCTTCTTAATTCGTATCAAATTGGGCGCCGTGCCGGGAGCTGACCATTTGCGTGGTCGTCTAAAATACACGGCGCTCACGCTTGATCGTAGCGAAAGCGTTTTATGTCTGTGCCAGCGGAAAGTAGCAGTTTTGATGCTATGCATCTTTCCCGAAAGCTGTAAAATAAATCCCATGCAAAAAATTTCGGTGTAACGAATGTGTAACGGAAGCAGTCAAAACCATTGCTGAAATCTGAGTTTTGAATGTTGTCCCATGAAGCGTCACAACAACAGTTAATTTCATTGTTACTCAACAATATATATTATTAAACTGTCGCTGAACATTATTTCATCACGTTTTACATAAACGTAACAATATCTCACTGCTGTCTGTGTAAATTAAACGAACCTGATGCTAAATGTAATAAAAGCCGTTACAAAAATGCAATTTTGATGCTATGAAAACGGTGCGCTGTAGCGTAATTTAGCTTCCTGTCGACCCCTAATAGAGGTTACCTGCTATTGAAGAGAGCTTTAAAATGATTTATACATCGTAATGATTATACAATAATGATAAAATGAATATACAATGATGATTATCATAAAATGAATGTACAATGATGATTATCATAAAATGAATATACAATGATGATTATCATAAAATGATTATGATGGTTATCATAAAATGATTATGATGGTTATCATTAAATGATTATACAATGATTATACATGCATTTGACAAATAAATCAGCCTCAGAATGATTTATTGCACGATGGTGTGTAACCTGTAGATATCTTAGACCAAAAGTTACCAATCCCCCTCACTAACACACTTGCGATTCAGTTTTTCTTTCTATCTTGAGGTCAGATTTTAGCTTGAGCATGCGCAGTTGAACCTTCGTAGCTGCATCACATTTTATCGGTGTTGGGATCATTTTTTACGTTTGTCTCAATCTGAATATTATATAATAATACTGATAATAATAACAAAAATAAAAATAAATACTGCTCTTGAAAAACTAAACAGTCGAAGTATTTACTATTGCCGCCGCCAGTTTAGTAAATATTTGCTTTTGTGACTTACATATCTTCTTCCATTGGCTTTACGACATTAACATTCATTAATCCACCTACCTAAGTACTGCTGAATGTCAGAAATTAGCAAACCTTATTATTTATTGTTATGGTTTAATTCCACTTAGTATGTACCGGACTGTGGCTTGGTGTGGTTGTGAGTGACGCGAATAAATGCAATGTGTTGTACACAAATAAATGTATACTGTCCAATCCCTCGTTTTATTTCGTACCCACAAAGAACTTGGCATGCGAAAGATGCATAACATAAATTATCCACAAAAAGTATCAGGGTACTCACGATTTTTTTATTTTTTTATTTTGGAATCACTCATCGGTCTTTGGTTACCAAAACGAACTTTTGCGTTTTTTTCCGGATTTCAAGGAGTGACAGTCGCCCACTCCTTGTGCCATCTTCAATGACCTCGTTTTGGAAGATCAAAAGCGCAAGGCGATGAGTACCACACAACTGCATTGTCGAACGCGAAGATTACACTTAAACAATCTGGTTCAAGTCAAAGCACACAGTGGCAGTGTCATTATATACCCACGAGGCAAATATAGGCATGAAAAATATTCTCATGTAACAAAATATTAATGTCCACAATATAAAAATAGGAGTGAAGCCCCGCCGGCTCTCCCTCCTTCCTCTGTAATTGTACATTCTGAAAAACAGAGATGTCCAGTTAACTCATAAGATATTTCATTTGGAAATTACATATTAGTATTAATGTTTTAAAATACATTGTGTTGGGTTGTGAAAGGTTTTGTATACAGCTGCATTGAACTACAAGGATAAAATAAAGTGAACTCAAAATGTTTCCTTTAGTGTCTAAGACTTGTATTTTCTTTCTTTGATAGGAATATGCTAAGTCTTTTTCAATTGTATTTACATACAGCTGTATTTAACAACAAAAATCAATTAAACGAACTCTCCATTGTTCCTTTAGTGAGGACACCAAAGTCATCTAGTCATTTATTTCGTTTCTGTAGTTAAATACACATTTACCAGTAGAAAGGGATTAGCATGCAAGAGCAGTGTTAATTCGTTAGCTAGGGGCGGATTGGGACGACCAAATCAGGACGGGAATTTTAGCTCTGGGGTTCATTACAAAACACACGCACCTACAAAAGAATACCTGATAAATTCACTCATGAAAAAAATTCTTTCGGATCTTGGATGAAAGAGAACTAACTACATAAGAAATATGCATTGCAAAGCAAATTCAGTCGTGAACAAATTTTAAACAACAATTTAAGGGTGAAATAATTTTTAAAATCCGCTCATGATTGAATGTAGCTTCTGATCACGCTATATTCAATCATCAGCAGATTTTTAAAAAAATTACTGGTAATTATTTTCATTTTAAAAATTTAGTTTCAAAGAAAAAAATTCGGTTTTGTTAAAGACTCCATTTCTAACTAAATAACCATGAAGATAATTCTGAAAGTTGAAATGTGCACATGCCCCATTGTAATTTCCTTCGTGCTTAATTTTAATAATAATTACTTGGTCACTGACTACCTAGCAACAGTATTGGTATCATCTCGTTGAATAGACCCGTTTTAAAAATCTACCCAAGATTTTGATCCAAGAACCACCATGTTGCCCCATGAACCAATGATGCTAAATCGTTTTTTCTTTTAAGATAAATTTTGTGGGGACACGGATTTCCGAATAACTTTGCAGGGGAATCGTTTTGTGTCAATGTGTAGACAAGGGCGTGGAGATGATGGGTGATCACAATGGGCCGTCATCTCCACGTCTCCTCCAAGATCACGAAAGCAGGGTAGGGCCTACCAATGACCCTGGGCTCCAAAGTCCAACAACCTATGTCTGATTGCAGTTAGCTTAATTAATTCACAACAACCTGCTTGGTTCGGCAGCACTTCTGTCATATAGAAACAGAGAGTTTTGCTATTTAATTTCAGAGCCAACTCGAACATATGCATAAAAGTAAACGCATTTCCTTTTAAAAGAAACAACTTTTAAGACCGATATGAAACTAAAATGAAGTTAACAATAATTATTTATAAGTACCAAAATAATCATTCATGCGTTCTGTTATGCCTAAAAGGTTACCGATGAAAAGCACCTGTGAAATGTTCTAAGAACATGGATATGCTTTAGTTACTCTTTATCTACCTGCATAAATCCCGTCAGCTGCATCAATGGTGGAACCTTATATACTCCCGGACAATGAAATTTGCGCACCTAGAAGAAAACATGCTACAACCGCGAATCTTTGCAAATAGCTAGAGTGCGTGCTGGTATGCAAATGATCCACGTTTGGTGCGATTGTGCATGACCGCACACCCTGTAGTGGCGCTGAAAACACCAACCGGCAGCCTTATAAACCGGCGTGTAGTCGATGCCCCATGAAGCGAAAAGCACCGGCCGACGCAAGCAAAAGTACAGAGTGACAAAAATGCTGGATAGACGCCAGTGACGTCGATTTACGCAACGTACGGACTTTGAGAGTGGCCTGATCATCGGACTGAAAACCGCAGGGTGGTCGGCAAGCCGGTACAGCCCGCCACGTGGATCGTTCTGACCATACTATTATCGCTCCCTTGTCGGGTATCAGCGAACCACTACTACGTCTTATTCGCCGTAGTGGAAAAAAAGTTAAAAAGGTCAAAATTCAATCTAAAACAATTCACCCCCCCAAAATTTCGCCTAGTGGTGTCAACAATGAATTTGGATTCCCTAAATAAGGGTCTCCAAGCTCAGGGTCGACAAATGCATCGCGTTGTGTTTCATATGAATTAGCCTGGAGTTTCCATGCCTATTCATATGCCACAAAGAAGTTAAGGTAAAAAGTTGCATAAATAACAATAAGAAGAGTATATGTATATCTCTGATTAAACTCTAATTAAATTTGGAGAAATGAACTGAGTGACACGTGAATTAAATTTAACTGTGCTAGGTACCATGTACCGGTGAGGTTGCTTGCTTTTATTTTTTACTAAACATTTTAAAGATTTGTTTCAAAACAATTATAATGCACTTAAATAGTAAATTATTGACTTTGAATTTCAAGTTACTTGTTTAGAACACGGCGCGGTGCGCCACAGGAAAATTATCAATGCAGGAAACTAGTCCTGCACAACACATGCAAAGCTATGAGGCATGAATCAGAAATGCGTAATATAAAAGTCATCATACCCTCTTTTCCTTCGGAAGCCCCGATCGTGAAGCTGGGTTGCCGGCTGGTCGTAGAAATCAGCACTCGGTCATCATTTGTTTTTTCGTGACTACTTTTTTAACTCCTTACTACCTCATCCTCTGTCTCTGAACCATCTCTTTTCAGAAAGCGCTCTGACCTCTCTTCTACACAGCCTCTAATTTTGACTTCGCGTGTTGTGTCTGTCGTTTTCTCATCGAGTCTGTTTTCCTTCCTCATTCTGTTAACATTTTCTTTTTTTTTTCGTGTCCGGTGTCCATCTTTGAGGGGGCGACGGGCCGGCCGTCCGTCCGAACCGCGTCGGGTCATGTCATTGACCCTCACAGATAGCCCTGCTATATGATTCGCTTGCTATCCGTTCAGTTCGGGTCACTTTCCCAAAAATTATGTCTTCTTTCAGCTGTCAACTCGTTCGCACAACTTTCTGCTAATTGACCGCACCCAGCTACTTGGAGGCGAAGATTGTCACGTAGGTATTTCCGGTGACGTGACTTATCCCGAATTTCGTCGCTACCCCGGACAATTCAGAGATGCTCGCAAACGTTGCTTGAGAAAAGGGGTGACGCCTCCAAAAGCATTTATTGCGCTCCTGCTATTCTCTCCGCTTCGGCGACGAGACTCTTGCTATTATGCCCTTTTTCCGTGCGTGTGAGAACCTAGAACCGTGAATGACTTCCTTTCTCTTCCTTCCCATCCGGGTATTTTCGTCAAGTTCTCGTGAGAAAAAAATATAGTTTTCCCCTTTTCTATTGGCTTGAGTGCAATTAGGACTGTTCTAATTATCAACCGAAACTTTCGGGTAGCCTGGCTCGGCTTCACCGGAAAGTAATATTAATGAAGGATATTCTATTTTGGCAAATAAATATTTATTTCCTACCGCTTTAGAGTAAAAAAAAATAATAAATAAGCAAAATTATACGGAAGAAATGAAAATGTTACGGGGATATAGAAAATTCCACGGTAACAATACCGTCCGACTGTGTTGGGAGCAGTGGACACGTGACGGCCCTGCTACACGGCGGAGCGGCTCCGGATGGACAAGGAGGACCACCGGTAGAAAGGATCGACGGATCGTACGCCAGGCACGAACGGATCCCACGGGGACCCGGTCCACTATACAGGCAGATGTAGCGGATCTTGTGTGCCCACGAACCATTTCCCGAAGCCTCGCGGAAGCGAATCTGCAATCCCAGCGACCCTTACGTGTGCTGCCATTAACACCGGAACATCGCCGGCTCCGTGTGCAGTGGTGCCATGCCAGAGCAACGTGGAACGCCGCAGACTGGTGACGTGTGGTATTTAGCGATGAGTGCCGCTTCGTTTTGGGGACAGATGATAATCGTGACCTTGTGGGGAGGTCCCCGGGTCAACGGCACAATCCCAACCTCGCTATCGAGCGCCACACCTCTTTCACTGCAGGCATTATGGTCTGGGGAACCATTGCCTAAGATAGGCGATCAGCTCTAGTAGTGGTACTTGGATCATTGACGGACCAGCGATATGTGGATGAGATCCTACGGCCCCATTTGCTCCCAGTCCTGGCCGGGATTCCAGGTGCGCTATACCAGCAGGATAATGCTCGCCCGCACACGGCTCGGTTTGCCCAGGACTGCCTACGTCATGTCCAGACACTTCCATGGCCTGCCCGTTCTCCAGACATGTCACCTATCGAGCATGTGTGGGACCAGTTGAAACGCCAGCTGCCGCCGTGGCGCACTATCCGGGATTTGGAGCACACCGTTCAACACGTGTGGGCCAGTCTGACGCAGGACAACATCAGGCATCTGTTCGCCTCCATACCGGACCGTATTGCAGAATGTATCGCCGCACGAGACGGTGCGGCGCGCTATTGAACATGACCGGACTGCGTTCCACAGATCCCTCTGTTATTGTCCTGCAGCTCTGTTTTTGCCATCATGTGTATCATTCATTTTTGTCATTACGTCCATGAAATTTCAGTTCAATCTGTTGCTTCTTCTTGGTGCGCAAATTTCATTGTCCGTGAGTGTATTTAAATTTTTATCAGTTTAATGAGCATCATAAGCTGAAATTTTTATCTACTAGGACAATGTGATTGTTATACACAGCGGTTGGAAAAATCTGTGGTACAGTGAAATTAATTTTTTTTAAATGAACAAACATTTTGCGGTAAACGATTGCTTGGAATTATCCATCTTTGACCTCGAAGCATTCCAATTGCATGTTCTTCACGTGGCCACTCCTCAGAATGCTTAAAAATAATAGGTCCTCCTTCGAACCCGCGTCTTTCTATCTCAGTCGCTTTTGCTAAACAGCATTGCTACGCAACTGAAATGTGGAAATCTGACCTAGTATAAGGCTGTACTAGTCGAGTCATCCACTGCCTTCTAGTAGCAACGCAGTCGAATCCCAAGAAACGATTCAGCTAAGGAATTACGACACGGTCCAGGTTGTAGTTAGCATTGTGTTTTGGTTGTAAGGAATCACTAATTCAACAGATAATTATAAAAGAAACACACCTCAAAATCTGATTGATTTGTCTTGTGCTTTATGCTGCTAAATAATACATAGCTAATACTGATCAGTCTAAGGAAGTGAATCGGTACGGAATGACGGAAGATTTTTTTTGTTACTGTAGTGTTCTCTAGTTAAAGGAAAAATAAATATTTGTTTTGTTCAGTATTGTTGTTTAACAATCTGCTGTTTTTCGAACATTAAAATCCATTCATTTTTAACAGATTTGAACAGAAGTTTAAATAAATTTTTGAATTGTTTTTGGCAGGGATCGAATGCCGAATCTGCTACTTTTAGCAATGATTAACAACACTACTTTATCGTTGAAAACTGCCAGTTTATCTTCCATGAAAACGAAGAAATTAGTAGAACTATTGCAGTGGAGTGATTTAATAGTGTTTGACTACATAACTGGAAATTATGACAGGTAAGCCATTTTCCTTTTTTAAGGTTTGAAGCATCTGTGCTATGAGGTACGCATGTATTCAGTGTGTGCAAAAGTTCTACCCCCTTTTCTATGATGCAAATTCCAAGTAAAAAATGTAAGTAACAATTGCAATAACAGAGGGCGCATGTGATGGGTGAAATGCTTTGAGGAGTAGGCTATAAAATGACACCAAGTATGTATATGCATCTCATTCTTAAACAAGTCACACAAGGGTTAGCATGTCAGCAATAAGGATCACATTAGGCATTGTTTGCTTTATGAATTCGAAAAAGGTAACAATGCAGCTGAAGCCTGCAGCAACATTTGTGAAGTGTATGGCGAGGATGCTGTTGACGAAAGCACATGTCGCCGTTAGTTCCCGAAATTCCGTGAAGCAGACAGAAGTTGCAGAGATCAACCCCGTTTTGGACGTCCATCGAAGATTCTGAAGATCTCAACCAGGCCATATCAAATGACCAACACTTAACCGTTGAAGAATTATCAGAAAGGTTTTTTGTGCACAGAACAACAGCAGAAAGCATGCGCTTATGTTTGTCACAAAGTTCGACCAGTCGGTACCACATGATCTATCCGAAAGAAATCCATCGGACAAAATGACCACCTGTCTTTCCTTACTTGTGCGTCACAAAAATGTACCTTTCTTGGAACGCTTATTTACGGGTGACGAAAAGTGAGTCCTTTACAGAAAAGTCAAAGGACTGCATACCTCTACATCAAGAAGAGGACTGCATCCGAGAAAGGTCTCATTAAGTGTCTTATGGTATGCCAAGGGAGTAATCCACTGGGAGCTGCTTGCACCGAAGCAAACGGTAAATGCTGACCTGTACTACCAACAGCAGGAAAGGCTGAAAAAAGAATTGAAATCTAAGCGTCCAGCACTGGTTAACCGCAAAGGCGTCATCTGGCAACATGACAACGTCAGACCCCATACAGCGTTAGCCACGCGGAGAAAATTACTGGACATTGGATGGGAAACGTTACCTCATCTACCGTTTCCAATAGACCTTGCACCTACTGACTACCTACCACCTTTTTCGATATCTTCAGAACAAGTTCGCTGGGAAACCTTCGATGAAGATGTCGAAACTAGATGAGAAGAGTTTTTGGGTCTTAAAATGGAGGAGCTCTATAGAAGGGGAATTCAGTTGCTACCAGAAAGACGGCGAGAGGTCATAGGTAATAACGGCAATTATGTAAAAGAATGAAGATGTTATTTATTAAAAAATTGTATTGCTCCTCTACTAAATAAAACGGGTAGAACATTTTGCACACACTTAACAAGACATCAACTTTTGGACTTTGGAAACTTACATCTGTTTCGGTTGTGAAAACTATACCGCCTCTCTTTGTTTCATTGTCATTTTATCTCGCATTCGTTTTAATGTTTATACTAAGCAATTTTATGAGGACTTTCATTTGTAGTTCTGTACAATACTAGAGACACGTATATGTGATCTCCAGTTTGGGAGTTATTCTGTTGAGATTTTTGCAGTACGACACAGGTGCCGTTTTAACGAAAAATGGAATTTGTCTTGCGATCAAGATGTAGTAACAGAACAGATGCAAAAATGCCACTGACGTACTTCTTTTGGCATACAAATTCAGTGACAAATACTTAGGGGAAATGTATAACACTCTTGCCAACGTTTCCAAGCGGCAGTTAGTGTATTCAAATTGTTGAGGGGTCGAATGAGTGGTAACGTTGCCTCTAAACTGTTAGTAGTAATGACAGCTTTTGGTGAAAGGTGAGAGATGGCTCTATTTTCTATCCACCTCTTTCTTTTCATAAATGCAGAAGTTATTGAAGAACAGGGGTGGATTCGCATTTGCCCTAAACACGTTTACCATAATGGCGTTTCCCCGAAATCGCTTTTACCCGAATTCCCATTTCCCCTAATTTCGTTTCCACTAATCTCGGTTCTCCTAAATATCGTTTCCCCTAATTCACGTTTGCCCTAAACAAGTTTGTCCGTATCAAAGTTTCCCTAAAAACGTTTACTGAATCAAGTTTGTTCTAATTATCCTTTGCCTTGATTCGCGTTTTCCCCAATTCATGTTTGTCCTGATTTTCGTTGAGGCAAATAAAACGTTTCTTTTATCGCCAACATTCAGGGAAAAAGATAGGATTTATCGTCAAATTCAGGAAACAAATCGTTGTATGTAATTTTTTATCGTCAAATTCAGGAAAATATATGTATATTTAATCAACCAGAGTTCAATTAATCTTTCACCATTATCATTCACACAAGGAACATTTAACTTACCCCGAACGTTATCAGATATCCCATTCTGCACACCTACTCTAGTATTGAAATACCCTGCTATAATATCTCAATAACTTTCTCTTTAGCACCAAACTGGCTCTAAGAAGCTTTTAGCTCATTCCAGAAATCTTCCTTCCTATCAGAAGGTTCCGAGTTACAAGGAGCGACAGTACAACAATTACTTTTCTCTGAAGTTTCACTTATAAGCTGTAGAGAATTAAGTTGTTCTTCATCTTTTCACTTAAACTCATACCTACACCAGCATGTCCTCTCACATTATCCAACACTTCAGGCCACACACTCACTGTTCCATTCACTTCTTCTTTCCCAATTTCTTTCTTTTTTAGTTTCACTTACACACAGCACATCCAATTTGTACTAATTCATTTTTTCAATCACTTCATTCATCCCTCTAGTATTCCATACCCCAATCTTACACTCACTCAGCGGAGATCTCTCTTTCACATGCTGTTTGTTAGTTCCAGGTCGATTCCGTGGTGGTCTAGCCTTCTTAAGTGGGGTAGGCCCACCATATCCCATTCTCGAGTCCTCTGAATTCTTCCTTTGAGTCCTTTGAAAATCATAAAAGTACATCAGTGTGATAAGCCAACCAAATTTACAAAAGCTAGCTTCGGTTACTGTAGATGCGAGTTCTGGAAGAAAAATCTTTTTTTTTCTTTTATTGTTTAGCAAGCAGATAATTACCTAAGATATCGAAAAACATTCGTGCTGAGCAAGACAATAAATTGAAGTTCTCGAAACTGTTTTTGCACGATAAAAAATGTCTTTTAACTACATTTTTTATCCTGCAAAAACAGTTTCGAGAACTTCAAGATAAATACCTAACGTTTACATTCAACCAGATGTAATTCACTGAATATCTACCATAATTAATTATACTGAACAAATAATAAATACTTCACATTATATAACTGTATAGTTTGTGACGTATACTCTAATTTAACTTTCAATTTTAGTTTCTTTCTCTATGTAAATCTTGAATTCATTCTCTCTAAGCGTTTTCAACCTAAATGTCATATTTTCTCACCTACAGAATGTTTTGTGGAAACAGTCTTGAGGTCAGAGTGCGTAACGTGTACGTGTTCGAAGTCTTACGCACCGGGTAACTAGCATACACAAATCTTTAATTATATACTGAGCTAAATTTGACGACCCAATGGCCAGAAGAGAGAAGACTTCAATTACTCACATAAATGGTCTTCATTGTCAACCTTGCACTGCATTTCAGGAACATAACGTATGTACAAGCGATCTCAGCAATACCATTCAGAATAGTGATCCGATACTAACTTCGATGCAGCATATGATAATATTAATTATAAAGTTTGCTACACTACTTTCTTAATAGCTCGCTACAACATCACACCACAGCACATGTTTTCCTGCTTGCTCCAACATCATATTTCTCGTTCTTACCTATCAATATTCAAACGTCACGCACTCTGAGCTCAAGACTGTTGCCACAAAACATTCCGTGAGTGAGAAAATATAGCGTTAAGGTTGAAAACACTAAAAGAGATTGGGCTCAAAATTTACATCGTTCAGAATGCATTGGGTATACATACTGTAGTACTTTGAAGTTAAGACAAAGAATTGTTATAATGAAGCTCATTTAAGCCATAATTCTGCTGAAGCAATCTGAAGTAAAATTGTCCTGGTAAAAATTCTTGGTCGTCCGTGATTTTTCTTCCCTTGAACAATCCAAAGCGCGTAGCCTCACTTCCCCTAATCCATTTCCCCTGATTCCCGTTTGCTCTAATCACGTTTACCCCAATGGCGTTTCCCCGAAATCGCTTTAACCCGAATTCCCATTTCCCCTAATTTCGTTTGCCCTAATCTCGTTTTCCCTAAACCTCGTTTCCCTAATTCCCGTTTGCCCTAAACGCGTTTACCCTAATGGCGTTTCCCCGAAATTGCTTTTACCCGAATTCCCATTTCCCCTAATTTCGTTTCCCCTAATCTCGTTTCCTCGAAATCGCTTTTACCCGAATTCCCATTTCCCCTAATTTCGTTTCCCCTAATCTCGTTTCCCCTAAATCTCGTTTCCCCTAACTCACGTTTGCCCTAAACACGTTTACCCTAATGGCGTTTCCCCAAAATCGCTTTTACCCGAATTCCCATTTCCCCTAATTTCGTTTGCCCTAATCTCGTTTCCCCTAAATCTCATTTCCCCTAATTCACGTTTGCCTTAAACAAGTTTACCCCAATGGCGTTTCCCCGAAATCGGTTTTACCCGAATTACCATTTCCCCTAATTTTGTTTGCCCTAATCTCGGTTCCCCTAAATCTCGTTTCTACTATTTCCCGTTTGCCCTAAACACGTTTGTCCGTATCAAAGTTTCCCCTAAAAACGTTTACTGTATCAAGTTTGTTCTAATTCTCCTTTGCCTTGATTCGCGTTTTCCCCAATACACGTTTGTCCTGATTTTCGTTGAGTGAAATAAAACGTTTGTTTTATCGCCAAAATTCAGGGAAAAAAATCGGATTTATCGTTAAATTCAGGAAACAAATCGTTGTATGTAATTTTTTATCGTCAAATTCAGGAAAATATATGTATATTCAATCATCATCATCAACCATTTTCAATCTACTGCTAGATGAATAAAGATCTCACCAAGTGTCTTCCACTACGGTCTGTTTTGCCCCGTCTGCACCATCTCACTCCCGCATGCTTTTGAATTTCATCCACCCATCTCCAATGCGGTCTTCTTCTGGGTCTTTTGCTGTCCCTTAGAGTCCAATCTAAAATTTCGGCTGTCCATCGAGGGTCCGTTCTTCTGGCAACATGTCCAGCCGATTGTAATTTCAGGGATTTTACTCTGATCATGATATCTTCCACTCTTGTCATTTTTCTGATCCACGAGTTCCGCTTCTTATCCCTCCTGGTTGCACCAAGCATGCATCTCTCCATGCTACTTCCAGTTGTCTGCAGTCTTTGTATGTATTTTCTAGTTAAAGTCCACGTCTCAGCACCATACGTAAGCACTGGAAGGATGCATTGATCAAACACTTTTCTTTTAATTTAAGACATAATGGCATATTGCTCTTGAAAATTATACTGTTTCTTCCAAAAGCTCCCCAGGAAAGTTTTACATACGCCGATTAATTTATTCATCAATGTGACCCTCACTTGATATCTGCTGTCCAAGATAAATGTAGGTATTGGTTATCTCGAGCTTATCCCCATCAATCGATAAATTTTCATTTTTTGTACATCACTTTTGTTTTCTGAAAGTTCATTTTTAATCTCACTTCTTTACTCTTGTCAACAAGTTCCTGGGTCATACTCTGCAGCTCTGTTGGGGTAGTTGCAAAAATGACTACGTCATCAGCAAAACGAAGGTGAGTTAGATAATCTCCATTAATCTTTATCCCTAATATATATATATATATACCCATAGAAGGATGTAAGGTCAGGCGATGCGTAACATCACAGCCTCTCCTTGACAAATTTCAACCCCGCCTTCTGGTGGTACATCCTGTTCCCACTAAAGGGGTTCTGACGGCCGCCAATAGCGGTATAACTATACCATCGGGATTTGAGAAAATGCTATCCCCACACTCACCAACCCGCTTGGCCAGCGTGGTGAGTTATGGCCAAACCCCTCCAAAATGACTCCACAACTTAAATCTTGGCCCTCAGTCTCTGGCAGCTGGAATGTACCTGGCCAAGGCAGCGGCCAGTGCGACATGAAGGCAGAGGGTGCTAAGAATCCCCGGCTGACCGGACTAGGCTGCCATCTGATGCTAACCTTGGCCACGTATAATGGACGCTCCCTATCTTCTGATTCAAGGCTTCTTGAATTGGAAGAGGTACTACAAAGGATCAAGTGGGACATCGTCGGGCTAAGTGAGGTAAGGAGAAAAGGAGAAGATCTCATTGAAATGAAAAGTGGACATCTCTTCTACTATCGTGGAACTGATACTGACAAAACTAGTGGTGTTGGATTTATAATAAACAAGAAACTGAAGGATAAAGTTGTAGAAGTTGAAAGTTCCTCTGACAGAGCTGCACGACTCGTTATCCAACTCTCGAGATGATACCAGGCTCAGATTATTCAAACTTATGCACCCACCACAAGTCATACTGAAGAAGAAATTGAAGAATTTTATGAG
Source organism: Macrothele yani (assembly GCA_039090855.1). Classification (NCBI taxonomy): domain Eukaryota; kingdom Metazoa; phylum Arthropoda; class Arachnida; order Araneae; family Macrothelidae; genus Macrothele; species Macrothele yani. Next base: position 54,576,217 of record CM076992.1, on the reverse strand, counting down.
GAAATTCGTCATCTAAATAATAAAGGCAAGCAGCACTTGAAGATAATTATGGGAGATTTCAATGCAAAAATAGGGCAACGGCAACAGAATGAAACTTCAGTAGGTAAATTTGGTCACGGCAACAGAAACCAGCGTGGAAATACTCTCGTAGAGTTTGCAGAGGCATAAGGGTTTTTCATCTTGAACTCCTTTTTCAAGAAAAAGCCACACAGGAAATGGACATGGAGACATCCAAATATGATGACAAGTGAAATTGATTTTATTATGTGTAACAAAAAATTCGTCATAGAAGACTGTAGTGTGCTAAACAAGTTCAACACAGGTAGTGACCATAGATTGGTGAGATGTAAGATGCACCTCAACACTAAACTCGAACGTAGCAAGCTCATAAGACAAACAAAATGTATTGATATAACCAACCTTAAAAAACACCATAATACCTTCAAGTTGGAACTGAAGAACATATTCTCTGCTTTAGAAGGCCTAACATCGGAAGAAGTGGATATTTCTGAAGTTAACAGAAAAGTAATCAAAGCTCTTATGGACACAGCAACAAAATTAGCTGGGTCTAAGAACAAGTTGCATGTGACCAAATTATCAGGAAAAACCAAAATGTTGATGCAAAAAGAAGAGAGATGAGGATAACTAAAGATGTGACTTCCAAAGTGGAATATATAGAGCTATGCAAGACAGTACGAAAAAGTATCACTGAAGACGTAAGAAAATTCAACTGTGAACTAGTAAGGAAAGCAATTGAAAACAACCAAAGCCTAAAGATAATAAATGGACATCTCAGTAAGGGAAGAAAACAGATTATGGCACTGAGAAAAGAAGATGGTTCTGTAACAAGAAATAGAGGCGAAATTTTGACAAGAGTGAAAGATTTCTACTCCAAATTATATGAAAGGGATTATACATGTACTCCAGACATCATGAAAGGTACCAGTACCAGAGTTCTTCCAGTCCTCCCAGCAGAAGTTGCACATGCAATCAAGAACATGAAGCGGGGAAAAGCTCCAGGAGAAGATGGAATTAATGTAGACATCATACAAGAAGCAAGTGGAGAAATCGAAACAGTACTCGCCCAAATTTTCACTCGATGCCTTAATGAAGGGAAGATTCCTGAGAATTGGAACACCGCTACAATGATCTTGCTACATAAAAAAGGTGACATTGAGGATCTCAGGAACTACAGACCTATCAGCCTCCTATCAGTGGTTTATAAAATCTTCACTAAAGTTCTTTCACACCGCTTGAAGGTAACACTGGACATGGCTCAACCAAGAGAACAAGCTGGATTCAGGAGTGGCTACAGCACAATAGATCATATCCACATACTGAGAGAACTAATTGAAAGAGCGAGGGAATATGAACTTCCATTGTGCATGGCTTTTAGCGATTATGAAAAAGCCTTTAATTCGGTGAAACCATCAGCAGTTACAATGGCTCTGAAATCCTGCGGTATTGAAGATGCATACATTAATATTATTCTGTTGGCAGAGAGAAAAAGTGAGTTGCAGAGTATGGTATCCCGGATGTAAGAAGTTTGTGTGAAATTCAAACTAAGTATAAATAAGGGAAAAACTAAAGTTATGCTTTTTGAGCTAAAAACTGTTAGTACTGAATGCAAGATAAGTCTAAATGGCACAGTGATTGACCAGGTGAATGAGTTGTATATTTGGGAAGCATGTTTTACAAAGAGAACAAACTAGATGGCAAAATTATTAGGCAAAGGAATTCTTCTTTGAAAGACATAGTTGCTTTGAGAAAACTTCACAGGAATGATAGGTTCTCAAGAGTCGTGAGTTGCTGCATATGAAAGTGTAATAATTCCTACACCGATGTAGGACAGTGAAACCTAGATACCGCAGAAGAGACAATGGGAATCGTTTGTGTGCTGGAGAGATGCGTTACTTACGGGGAGGTGGCAAGAAACGCTCTGATCATGTGAAGAACGCAGATGTGTTGCAGATGTGTAATGCGAGGCAAAATGTTCTTAGGTGGAGACAAATATTCTTATGTGGTTTGGCCATGTTGAAAGAATGAGTGATGAGAGACTTACTAAGAGAACTTTTTCAGCAAAGTAGCAGGGAAGAAAGGTAGAGGAAAGCTAAGGAAATCACGGGAGGACCAGATTCAGGAATGCCTGCATGAGAAAAGATTATGAGTATGAAGTACAAAAGGTCTTGTGTGCGACATGAGATGTATGCCAGTGACGCTCGAGGTGTGTGCCGAGATCGCTGTAAATGGAAACGTTTGATACGGCACCTCTAAGTAAATTCTAGTTACATCACTTAAACCTTTATCTGGCAGATGGTCTTTCTTCGCGGGGCTAACCTCTGAATCTTAGAGAACAGCTTAATGATATGTATGTATGCATGCACGTGTACAAACTACCTGTTTTGTGATGGTCACAGCTGCCTCACAACAATCATTTTCATTTTATTGCTTCAAATTAGCAAAATATTTTATATTGAGAAATTAAGAATATCTCCTGTGTCTAAAAAGTTATTTATTGCAGATAAAGTTTTGTAATTTTATTTGCATTCCTTACGAACACTTTCGACATTTACCAACAGAGTACTACTATTGGTGAAAAAATTGTCAAGAATGCCAGTGTAATGAGTCTCTTGACTGGGCCTTTCACTTCTTGTTAGAATTTTACTGATACAGCATGAGAATTTGGATTTGGGTAAAATACTTTACTACTCATAGCATCTGAGTTTGAAGCAGCAGTGATATTTTCTAAAATTGTTTGAGTCTGATTTTGACGATTGAAGTCATAATGAAACTGATATTTGGGGTATAACGAAATCCACGAGACTCCAAGTGAAAAACTAAAAGCTTCAAAATGAAGAAAAAAGATTAACACCAGTTTCTCTTAAACTTAACACCACCTCTCCATACTTGACACATTGCACGAGTGCATTTCATACTTCTTGGAGCGTTAATACATGCGTCGGACAGTGAACGAACTGCGAAATGTTTGAAGTTCTGATCAGATAATTTTCAGGTGTTGGAATTCTCTCTTGGCAGTTGAACGAGCCTTAAGCCAGGAGGGAAAATTTACTAATGACATGGTCTAAAGTTGTTCCTTGGAGAACTGTAAGGGGCTGGGGGCTTAAAGACTGTGCTGTCCTATGACGCCCATGAATAGCAGTGATAAAATTTTCCTGGCAAAGAAATTCACTTTGGAGATGAGAGCCAAAAGTTTACATAGGAAGTTGAGCCTTACTAGATCTATCTAAAAACACTTGTATGATGGGTAGAACAACGTTTTTCGTGACCTAATAAGTAAATTGGTAACACCTCGAAAAGAACCTATGATGACACTTTTACTAAATGCAAATTCTGCATACGAGTATTTACGAAATATATAATTACAGCCTGACGGACGAACATTGCAGAAACTATGAAACAAATAATTGCAGCACAAGAACTCCTAGATTTAATTCTCTGGCCATTTCCCAGTTTCAGTGTGATTACGCGCTTGTCTGTAGCAGCAGCAGTGACTCAAAGTCATTGAATTGCAGGAATTGACATTGGTTGTGTTATGTTGAATTTTTTGAAGGTTATTAACAAAAGAGAATATTGTTTATGCTAATATTGAAATTTCTAAGTAAATTACAGAAAATTTAAAATTTGGGAGATGGGTGGATGCATTTCGAAACAAAACTGAAATTTTGACTAAGCCCATGAAATATAAATAGAAAAAATAATATAATGCACCACTGAATTTGGAAACTCTCTAAAGTTACTATTGTATTGTTTGCATTGTTTGCGTTAGACGAGTAGATACACCTGAAAGTGGAAGAAAGGTAACTATTGTTTGCATGTGTACCTTTGTAAATACTAAAATTTAATGGTATACAATGTACACGTGTAAATAACCTTTTGGAAGTGGCGATGATCAAATTAGATAGTTAGGACAAAACATTGATTTTTTTTTTTTTTTTTTTACCACAATAACCTAAGATTACTTTCGCACCTCAGTCATTGCTGACGGGGATGCAGTTGAACCATGTGATGAAAATTTAAACTGAAAATATCTAAAACTTCACTGCACTAAGGTTTAGGTTTTTGAAAGGCCACTTGGCCTATATTTATTTTAAAACTTAACCAAAAACAACAACAAACACAATAACAAAGTGTTTCAAGAAGACTGATAATTACCTCGACAACCATGTGTTTTTGTTTTCGAACACAATCAGCTTTTAACATTTTTTGTCAATTCCACTTTTGGCAACCAGTCCTTATAAAAGCAAACAATATCAGATGACACTCACTTGTTTTATTTATATCAACCATAAAAGGAAGAACACATATTTTTGCCAGAAAATCAAGATTTGCAAAAACACATAAATACTCTTGACTTAGGGAACATAACATAAACACTGTGGATGAGTTTGGACAACTGAAGTGCAATCTCGAGTAGATACACCTGAAAGTGGAAGAAAGGTAACTATTGTTTGCATGTGTACCAAATTTGTAAATAATAAAATTTTTATTTGTAGATTATTGTATACACAATATAGATTTCATTTCCTTTGAACACACCCCTCAAACCAGTTTCCTTAACCAACATTAATTTTAAAATTGCAATAACTGAAATTTTTTTTATAAATAACCAAAAGTTACTTCTGTAAACAATCCTACACTACCAGGAAAATTTGCATTAAAACTTTATATACTCAACATTCTGGCATTACTTGATACAAAATCACTCTACTAAACACACTCTACTAAATATCTTACTCAATCATCTCAAAAGTTATCATTACACAATAATGCTGACAAATATACTTAAAATTCACCCTATCATCTGGAAAAATTCAAAATACTTCACTATTCTAACTTGCTCTGAAGTACACAATATCCCACTATGTAAACAAAAGGCAAACACTAACTCTCAACACTCCTGGACACAAATTCATACTTATCTGCACTCCCACTGTTCACAACAATTTAAAATTTACACCACTAATTCTCACCAGCAATTTCTCAACAACTTAATCGAAAAATTCAAACTAGTACCATGTAAGCTTGTAGTAATTTTTTACTAACTCATGTAGTAAGCCACTGAGGTAATGTGTAGGCAAAACATCTTCACTTAAAAAACAAAATTCTCACTGGGAGGAAGTATTATTGAGGCTGAAGGTGAGATTGGGTCGTGAATCCAATTCGACCTATGCACCGAAATGGTAAAATATGTGTGACTATCACCCTGTATTGGTTCTTCACTCTGATTTTGGGACAACATCACATCACTCTCTGATAGATACCACCTCCTATAAGTTAACGAGCTTTCTCGGGCAGAATACAAATCCCCCAATCTGTTTTCATGCACCCTTTCAGACCCGAGGCGTGTCCACATAGGGAAAAGCATCCCACCAGAGTTCTCTTGCCCCCAAAATATATCATTCTCTATTTTCCAGAAAACTACATCAACATCCTCATCTCCAGAAAATTCAATACATCACCTTTTATTCCAGAAAATTACTTCTTATCCTATTTTTCCCAGGAACACACATCATATCTTCATTTTCCCAGGAACACACATCATATCTTCATTTTCCCAGGAACACACTTCTTTCCCAGAAAATCACTTATCTTTATTTCCCAGGAACACACTGTTATCACTCATCTCCCAGAAAATCACTATACCGCAGAACCACTTATTTCCAAAAAAATTGAACACCTATCGCAAATCTATCCATTTCCAGAAATTACCTCCTCCTGAAGAATTCCAACGTTATACAAGGGTAATGTACAGTACAACACTTTATTAACCTAGTCAGCATGCATGCCCTTTTTAATGTCTCCCACTTATGAAAATTAATTTTCCAAATCCATCTGCTGATATGGTCCCTAGTCACACTAACTATTAAATGGTACAAACAATTTTACACCCCTTTCTTGCCAAACTAGAAAATCACCACAACCTGCCTTTAAGACAAAACGAACTTACTATCCGACTCTTACTTTATACTTACTACTACCAAACACAATTTATTCAATATTAAAATTTACCAAGCACATAGAGTTAAATTTCAATATTAATAATAACTGACCTCAGGAGTTACTTTTTCAAGATAGATTAAAACCCAATTTGGATTTCAGATATTCCTTACACATGTAAAAATTTACACAGCATAACACTATCATAGAAAAAAACCTGAATGGAAAAACATTTACGTTTTTATTACTTTAGTTTTACTGCCCCAAGCATGGATTATAACTTAAACCACTGTCAAAAACTCACATGTTAAATATTTTAGAGTAACCATAACATGTCTCCTTCTTTTCCCTTTGAAATGCCAAAACAAAGTTTCTTTACCTTTTCCCCTGTGCTCAGGCAGCTCCGCTCACTTTGGCTCACAACAAGAAAAAGTTTGTTTGTTCTCTTTCTTTTTTTTTTTTTTTTCACTCCCCAAAATAAAACGAAGTGGGGGAGAAACAACACTGTTTCTCCTCTTTCTGTAGCCAGGGTTTAAGGAGGATGATTTTGACAGGATTCGATGACTTTTTTTTTCACTATCGACGACAGCATACTTCGGATATGTGTTGGTCTCCTCCTGAATAATGGCGGCCATTGATGACGCCTCGACTGGTCCCTGGATAAGAACAGTTAGCTGGACATTCCTCTCGATGTCTCAGACGTTCCCCTGTCGACCAGAACTGCAAAGGCAATTCTCCTGTAGCCCAACACTGCAGGCGTCCACTATGAGAGTGATGAATCAGGGCACATCCCATCTCGGGGACATGAAATCTTGAAAATAATAAACTTTTCTTCTTCATACTTCGAGGCACGAAGCACCGCGCACACCCATGACACTATTAACCATTGTCGAGTGGCTGCACCGCCATGATTACGACCAGCCAGGACAACACCCCAACCCGGCGGCAGGATGCCCCGTAACGGGGTTTTTTTTCTGTACGATCTTACATCGTGATCAGCTCGGCGAGCGTCAAAAAGGGAAGAGTGACAATTTCTCAAAACTCTAGCTGGGATGCCTGAAACTGGAGTGCATCAGAGAACATTACATCTCCGGTAAATGAGATAATAAGGTTGGTCTCCACTCCTCCCGCCATGAAGCGACGGGAGAGTCAAATTTTCACTCCGTTCATTAAAAATATCACACCGTCTCTTTGTGAAATCGCAACGGCTCTTAGCAAACTTTGATCTTTAGCCATCTCCTTATTGGCCAAGACTCTCCCCCTAGTAACCAACGGCTTCCCAACGGAATTTCTCTCCCACGCAAGCCAGGGGTGACACTCTGACCTTCACACGTAGGGACCAAGTAACCTCCTGCATAATGCTGTGACCTTGTTCCCGAAATAGATTCTGCTGCTGAATTCCTTACCCAAAAGACGAAAAGATGTTGCACTTTTGGGCGACTTTCACGACGCTGGAAAACAGGAACGAAAAATGGCGAAATAAAGAATTCTTGCTTTGCAGAAAATCACTAATTTTAATTTTCTTTTTCTCTCGTTCCGTGATGTTAAACTAAAATTAATTTTGATTCTCTGAGCTGCACACCTACTCGCCTTTTCCTATCGCGATAAAAGAACAGATAAATTAATTATTTCCAAAACCCCAAAGTCAGTTAAATCAAATATTATTCTCTTTTTTTTTTTTTTTTTTTTTTTCTAATATGAAATTTTGTTTTCCTATTTGTGATTAAGACAAGCGAATTTTGCGCACGAATTCCTTTGCCTTTCAACCAGGAATTTTCTTCTAACGTATGTCATGGGAGAAAATTTTGCATTAATTAATCCCTGATAAACCAACAGGAAGATTGATTATGTCTTTCTGAAATTCACCAGAAGTTAAAATTTTTGCCATGACAGTTGGTAATTATGACTTTAATTTGAAAAAATCCTTCAGCAAGTGTTGGAAGAGTGACTGTGTTTATTACACGGGTCAACACTAATTTTATTGCCAATTATATTAGAGCTATTTTAGGGTAAATTTGTTTCCCGGATTCCGAACATGGCATCGGCTTTTCTAGATTGGTTCTAACTTTTGAGATAATGAATGTTCCCATTGAAAAACATAAAAACATGCAAACAAATTTAATGGCGTACCTAACTCACAGATCACATGGAAATTCTCTCAAGTCATAAAGAAGTAAACGCACGAAAAACCGATTGGTGTTGTATTCAGTACAGTAACATAGAGACAAAGTAAGCTGATTCAGATAATCACAATTAATGCGTAGAAAAACGCTGTTTGTACGATTTTCTTTTATTTGGGTCATCAAGACAACCGCGTTGGAGGCTCCAGTAGTAGTCTAACATCATGTGTCTATCCCATCTGCCTTGATACGTTTCCTCCATCGCCTTTATATCTTGATAGAACCCCTCTCCTTGTTCCTCACTAAAATCACCAAGATTATTCGAAAATCTGTCTAAGTGCTACAGAGAGTGTACCTTTATGCTCATATTAGTATCAGAATGTTTAAAGTTAGCGAGCATGTTTTGCACCAAGTCTTCATAATTGCCTGCTTTGTGGTTACCCAAGAAGTTTCTGACAACTAAGACATAAGTTCTTGACAACTAAGACGTAACATCTTGACAACTAAGACATAACTTCTTGACAACTAAGACATACCAGGCGAAACTTTAACATCATTCATAAATTTTGTGAAATTCGAATCGTTGAAATGAGTTTGTAAATTTGAGGGCCATCAAAGATTCCTGCTTTTAGTTTTTCAAAATTCAGCCAAAGGAACGATCTACAAATGTATTTGAAGCAATCGTCATCTCTGTTTTAGGCTTTAACAAATTGCTTCATCAGTTCAAACGTGATATAGAGTGGTGGCAGAATGATTTTTTCTCAGCCAACCTCTCATTAATGATGTTCGCTGCACCAATTGTTATGTTTTCCTTTGAAGGCCATGCCACGTTTTTACAATGATCTTGCTTTGCCTTACTATCCCACAAGCAGATGAAACAAGGGGACTTTGTGTATCCACTTTGCTGCCCAAACAAGAAGTTTAGCATCTTCAAATCAACACAAATAGACCACTTGTGCTCATGATAGCAGAGCTTCTGCAAGACTATTTTCATATTTTTATATTCTTCTTTAAGTTTTGTTGAGTGAGATATTGGAAGAGATGCATAGCGGTTACCATTGTGCAATAAAACACATTTCAAGCTTCTAGTGAATCTGTATATAAAAAGGCCTCCAATCTTCTGGTCGATATTCCTGTAGTCCCATTTGGAGAATAAGTATAGGAATATTATTACAGTATACAAGTTCTTCCTCTTGGCTGCAGTATGGAAGAATTCCATCCTCTCTTGTCTGATAAGCTGTTATTTGAACTTCTGGCTTTAGGCAGTTCTTTTCTTTTAGCCTTAATGATAGAAGTTCAGATGCTTGCGTTGACAGATTGAGTTCTCGAATCAGATCATTGAGTTTCTTTTTGGGAGAACCACTGAGGGAGGGGTGTGTGTATATGTGTGTGTGAAAAAGCTTCCTTCATATTCACTTCCACTGCTACCACCTGAGATGTACTCCAAGTCCTGCATTTCTTCAACATCTGACAATGGAAGGTCAGGCACTGTGGTAAACACTATTATAGGAACGTCTTTGCTGTGTGGCATAGGTAGCCCTGCTGATTCCAAATCAGGATACTCCCACTTAAGTTTCTTGTAGCGATTGAAGCCATTCAATTCATAACACAAATATAACAATCATCCTGGTGATTTTTGTGGCTTTCTCCACACCATAGGCACAGCAAAGTTTAAACTTTTCCTTTCTCCATTTTCCCACTGTCATAAGCACTCAACACAGGTTTTGCAAACTTTATGGGAGCCCAAGACTTATCCTGCTCCCCAAGCTTCACTCCAAAATAAGCAAGATATGAGAAAAAAAGTCAGTGATGTTTTTCCTTTGTTTTTGCAGAGTGTATTCACTACAAATGTAGCAGAATGCATAAAGACTGTTTAAGCAGCCTTATAATGAATATATCGCTTCTGCTACTGAATTATAATGAATTCAGCTTCTTCTAAGCTAATGCTTCTTCTAATGCTTGTTGTTTGTTAATTATATCATGAATAAACTTTCCTGCTAGTAGTGTAGTAGTAATAATGAACAAGCTTTTAACTGCTAGTAATGTTGTAGTAGTAATTAAGATGAATAAAGTCTTATGCTGGTTGTTAATAATAATCAACTAATGAAATTAACCTAACAGCCAGACAGAGATCTGACAAAACTATGAACTGAGAAAGACGTACTTACTAAGACAATCTTTTATTTGGTAAACTTCTGGCTCTCACATAAACGAAGATCTCTTTACACACGAAACAAAGCTCTCACGCACATAAACAACCGCTCTCTCTATACATCAACAGCTCTTTGACACATAAACAACAGCTCACTTCGTACAACAACAGCTCTCTCCGTACAACAACAGCTCTTCCTACGTATCGTTGAACGCGCCTATTTATACTGGCTACCACCACGTCATGACTTACACTCATTGCCAGATCTCATTCAGCGGGTGAAATAACATCTCGTTCAGTAAGAAGATAATTTACATAGTAAAATAAAATAACCAGAGATAGTAAAAATCAAAAGGAAAGTGAATCTAGAGTATACGTTACAGCCTCTTCATGAAAAACTCGTATTTCTATGCAAAAAGACAAAAACAAAATCAATAACATATTATACGCAATGGATAAACTTGCAAAACAGTGTTAAAGATAAGATTATATTAAAGATTACATTAGAAAAAAGCAATATCAATCAGGAAAAGACAGATCAAACCTTGTTGCATATGTCAGCAGCTACTGGTTTTATTGGGGTAAAATCATAATTTGAGGGGTATCCATTATCCCAAAAACTAATACAATATGCCACCAGGTCATGTGATTTCCCCCTATATTTCTCACGGATTGCGATGATCTGTAAATAGTGTTGACAGGCTCGCACCAATGGGGCTTACAACTTCCTCAACTTGTTCGTTTCCTGTCTTGTACTGGGCATAGTATACAGTCGTTGCATCAGATAGTTTGACACTCACTTTTTCACCCCTTCATTTATGATTTTCAACTTAAATCCCAAACCAGTGTATGCAACTAAATGCGAGTAATACTGTCAACATAGGACAACTCTCTCTTAGGCGACCTTGTTACAAGATGACCATCTCTGGCGTCTATGGGGGAAAATATTTTCTGTTTTAAACTCATTTTTCAGCGCTGCTGTTGAAAACATAATGTTGGCAGTCCACGGATACGACACATCACTGAGAATGAGTTTATTAACTAATGCTCATTTAATTCAGCCGTGAAACGCGAAGTTCGTGGTCTTTTCTTTTCCGTTTTGAATCTGTTGAACTGTATCAATATGAAGAAAAGAAATGCGCATTTTTACACGATCTTATTAACGTCTTCAGTATCAGGTGGTCTCAACCTAACTGATCCTGAACCTACTACACTGTGTGCAAAACTTAAGGACGAAGTGGAAGAAGTAAAATAACGCCGTAAATAGCAGCAGCACTCAAACACAAATTAATTGAGGACCGTGTCTGGGAACAGAAATAATGGAACATGATGTGTGGTTTGCCTGACGTAAGAACAAAATGCGCTCACGCAGTCCAATAGCGTCAGTTGAAAGGAAGTCACCGGACGGTGTGCATAAGCGTTAAAAACGTTCGATTGTGTTTGTTGTGTGCCACAGACGAGGAAATAGACCGCCGATAACATCTTGATGCTTTTACTCATGGTCGAATAATTGAGAAGCTGAAGGAAGGACGAACTGTGATGAGTGTGGCCCAAGAGTTCGTTATCGTCCATGTATCACGTGCGTGGTCGGCCTTCAGGATTACAGGTACAATTGTGCAAAAGACCGGTGGTGGTCGTCCACCAAAAACCACATCCAGTGAGGACCACTATCTGCTCCTACAGGCCAAGATGTATTGACACCAGACAGCAAGTAACCTTGTGAAACAACTGAAAATAAACACAGGACGCACAATATGGTGGTTTACAGGGGCCAGGCGACTACACAAAGATGGATTGTTTGCCCGACGAACAGTACGCTTTGTTCCATTAACAGCTGCTCACCGGAGACACCGTTTACTGTGGTCCAGAGAACATAAGGACTGAACAGCAGAACAGTGGGCTTTGGTACTCTTTACAGATAAGAGTGGATTCAGTCTCTCTAGCGATTCTGGACGTCAACCAATCTAGCATGAGGTAGGCACCCTGTATCGCCCGAAAACACCGTAGTTTAGCATGAAAATGTGGAACACCGGACAAAAGCACCACATTTTTTCCACGTGCTACTTAGGGCCATAGCTTTCAATTTTCTATAGGAGTCGCCTGTTCCGGCGGCCATCTTGAAATATAAGTATATTACCAATATCTCAGCTTCTAAAGCACTTAGGATCATAATCTTGGTGTGTAAATATACATTTTCGGAGTCAGGGGATACAAATAGACAATGTTTAAATGCATCGGACGATTTATTTATTCACAATATTACATTTTATTGGTGTACCTGTGTATAATTTAGAAAATATTCACCAATGTTTTGTTTTCAAAATTATACCTGTACTAAATAAATACATTTTTTACATTTTTATATTAAAGAGGCCATTATGATGCCATTTTGAAAGATGTCATTACTTATGCTGTATTCAAACATTGACATCCGCAGAGTATTGTGCAATTCCAACCTGCCTTTCTGTATGCACACCTACCACCACATCTACTTTGGCTCTTACAGTTACATTTCACCAATTCACTTCAAGCCTTTGAGGCAACAGGTAACATGTTCCATACAAGAACCCAGGATACACTGTCTCCATTCAGAGTCCAGCCCCAACCTTCCAGATTAGGAGCGTGCTGTACACTGTGTTCACTAGTGCACTATACCCCTGCCTGATATGCAGCCCATTTTGAGTGCTGCAGTAGTGCGTCCCTAGTTGGGGAAAGTTTCTCCATTGTCCTACTCTTCTGGCAAAACAGCTCCTTCCCGACTTCATTCACTGGTCATATCATACAAGATAATGGTGAAGCGCTCCAGCAGTTTGAAATTTTAATCACCAATTTCAAGTTTTGTGTAAATGTGTAGTGCCATGAAGGTAAAGGCATGTGTGACATCAGGATAGCAATTCCATGCTTCCCAGTGAGACTTCTTGCTTCGTCCGAAAAATTCAGATGTGGTATCACATCCCGTGAAACTGTGGAAGACAGGGATAGCCAGGGATTTCTTTCTACCTAGCTTCTCGTAGACAGCCCAAGGGAAAGTTTTGCCTGTACCAAAAGCAACCTAAATCTTCACGTCTTGACACAAGGTCATCAGGTGATGGAATTTGCCAAGGAGAATCACCACTACATCCGTGTCAACAGTAAGCACCATACAGTTATACAGCCATTCCGAAGTGCATCCTGTAAGTGGATGAGCAGCCTGGTGTTTGCTTCCTTGTGATCACATGGTGACATGGATCTATCAGTTCCTCGGACAATAAGCGTGGCACCACATGTGATGATAATTTCCTCTTTTTGGCGCATTCAACAGTTGCCAACTTATCGGAAAATAATGCAAAAAGTTCCTGTTTGTTCGTGGGGTCTCGTAAGAAGTTGATCAGCTTAAGTGGTATCTTATTCTATCCAGTAACCTTTCTCCGAACACCCTTTCCTCGCTTTTCCCTAGTGGATTCTTTGAGGATGGTCGGTATGTATTTGTCCCATTCGATCCTCTTGGCAGTAGTGGCCCTGAAGGAAGCAATCTGATTGGAAGGGAGGAGCTGGGAGATTTTCATGGGAGCTGCATTTGCGTAGAGATACACTGTTTTTACAGAGACTGTACTGTATTATAGATCGATAAAAGTAATGACGTTTTCTCAAGTAACATCATCAGCTGTTGGATTTCAAACACATGCACATTTTTTTAATTAAATCTAGGCTTGTAGATATAGAACTATTTACTTTGTACTAAATACGGATTATATACAAAATCGAGATACGTTAAACACTAAAAAAATTAGTATTGTTTATAGGACTTTTGCTGGGATAAGGAAAAATTCTCACTAAATGCGGAAACATTGAATCGGACTTTCATTGCAAGCAAGCGCGCGCGCACACACACCAACGCATTGGCCAGAAAATTATGATGCCCCCTTTCTGCCAAAAAAATTGCAACTGAAGACATGCACAAGCATAGGGAGAAACTGTATCAAAAATATTATCTTGAATTGTTTTTTCCTTCACTGAGATATAATATTTTTCGGTTTAAAACAATTGTTTCGACACCCGCGCACTGAAAAAGAAGAAAGAAGAAGAAATATAAAAGAAAAGAAATGCTGTAACAATAACAGGAAAAACATCACCTCTCTGGGTCCACACCTGTACGGTTCTGTTGTTTGAAATTGGCAATGAGTTGCAGTGCATATTTTACAGAATGAAAAGAAGTGGTTATGAAATTCAAACTGAGCATGAATTAAGGGAAAACCGAAGTTTTGGGTTTTCAGCTGGAATCTGTTAGTACTGAATGCAAGACCAGCTTAATTGCACATAATTAGACAAAGTGAATAAGACTGTGTATTTAGAAAGTATATTTAACAGGGAAAACACCTTAGTCGGTAAAATTGCTTGGCAAGTGAGCTCATCTTTGAAAACTATTACTGCTATAGCAGATTTTCACAGGAGGTTGTCAAAAAGGTCTAAGATGGCTGTGTATGAAAGTGTAACTTTTTTACTCTGATATATGGCGCTGAGGTCTCGGTACTGCAGAAAATATACAGGAGTCATTTTTATACCACCGGTTAGTTATCATGTAGGTTTTGTGGTAAAACTCGTTTTGATCATTTGTGGAAAGAAAATGTATGGGTGATGTGTAATAAGAGCCAAACATGTTAGTAGAGTGAAGACAAATATTCCAAATATTCTAATGTGTTTCGGACGCTTCTAAAGAATGAGTGATGTGTGCTAACTAAAAGGGAATTTATTCAGCCCAAGGGACAGGAAAAATTAAAGGGATGCCTAAAAAGGATCAGATTCAGAAGTATCAGAAAGGGGAAAAACAATGAAGAAGGGAAGGTCGCATATGAACTATGTGATGGATGGATGGGAAGTTAGAGCTTCTTTTCGATATCTCTATAAGTGGAGCCATTTGATACATCAGCACTAATTAAACATAATATCAGCAATAATTAAAATTTGGGAGATTGTCTATCTCTGAAGGCTGTTTTCGGTGTTCTGTGGATCACCGAAAACAGCCTATTAATGATACACTATGTATAAACTTTGGTATTTGGAATCTAGCTTGTAAGTGAGAAAACATTTTGACAGTTATCTGAGAAACAGAATCATTCTATGAGAAAGTCAGTTATTTAAGAGATTAATGTAAAAGGCATGCTAAAAAAAAGGTATACACAGAAGTCTGTCCAACTAAAGAAGAACCACAAGTCTCATTGGTGCCAATGGGATCAGCGATTCTTCTTTAGTTGAACGGGCTGCACGCGAATTTTAACAAAATGGCAAAGGAAAGGAGAAAGAAATGTACTTTACTGAAAATGTTACTTCTGTAAACAGAACCGAAAATATTTGAACAAAAATCAAGGAAAAACATTATGAGCGACAGTAGCGAGAGTAATTTCTAAAATATGATTGTATATGAATGATGAAATATATGCTATCTAATTCTTGTAATTCTCTTTTAGGGTGGCTAGCATGCAAGATGCTGCAGATAAGGAGAAAAAGCCGTCCATTTTAAAGGAAACAATACACAATCTTGTCCGTTCCAGAGTCAATGGAGGTATCTGGCTGATTGATAATGAAAGTGGCCTTCTCGATAGTTATTCTTTACTCTATGAGCGCCCTGACCATGATGAAAGGTTCCTTCAGTTTCATCGGCAAATGTTGAATCTTCTGTGCCTTTTCCGTAGACCAACTGTCGAACGAATTGAGTGGCTGCACAGAAGTAACAACACCGGTCGAATTTTGATGAACTTCGTCCACAATAATGAGCCTCTTTTTCCTGAAATAAAAGACACTCAACTGATGGAGAATAGGTTGCAGGAGAGAGTTAATGAAGTTTATGCCCATATAAGATGGTGTTCTACAATAGCCTGAAAATTCATGTGTGTCCTTTCAAACAAACACAATTCTAAATATAGTTTGTGAAAGTTATGGTAAACAAAATTTTGCACCTAAATTGAACAAAATCATTTAGCAGTGAAAAAAAAAGATTCGTCACATTTTACTTGTCCTAGATCGGAAACAGTTTTATTTTCATTTAAATAAATGATTCAACCTGAGCTGATTCTGCAGAAAATAGCAAACCAGTTATCTTGGCACATGGGAATTCTCACTATACTTGCTGATCCTGTTGATGTTTTAGCTTTTTAAAAAAATATTCTTGAAATTTGGGTCAAACCTTCAAGTTTCCGAAATTCTTTAAATAATATTTCCCGCATTAGAATGGAATAGGTTTCTCTTCATTTCTTATTTTACACGGAAAAGAAATCCTACGACTTGTACCTTGAAAAATGGTTTTGACTTTATTTGAAATTTTGTGGAAATGGGAAAGAATTTTCTTAGCAAATACTGCGTCTCTTACTTTGCCAAAGAGCAGTTCGGAATGACACCATGCATTTTGATGAATTCTTCTACGACACACTCACACACTAAAAAAATAAAAAACAAAACTTTTTTTCATCTATTTAAACATTTTTCGAAATCCTTTGGGTTGAAACTTTCATCATTTGAATTCAATATCAATATTTTTGTTCTCAATTGTCCTGTAAGCTCTCAAAACACAGAATGACAGAGTTTTTTAAAATTAAACAGTGGTGTGTAAAAACTGCAGGTTTGCGTGCTCACCCCTGGTGCCAGAGGCGCACAGGCGACCACTCAAGCACGTGATATCTGTTTCTTTGTTTTTTGTTATAACCACTATTCTTTTTTTTTTTTTACTCATGTGTTCAAAGAGGAGAAAACTTTTCATTTACAGAATTCTATAATAAGATAAGCACACATCGTTCTCTCACCATATTTTGCTATGAGATAACTAATTCTTGCTGTTCAAATTATCAATGAAACGTTTAATTTGCTGTGCGCTCTCAAGTAAATACTGGATCTGCCAGTGACCCATACTTCTATTGAAATTAAGTGAGATGGTATTCACAAAGGTGTCATGTCATGTTGGAATCCTGGGTGAGCCATGGACAGTGTGTGTGTGCCTCACAGCACTAGTTCTTCTTACAGGCCACTGAGGGGCTCATAGTGGTTGCCGACCAAAAAAAAAAAAAAAAAAAAACACTTTTATTATCCAAATATGATTTGTGATATGCTATCTGTTGTATATATACTGTATATTTCTTCCCTTTAATTTCTAAATGGAACATTATAAGCTTAAGTTCTTCCACAGCTTACACCATGTGCCTAGAAAAATATATGTGTGGCATTAGGTCGTGCCAAAGGATGTCACCCTCACGAAAATAGCTGCTACTGAAATTTTCGTGTTTTTATTAATATTTACAGACAACCAGCAGGTTATTACTTGATGGTTGTCGGTGTATCTTTCTTTCTTTAAGGAATGCAATTACTAGTCTAGATATTTTTAAGCAAATAATTCAGCAACTTTTCTGCATTGAAATCTGCATTGCATATATTTTGTTTTGTGGGTGACCTACATGTATTTACTTGTATGAGTCCATACTGGTGCAAAGTCAGGTCGAGAAGCTCTCATCGGCTCATCATCATCATCATCATCAACAACCATGGGACAAATGCCCGTAGGAGCCGGCCACCAGATGGCAGCCGATTACAATTGTAATTGTATCTTTTACTAAAAGTGCATCGACACGCATCTGGTAAACCCTGTCAGGGAAGGGCCTCCAGGGTCTCATCGGCTGCTTCTCAAGTATTTCTTCCTTCTACTTAAGTAGATTGTCATGTACTCTAGCATGTCACGTTCCCTTTGAATCAGATGCCTCTTTTCCCGCTGAAACACGTGTAAGAATTTCAAATTGCTAAATTTTGTTCTTTTTCGCCAGTAAAAATTTGATCTCTGTTTTTGTCGTACAGATTATTCCATATATTTTGGTTATGTCTGAAGTTAGGAAAATGTAGAGCTAATTCATACAATTCTGGCCTGTGTGCCTTCATTTACGTTGCCCGTATTGGTCAGGATGGGTTTTTGTGAAATTTAGCATCTGGATTCTCTCAACCCATATCAGAGGCGTAGCGACGGCAGAAGTTGCCCCAGGGAGCCATTCTATGGGATGCGCCGAAAAGGTTGGATGTTGTTGCTGCTAAATTTGGAAATACTCCACGAAAAGTAACTTTATAATATGAAAACATTCACTTTTCACACTTAGGAAATTTCCTGGAAATTAAATGTTCATTTTTTTTTATTTCGGAATTTAACGCTTACCACGAGCAACTCGTAGGACTTGAAGCAGACACTCGTCCGTAATTAAGAACTACTGGTTCCATTGAAAGAAAAGAATCATCAGATACATACACCAAGCACCCTTTCCTCACCAGCGCCCATCTAAGATGAATGGCCAGCGCATCAGGCCACTCAGTCACTGGGGTGGTGATAAATTTTATAGTTTTATTTTCAATTTGCGTTTTTGTTAGGTCCTACACGTATTTGGTGCTCTTTGATTCGACACGGCACTGGTTCAAAACATATACTTTATTTCGCTTTCTAATGTAGGTTAAAGTTAATGAGAATTATGTATCTTGCCTCTGGGAGCTAGACACCTTCGCTACGTCACTGACCCATAATATGAGTTTTCAATGATTAGGACTATTTAGGAAAGTGCATGCGGAATTATAACAGGGACACAAACTTTTCATCTTTCACTCTGGCACAGACTACACACATACACATTTTTTATTGTAGTACAAACTGATTGTAAAATATATTCGTAAGATTTATATAATTTCAACATGAATAAGACCTAGTTTGCAGTGCAATAAGACCTAGGTTGCAGATGCAAAACTACTTTTCAAAAGTAGTTAGCCACAGTTACAATTTCAAAAAAGTAGTTCACTACCGATGAAACTACTTCCACTAAAGAGTGGTTTCACTACAACTACATCTTAAAAAAAATTTGCTTCGCTACAACTACTTTTTGACAACAGCTTAAAAAACCTTTTCTCTATGAACAAAACATCATTGCATATGCGAATTCGGAGTTTTCAGATGTAGATCACAGTAGATCAGTAGCAGTATTGCAATGTGATTAAATACTGATTAAATACATTTGAAATTAAAAAATAAAAAATTACTAAAAGATATGAAGTTACAAATTTGTATTTCGACATAAATAAAGACTTAGATTACTATTACCTGCCCTCAGTAGGCTCTCACACATCCTTCTTAAGATTCTGAATCAGCAAGACAAAAATTCCAAGAAGTAATACTTAACAGTCTTAATATTGAGTTAAATATTTGGTCCTTCAAAGTTATAACAGTAACAGATGTTTATATAGTTGTCAAGATGTGCCAGTAAGTATACATACAATGTATAGTACTAGCAGTCGTACTCATCCGGCCCCAGTGACGGAGTGGTTAAAGCGATGGCTTCTGACCATTTGTCAGAGATGTGTCCGGGTCTGAATCCAGGTGAGGCATGGATATTGTGTTTGTCTTACGGCACTGGTTCTCTCCCCTACCTGGAACCAGTGACCTTAAATTAGGGATGGACGACTGCTTAGCCCATCGAGTTGCTCACGGTGGTCGTTAAACCTCCAAGCAAACAGTCACACACTGCCGTGATGTAGCCACAGGAGGATAAACAAAATATCATCCCCATTGTTAACCAATATCAATCCACTGCTGGATGAAGGTCTCCCCAAGGCTTCTTCCACAAGTGTGTATTTGAGCCAGTCTTCTCCATGTATCTCTTTGTAAGTCCTACCCACGAAGGTGACCTTTTACATAGTACTACGAGTCATGTATCACGCTGGACAACGTTAATTCTACCGAAGGTCCCGTTGAATTTGAAAAAAAAAATCCCTGCTGTCATGGTGTAAAATTTGTTTTTCACAGCCAGAAAAGTAGCAAAAAATATAACGTGAAATTTCGTTACAACTACTTGATTTTTGTAATGGATTACAAATAAAACTACTTTTTTTATTTTTGTAACTACGCTACGCTAGAAAATACATAACAGTAGCGCAGTACTTAATGTGATTCCACCTAAAATCTCTGTTTTACGTTTTCAATGGTAAATAAAACTTCTTTACATATTTTCTTCGCATTTAATGTATTCACAAGGATGAAAAATTGCACATCGATAAAACTAACTTTAAGTTATAGCATGGGATGATTAATACTTGCTAAAACATAACCATAATTATATTAAAAATCAATCATTTTTCTTTGAGTAATGTTCAGACCTGTTAATAGATGGCGCGGCCTGTACATTGATGACGTCAGTAGACAAACAAATGTTGGATTGCTTAATTATGGTTATGTTTTAGCAAGTATTAAGTATCCCATGCTATAACTTAAAGTTAGTTTTATCGATGCGCTAATTTTCATCACCTTGTGAATACATTAATTGCGAAGAAAATATGTAAAGAAGTTTACCATTGGAAACATACGGCAGATATTTCAGGTGGAACCATCTTAAGGTTGCTAATAGTAGCGCGCTACTTCACAGCACTGGTACATTTTCACCAAGCATTATGAAGATCTGCTCAAGTCTTCATTGTGAACCTCTCTCCTGAGCAGATTTCGGTTTTCCAGTAGTACAGTATAATCAGGCGATTGCGGCTTGACAGTCTTACCGCTCATAATAATGCTTGTAACTTTTTCCTTTTCCATTATTGATTATGTCACTTTTCCTACCTTCCCTGGTTAGTCCAGTTCTTGCCATTTTCCTTTAATTTTTATGTTGTCTATCTTTCTGAGTTAGGGTGTGTCTGTGATATATTAGTGCGAACTGATGGAATGTTCTGATCAAAAATTCATTTTCTCTCTAAGAGCGTCTCTAGGTATTTCAAAACTAAAATAATAGGTATCAGTCATGAGCATACATTAAGTAATTACTTGGTGAGTATCAAAAATTTCTTTTAACAGTATGAGCACCAGAATTGCTTGTCCTCGAGCATTTTCATGAAATTAAATGGACAAGTTCCTTTCGAGTTTTCAAACGGATAAATTCAGCTAGCTTCTTTCGAATATCAAAATTTTTTTCTGCCCCCGATATAAAACTGGATTATTTTCATGTGCGCTGTGCTTTGTGAGTTTATGAAAGTGAAACAGTATTTTTTAATCAAGAAAATCTTTTAAATTACTATGCAACAAAGACAATGATACACTGAGCCATTTTTCTTTTATTTTGGAGTAAGTTCATGATGTAAAGCAAATCTAATTTATGTTAAGCAATCTGCGATCCAGTCATACGAGCTCGTTTAGTGTCAGTCATCCTCCTTGGTTTTAAAATAGTTTCTTACATTGGCAGTTTGACTGAAAGAAAGTTCCCACTCACAATTTAGACCTACTGCTTCACTGTGTTAGAATTCGTATTCAGCACCAAAAAGATGCTACTGCACTTTGAAATATTTTATCGATAGTAATGAAATAAAAAAAATTTAATGTACCACATATTTTCATAATATGTACTTTTATATTAGAGATTTTATCGACAGAGAAAGTATTAAAAACTTTTGTGTGTCTTTTGCACGTTTTGTAAAGTGATGTGGCGTTTTTTTGTACGAGTACTGCAAATTTCCAAAATTTGATTGTAATGAATATTGCAGTTTTTGACGATTTTGTAAACATGTTGTACATATAATTTATTGTATATAAAATATTTTATACTGAAATAAATAACCTTTTTTTGCTTGAATTCATGTCTCATTTATTTTGTAGCATACAGAATCTTATTTCAGTTCTCATTCACTGACCGTTCAAATGAGAAATTTTGTTTTTTATTAGAGGGGTTTTGCATACCATTTATTTATGCATTCAGTAGTTAATATATATCGCCTAGAAAATATTAGGTGACATTTCATATTATGTATGTGCAAAGGGCAATCAAATATGAATGACACTTCAAATCATGCTTTTATGGGAATAGTGTTTTGAACATTAATTGTACCCTGCAAGATCTGACAACGACAACAGGTCCCAATTTAGTTTCTCCAGATTTTTCTAATCTGCCTTCAAATTAGAAAAATCTGAAGGCAGGAACTTATATGACGGACATAATTTGTAATATCTTAATGTAACTTTGTGAAAGTCAAAGTTATGAGATCTTAAGGATTACGTCAATAATTTTTTTTAAATGGTCACTTTGTATGGCATTAAACTTTGTTCATGTAGTGTTTTATAAACAAATCATTTCACTACAGAAATTGGTTCCATGTGTATAAATTTCAGTATCCTTGTAAATGAAAATTATGGTTACCGTGAAATGGTAAAAACACCGCCGCCTCGGTGGCACAGTGGTCTAAGCGCTGGCTTCTGATCATTTGTCTGAGATGGGTCCGGGTTCGAATACCGGTGACGCATGGATGTTGTGTTTGTCTTGCGGCACTGGCTTTCTCGCTTTCCTGGAACCAGTTGCTGTAGAGAAGAGACGGGTGACTGCTTATAGCTCATCGAGTTGCTCACGGTGATCGTTCAACCTTCAATTAAAAAATAAAACAAAAAAACACGGTTATCGTTATTAAACTCAACAGTAATTGGCGCTTTGTGTTGGTAAGTAATGCCATGAAATCGAAAGCCCATCACAAACAATTCAAAATGTTTCCACGACAGATATTTCTTGAGTTGTTGCAATGTTAGGTTCTGCTTTGTCACCCAGTTGCTATTACGCAGGACAGGTAGTCGTAAAGTTACCACACAACACGTGATTTTGCCTTGAAGTAGCGCTACTAGGTAAAGGATTCAAATTCACTTTGGTTGGTTTGGTCTAAAGTCATCGTCACTAGTTCAGCGCGAACAATAATTCTGTTCTTTGGAGGAGAGACATCAAACACTAGAAAGAGTTGCTGCATTCCTAACTGAAGGTAAATGACTGGAGAGAAGGGAGAAGACAAGTGTTAAGAAACTAACAAAGTACCAATATTTTATCCATGTCTCGAACTTTTCTGTATCTACTTAGAAGTAGGGAAAGGGGTGGGGGTGGGGAGATAATTTAGCAGTCCTTTATTTATTCATTTTTAATTTCCAAGGTTGCAAAACCCACGTGAGATAATAGCTTATTTTTAGCTTCTTTCAAATCGACGTTAGCTTCTCTAGAATTATGGAACCATAATTTCTAGAATAAACACTTAAACGCCTATAGCGTAATGTCTTTTTCGTGAGCAAGATTGGTTTTACGCTATGTCTAAACCCATGACTAAGGAATGTTGATCTAAATAAGAATACGATGCAATAGTTTACGGCCAGACGAAACATAAACAGAAGTCAACTTACGATAACTTTTTATTAGTCCAGCAATCTCTAAGTAGATCGAACATATAACACAGCAGGTAAACTTCACATTTATCTTAGCGATCGAAAGTCTACACGCAGACACATACCCATGAGTAACTGTTGTATCGTCCTTTTTATCCATCGTTCTTATCACATTCATACGTCACTTTCTCTCTGACCTCAAAAGTGTTGCCAACCCATTCTCGTGAGAGAGAAAAGATATCACGTTAAGTTTGGAAGTATAAAGGAGAACAAACTCAAATTTACGTAGGATTAGGAACTAAAAATGAAAGTTATATTAGAACATACGTCAAATCATCTCCCTCGTAATTTTTTTTAAAGTCTTTGTTGTGCCAAGAACCTATCAATTTAGTAGAGGTCTCCATTCGAACATAATTTTGTCATTCATTCAGTTCTTTCAGATAAGAACTTACCCATTAATGAAGACATTCGTTGAACAGTTGCTATCAGCTGACTTCAAATCAGTACACAGATCCTCTAAACATCGAAAATATCGCATAGACATACTAATACATCATGAGATGTATACTTTCATCTCTCCAATACCCTATACATGCATTGACATACGGTACAGAGAACCAAGATGCCGAACGAAGAAATATTTCAATACATCACCAATTTTCATAGCAAAAACTTTCCGTACCATATCAAATCTCGAGCGAAGAAACATTTCAATATCACTAACTTTCATAGCAAAAACATTAAACTTTCTGTACCATATCAAATGTCGAACGAAGAAACATTTCAATATCATCAACTTTCGTAGCAAAAAACATTAAACTTTCTGTACCATATCAAATATATTCATGTTATAGGCACAAACCGTGCTAAATGTTTTTGTCACAACAATACGTGAGAACAACCTTAATCAATACACATGCAAGAAGTGGCATAGTAGTCATACTGCGTAATGCAGAAAAAAACTACAACAGATTTAGCGTGGAGTTAATTTACACATTCGTCAAACCTGATAACTTCTCAGGGAAGACAAAACATTCAAAGTAAGTTAGCTGAACATTAGAACTTTTGAGCACAGAAATTTAGTTTTTTGAAAAAAAAACTGCACTTTGCAGAAAAAATCAATAGCACACAACAAGTGTCAAGCACGAAAAGGTTAATCATAGGACAACAACACAAAACCTTTAATTGAACACTTGGCGGCCAGGGCCGACTTCTGACTACTCCCATGCATTCGCACATCGAGTTTTAGATGGGATAGGGGAAACCCTGGAAAACCCTACCCCATGAGTGAAGCATCTATAGATATCAGCAAAAAGGCAATGGCTGATATAAATTTCATGCCGAAAAGGCAACATTTACAATATGAATTGACAAGCATTTTAGTACACTTGAACTTGCTATTTGCAAAAAAAAAAAAAAAAAAAACATTCGTGTGGCGCCACACCAAAAAAAAAACTTTAAACATTACGTGTACAAATTGATATTTACACAAGTTCCATGACAGTGGGAAAACGTAGCTGACAGACAAGGAGACAAGATATTGGGTAAAATTTTTCCACGCTGGCAGCAAAAAAGAAGATTTGATGTGTGCTATGGAAGTGCAAGCAAAACAAATCTGAGCACTATAATAAAAAAAATTGTCGTATATCAAGTGAAAGTCATCGTAAAAAAGTTCTGTGATCACTAAGAAACATCGAGAAAATGTTCAAGCAAATAGTCTTTCTATAGAGCAAGGCTCTCCGCAGCAAAAGTTCCTGGACGCTGACAAAGTCAATTGTAATAACCAAAATAAAAAAAGAATTAACACTACCTTTTTGTGGCATAAAAGGTTTGCGTAACAATAAGCTTGGTTTGTTGTCGGGGCGACAACGGCGCACTCGAAGTTTCACGCTTCAAAGGCCCACGTCGAGAATCACTGGATCGCAGGGATGTGCCAGGTTTCCTTGTTGACAGAGCAAGTTGACCGGAAGAAGCGGGGTCATCAGGCTAACCCAAGGAGGTTCCAGGCTGACTTGGAGACGAACCAGGAATCGGAAATGACTGTAGATCGGGTTGTTTCTTTGTTGGGCGAAGAAGAGGCGTACAGGTAGAAGGACGCTTCCGTGGACGACGAAGAATAGTCGATGCAGGTATTGGCTCCGTCCGTTGTCTCGAGCGGAGATTCCAAGGACGGAATCCAGGCGGATACAATTGCTGAACTCGTCGGCGAGGTTGCAAACTAATACTTGAAGTTGCACTGGGCGTGTGCGGAACAGGAGGGAAAAATTCAGGAGGCTGACGCTTGCCAGGTTTTGAGGACACAGTTGGTGAACCAGGACGTTTTTGCCCTGCTGTAGACTGACTAAATGTTCCTAAAGTAGGCAACTGCTCAATGGAAACAAAAGCAGGGATTTTCTCATATGGAGACTAAAGAACCTCACCTATAGTGTCTGATGAATCAGTATCAACAAGTGGTACGGCTCTTTTGGCCACAGGAGAGATAGAACTACGTGAAGAAGATGAAATGTCAGCTATTCTTCTTTTTGATGCAGGACCAAACGGAGGCACCATGCGTGAAAAAGTAAAAGGAGAAATTGATTTGTTAGAAGCAGATGAAAATGAACCATGTTGCACATGACGAGAATATCCAGAGGAACTGGAAGTACTTGAAGGTGAACTCTTGTGTCTTGAGAAGGCAGGAGACGGAGGAGTAGAAATGCTTGTAGCACCACGAGTGAATGGGAGAATGTCAGAATAAGAATCTTGAAAAGAAGTGGAAGGAAAGACCTGCTCAGACGGAGGTAGAAAATCTGACAGGACAGGGGTGGGGTCAATAATTTCATCATCAACAGTAGAGGCTTGTGAAGGAGTCCCACTCTCTTCACGAGGATTACTAGGAGCTTAGAGTCGATAATTACAGCAATATTTCGAACAAATCATTTTCTACATTGCTGCACATGGGCAGACTGTAGGAAGCCATCTGGCTTCTTTAATACTAAATTATTATTGTACATACCTAAAAAAAAAAAAAAAGTCCTCCCCCTAACTTTCGAACCACTTGCCGCAGATAAACAAGTAAGGTACCGTTGGAAAGCATTCAAAGGGAACTATCATGTGATGCGAAGAAGAATGCTAATTAAGCTAATTAACATGGTAATTAGCTCACTATCTGACTTTTTCCATAAAACGGGTGTGTTATTTTTTGCGCATTCTATTTAGCACATGGAAAAACCCCGAAATCTCAAATATCTTCGAAATCGGATGATTAATAGAAAAGATATTTGCAAATAAAGTTAGAGGGGGCATCCATGTATCTATACTGCTGGCCACGCAAAATGCAACACCAAGAAGGAAGCATCCGATTGGCCTGAAATTCGCAGGTGTCGCCCGTGAGAGGACATGCAAACGATTAGCATTGCAGGGCATATGCAAATCATGTTGGCCCGGCACGTCACCGTGGAAGTGGAAGTGTGTTGTGCTGCCGGACCTGTGCGTGGGAAGCTTCCTGATGCCTCGTCGCATAATACGGCAGTCATTCCAGCACGTTTCGGGGTTCGACAGAGGACGAATAGTGGCTTATCGCGACAGCGATTTATCCTACCGAGACATCGGCGCCCGTGTGGGACGACATCCAGCCACAATGAGGCGAGTGTGGATTCGGTGGGTGCAGGAGGGACAGACGGGCCGACGTGAGCGATTGCCGCAGCCGCGGAACACCACCGAACGAGAGGACCGGCATGTTGTGCTGCGGGCATTGACGGCTCGCACCGCCACATCACGAACGTTAGCGCAGGAAATAAGGTGTGTTGCGCAACAACCTGTGACAGCACGTACCGTTCGACATCGCCTGCAGGAGCGGGGACTTGTCGCACTGTGCCCATTGCTCCGATTGCCACTGACGTTACACCACCGGCGAGTGCGAAGGCAGTGGGCAGTTGAACGCTGCACCTGGACTACGGAATGGCACGACATTGTCTTCTCCGACGAATCCCGCTTCTGCGTGCAACACCACGATGGTCGGATCCGCGAGTGGCGGCACCGTGGCAACAGACTGTATGTCGCTTGCATTATGCATCATCATACCGTTCGGTCGCCTGGCGTTATGGTTTGGGGCGCAATTCGATATGGCACCCGCACCCGTCTGGTACGCATCGCCGGTACACTCAACAGCCAACGCTACATCTCCGACGTTTTGGATCTTGTAGTCCTCCCTTACCTGCAGGACCTACCAGCGGCCACGTTTCAACGGGACAATGCGCGCCCGCACGTGGCACGCATCATGCAACAATTCTTCACGGCCCACCAGATGTCACTGCTGCCGTGGCCAGCCTGTTCTCCCGATATGTCACCCATCGAACGCGTCTGGTCGCTGATCGGCAACCGAGTGGCCTGGCAAGCACCACCCGCGGCTACGCCTGATGAACTGTGGCAACGTGGGGAAGCAGCCTGGACCGACATGCCCCAAGCCCACATCCAAAGCCTCTTTCTTTCGATGCCGCGGCGTGTAGAGGCCGTTATTTCCAGCCATGGGGGATACACGAACTATTGATGTTTGCGTGTTCCGCAAGTCGCACGGGCCTGTAAGCTCAATCGTTTCATCTTTGTATCTGTTGTTATGTGTCCTGTAAATCTGGCTTTGCTATCTCGTGTCCTTCTTGGTGTTGCATTTTGGGTGGCCAGCAGTGTACATCTGGGAACCACACCTTGAATGTTTCCTTCCCTGCAAGAAGAGGAATAATGCAGGAAAGTCTGCGTCTTGAACGGAACCTCCGACAAATTGAAAGCAGAGAACCACGAGCAACGGCCCATACAGTGCTTTGTATGATAACCTCAGCCATCCAGGGACGGAGTTCATTTACTCTTGCCGTTTCCTTTCTAATGACTTGAATTAGTGTTAGAATAAACAATGTGTATTTTTCTAATATTGGAAAACTCGAATCTGTGCAAGCTGAAATTTGTTTTGAATATTCTTGTTTCTGATCATTACACTTTCTTAAGGCACTGATTATTCGCGTATGATTAACAGGTGTTTCATAATAGAAAATTGAAGCAGAACCACGAAATCCGATTTTTTAGAACGTCTTTTGTAAAAAAAGATCGTATTTGTGTTATTGGTTTGCCCGTCCGTCCGTCTGTGGACAGACACTATATCTTTGCAACTATTAGTCCGATTTGAAAAATTATTTTTGCATTGGGAACCCTGAAATGTGCCAATGATGATCTTGATTGCGCTTTTTTTTACGATGTGCAATTTCACTGCTGTAGGGCATAAATGCAGATGATATCGAATTTAAAACACATTTTATTACATACATTTGCTTCTAAACATCCGATTGAAAAAATTCTTTTACTTTTCAATTCCATTTATGTTGAAAAGCATTTCAGGCATAGCCACTTTTTAAAGTTACACATAGATTTTACGCTAGGGGGCGTTAAAGTAAATTGCGTTTCCCCCGGTATCTGTACTTCTAAAACTCCGATTTGAGAAATTCTTTCTTCGGTGGATACAGCTCTTGCTGGGAAATTTTTTGCATGTAATTTTTAATTTTTTTTTTAAAACGGTTTGGCCACCAATTGTGTTAATGTTTGGTTTGGCCACCAATTGTGTTAATGTTTGGTTTGGCCACCAATTGTGTTAATTTCTGCTTCTGATGTATTTGCAGCAAAATCTGAGCTTTTAAAATCTGGATTGAAAAAATTGTTTCTTTGACCGATACCACTCACGTCGATAATTTTTTTTTTGAATTTTTTCTTCTTAAAATAATGCATAGTTTCTCCGCCAGGGAGCGTATATGTGTATCATATTTTTGTTAATATCCCTGCTTCTAAGAGTTCGAGTTAAAAAATTCCTTTCTGTTGCATACAGTTTCTGATGTGAAATGTTTTTCATATAATTCCAAAATTTTCAAGTAATTCATAGATTTTCCGCTAGGGGGCGTAAAGGTAAATTGCGTTTTCCCACATATCTCTACTTCTAAAACCCCGAATTAAATAGTTCTCTGTATCACATACAGCTACTGACGGGAAATGTTTTGCATATAATTTCTTATATTTGGTAAAGAATATATTTGGCCACCAGTGGGGCGTAACAGTTTATTTCTGCTTTTGTTGAAATTGCATCTACATCTGAGATCCTGAAAACTCGAATAAAAAAATTCTTTCGTGGACCCATTTCGCTCTCTTTGGGAAACATTTTCAGAATACTCTCTTCTTACAATAATGTATATAGCTTTTCCGCCAGGAAGCGTAGATGCATATCTTATTTTTGTCAATAGCTCATCTTATTTTTTTCAATAGAGTTCGATTTTAAAAATTCTTCCTTTGTTCGAGAGCATTCGAAAATACATGTTTCTCATGTAATTTCAAATTTTTCTTAACGATGAAGTCTGCCAGGAGAGGGCGTAAGTTTACGTATCCGTTTACACAATATCTGAAGGACTAAAACTCCGATTGAAAAACTTCTTTCTTCGGTCAGATACTACTAAATGTGCAAACTCTGTGAGCGTATTTTCTTACCGAAATAATGCAAAATTTTTCCGCTAGGGGACGCCAATGATTTTCTTAATATATCTGCTTTTAAATGTGCGATTTAAGAAATTCGTTCAACACCGGATTCCATTTACCTTGTGGATTACTTTAGGTTAGTGTTTGAGGAGTTTCATAGTTTACAGTTCTGTCGCTAGGTGGTGCTTGTGTACTTCTGCTTGCAGCTGTATCATTGCTTCTAAAAACCCTAATGAGAAATTGGTTTTTTTACTGTATGCCATTCACGACAATAGAGATGTGGAACATTAACCTCTTTAAATAATGCACAAATTTCCCGCTAGGTGGTGTAAGGGCCAATGCTTTTTTTTTTTTCACTACCTCTGCGGCAGATGTATTTGAAAATTTGAAAAGTTATTTTTCCTTAGCATAGCTTTTCCCACGAAGAATGTTCCAAGCCTACTTTCAACTCTCCTATTATGTAAAATTCTTGAGCTAGAAGGCGTAGAGTTATAGCATGTTTCTTTTTATATTTGTTCTTTTAGCTGTTCGATTTGAAAATCTGTCTCCTATATCCTTCTGCTATATGAGAAAATTTTTGTGCGCTATTTGTTAATTAATTTTTGTAACGTACGTTTTAGACGGTGTTAGAAGAAATGTAGCTGTTTCTATTTCTGGATGTTTTATTGATTGCAAAAATCCGGTTGATATTTTCTAAATGTTTACATTGACTTTGAATAACTTTGAAAAGTATAATTTGTGTCAGAAACCGTTCAAAAGATGTGCTGATTACAACAGAAAATTCGTTGTCATCATTCTTTTTATTTCAAATACACTGGCGGAAAGTGAAAAATGAACACCAAGAAGGAGACGTCTGATACCAACGAAATTTATACAGCATAATAACGGAATACAGAGGATAACGTGATCAAAACATTATGGCAAAATACAGCTGTATTTGCTGGTAAACTGAAAAATAACATTTCCATGTAACATGGTTAGTACGAGGTTAAACCGCCATGAACTGCGTCACACTGTGCAATTCTGGCATGGAGTCTGTCGTACAGATGTTGGATGTAAGTTTGGGGTATTGTGTTCCAAGCATCCTCAACCTGGACGCGTAAATCGGGGATGGTCGTGGCTGGCCGTGGAGACCGGATAAGTCGTTGCCCCATAAAATCCCACACGTGCTCAATGGGGGACAAATCCGGTGAACGTGCAGGCCATGGAAGTTGTCTCACACCCTGAAATGCATGTTGCGTTGCACGTGCCGTGTGTGGGCGTGCGTTATCTTGCTGGAAAACACCACGATGGACCGACCTTACAAATGGCACAACAACGGGCTGAATGATGTTGTTGATGTAGGAGGTGCTGCTTAACGTACCCGGTACAAACACTAGTTGTGTACGGGAGTGATAGCTGATCGCTCCCCACACCAGGAGACCAGGTGTAGGCCCTGTGTGTTTCTGGCGGATGCAAGGAGGGTGGAGACGCTCCCCTGTGCGTCTGCGAACACGCATACGGCCATCGGAGGCTCCCAAGCAGAATCTGCTTTCATCGCTGAGCACGACAGATCGCCATTGCGTTATCCAGTGCAGACGTTGGCGACACCACTGCAGCCGTTCCTGACGGTGGGCTGGAGTCAGAGGTACACATGCCAGAGACACACGTGCACGTAGACCTGCATCCAGTAGACGGTTGCGGATTGTTCACGCAGTCACCTCAGGTGCAACGGCAGCTCGGATTTGCGTCGCAGTGGATGTTCTGCTTGACAACACCGTTCTTCTTATGCGTCGATAGGTCCGCTCATCAGTCCGTCTGTGACTCCCGGTTCCACGTCTTCTCGTGTGGGAATGTTCCTCGGACCATCTACGCCCCCATCGTACCACCACCGATACTTCCTCCAATTCGCTCCGCAATACGACGATACGACCACCCACCCTCGCGGAGTCCGACTAGACGACCTCGCTCAAAGTTCGATAACTGCTGAAATCCTACACGTCTTCCATGTCCAGGCATTGCAGTTTCTTCAGGGTCTTCGCACGTGTCCGTACGCCGACGACTGATTACATTTACTTCGCCGTGCTCCTTAAATACCACCGACGATAATTTGCCTAATATGCCGTACTGTGGTGTAAGCGCTAACCGGTTGGTCTCGAAATTAACATCACACCTACGTAAACTCGACCCCGTTAACATACGTAAATTTCATGATCGTCTGCCAATTCCTTCTTGGCGTTCTTTTTTCACTTTCCGCCAGTGTATTTGGAAGGCACAAATACAGAGAACGAGGATGTAAATATCATATATAACTGGAAATACGTGTAAAACTCTATGCTGCTTGTCATTGGTCACGTATTACGAGAACCAGCTTAAAAGGCCACATGCGAGCCGGGCACAGCCACACATGAATACGGAGTCCAAATAGTCCAAATTAGGGCAGGGACTGGTTCAACCTAATAAAATAAACCCGAAAACATAGTTTATGCTCTGCTTTGACATACCGAACCGTGAAAAAGTTCTTTGTCACAATGATTAAAGTCGTCAACTCTTATATTCTTTGGGTTGGTGCGAATGAAATGCCCGGCAAAGGACCAGCACACGTGGACAGCAAGAACGGAAAAGTAGGACAACTTACTTAGGCAAAATAATCCCCCTCAGCATTGACACATGGTTGCCATCTGTTCAGAACGAAAAAAGTCTTGTGGCTGTGACCCGAAGAAGTCATCAACTGCACGTTGAACCTTGTTGTCGGTCGTAAACTGTTTCCCGGACAGGAAGCGATCCAGATGACGAAACAGATTGTAGTCTGTCGGAGACAAGTCCGGCGAATAAGCAGGATGAGGCAGAGCTACACAGCCCAAGGCACGTAGTGTCAGCATCGTTCGTTGTGCGACATGATGGCGTTCGTTGTGCGACATGATGGCGGTCGTTGTCCTGGAGCAGAAGAACACTATGTCTGTTGACCAAAGCCGGTTGTTTCTGCAGCAATTTCTCGTGGATCTGGT
The DNA here is from genome assembly GCA_039090855.1 of Macrothele yani. Classification (NCBI taxonomy): domain Eukaryota; kingdom Metazoa; phylum Arthropoda; class Arachnida; order Araneae; family Macrothelidae; genus Macrothele; species Macrothele yani. The sequence continues at coordinate 54,543,364 of CM076992.1, read as the reverse complement.
GTAATTCAGTACAATAACGTTCTGCAGTGATAGCTTGGCCCCTTGCCAAGAAACTCTGATGGCTGTGGACCACCAGACAAGGAGCATCATCTTCTTTGCGTGTAGAGGTTGCTTCGGATGTTGTCCAGCAGGCTGTGCCTTGCTTAACCATTACGCAGATCGCTCCCGATTATCATAAAGGACGCACTTCTCAGCGCAGATGATGATTCGATGCAGTAGAGGTTCCTTTTATTCCTAGAAAGCAGCGATGTGCAGACTTCCAAACTCCTAGCAATTGTCAGTTGTCAACTCATGCGGCAGCCACATGTCCAGCGTTTTGACCTTACCCAGCGCAGCGAGATGTCAAGCAACTGTCGTGTGGTGGACACCTACCTCTGCGCTATCTCACGGCACGTTTTTCGGGGGTCGGCTTCAAGCACACGTAACAGAACATCGTCAAAAACAGCAACAGGTCAGTGACCATGTGCTTCGTTTTGCAGGCCGTATCTTCACAAACCAACACCGAATGGTTCGTTCGTTGGCCGTATTCTCCCCAAACGCTTTGTTAACGTTTCGAGCGGCAATTCCTGCAGAATGGCCCAGATTAAATTTATACAGAAAGATGACTCTCAAATCTGGCGTCCGAATGTTTCTTTTGCAAGTAACGTTACGTTCAAACAAGCCACGTCTGAACCTTGTTCTTCACACATGTGCTTGCTATTTATAGTAACTCTTGACGTAATACCAGCAACACTTGTGGGTGGTTCCATTCCGCTGTAGTGGGGGCCTGTCTCCACTGCTCGTTCGCGCCGGACATTTCATTCGCACCAACCCAATATGCCATGAAATATATAAGGACTAGGGCTGCTGTTAACCTGCTGAATGGTTACACATTAATGTTTATGTGCTACAAAAGACACATGGCATGCTTGAAATCAAGTTTCACTTACCCAAAATCTACTATTTAAGTAAATTAGGGCATTAGCACAGTTAAAAGGATGCAGGTGCTTGATCCATGCCCTATTTCGAGAATTTCTGTTCTAGCCTCCGTGACATTGAGAAAAGGTTGACAACTCATTCGGAACACATCGAGAAAGTAATTCCGGAAAATGTATTCGCAGTGTGCTACGAGAGTGTTCCATGCTTTTGCCACGAAGAGCTCGGAATTTGTTATGTAAAAATACTAGTATCTTACATCATAAAACATTTTATGGTGGAAAGAGTCTTGAAAACACACGTGGAACAGGTTGACACACATTCGGAACACTTTGGCAACATATGAGGAACGCAATGATCACCCAATTTTTGGAAATTACTTTCGCAAAATGCTACGAAATTGTGCGGCCTATTTAAATGATTTGTTATTCTCCACCTCAAAAACCCACGTTTCTTTCATAGATATCGCGTTTAACATACGAATTAATGGGAGCAGCTGCCTTGTAATTTAAATTTGCACCTCTCATGTATTAATTCCACGTGCCAATTTAAAACAATAAAATTTTCTTTGGTCGAAAGTATGAACGTTTGTGGCATTTTGTCGCCCACAGCGGACGCGTATAACACTTTGCTTTGTTTTTATAGCAAAAAGTACCGATTTACAATAGCTGCTGGTGTGACGCCATAGCCTTAAATCATTCTAACATAACGTCAGAGATGCATTACGTCACACGATCAACTCTTTGGAAACAGGAAACCGTTACGTCAGGAATTTTAGTTCTACTTTGTTGTTCATAAACGACATAAAGAATTTTTATTTAGAATCCTATAGTCTGTCTGTCTGTCTGTTAATCCTTTTTATAGCCACTTCTGGCTATAGGTATATCCCAATTCTTTATTCGGAAGGGTAGTTGTCTAATTTCCCACGTTGACCAGACGGCTCGGGAAATGCATTTTTCTGATACTGCCAGCATGAGGAGAAAAAGGCAAAGCGCATCCGGGACCGACTTGACAGGGAACCATCTACGCATTGGCGTCCCCAAGCCCAGGGAGGCAGTGGAAACTCTCGGAAAAACCGCAGACTTGATGGCCAACAAGAATTAGAACAGCCGACAAGAATTCTGTCGTATGAAATTTAATTTTAAGATTTCCCTTGCGAACAAAAAATATTTATTTTAGATTGTCAAACCAGTTTCTTTTCTCATTTAAGTCTAAAAATTGAGAGTTCCAATACAGTAGGTAACAGTGTGTTGGAACTTTCTTTGGAACTTTCTTTTTCCTTTTACCTAAAACTACAAAATTTTCAGAATACAACTTTTTTTTTTCGAAGAGAATAACCAGTCATCATTTTATTTATATTTGTAGAAGAAATGAAAAAGAAAAGAAAAAGAAAAGAAAAATGCAATTAGATCCGTATTAAACTACACTAAGTGAGCTTAATGCTCCAAACGCTACTGCACTGTTAAAATTTTTGTAGTAGGTTGCACCAAAAAGTGGAACTACTCCAGCTGCACCACTTTCTGAGAAAAAATACACCACCGTGTGGGGCAAACAAAACCCAACAACATGGTGTAACCTTGTACCATAATGGGGAGCAACCTTGTTCCATAACGTGGTGTAAAGTTGCATTATGTTGTTGGGTTTTGCTTGCCCCCACAGTGGTGTATGTTTTCTCAGAAAGTGGTGCAGCTGGAGTAGCTCCATTTTTTGGTGCAACCTACCACAACATTTTTAACAGTGTGGTTGCGGTTATTTTCTTAACCGGTAGTCGAAAACGACTAATACTGAAGAGGCAATTTGCTTGCAGATCAAAGCTACATACGTAGATGCGGCTTCTGTATTGCAGCGAAAGGCAGTTTCGTTTTGTATATTACAAACAGTTTAAGCAGTGTAACTACATTGGAATATATCAATGAATCGAAACGATATGCAATTACATGCGTATTATACCATAATTCGAGACGTAATGGACACAAGAGCAAATCTGCAATATAAAAAACAAGAAAGATGACACCGAATTCTCGGGTGTAATGAGCACGTCTTTTGAATCCGTTCTGACGCAAATTAAAAATATCAAAGCTATACAAAGTCAATGGAACCAGTCTGGAAAAAAGTAGTATCTGACCGAAGAAGTTTTTCAATAGGTTTTTTAATCTCGCAGATACTGCTATAAACGGAATGGTGAACTTACGCCCTCCGGTTGCAGATTGAAAGATTCGAATTAATATGAGAAACATTTGGCAGCGGAAGCGCTGTCCAACAAAGAAATGTGTTAAGAAAGATTTGAATTAATATGAGAAATATTTGGCAGCGGAAGCGCTCTCCAACAAAGAAATAATTTTTCAAATCGGTCTTTTTGAAGAATAGATATGGACAAATATAAGATTCGTATCTACGACCCCTAGCGGGAAAAGCATGCATTATTTTAGCAAGAAAGTATTCACAAAAGGTTTTGCAATGTGAGCGGTATCGGTCCAAGAAAACACAATTTTTTGTCTAGTTTTCAGGAGCTCAGAGTTTGCAGCAAATACACCAGAAGCAGAATTTAACACTTATGCTCTGTGGTGGCCAAACCATGCTTTACCAAATATTACAAATATATAAAAAACATTTTCCATCACCAGCTGTATGCGATACAAGAAGAATTTTTCAAATCGTAGTTTTAGAAGCAGAAATATCGGAGAAAACACAATTTACGTTTGCGCCCCCAAGCGGAAAGTCTATGATTTACTTGAAAGTTTTAAATTTATATGAAAAACATTTCGCATCAGAAACACTATCCAACAAAGAAGTAATTTTTCAAATCGGACTCCTGGAAGTAGGGATATTGACCAAAATACGATATATATCTACGGCCCCTGGCATAGAAACCATGCATTATTTTAAGAAGAAAATATTCCTAAAAGGTCTGTCGACGTGAGAGTATCGGCTCACAACCGAGTTTTTTCAATCGAGATTTTAGAAGCTCAGATTTTGCTCTAAATACATCAGAAGTGGCAATTCACATTTACGCCCTCTGGTGGCCAAGCCATTTTTTTTTTACCAAAAACTCGAAATTATATGCATAGGATTTCCCATGAGGAGCTGTATCCGGTGCAGAAAGAATTTTTCAAATCGCAGTTTTAGAACCAGATATATCGGGGGAAACGCAATTTACATTTACGCCCTCTAGCGGAAAGTCTGAATTACTTCAAAAGTTTGAAATTACATGGAAAATATATCAGACCGGTAACTCTATCCAATAAAGAAAGAATTTTTCAAATCAGACCATTAGAAGCAGAGATATTGACAAAAAAAAAAAAAAAAAAAGATATACGTCTACGTCCCTGGCGGCGAAACCATGCAATATTTTAAGAAGAAAATATTCCGAAAAGGTTTGTCGACGTGAGCAGTATCGGTCTACAAACGAATATTTTCAATCGAGCTTTCAGAAGCTCAGATTTTTGGGCAAATACATCAGAAGCAAAAATTAACACTTACGTCTCCTGGTGGCTAAAGTATTCTTTACCAAAACTTAGAAATTATACGCAAAAGATTTTCCATCAGGAGCTGTATCCGCTGAAGAAACGTTTTTTCAAATCGGAGTTTTAGAAGAAGAGATATGGGGAAAACGTAATTCCCTTTTACGCCCCCTAGCGGAAAATCTATGCGTAATTTGAGAAAATAAGTAAACCTAAAATACTTCGACATAAATGGAATCGAAAGATAAAAGAAATTTTTCAATCGGATGCTTAGAAGCAAATATATGTAATAAAATGTATTTTAAATTCGACATCATCTGTATTTACGCCCTCTAGCGGCAAAATTGTACATCGTAAAAAAACGAAATAAAGCATCATCATTCGCACATTTCAAGCTTTCGAATGAAAAAAAAAATCAAATCGGACTAATAGTTGCAGCGATATGGTGTCTACAAGCGGACGGACGGAAAAACCGATAACATAAGCACGATCTTTGTTTAGAAAAGACGTTCTAAAAAATCAGGCACACTGGTTCACTCGCCAGGAAACAATTTGCAGTTTTCATTTTCATAACCACAGTTTCATAATTTAAAAAAATACACAGAAAACACATACGAAGCTTTCGTTTTGTGGAACGTACTGGGTTTTCTTTTTGTTTTTTTTTCTCGTTTTTGAATTAAACAATATACAAGAGTCCGCTATTTAACCAATAGGAAAACATTAAATATGTAATTGCACGAATTATTTCGTAAGTTATTTTTGTGCAAAACTACACTGCTGGACAATTGATAAGGACGGATCATAAACGGCTATATAGCGCATAAAAAAGTAAGTGTGGTTGGATGCCAAGTGAAATAAAATAATGTCAGAATGCCAGGACATTACAAGAAAGACAATTTATTGTGCTCTGAAATCCAGAAGGCTTTGGAACGTGTTCAAGGGACAAACTGGCCATTTTGTGCAGAATACGTAAACGTGAAAAAATGCAATTACCGTCCGCAGGCGTTCCGGCGTAAGATGTCAATACGGGATATGGCCACCATGGAGGGCGATGCAAGATTCCACACGTCGTGTCATGCTTTGCATAACATTATCAAGCAGCTGTTGGGGTAATTTATCCCATTCCTCTGTCCGCGCACGGATGAGGGTATCCTTGTTTATTGAAGGGCATTGGCGACCAGCAAGACTCCTCCCCAAAGCATCCCACACATTTTCAATGGGATTCAGATCTGGAGAACGTGCTGGCCATACGAGGCGTTGAATATCCTCGCTCTCAAGACACTCCTGGACAGCGACTGTTCGATGACATGTTGCGTTGTCGTCCATGAAAATGAATCTACCACCGACGGCACCACGGTACATGCAAACATGAAGTAGCAGAACATCATTAATGTATCGTTGGCCAGTCATAGTCCGTGTTGGAAGCACATAGAGGGACGTACGGCCATTGATCATGATGCCAGCCCATACCATGACACTACATGTCGGATATCGGTCCCTTTCCTGTATGTTTGCTGGACAATATGCTGTACCACTATCACGCCAGATCAGTTGTCGTCGACAATCAGACGATAGACTGTATCTACTCTCATCTGAGAAGAGTACAGCAGACCAGTCGTTATCAGTCTAATTGCGATGTTGATGGCACCATTGCAAACGGGCGGTACGGTGACGTCTAGACAATGGGATGCACACAGCAGGACGGCGGGCGTATTGTCCTCCTTCATGCAAACATCTGGCGACAGTTTTTCGGGAGATCCGCTTGCCAGTAGCAGCCATAAACTGATTTTCTACCTCACTAGCTGTGCTGCGCCGGTGTCTTTTTGTTGATAGCACTATGTACCGATCTTCTGCAGGTGTCGTACTGCGAACACGACCTCCCCAGTGATGTTTGCTACACTCTCCATTTGTTTGAAATGATTTCCAGAGCCTTGAAACAACACTGTGGCTGACGTCGAACTCCCTGGCAACATCTGTTGTTTTTCGCCCTTCTTCAATCTTGCCAATAATACGGCCACGCGTAAAATCATCTAGGTGATGTCGGGAAGACATACTGAAAATTGCAAGTTCGTCAATTGATTCTTTCCCTTTGAACTTTGCGTTTGAACAACAACGGTCAATACGCGTCAAATCCTTTATATCTCTTATCAGCGCTATGACGTCACGAACAAGTTCGGCAATCCAAAATTTGCATACGCACAACACGTCTAACTGTATCCCGCACTTATGCTAATTTCCGCATTTTCCTGCCTTCCATTTTATGGTTGCTACCGTTGCTATTGTCATCCGTCCTTAGCAATTGTCCGGCAGTGTATTAACTTATGATGTTCATCATTCAAAGTGCAATTCTGAATTTAGGGATATAACATCATCACTGCTTCTTTCAACCAACTTCACGTAGAAACACTTTCTTCTAAGCGTTTCTTAGTATTGCGGGGTAAACCGTTTTACAGTAAGTATAGGAAAATATGTTTCTTGTATGCACGGCCCCTTAATCGACGTATGCCTGAGTTTTCGCGTATATCTCAGCAAGGTTTTATGCTACCACGCTGAAAATTTGGATTTAAGGGTTTTATAACATTCCGCATCCAATGGACAATTAACCAGATATGGTCATAATCCATTTTTTTCATGATCATATTTCATAATTTATAATTTCCTTAATATACACTTTCTGTTCTTGTATAGCGGCTCATATTATCTGGGCCTCTTTGTGTTTTACTGTTGCAACACCGAATCACTGTATCTGTTCTTGATTAAATGATACAAGTCAAAAACAACTTCTGCAGTTTAACATTAGCGGAATCTTTTTTCCGTAGCTCATTGTACACGTATTTATTGGTCGATTCGCATGAAATTTGGAATTTAAGGGTTTTATTATGTGCCGAATAGAATGCGCGTAAAATAACATACGTCTTATACGGAAAAATTCGGAGATATAGAGCTAATTAGCATGTTAATTAGCTTAATTAGCATGTTTCTTAACATCATATGATAGTTCCCTTCAAGTGATTTCCAACGGTACCTTACTTATTTGCATGCGCATAACGGTTCGAAAGTTAAAGAGGGGTGGATCGTGTTTTTTTTGAGGTCTGTAAAATTCCACCAATTCAAAGGGGCCTTCGTATAAGGGTGCACATTTTATCACAAACGTATGTGCAACGGAGGATTGAAAATTAGTTTCTAACAATACCAGATCCCCAACTGCGATATTTGGTTCTCTCCTTTTTGCGTTATAGTGTCGAGCTTGATTTAACTGAGCTCGAATGATAACAGCTTGTGCTTTTTCTGCTAGTTGCTTTACAGACTCAGGTGTTGGTCGCTGGTTAATTTCACACACAATGCCAGTTAAATTTTCAAAGGGGGTGAGAATCTTGCGCCTGAAAAGAAGTTCAGCGGGCGTAAGCCGCGTTGCCTCATGAAAAGATGAGCGAAGGGCGAAGCAAAACAGTTCAACATGTTCGTCCCAACGCTCATGATTATTGCCAATGAAAGTTGAGATCATCTTTAGTAAAGTTCGATTAACACGTTCAGCCGGATTGGCTTGAAGATGATATGGGCTGAAAATTTTTTGTTTTATCTGGAGCCTCGCACACATTCGGTCGAATAACTCTGAAATGAACTGAACCCCGTGTTCCGAGACTACGGTACGGGGACAGCCAAAACGAGTAAAAATATTATGGATAAGAATATCACATATTACATCAGGAGTAGCTACTTTAATGCTTCCACCCATTTAGAACAGTTTTCTGTGACAATTGAAATATAACGACACTTAGTTTGAGTTGGTAATAAATAAGGCCCCAATAAATCTATAGATATAATTTCAAAAACATAATTACTAGAACTAGAAATAAGGTGACCGGCCGGTCGTTTGTTATCATAATTGTACCTCTGACAGTACTCACAAGAGCGAATGTATTCGGGTATACTATCATACATGCCCGGCCAGTAGGCTACGTCTCTAAGCTTAGTACGAGTTTTTCGTATGCCTAAGTGGCCGGCAAGAGGAATGTCATGAAATTCATGTAATAAAGCTATGCGGAGAGACTGAGGTATCGCAGGTCGGTACTCAGCTCTCGAATTCACAAATGTTTTGTTATACAAAATACCATCGATGATCTCATAATTTTGACTACGAAGGCTAACACAGGTGGTGAAACCAAAGCATGTTTTAGAGTATTAAAATCAGTCTCTGCCTCTGTGGACCAAACAAAGTGGCTATACTTTCGTTTTAATGCAAATAAGGGTTCGCATAGAGTAGATAGAGCAGCGTACCCCGGAACGAACTGTTGATACCACCCGGTCATGCCCAAGAATCGAGACAACTCTTTTGCTGACTTAGGCCTAGAGAATTCAGAAATCGGCTTGACCTTTAGTCATCAGTTAGAAGACCACTGGGGATAATTTTAAGTTCCAGATATACCAGTTCGTCCCATCCGATTTGACATTTAGCAGGTTTTAATGTCAACCCGCGTTATGTAAAAGTTCAAAAACTTGGTCCAACAGAGATAGATGCTCTTTAAAAGTCTCAGAAGAAATAATAATGTCGTCCATATAGACATGGACATTAGGTCTGAACACAGGACGTAAGACTGAATCCATAAAGCGCTGAAAGGTGGCGGATGCATATGCCAATACAAAGGGCATTCTCAGGAACTTATATGCTCCGAACGGGGTAATGAATCCAGTTTTCTCCATTGAATTAGGGTGGACAGCAACCTGCCAATAGCCGCTAGCCAAATCTAAAGTTGCTAACCAGTTTGTTGATCATGACTCCTAGAGAATATAGCTTATTATGGGTAACGGGTAATTGATAGCTTTAGTCACAGAATTCAGTTTCCGATAGTCTATCACAAAACGATACTCCCCAGATTGTTTCTTAGGAACAAGAAAAGCACCAGAACTGACCGGGCAGCGAGACAGTACTTGGCCCAAGGGCTAAGTGATTCTTTAATAATCCCCGAATGGAGCATGTCCTGAATTTGTTTTTGGAACTCAGCCTTTTTCTGGTTTCGACATGGATAAGGCTTACATGCTATGGGACTAGCCCCTCCGTATCAATGGTGTGATACACCACCTATGTGAACCCTGGCTTGCCTGAAAATAACTCTGGTCGCCTGTTTAAAACATGTCCAAGTTGGCTTTTGTGCTCAGGTAACAATCTCTCGCTCGCAAGGACTGGAGAAAAATCAATGGGCTCTTTTGGGGTGGGAGAACTAACCTCAGGCATTAAAATTAGCCCATGCTCAAAGTCAAGCGTAAGTTTAAATATTTGAATAAAATCCAATCCAGAAGGCAATAAACGGGTAAATCTGGGAACAAGAGAAAAGTATGTGAAAGTTGAACCTTGCCAATCTTGACCGGGAAATAAACTGAGCCAGATATTGAAAAAATATTATTGCCGACATTGCTGAGAGGGCTCGACAAAAGCATTTGGGAAGGCAGCAGCAGAGAAAACAAAGTTTAATGCAGAAATGTCAGATCCAGATTCTATTTTTGTGGATACCACCACTTGAACCAAAGTGACAAGAATATCAGGCAACTGCGGGTCTTGAATGGTTGAAAAATATACTTGAGGTCTTCAGAGATACAAGGAGATAGAATCGACCCCTCTACCTCCTGAGGAAGTTTGAATTGGAGTGAATTTGATTAGCATGTCTTGGTTGATTTTGAAAATTTGCAGAAGCACCAGAACGTGCTGAATTGTAATAACGTGCTAAAGAGGCAGCATAAGTATCACTAGGCCTTCCCTGCGCCCCAGCACGGTGTTTAGGATATGTTTGGTCCACCGGATAGTAAGTATTCCGGGGACGAGAACTTTGGTTGTTATTCTGATTCACAAACGTAAAGTCAGGATATCGCACCTCCGGTGCCCGTCGATGCGGCGGCACATATCTACTCTGTTGATTGGAATTGCCCACTCTCGATTGGTAAGCAGCCTGTCTGGGCTGATTGAAAAATATCCTTGTTGTGGAAAGTTCTGTTTAGGCTGCTGATAGTTTTGTCTTTGATGAGGAGGATCTTGGACCTGCCTGGATTGGTGGTATTCATGGACCTGCCTAGGTTGGCGGTATTGTTGGACCTGAGATAATGGGTTCTGTGAAAATTGCCCCTTGCTGTGACGTTCTTCAAAAACTCGGATGAGTTTCAGGCACTCGTGAACTGAGACAGGACGTCTAACTTCTAAAAATCCTGCAGGAAGGAGTCCGGCTGCTGTAGTAAAGTGTCAAGAATGTCAGAATCGACTGCAGCGGGAACCCATAATTTATAAAGCCTAACTGTTTCTAGAGCAAACGAGACGGGACTAACTGACGCCCGCTGTTGCCTGGAAAACAGTTGTTGAGCAAGGCCGGTCTTATTTGTGCCAAAGCGAAATACTCCCAAGAATTCAGCACTAAATTGATGACAGGAGCCCTCTGGGTTTATCCGACGCCACTGTCTGTAGCATACCTTGGCAGTGTCTTGCAAACATGTGCCAGCAATAGGCACTTGGCAATCCTCAGGACCACTATACAAATCGAAGTGATCTTCGAGATCTTCAAGAAACCTAAGAGACCCGCCGTTTCCCCTGAATACAATGCAACCCGCATGGGGTACATAATGAGCAAGGATTTTGCTCCGTCTTACTGGGGGTGGTGGGGTGAATTGCTGCGGAGGTACTGCAGTTGAGGTACGCGGAACATGATTTTTGTACCTTGCGTATTCACTGTCCGATAATTCTGAACCGCAGGCCTCGTACAGTAGTACCACAGGAGAATTACGTGGTACAGTATAATGCTGAGTGCGTGGAGTATTTGCTGGAGAATTATTAGGCACAACAGAATGTCTGTGGTGGTCAAAGAGACCGAGATGATTTCTTCTATGAATCTGTTCGAGCGAGTTCGGGCGCCAATATAATATAATGTCTTTTTCGTAAGCAATTGGTTTTACGCTTGGTCTAAACTCGTGACTAAGGAATGTTGAACTAAATAAGATAACGATGCAATAGTTTACGGCCAGACGAAACATAAACAGAAGTCAACTTACGATAACTTTTTATTGGTCCAGCAATCTTTAAGTAGATCCAACATATAACACAGCAGGTAAACTTCACTTTTGTCTTAGCGATCGAACGTCTACACACGCACACCCCATGAGCAACTGTTGTATCGTCCTTTTTATCCATCGTTCTTATCACATTCATACGTCACTTTCTCTCTGACGTCAAATGTGTTGCTAGCCCATCCTCGTGAGAGAGAAAAAATATCACGTTAAGTTTGGAAGTATAAAGGAAAACAAACTCAAATTTACATAGGAAAAGGAGCTAAAAATGAAAGTTATATTAGAATATACGTCACACGCTCTATTTTACCGCACGTCTTCCAAGCTTCAATATGGACAATTTCCATTAAGGCTGATAACACTCACTGGCCGTTTCTATAAGACCACATTTAAGTATCCAACCCGAAGAAAGCCAGCGTTATATCTCCTTAGCATCTTCTTTTATTGATTAACAATCGAAGAAAAACTGGAAGTACAACAGTCTAGACTGCATATAACGTACATAAACCAGTGCAAAGAAGTGATTTTGTGATGAGGTTCTTAAATAAGAACTTAGGATGTGGAAACCCTTTCTACGCATAAGACAGTGGACATGCTTATTTTTTTTGGCTTCTCGGTTTTTTTAACTGCAGTAGTACTTTTATTCTGCCGTGCCTGCATTGCACCAGCTATTGTGGACTCTGATGTGTTGAAACGTGTTGCAAACGAACGCAATGACCCGCTGCTCAACGGCAGTGATAATCAAACTTCTCTGGAAAGACAAAAACAGTTTACCGCGAGGCACTCTCTATCGATTAGTAACCATTTCCTTGATTGCAGCCTTCCATAAGCAGAATTTATCTGCATGCAACTTTCAGGGGGTCTTCACATAACGGTATCGTAACGTAAAATGAAAAAGCATTACACAGGAATTCCACTCATGAACAGAAAAATTGCCATACCATGATGCAATCTATGAAGATGGTTCAAACCTAGCACAGCGATAAAGTATGTGGTGACAGTGATAAACCGGGACATGGATGCTATTTCCTAACCCCTCGAAGAGGAACATATTCCACATCGTTGGCGATATATGTAACAAGGCGTTAGAGTATAGATGTATACAGCTGAAGATAGTGTATAATGGAACATTCTACCATTCTCTTTCCACCTCGACGTGCGAGTGCAGAATCTGGAGGTCCTCCAAATCGATGTCTGATGATATCCCAGATGTGGAAAATAGAGGAAATGTCGGAGGACATGGATGGCTAAGGTATAATGTTGACGTCCCGTAAACACCGTAGGACGACGCCACCTACACGAAGATGTGTATTACCTTGTTGAAAAGTGGCATTAGGGATACCATGGAGAAGCGTATGCTATGAAAGAGGGGTTACAGAATGTCCCCCGCTCATCGTTGTGCTGTCCATATTTATCTAATGAACATCAAAGGCGATTGGGCGTCGTAATTTATGACATCCCACACAATAATTCCGATGATCCTTGCTGTGCCGCATACACGAAGGCGCGCTGAATCTTTCCACTTTTTGGATAGTATGCATCCGAACAGAAGCTAAACTCAACAGCGAAGACGGCTTATTGGAGCTATTTCTCAATGCTCTTGACACCACAACAGCAGTTCCTGGCGGTGGGAGGCTGTCATGTCAACCGATGCACTGGACACCGTCATGTAATATAATAATTTCCGCTGCAGATAATTGGAAGTACTTTTAGAGACCGGAGTATGCAATGCAGGAACCATACTGTGTTGAATAACAGCAAATGTGGCAGAAGGGTTTGCAGTTGCTTTTCACTCGGTGAAATGAACCTTTCCTTCTGTGGTACACCTATGTGAACCATATCCATGTCGACGGGTATACCGACGGTAAACAACTTGTCAGTGTGCTTAAAGTGCGACAGATTTGGATGGTTCTTCGACGTGCTGACCAATCCGCCTCATATATCTCATTATGCGACCATGATCAAATGGCTCTAGCTATTGATATCTCTGTCGTTTGGGTTGTCTTGGCATGTCTACACTGTCTTGACATACATCAAAGGATCTATTGACCTCACAGCCACATAATCAGGTATACAAAATAGAAGTGTTATGTGCTATTCGTGACAGCAGCTACACAGAGCTGTTGTTTGAATGTTGTGCACTCATGGGCTAAATCATTACGACCATCACTGTCTCCACGAGTGGGCGCGTTCCACAGCACGCATCAGTGATACCTTCTAATTACGCGGAATGTGTATAGACAACATAGGCAGAGTGTGTAAGCTCAACAGCACGAAGCCGTACAATGGGGGAATCGAATGACTGTACAGGTTTGATCATCGAATTATTATATGTGCAAGGAAGCGGAGACCAGCATTTCAGCAACGACAGACATTATTGAATGCTAGAGGGCTGCAGAAGTGAAGGTGTGGAAGGATTAGTCCCATGAGGGATACATATCCCTCAAAGTGCCGTAAAAGAAAGACCACCATTGGTTGACAGTAGAACTGAAAGCCAGGTGGCACGCACTGAACGAAAAAACAGACCTTAGTTAACAGAATAATTCAGCCTGGGAAACAGAGAAACGCTTCCGAGCACACAATCCAGCTGACGCTCTAGCGGATTTGTCAAAGGAATCTGTTGCCATTTATTGTGTCCATGATGATCGACCGTTATTGGCAGCTCTACCTGAATTTTGCACGAGAGAACTGACACTGGACGACTGAAAAAGAGTCACTTGGTCCGGTTTGTTTAGGTCCCAGCTCTTATTTCTAGATGGACAGACGCGTATTTGACGCCGTGCGTGTGAGCAACTGCAACCAGGGTGCATGGTTAAAAAAAAGGCAGGGCACGAATGGGTATTGTTCTTACAGACATCACTGGGTTCTCCCATCCCAATTGAACACACTCTCACTGCCGAATCTTAATTAAGCATTTTTTCAGAACAAGTGTTCTTTATTATGCCCGTGTATCCGAATGACACTGGATTCTTTCAGAAAAATAGCGCTCCGTGTCAGACGGCCCGCACTGCGCAGGAATGGTTCCAGGGTCATGTTCAAGTATTTCGTGTAACTTAGCAGTCAAATTCCCAGCGAAATGAATCCTACCGAACATTTGTGGCATGCAGTGGAACGCAGTATTCGCAGGCCGAACCTGTACTTCACTCACTCACCGAACTCTGGATTATCATTCCATCCACTCTGCACAGAATTCCTGAAGAAACCTTCCGTAATCTGTTGGAGTAGACGTCAAGCCTGATGTCACACCGGGCACAGATTATTTCTACATTAGTCTGAGGTTCAAATATATTGCCATTGCCAGATTTCATGAAAATTGGTAAGGGTACAATTTGAAGGTAGACCTGAAACATTCTGGGATGAAATAGTTTTGAATATATTTTTCAGACTCACATTTTTAAAAACTGCAGCGAAGTCTGATGTAGTGAAAATATTTGGACAAATATATGATAAAAGTGGTAGATAAAAGTAGATATCTGAAGATAAAGTAGATTTATGAAGGAAGTGGCTACATGGAATACAGTGGAAATATGCCAATAATAGCATTACAATGCCTACCATCTGTTTATGAAGAATTATTTCTTCGGGGAAATTCGTTTCCTAATTGTATATGACGTAGATATTTAACTTTTTTACCCATCATCTGAAATCCATAGTTCCAGAAAATGAATATACACCTATAGGACAGGTCATTATGATCCCCTCTGTCTCCACGAGTGGATATGTCCCTCAGCACGTAGCAGTGATGTTACGGAACCAAGTGGAACATACATATAGACGGCATGGGCTGTCAGTTCGCCGATCTGAAATCTGTGCAATGGGGAAAGTGAGTGACTTACAGAACTCTGAAAGGGAAATTAGTTTCGGCGTGAGCAAGGTGGTAGTTGACCAGCATCTCAGCAACCGCCGGGATTGTTGAATGTTCGAAAGTCGCCATTTGAAAGGTATGGCTGAAATATCTGAATACACAACCACCCAACATGCCAGAAGGCGAAGATTACCATTAGTTGTCAGTCGAGGTCGATTCCCGTTGGCATGCACTGTCCGGGATAACAGGTGGTCCTCGAGTTAACGGTAAGCTAAATCCACGGTACGCAGAGAAAGGTCTCCGAAGACCCAATCCGCCGGATGCTCTTGTCGATTGGAGTTGGGGGCCAGTTGATGTTCTCACGTTCAACGACAGTCATCAACAGCACTGCCTGAAATGGGCAAGGTAGAACCTTGATTGGACATTAGATGACTGAAAAAGTTGCCTGATCTCATGTTTCGGCTGCAACATGCCGATGAACGAGTCCGTTCTCAACGCAGCGTGGGTGAACAGTTGCAACCAGACTGTACAGGCGGACGGAAACAGACCTGCGGGGGATTGTTCTCATAGGCACCACTGGGTCTCCTTATCCACACTGTTCGGACTAAGTGTTGCTCTGCATGGTGACAGTCTATCCTAATGGCACTGGACTCTTGCAGAGAAAACTATGGGACGTCATTCGTAGAACTATGGGACGTCATTCTGCCCAACTGGTGCAGAATACCTTATAACGTAATTTATTTTCGTGCTAAAGTTTTGTCGTTCTTCTTACGTTATTTCTAAAACATTAAACAAGCATTCGACGAAATAGTTTCTAAATGAATATTTACGGCCAGACGAATCATTAAAACAGAAGTCAACTTACAGGAATTGGCTTTATTCCAGTTTTATATCAATAGATCAGATATCACACTTCAAAGAATAGCGTAATTCACATAGCCACATATCATATCTCCACCTATCCACCACACAGGAGCAACTGTTGCATCGTTGTTTTTATCTATCGTTTATATCTCATACAGGCCGCCCCGGTGGCGCAGTGGTCTAAGGCGCTGGCCTCTGTTCATTCGTCCGTAAGGGGTCCGGGTTCGAATCCCGGTCAGGCATGGATGTTGTGTTTGTCTTACGGCACTGGCTCTCTCCCTTCCCTAGAACCAGTGGCCCTAAATTAGGGACGGGCGACTGCTTATAGCCCATTGAGTTGCTCACGGTGGTCGTTAAACCTCCAATCAAAAAAAATCTCATACAGTCATACGTCACGTTCACTCTGACTTCAAAGGTGTTGCCAACAGCAGTCTCGTGAGAGAGAAGATGTCACGTTAAGTTGTGAAGTATAACTGAGAACAAACTCAAAATTTACATAGGGAAAGAAACTAAAAATGAAAGTTAATTTAGAATATACTGTACGTCACAACCTGACATCTTCTGCGGTCTATTAGAGTAGATGCCACTCTCGGTGTTATCGCGGAGAATATGTCGTGATGTTATGGCTCATGAGTGTACATGGTGTGATGTGTAGCAAGTTGAACAAAAATTGTATTTATGCTTATATTTTTCTAAGGATTTGAGATGTAGAATTGTATGAATTGCTAAATGATCCGTGCTTCTTGCCTACGACATTAACGGTAACACCATCAGATACATAAGTAATTCGTATTTAATTCGTATAACAGCTCTTTGTCCTGTGTCAGTGATATTAATGAAAATATATTTCCCCTGTTTCTACGTTCGCTTGATAAACACTAAGGGATACAAATGTTAAAGACTTCCTTTGGAAAGACGTTTACATTCACTGAGATGTAAAGCTGTAATAGCATTCAAACTACCATGAAATAAAAAACATCTCAAAGAGAATTATGTTATTACCCGACAACAGACTTTAAGGCTCTTTAGAATTTAGTGGGGTATCAATGGTTTTTCCTGTTCTATTTTTTAGCACGTCTTTTGTAAAAAAAAGATCGTGCTTATGTTACCGGTTTGTCCGTCCGTCCGTCTGTACCCACGATATCTTTGCAACTATTAGTCCGATTTAAAAAATTCGTTTTGCATTGGGAAGCTTGAAATATGCGAACGATGATCCTTTATTTCGTTTTTTTACGATGTACAATTTCGTCGCTAGAGGGCGTAAATGCAGATGATGTCGAATTCAAAAATGCGTTTTATTCCACATATTTGCTTCTTAACATCCGACTGAAAAAACTATTTTATCTTTCGATTCCATTTATGTCGAAGAGTATTTTAGGAATAGTTACTTTTTCAAATTACGCACATATTTTCCGCTACGGGGCGTAAAAGTAAATCGCATTTTCCCCGATAACTCTTCTTCTAAAACTCCGAATTTAATTTTTTTTCTTCAGCGGATAGAGCTTCTGATGGAAAATCTTTTGCATATAATTTCAAATTTTTGGTAAAGAATACTTTGGCCACCAGGGGGCGTAAGTGGTAAATTTTGCTTCTGATGTATTTGCCATAAAATCTGAGCTTCTAAAATATCGATTAAAAAAAATATTTCGTGGACTGATGCCACTCACATCGATAAACCTTTTCGGAATATTTTCTTCTTAAAATATTCCACAGTTTCTCCGCCAGGGAGCGTAGACGTATATCTTATTTTTGTCAATATCTCTATTTCTAGTAGTCCGATTTGAAAAATTCCTTCTTCGTTTGATAGTGTTTTCAGTGTGACATGTTTTTCATATAATTTCAAAATTTTCAAGTAATTCATAGACTTTCCGCTAGGGGGCGTAGAGGTAAATTGCGTTTACCCTATATCTCTGCTTCTAAATCTTTAATTTGAAAACTTTTTTCTGCACCGGATACAGCTCCTGATGGGAAATCCTTTGCACATGATTTATAATTTTTGTAAAAAATGGTTTGGGCACCAGGTGGCGTAAGTCTTAATTTCCGCTTCTGATGTATTTGCAGCAAAATATGAGCTTCTAAAATCTGGATTGAAAAAAAGTCGTTTGTTGACCGACACTACTCATGTCGCCAAACCTTTTAGGAACATTTTCTTCTTGAAATAATGCATGGTTTCTACGTCAGAGGGCGTAGATGTATATCTTATTTTTGTCAATATCTCAACTTCTAGGAGTCCGATTCGAAAAATTTGCTTTTTGTTGGATAGTGTTTCCGATACGAAATGTTTTTCCCATAAATTCAAAATTTTCAAGTAAATCATGGACTTTCTGCTAGGGGGCACAAAGGTAAATTGCGTTTTCTGCGTTATTTCTGTTTCTAAAACTCCGATTTGAAAAGTTCTTCCTGCATTGCATACAAGACCTGATGGAAAATATTTTTCACATAATTTCTAATGTTTGGTAAAGAATGGTTTAGCCACCAGGGGGCATAAGTGTTAATTTCTGCTTCTGATGTATTTGTAGCAAAATCTGAGCTCCTGAAAACTCGACTAAATTTTTTTCTCTTGCCCCGACACCGCTCATACGAAAAAACCTTTTGAGAATACTTTCTTCCTAAAATAATGCATAGTTTTCCCACTAGGGGACGTAAAGTCACATCTTATTTTTGTCAATATCTCTGTTTCTTCTAAGAGTCCCATTTAAAAAATTCTTTCTGTGTTGGAGAGTGTTTCCGGTGCGAAATGTTTCTCATATAAATTCATGATTTTCTTAACACACAAGTCTGCAACCAGAGGGTATAAGCTCACGATTCCGTTTACAGCAACATCTGAGGGATTAAAAACCCGATTGAAAAACTTCTTTCTTCCGTCAGATACTATTGTTTTCCATACCGGTTCCATTGACTTTGAATAGCTTTGATAAGTTTAATTTGCGTGAGAACGGATTCAAAAGACGTGCTTATTACACCCGAATATTCGGTGTCATCTTTCTTGTTTTATGTTTTGACCACGAAGACCTCCATGAAGGCTAGAAGCGTCCCTAAATTACAGCCACGGTTTCTGGGAAAGGATACAACCGCAACTGTAAGATCCATCGAGATATCCATGTCTTTGCCAAGATTTGAACTCAGACAAAGTAGTCCATGATTAAATTAACTACCGAATCGTTCAGAAATGCTTCATATTAAACATTTTCAGAAAATGGTCTTGTAGTTTCGCAAGAAAGGTAAATCTAAGTCACGTTTTGAACACATAGCTTTTGTGGATGGTCTGATATATTTGTTTACTTACTAATGAATGAGTCATGGGAAAATGTGAAAGCTGGTGCAACTGAAGGTTTCGTGTATCGAATCACGCTTGAAAACACACAGGAAACAAAGCAGCTACGCCTTGGCACGTGCTCTTCGCAAATCACAAAAACAAAATAGAATTACCTCTTTTCTTTGGAGAAGGCAAGATCACACGTGACTATCACAGAAAGACCTTATGTGACATCACAGATCTGAGAAACATCATTTAAAAGCCTTGTGGTGCACTGGATTGTCAGAACAGACTTAACGACTTCGTTAGCAAACATGCATCTCATTTCCGTTACTTTGAATTCATTAAGCTTATTCATCGTCATTATCGGTAAGAACATTTTTCTATTCCTCAATCGCTAAGTTACTTTTTCCTGATATGTATAATAAAGTTTTTTCGTAAGTTTTCATTTATATATCTATATATATATATATCATATATTTTGTCATGGTTGCTACAAAAATGCATAAAAATGCATCATTTGTCCAACATCTTCAGCTCTTTAAAATATTTGCTGGAATTAAGAAGAAATTTCTTTCATTTTTCTGAAAAGGCTCTTCAATTGTGCAGCTCTATTAACTTACTTTGGAATCTAGACGTGTAACATTTCAATAACCTCTGGAAAGCAATAACCTAATTTGAAAGCTAAACATGTCGCTAATCTGTTTTATGTAGCAGTTCAATGCTTGCGTTACCTGTGAAGATCAATATATATAACACTACGAAAGTGAAAAGAGACTTGATGATTTCTTGCCATTTCCGAAACACAGAACGACTACTGAGTTCTATTAAAGTATTAACTTTTTTTTTCTTTAAATGAGATCACTCACATTTTTTCAAAAGCCACACGTATTGTTTGCTGTTGAAAATGAATTGTGGAGAAATTACCTCTTCATGCTAATGTGTAGTCCCAAAATACATCGAATTCCATGGCTCTATCTCGGTTAACTTTTCATGATCAGGTCCTCCTGCGATTGTGGACTCGAAAAATTGCGACTTCACCGATATTTCTGAAAGCGGTAATTACTGTACAGTTTTCTGTTTAACTTCTTTTCTTCTTCCTGAGACATACATCAGAAAATACTGGCAGCGCAGATTTCCAATAAATTTACTACGTTGGTTATCTTTAGGCTTTAACAGCGTCATGTGTTTATATGAGATGTAAACCCAGTAAATGCACAACTTACTGTCCTTTGGTACAGTTTGGTATCATTCTGTTTGGAGAACTATTAAAGATTTAACAAATGGGTTTCGATTGTGTTTATGGAATTAAAATGACGCTCTTCAATAATTCAGGTAATATATGGCTGCTAAAGCTCTAGAAGTAGCTGAGTGTGGGGAATTTGGAATTTGGTTTTCTGTTTAACTTCTTTTCTTCTTCCTGAGACATGCATTAGAAAATGCTGGCTGCGCAGATTTCCAATAAATTTACGACGTTGGCTATCTTTAGGCTTTAACAGCGTCAAATAAAAGTGCCACACAAAACGAGCGGTACCTCAGTGCATTTTCGAAGTGTAAAGTGCATGTCATTTCAGCAACACTCCCGAGGGCCTTCAGTAAGCATATCGAAAACTGATTTTCAAACAAGATTTTCCTGTGCCGACATTCGATAAAAGTAAATTAAAACTAACAGAACCATCATGGCATTTTCCGTTTTGTTTTCTTTTCCTCTATTTTATTTCTCTCATTTTTTCTGTATTATATTTCTTTCGCATTCTGAAGCTAGTTAATTATTTAGTTTATCCGGGTTTCTACGTATTTTAGTCTATTTTTAGTTTATTCGGATTTCTGGTTTCTACGTTCTCTCTAGATGCGTTTGCACGCACATAACTTTCCAAAATCATGTTTTCTTTCGTTAATATGCAGAAACCCGAATAAACTAAAAAAAACAAAAAAACAACGAACTTCAGAATGCGAAAGAAATATACAGAAAAAAGAGGTTAGAAATTCGACGTGTGTTTAGCTAGTAGTGAAAAGTCCGTTGTTTTCCATAGCGTGTGTGTGTTTATTAGGGCATTTTCCAGAAGTGTTTTACAATGTCAAAAGTGAAACGATATTTTTTTATGTTTCAAGAGAAGGTGCGAAGGAACATCTGTGTCTCAAAACGCATGAAAAATCTAACAGAACATGTACGGGCTCTCAAAAGTTAGCTACGAGAAAGGGTAGAAGCTCATCCACTACGGACACAGAAGTGAAATCAGAATGTCAAGGAATGGCGTGCCGCCCCGGTGGCTCAATTGTCTAAGCGATTGGCTTACCACCATTCGTCCGAGATGGGTCTATGGGTCTGGGTATGAATCCCGGTGAGGCATGATATTTTTTCTGTCTTACGGCACTGGCGCTCTCCTTTTCCTTAAACCAGTGACCCTAAATTAGGGACAGGCGAGTACTTATATTACATCACGCTGCTCACGGTGGTCTTTAAACTTAAAAAAAATAACGGCGTTATGCGTGTGCTTGAGAAGTGAGTGAAGCTCGGCAGAACAGTTAAAGAGGTACGTAGGGCGTTAAATCAAAGTAATCGGATATCGGAAACCCTCAAATACTGAACAGCATGAGTAGCCTCATTATTTCTAATCTTCCCCTATTAATCAGAAAGCAAAATGAGAGAAATCTTAAATCTACAAATCTACAGGAGCATAAAAAAAAATAAGTTCCATATTTTACAAAATAATTTCTTCTAAAATTAAAGCAGCCATCCAGCTCCAAGTTTTGCAAACAAGGTTTCTACAAATGGAGAGCAATCTTTTGCGAACTAAGTTGAAGCCATTGATCAAGTAGGGTCGTTTAGAAATGGATCGAAAGTATCTAGGAGCGGACTGGCGTCGGATGCTGGGGATGCGATCGCACCCCGGGCCTTTACGTCAACGAGCCCTAGAAATAAAAAAACACCCCCGAAAAAACGAACCCAAAATTCGTATTCGGTAAGTTCATGTGCTAAAAAAACCATTTTGAAAATTGATAATACGCACAGCGACCCAAATTGGACAAAATAATTGGAATATTTTTGTCTCTTTCCCTGCTAGATGCGTATGTACTATGCATGAGTCCATCACCCCCGCATCACGTGTCCATACATCTATCTCCCTTGCATCTCGTCATCTCACTCGCTTCTCGTGTGCGAAATGCAACTCCTCTCAACCTGGACTACCCCTCTTTCTGCTTGCTTTCCCTACTCTTACCTCCGCATCCCCAAAGAATACAGTCCAGTCTGTTCCAAAAAAGGAGAACCCCGCTCAGAAAACATTCCTACCACAGCTTACACTGAAGAACAATTGAATTAGAGATACCTGTCTAGTAACGTGTAGCACCACCTTTCCCACTGATGACGGCGGCGATTCGTCTCGGCATGGACTCGACAAGACACCGGAAGCATTGGGAAGCCATACGGATCCACGACCCCTCAACAAGCTCCCACAGTTCACGAAGATTTGATGGAGGGGGTCATCTCTCTCGATGGCATCCCATATGTGCTCGATGGGATTCAGGTCAGGTGACCTAGCTGGCCAAGGAAGCGAAGTCACGTCGGTGGAGTGTTCATCCAACCATTCGGATACAATTCGAGAGCGATGGCACGGTGCATTGTCTTGTTTCAGGATGAGGTCCCCAGTGGGATGTTAAAGACTCACAAACGGGAGCAAATGGTCGTCCAGGATATCCCGGTAACGTTGACCTGTCAGGGACGATGTCACACGTACCAGGGGTCCCATTTCAGTCCACGTAAACAGTCCCCGGACGAGAATACCACTCCCACCAGCTTGAAGAGTACCCTGCTGGCAAGAAGGATCCATCGCTTCATGTGGTTTGCGCCGTACTCGTATCCTGCCATCTGCATGTACTAACGTGAATATCGACTCATCAGTCCAGGCAACATTTTCCCACACATCTAGGGTCCAGTGGCGATGTTCCCGCGCCCATGCTAATCTTTGCACCCTGTGATGTGCGGTCAGCAGCGGTACCCTCGTTGGACGATGCCTTCTGTACCCCATAGCAAGGAGATGGTTCTGGATGGTGTGACTGCTTGCACGATTTTGTGCACCAGCGTTAAATTGCCCAGTGATTTCTTGCACTGTGGCCCGTCTATCCGCTGTTACAATGCGAGTTAGCCGACGATGACCCCGCTCATCCACACACTTTTGTCGACGGCAGTTGGCCCTTGCAGGTATGGTTTTACCGGATTCGATGTACTCACAGTGCACCCGTGACACAGTGGCTCGTGAAAATTCCAGTGCCTGCACAACTTCCGAGATGGAGGGACCCATTCGTCGGACACCGACAATTTGCCCACGATCAAATGCGCTTAGATCCTTCGTCTTACCCAGACTGCGTCCGATTCTTACTGATTCCCGTCGCATCACTCCTTATATTGTCGGATCGCTGCATACGTTATGTCGTTTCCGTTTACAGGGCCGCCTACAGCGCCACATTCGCATAACGCCAGCTGTCTCTAATTCAATTGCTATTTAGTGTAGATCATTTAATCTCCGATGCCACATTAGAGCAGAATTCATAAAGAAAAAGTCCGAGGAAAATTAAATGAACGTGCCAGGAACAGATGGATCTCTGCAACTGCGGAAGTCGTATAAGGCATAAAGCAATAACCCCGCTATGAATCAGCCCATTGAAACTCCTATCTCAAGTTACGCCGCAAGCAGAAGCCGAGACTCCTGTTGAGACGTCACTCCGTGTTTCGGTGTTCTTGCTCTGACTTTTGCTATCAGGGAAAGGAAAGGGCCTTAGCGGGTTGTAAACTAATTTGCTGTTCGAGAAAGCTGTAAGGTGAGTAAATTGACTGGAGCAGTGCGTGTTTTAAGTATGTTTAGTTATCGATCGACACTGTAAGATGGCTGAAGAAGGAAAAGCCAAGCGTAAAAGTGGGACAGAAAAGCGTAAAATTTAAATGCAAAAAGACTTTGTGACAGTATGTAGTGACCCGAAACAGAAAAAAATAGTTTTTTTTTTCAAAAATTAGTCATCTTTCTGAAACTGATCCTGACGATAATGGAACTCCAATTCTGACTAAGATTTATGAATCCGGTCCATCAACTTACTTTGATGAAAACTCGGGAATATTAAGAATTTCAAATTTAGAAATGTATTATCAAGACAAACCGAATGATGTGGTTTCCAATTTAAATCCCGAGACTTGCATCAATGCCGGAAAAGCAGATAATGTTAACTTATTTACACTCCCAGCCTACCAGTGTTCTTGCATAGGCGTTAAGGTAGAATTTGTAAAGCACCATCCAATACAGCTGTCTGAATTATAATACATGTAAAATCTGATCCTTTTGCTCCGCGTAAAGCTTATTTTCGAGTAGTACCTTCAGGCAAACGTATTCAACGGAAGTGGTTATCGTACTGTGAGGAAAATCGGAATGTCTTCTGTAACGCATGTATAGTGCTTTCAGAAAACAGAAGCTTGTCATTTTGCATAGGTTCAACTTAAATTTTTTCATGAAAGACTCCGAAAACATGAGAAGTTGGCAAATAATGTGAACGCAACTTACCGTTATTTACCATGTACAAAATTCTTCTCATGTTAACATTGAGCATCTCCTCAATACAGAGGTTGAGAAAGTCGTTAAAACCAACCGTGAAATATTAGATCAGGTAACTGATATCATACTTATGCTCGCGAAACAAAATGCAGCCTTTTGAGATAAGTGAAACGAAGCAACTTACGATTTGACAAATTTACAAAAAACATGGAAACGTTTTGGAGGCTGTTAACTTTTTGTGTTTATATGATCTTGTTATGAGGGTTAACGTCGAAAAAGTCTCAAAACAAAACGCTGTTACCAAAAAAGCAGGAGAAGATAGTTCGACTCAGACACACAGCGAGGTGCATTAATTACTTTCTTATCGAAAACGACTGTTCGTAAGATCATTTTTTAATGGGAAACATACAAAAATCTATTGCCGCGGGTGTTGTTTCTGCTGGCCAATTCTCATCAGAGGTAAACTCAATCCAAGATATTGGTGTGAAAGATCAAATGTGCATTTGCGTGAGATTTCGTAAACAGTGAAAAAGTAGTGGAAGAACGACTTTTGAAAAATAGTGGCTCTTGCGTCTGCAACCGACGAAGCTCAGTATAAAACTGTTAAACAAGAACTGAATGATTTGAACAACGATTTCAAAATGCTGGTTAGCGATTTTTGAATATTGAAGTGCGGTAGAAAGATTATATTTTGCTAAGACAAGCAGTAGAGGTAAGTTCCATATTTTTCTGTGTCTACCATAATACATTTTTATAGATTTTTTCACGGAGTGTGGTACTGGTGTTGAAACCCATATGGTCATGCTTTTGCTCAATTAAGGCTTAAAGCGCCGGGCCTTATTCTCAAGGGATTTTGGGGAAGGATACGTACAAATCGGACTCTTAGAAACAGAGATATCGACAAAAATAAGATGTGACTTTACGTCCATTGGTGGGAAAACCATGCATAATTTTAAGAAGAAAGTATTCTCAAAAGGTTTTTCCATTTGAGCACAATCGGTCCAAGAAGAAAAAAATTTAGTCGAGTTATCAGGAGCCCATATTTTGCTACAAATTCATCAGAAGTAGAAATTAATACTTATGCCCCCTGGTGGCTAAACCATTTTTAACCAAACATTAGAAATTATGTGAAAAATATTTTCCATCAAGTCTTGTATGCGATACAGGAAGAACTTTTCAAATCGGAGTTTTAGAAGCAGAAATAACGCAGAAAACGCAATTCACCTTTGTGCCCCCAAGCGAAAAGTTTATGATTTACTTGAAAATTTTGAATTTATAGGAAAAACATTTCGCATCGGAAACACTATCCAACAAAGAAGGAATTTTTTGAATCGGACTCCTAGAAGTAGAGATATTGACAAAAATGAGATATACATCTACGCCCCCTGGCGTAGATGCCATACATTATTTCAAGAAGAAAATGTTCCTAAAAGGTTTGTCGACATGAGTGGTATCGGTGAACAAACCACTTTTTTCAATCGAGATTTTAGGTGCTCATATTTTGCTGCAAATACATCAGAAGCGGAAATTAAGACTTACGCCACCTGGTGGCCAAACCATTAAAAAAATCGAAATTATGTGCAAAGGATTTCCCATCAGGAGCTGTATCCGGTGCAGAAAGAATTTTTCAAATCGGAGATTTAGAAGCAGAGGTATAGGGGGAAACACAATTTGCCGCTACCGCCCTAGCGGAAAGTCTATGAATTACTTGAAAATTTTGGTCTCGTATGTAGTCTCCGTGCCACAAGTCGTCTGGCAACGGTCTGGACTGCCACTTCCGTACATGTAGACGACGCAACATGCCCACGGATGGCTGAGAGCAACGAATTCGGTTCTGTTCATGCGGCTCTCACAGTCGGTCGATCCTCGCGTTCTGTGGTTCTCCTCTGCCATCCACTGCCCGCATGCCACTAGTTTGTGCCATCAAGACCCATTGGAACCAACATCGTCTGATTGCTGCGTCGCCCTGACCCAAATGCCTGGTGATAAGGTGACTTTGCCAACCGGCCTCTTTCAGCCCAATTATACGTCCTCTCTAAAACTCTTTCAACTGCTCGTATTGTCCACGGATCCGACGTCGAGGCATCCACACAGTCCGTGGAGGTTGATGCAACCGCAATCCGCTGTCGCATTTGACCCTGTGTGAGAGATTTGCTCTTGATATACCCTCCTCGATGTACAGTTCCCATGCGCTGTGGTGGGTCACTATTTCTTCATTGGTTATTTTTTTTATCATTTGCAACTTTGGCCCTCATGCACTTGCATGCTGAGTTTCATCGGGATCGAACGTCTATATCGAGGTGCTTCGTTTTCTTTTTTTTTTTTTTTGCAAAGAGTGTACGTGAAAGCATTTAAGTACGCCAAGGCTAGTGCTGAAACGTTGTTCCCTGTAAATGTTACTGAGCTGTTAAGCATTCGCATGCCCCTTGTGTTCAGATCAGATCTTCAAAAGTGCAGCTTACTGTTTTGCGTTATGCCAAACTAAAAGGTGTCAAGTCCACTAGATCCGGGAGGGAGTCGGATCTCCGTAGAACACACACATCACCCATGACACACTTGAGACTCGAACCTGGGCCCAACTCGAATGACCAGCCCAAAAAAGAAAAAAATAGAAAAAAAAACATTGCTTGCAACTAAAGTAACTTAAAACAAAGTTAAAAGTTACCTTAGCTGACAGATAAAGAAATTTAAGCAACAACCTGTCAGTGACTCTAAATAGTTTCCATTCCAAATATTTACAGTTGTAAGAACCTGTTGAGAGAGAGAGAGAGAGAGAGAGAACACACACACACACACACACACACACGCATACACACACACACACAGTTAAAACACACTGCTTGTATTTTTCGTAAAGTTTAAATAAATAATATTTAGGCTTCGGACACTAATGTCATATTGATATGCGGGTTGCATAATTAGATTACCGTTTTTACAATTGACAGCATGCCAATCCGAATACTTGTGCTTATAGTAAAACGTACTGCAGTGAAACATACGGGTAGAAGGGGAGACGCATGAAATGATTGTCAGACTCAAACAAAATATCACAACACATCCTGGTTGGCAGAAGCGCCATTTTTCTACTGTAAAACTAATCTGACGTGAGGTTTGAGTTGAATAAAGTTCATATTATTACTTATTTATATTTTCTTGCAACTATTTTTTTATTTAGAAGCTTTGCACATTTTCAAAGTAACTGTGATGTAAAAGGCATCTTCAAATATTAGGTGCGCGCAAAAGTTCAACCCGTTTTTCAGGATGCAAATTCCAAGTAAAAAAATTAAGTAACAAGTGCAATAACAGATGGCGCGTGTGATGGCCAAAATACTTTGAGGAGTAGGCTATAAAGTGGCTCCAAGTATGCAGGTGCAACTCATTCGTAAACATATCACACAAGGGTTAACATATCAAGCAATGAGGATCACAGTAAGCATTGTTTGTTTTATGAGTTCGACTGAGGCTACAACGCACCTGAAGTCTGCCGCAGCATTTGTGAGGTATTTGGCAAGGATACTGTAGATGAAAGCATATGCTGCCGTTGGTTCCTGCAATTCCATGAAGGGAACCGAAGTTGCAGAGATCAGCCACGTTCTGGACACCCATCAGAGGTTTCTGAAGAGGATCTCAACCAAGCCATATCAAATGACTAACATCTAAGCGTTCAAGAATTATCAGAAAAATTTTCTGTACACAGAACAACAGCAGAAAGAAGGATGCATGCGCGTATGTTTATCACAAAGTTCGACCAGTCTGTACCATATAATCTATCCACAAGAAATCCATCGGACAAAATGACCACCTGTCTTTCCTTGCTTGTGCGTCATAGAAAGGAACCTTTCTTGGAACGATTAGTTACGGTGATGAAAAGTGGGTAAAAAGTTTGTATAGAAATGTCAAGCGTCAAAGGACTGAATGCCGAGTTGGACAGCCTGCTCCATCCATATCAAGAAGAGGACTGCATCCGAGAAAGGTCTTGTTAAGTGTATGGTGGGATTCCAAGGGATGAACCACTGAAAGCTACTTGCACCTAAACAAACGATACATGCTGACCTGTACTGCCAACAGTTGGAAAAGCTGAAAGCAAAATTGAGATCTAAGCGTCCAGCACTGGTTAACGGCAACGGCGTCGTCTTGCAACATGACAACGCGAGACCTCATACAGAATTAACCAGCCAAAAAAATTACTGGACCTCGGATGGGAAGTGTTACCTATTCCACCGTATTCCATAGACCTTACACCTACTGATTACCACCCTTTTCGATTTCTTCTGAGCAAATTCGCTGGAAAAACTTTCGATGAAGTTGAAGATGTCTGAAATGAATTACAAGCGTTTTTGGACCTCAAAACGGAGAAGTTCTTCAGAAGGGGAATTCAATTACTACCGGAAAGATGGCAAGAAGTCATAGATAATAATGACAATTATGTAAAAGAATAAAGATGTTATTTATTCAAAAAAAGTGTTTTTCTTCTTTGCTGAAAAAACAGGTAGAGCTTTTTGCGCACACCTAATAATTCTGTTAGTTTTGCAACGAAAGCTATATCGAAATACTGTTTCATCATTCAGTGCTTGTCACTCTGTATAGAAATGTTTGATCAACAATATTTTCGAAATATGTAGGCGTCATTTCCTTCCCTCTGGAAACTGGGCAAGATAAATATGTTTCAACCGATGTACAATCGATGGTGTGTGTCAAATTCATATCATTGTCATTCTGAGAAATCGTAGCACCGGAACGTAAAAAGAATGTATGATGTCATATGTCATGTTTTGCAATTTACAGAACGAGTGTATCATCCAGTAAAACATTCGTGATGGTGCATTTCTTTCCTGAAATGTTTTCGATCAAAAATTCCTGTGTCATGAATCTATTAATACGCAATATTATTTTGGCACTAAAGAAGTAATAAATCTTCGTTTCCTTTCTCTATAATCAGATTTAATTTCACTCGTGCACGTCATTCCATGTGGAAAAAAGATGTAAGGGATGCTTGTTCAACAATTGCTATGAGCATCACACTGAAAGCTTTTCGGAAATTTTCTTTGTGACACAAAAGGATTAGTGTAGTGGACTCAGAAGTTTAAGAAATGGCAAGGGACGGTACAAAACGGCGATTCCAAACGTACATATGAAGTCATAAAAAGATGTCATACGTTTCTAATTTAGAGTCACTGGTTTTAGGAAAAGGAGGAAGAGCCAGTGCCATATAAAGAAAATTACGCGTCCACTCCTTTCAGCGGAATTCGAACTCAAGCAGCCGAAAACCCACGCCCTAGACTCAGTACCAAACGACACCAGTACGTTGCTGTTCATATAAGTAGGTCAAAACAGGATGATATACACTGTTAAAAACAAAATATAACTTGCAACTCGAAAACTCAACTTAACATTGTAAAGAAAAACATTCGTAATAAAAATAATGCATCAAAATGATATGTTTACGATGACGTCTCTCTTTGTGTATTTAAAGAGATAAACAATTATTACAAATTTAACTTTAACGACTTGCAGGAGTTTATTAAAATAATGGAAACACTTACTGTTTGTGGATAACTTTTTATTAATCAGCTATAGGCCTACATAGGGCTTTCAGAACAGCAACAATTCGACTTCAAATTGACTTATAGAAGTCATACACATACGATAGTGGAATTTAGGACCAGTCTTCCCTTAAAATATGTACCGACAGTGCCAGTCATGTTAGAGGTGGAAAGTGTGATTTGATCTTTCGCTCCAGATATTCCCACAAATATTCAATAATATTGAGGTCTGGAGACTGAGATGGCCATGGTAGCTGATGTACGTTATCCTCATGCTCTGCAAACCACA
The DNA here is from genome assembly GCA_039090855.1 of Macrothele yani. Taxonomy (NCBI): domain Eukaryota; kingdom Metazoa; phylum Arthropoda; class Arachnida; order Araneae; family Macrothelidae; genus Macrothele; species Macrothele yani. Next base: position 54,512,647 of record CM076992.1, on the reverse strand, counting down.
ACTTGTCACGTTTCACAGACCATGACAAGGGTGCATTATCTGCTTGAAACCAGTGACGGTCGTTAGAGAACAATGCCTGCAACATTGGGTGCAGGTAGTTTCAAGAACGGATTCGCACGTTGCAGATGTGACATAACCCTGCAGAATAACCAATGGCCCTAACCCTAACGAATGCCATGCTATGGCACCCCACAGCATCAGGAATTCAACGCCATGCATCAGAGTTGGAACCAAACAGTCTTGGTGGCACGCTTCTGCAGGTCTTTGCCAGACGTACATTCTGCCAGTGGTAGTAAACAATGTGAAGCACTGTTCAATAAACCAGATGACACGTTGCCAGTCTTTAGCATCCCAGTTTTTTATGTGCTTTGCATCACGTTACATGTTTTGCTGCATTGATGTAAGTAATAATAGGTTTGTGGACTGCAGCACGCCCATTAATACCAGAACGATGAAATTCCCGACGAACTGTTGTGATGGAAACGGGATAATTCCGACTGGTGTTCAACTCTGCTGCTAATTGCAGTGCCGTGGTCTTGTGCTTCCGTTGTACGATCCGTGCCAACGTTCGCCTATCCCTATCTGACATCTTTCGTATGGCGTCTACAATTTTCGCGCTTGGAAGTAACGCCGTGTCCTTTTTGATAAGTAGTCGTAATCTTCGATACACGTCTCCGAGTTACACTTATTTTTTCTTCCGTTCTAGTTTCTGAAGCTCCTGTAAGAGGCCTACCAATAATCATGCCTTTTTTGAGGTCACTGAGATTTGACATTATCGACAATTACTCCAGAACAGCTGTTTCACCTGCGAATGTGCCACTGCTACGTGACAGCCGACATTGTACTACACCTCTTTATAAGCCTCACATCGCGGGTGACGTCGTCCTTGTGATTTGCATACGGCACATTGTGTGTACTACAGTCACAGTCGGTGTTTCCATTACTTTGATATAAACACCTGTAGTTATAATCGTAATCCCATGTCATCACCATGATCATCAGCGTGGAAATCCTCTCGTAGAATTTGCAGAGGTAGAACAGTTTTTCATTACGAACTCCTTTTCCAAGAAAAAGCCGCATAGGAAATGGACATGAAGGCATCCCAATGGGATGACAAATAAAATTGATTTTATTATGTGTAACAAGAAATTTGTCATCGAAAACTGCAGTGCGCTAAACACAAATTCAACGTAAAATAATACCAACGTTTACCACAATCAAAGGTATATTATACATCAACTATAGTTTCGCAGAGCATTTGGCTCGGCTCATTCATCGGATTTTTATTTTACCTAAACACCACAAGTTCTGTAGTCGTAAATTATATATAATTTTAGGTTCAACATAGGTAGTGATCTTAGAATAGTGAGATGTAAGTTGCACACCTCAACACTGAACTCGAACATGGCAAGCTCATAAAACATACAATATGTGTTGCCCTGACCAACCTTCAGAAGCATCAAAATACCTTCAAATTGGAACTGAGAAACCGTTTTTCTGCTCTAGAAGGTCTAATATCAGAAGAAGGGGACATCTCTGAAGTTAACAGAAAATTCACCAGGACTCGTATGGAAACAGCAACAAAAATAGGTGGTACTAAGAACAAGTTGCGTATGTAGAAAACATCAAAAAGAACAAAAATGCTGATGCAAAAGAGAAGCGGGATGAGGAAAAATAAAGAAATTAAAAAACAACTGAAAACAAACAAAGCCAGAGGAAAGCAAAGGGACATCTCAGGAAGAAAAGAAAACAGATTATGGCACTTAGAAAAGATGGTACTGCAACAAGAAATAGAGGCGAAATTTTGACAAAGATTTCTACACATAACTATATGAAGGGGCTGATATACAGTACTTATTCCAGAGAGTAAGACACAGTACCAAAGTTCCTCCACTCTTCCCAGCAGAAGTTGCACATGCGATTATGAACATGAAACGGGGAAGAGCTCTAGGAAAAGATGGAATTACCGGTGACATTATTAAAAAAGCCAGTGGAGAAATAGAAATTACTTACACTCGCCCAAGTTTTCACTAGATGTATCAATTAAGGGAAGATTCTTGATGATTGGAACAATGCTAAAATAATCCTGTGACACTGAGGATCTCAGGAGTTGCAGGCCCACCAGCTTCCTATCAGTGGTTTATAAAATCTTCACTAAGGTTCTTTTACATCGCTTGAAAGTAACAATGGACATGGCTCAACTAAGAGAACAACTGAATTAAGGAGTGGCTTCAGCAGTATAGATCATATCCATGTACTGAGAGAACTAATTGAACGAACGAGGGAACATAAACTCCCTTTACATATGGCTTTTATTGATTATGAAAAGGCCTTTGGTTCCATGAAACCATTGTCAGTTATAATGGCTTTGAAATTCTGTGGTATTGAAGATGCATACATTAGCATTATTAAGAACATCTATGAAAATACAAGTGCAAAGGATTGACTATTTGACGATACAGCACCAATAAAAATTGAAAAGGGAGAGAGACAAGGTGACGCCATATTTAGTAAACTTTTTTTTAGATTGGGAGTTTAACGACCACCGTGAGCAACTCGATGTGCTATAAGCAGTTGCCCGTCCGTAATTTAGGGTCACTGATTCCAGGGAAAGAGAGAGCCAGTGTCGTATGACAAACACAACATCCATGCCTCACCGGGATTCGAAACCGGGCCCATCTCGGACGAATAATTAGAAGCCATCGCTTAGACTACTAAGACACCAGGGCCGCTCTCCTAAACTTTTCAATGCCACATTGCAAAATGAAAACAAGAGGATAAATATTAATAAGGATTTTTTAACTTACCTTCGTTTTGCTGAGGACATAGTCTTTTTTGCAACTACCATTTCAGATCTGTAGAGTATGATCCAGGAGCTTTCTGATAAGAGCAAAGGAGTGGGATTAAAAATGAACTTTCAGAAAACAAAATTGACGTACAATGCTTTTACAAGACATGAAAATTTATCGATACATGAGGAAAACCTGGAGGTAACCGATGCTTACGTTTATCTTGGGCAACAAATATCAAACGAAAAGTCACACTGAGGTAGAAATTAATCGGCGTATAAAATATGGTTGGAGAGCTTTTGAAAGAAACAGTACAATTTTCAAGAGCAATTTACCGTTATGTCTTAAAAGAAAAGTGTTTAATCAATGCATCTTTTCAGTTTTAACGAACAGAGCAGAGACTTGGACTTTAAAAAGATATGCAAAGGCTCCGTGTCTTTTTAATTTAAGTCCAAGTTTCTGTAACCAGAAAAAATAAGAAGAGGAACTCGTGGATCATGAAAATGACAAGAGTGGAAGACATCATGCTTAGAATAAAACCCGTGAAATGGCAATGGACTGAATATATTGTAAGAAGAACGGACCACCGATGGCGAAAAGAATTTTAGACTGGCTATCTAGGGATAAGAAAAGACCCTGAAGGAACCCACGTGGCTAATGAGTAGACGAAATTCGAACGCATGGTGGAGCGACATGGAGAATCCTGGCTCAAGAAAGACCTTTGTGGAATAAACTTGGGGATACCTTCATCCAGCAGTGGATTAGAAATGGTTGACAATGATGATGATGAGATATATACACCGAAGAGCCAAAGCATTATTACCAACGAGTCTTTATGCAAACCGAAGCAACTGCAGGTAAACGACGGCGCTTGTGAAAGTCATGATACGGTATAAATAACATCTGATACTGAGCTCTTTTACTTCTTCTTCAGATGAGAAAAGTAGCAGACCTAAGAGAGTATGACAAAGGTCAAATTTTATTGGCCAAACTACTAGGTCAGAACATTTCCAAGATGGAAAGTGTAGCGTGAAAGAGGTCTTGACCTTTACGCTAACTTAAAACATCAACATACTAATAAATTAGTTCCTAAATGAAAGAAACCTTAACGGCCAGACGAAACATGTAAACAGAAGTCAACTTACGGAAAATGTCCTTTATTCACGATGGAATGCACTACACTCTCCACACATTATCACAACACTGTTTTCAATATTCATCAGTTTATAAAATAACGCTCTCAATAATCGCTCTCACTAATCGCTCTTTAGCAATAGATCAGTCGTCCTTTTTATCTCATGTTCTTATCTTATAACAGGCATACGTCACGTGCATTCAACGTCAATTGTGTTGCCAAACGTATTCGTTTGAGAGAAAAGATATTTCGTTAAGCGTGAAGAATACTGAGAATAAACTCAAGATTTACATAGGGAAAGAAACTAAAAAAGGAAGGTTAATCTAGAATATACGTCACATCATCTCCCTCGTAATTTTTTTTTTTTTTTTTTGCCAAAAACCTATCAATTTTGTAGAGGTATCCTTTCAAACAATCTAATCATTCATTCAACCTTTCAGATAAGAACTTACAAAATAGATGAGATTTGTTGATCTGTTGCTGTAACTGACTTCTCAGTGCATATAGTCTGTAGACATCAATAGTTCAATAAACATTCATAGAAAACTTTCTGTACGATATCAAATCTTCATTTTATGTGTCGTGATAAATACTTTGTCAATACGTGTGGAGAACACTCATCAATATACATATAAGTAGCATAGTAGTAAAAAAACTGCGTATAGCAGGAAAAAACCCTACCACATATTTAACGTGGTTAATTTACACATTCGTTCACTCCTGATAACTTCTCGGGGAAGACAAAACATTCAAACTAAGTTAAGTGAATATTGTAATATAGTGTAAATTTAGTTACTTGAGAAAAAAACTGCACTTGCAGAAAAAAATTCAACACCAACTCAACAAGCGTCAAGCACACAAAAAGGTTAGACATGGAACAATCAACTCAAAAACCTTTGAGCACTTGGCAGCCAGGGCCGACTTCGAACTACTCCCATGCATTCGCACATCGAATTTTGAGATGGGATAGGGAAACCCTGGAAAACCCTATCCTGGGAGTGAAATCTTTATAAATATCAACAAAGGCAATGCTGATTTTCATGTTATACCGAAAAGACAACATGCACAAAATGAATTGATAAACATTTTTGTACTAAAAAAAAAAAAAAATTAATGTGGCGCCACACCAAAAAAAAAAAACAAAAAACATTACATACTGACAAGATACTGCATGCGATATTTTGTCTTCAAAGTTTGTCAAAAAAAGTTCTGTGATAATTGTTTGTCCTCACATTTTGTGATAAAAGTTCAGTGATTTTGGTTTTTCTTGAGGACAAAAAAGTTCAAACAAATAGTCTCTATAGGTATCAAAGTTCTGTGATACAAGAAAGTTCAAATAGTCTTCACAGAGCAAAGCTCTATATTGTAAAAAGTTCCTTTGCGCTTGAAGGTCAGTTAAAAAAAACTTTTAACAGTACCTGTTACTCGCAAAGAATACCCGTGTGCGGACACGCTTATGTTGTTGTCGGGGCGACAACGGCACTCTCGATGCTTCACGCTTCTCAGGCTGAGGTTGCAAGTCACTGGATCGTCGGAATGTGTCAGGAATTCCCGCGGACAAGACAAGCTGACCAGAAGAGGCAGGGTCATGAGGCTGTTGCAAGGAAGTCTCAGGCTGGAGCGAAGACGTCTCAGGCTGGAGCGAAGAGGTCTCAGGCTGGAGCAAAGAGGTCTCAGGCTGGAACAAAGAGGTCTCAGGCTGGAACAAAGAGGTCTCAGGCTGGAACAAAGAGGTCTCAGGCTGGAACGGAGAGGTCTCAGGCTGGAACGAAGAAGTCTCAATCTGGAACGAAGACGAACCCGGAATCTGAGAAGGATGAAGATCAGATCGTTTCTTTGGTGGTCGAAGAAGCGGTATAAAACTTGAAGGGCGCTTCCGTGAACGACGAGGAACGGTGGAGGAAGGTATAGGCTCCGTCCGTCCCGAGCGAAGATTCCAAGGACGAAAACCTGGCGGATGCAAATGCTGGACTCTATGTCTGGATTGTAGCCCAAAACTAGAAGTTGCACTAGGAGAGTGTGGAACAGGAGGGGAAATTCAGGCTGCGGACGCTTTGTAGGTTGAAATGGCACAGATGGCGAAAGAGAACGTTTTTGCCCTACTGCAGATTGATCAAATGTTCCTGAAGTAGGCAGCTGCTCAGCAGAAACAGAAGGAAAGATTTTTGTTCTTAGAGACTGAAGAACCTCAACAATATTGTCTGATGATTCAGATTCAGCAAGAGGTACGACTCTTTTAGGCACAGGAAAGATAGAACTATCAGAAGAAGATATGGACTTATAAATGTCAGTTCTTGTACGTTTTAAGTTTTGTGATTGAAAACCAAAGGGAGGCACTATGCGTGAAGTAAATGAAGCGATTGGAGTATGAGAAGCAGATGAAAAAGAACCTCGTTGCACGCGACAAGAATATCCAGAGGAACTGGAAGCACTAGAACTCTCGTCTTTTGAAAAGGCAGGAGACGGAGGAGTTGAAATAATGACAGCACCCCGAGTGAACGGAATAATGTCAGAATGTGAATCGTTAAGAGTAGAAGCAAAGATCCGCTCAGACGAAGGTAGAGAATCGGACAGGACAGGGGTAGGGTCAATAATTTCATTATCATTTATACATACTTGTGAAGTCCCACCCTCTGCCTGAGGAATTCCTACTAGATTTAGGGTTAATAATTGCATCAGTGCTTCTAATAACCCATTTCCTACATTGCTGCACATGGGCAGAATGTAGGGAGCCATCTAGCTTCTTTATTATGACATTATTATCGTACACTTCTACCAATTCAAAGGGGCCTTCATATAAAGGTGCAAATTTTTTAACGAATGTGCGTGCAACGGAGGATTGGAAATGAGTTTCCAATAAGAACAGATCTCCAACTGCGAGATCTGGTTCCCTCCGTTTCGCATTATAGTGCCTAGCTTGGCTTAATTGAGTTCGACTGATAGCAGTCCATGCCTTTTGCGCAAGTAGTTTTACAGAATCAGGTGTTGGTCTTTGGTTGATTTCATCGATAATGCCAGTTAAATTCTCAAAAGAGGTGCGGATTTTGCGCCCTAGAAAAGTTCAGCGGGCGTAAGCCGCGTTGATTCATGAAATGATGAGCGAAGGGCGAAACAAAACATTTCAACATGCTCGTCCCAAAGCTCATGATTATTACCAATGAAGGTTGAGATCATCTTTAGTAGTGTTCTATTCACACGCTCAGCCGGATTGGCTTGAGGGTGATATGGACTTATAAATTTATATTTTATTTGAAGCCTCGCACACATTCCCTCAAATAACTCCGAAATGAACTGAACCCCGTGGTCTGAGACTACGGTACGGGGACAGCCAAATTGAGTGAAAACATTATGTATTAGAATATCACATATTATATTAGCCGTAGCTGCTTTAATGGGGAATGCTTCCACCCATTTAGAAAAATTATCTGTAACAACTAAAATATAACGAGACTTAGTTTTAGTTGATAATGGATAAGGGCCCAAAAATGTATTGAGATAGTTTCAAAAACATAATTATTTGAACTACAATAAGGTGACCGGCAGGTCGTTTATTGTCATAATTGTACTTTTGACAGTACTCACATGAGCGAATGTATGCGAGTATACCAATTTGCTTGACTCTCCAACAAATACACTTTATTGTTGTGGCATTTTCTATGTCGAGCAGTGTATATCGAAGAAAAATAAGTGTATATAAATTCTTTGGAGACTACAGCTCGAGTGGCCAAATGGGTTTTTATGAAGTTTTCTGCATTTTTATTTCAGAACTGACTGCAAATGTATCGCAGCCTGATTTTAGAATTTCCCTGTTGGTCTGCGCTCGTCCAAGTACACCTGGAAAAGTTTTAATTGGAATTTCACAGTACTCGCGCAGTTCAAGCAGATGAGCAATTTAGGAGATTTTTTTTTAATTCACTAAGTATTGACGCTAATTGTATTATCCATAAGCTACTTCACCATCATCAAGTGCACTTTTTGAGACGAGATTAAATTTCATGATTTGCCAAGAGTTCTGTGTTTTGTATCCCTGGGGTTGTTTTTTGTCCTAGACAGATTTTTTGAAGCCACTCTGTCATTTTTCCCTTGGCCCTTCTTTTGTCTTTCATCGTAAAGCTGTTAATTACTCTATTTCCTACAGATCTTTTCAAGATGTGTCCAACGTACTCCCCATGATTGCCTCAGTGCTTATTCTAGATGATTGCTCTACGTTTCCTTCTCCTTGATTTTCGTATATCTGCTGCATTTTCAATGTTTAAGCAAATGTTTAGTTGTATTTTTACTATCTAAAGCAAAAATACAACTAAACATTTGCTTAAAAATCCAAGGAATACCAGATGTCAAACGTGTGTCATATTTTCAGCATCTTTTGTCGGCGTTCAAACCTTGCATCTATGATATATAGGAAGACCCACCATACATACCATTTCAATATTTATATTTTAGGATCTTTAAAATAATACCTTCTTAAAAGTTTCTTCTATCCCATTTACGAGTATGGTAATACTGAATTCAATCCTTTCATCTTTACTCATGGCCAGAATTTCAAGGCTCCGAAACGTTTAGTATTGTATTATAATCTTTTTTCAATAATTTCTTTTTCTTTCTTATTGTCTTTAGACAACTTCGATTTAGTATTTATTTACCTTATGCACAAGCACAAGCTAAACGTAAATTATCATGCGACGTTTTCAGAAACAAGGATGGGAATATTAAATATAGTATAGTAATGATAAAATACTCCGAACAGAACATTTTCCCTTGCATAGGAACACCTGAAGAAGCTTACGATAATAAAACGCTACAAAATTGTGCTAATCTTACTAGAAGTATTACCTTGTCAGTAAGTAGACAGAAAAAATGACGTTCAAAAGTCTGGTGATTGCTCCATAGTAAAAAATTACAAATAAAAGTATACTAATTGCTCCATAGTAAAAAAATACAAATAAAAGTATACTAACTGCTCCATAGTAAAAAATTTAAAAACATTTTACAAAGAATGTTAAATTTACGTACAGTAATAATGCTTTTGATAATCAGGACACTTATTCGGAATATACACAGCTGGCCACCCAAAATGCAAAACCAAGAAGGACGCGAGATAGCAAAGCCAGATTTACTGGACACATAACAACAGATACAAAGATCAAACGATTGAGCTTACAGGCCCATGCGACTTGCGGAACAAGCAGACATCAATAGTTCGTGTGGCCTCCATGGCTGGCAATAACGGCCGCTACACGCCGCGGCATCTAACGGAAGAGGCTTTGGATCTGTGCTTGGCGTATATCGGTCCAGGCTGCTTCCACACGTTGCCACAGTTCATCAGGCGTAGCCGCGAGTGGTGCTTGCCGGGCCACTCGGTTGCCGATCAGCAACAAGACGTGTTCGATGGGCGACATATCGGGAGACCAGGCGGGCCACGGCAGCAGTGACATCTGGTGGGCTGTGAAGAATTGTTGCACGATGCGTGCCACGTGCGGGCGCGCATTGTCCTGTTGAAACGTGGCCGCTGGAAGGTCCTGCAGGTAAGGGAGGACTACAGGCTCCAAAACGTCGGAGATGTAGCGGTGGCTGTTGAGTGTACCGGCGATGCGTACCAGAGGGGTGCGGGTGTCATATCCAATTGCGCCCCAAACCATAACACCAGGCGACGGACCGGTATGGCGATGCATAATGCAGGCGTCATACTGTCTCTTGCCGCGGTGCCGCCACACGCGGATTCCACCATTGTGGTGTTGCAGGCAGAAGCGGGATTCGTCGGAGAAGATAATGTTGTGCCATACTGTAGTCCAGGTGCGGCGTTCAACGGCCCACTGCTGCCGCACTCGCCGGTGGGGTAACCTCAATGGTAATCGGAGCAATGGGCGGCGTGCGAAAGTCCCCGCTCCTGCAGACGACGTCGAACGGTACGTGCTGACACAGGTTGTTGCGCAATACACCCTAACTCCTGCGCTAACGTTCGTGATGTGGCGGTGCGAGCCGTCAATGCCCGCCGCACAACATGCCAGTCCTCTCGTTCGGTGGTGTGCCGCGGCTGCGGCAATCACTCACGTCGGTCTGTCCGTCCCTTCTGCACCCACCGAATCCATACTCGCCTCAATGTGGCTGGATGTCGTCCCACACGGGCGCCGATGTCTCGGTACGATAAAACGCTGTCGCGATATGCCACTATTCGTCCTCTGTCGAACTCCGAAACGTGCTGGAGGAATGACTGCCGTATTCTGCGACGAGGCATCAGAAAGCTTCCCACGCACAGGTCCGACAGCACAACACACTTCCACTACTTACACCCCGCCTTCTGTGCACTCTTCTTATAGTGCTTCTCGGTGGCGTGCCGGGCGCACATGATTTGCATATGCCCTGCAATGCTAATCGTTTGCATGTCCTCTCGCAGGCGACGCATGCTGCGAATTTCAGGCCAATCGGATGCTTCCTTTTTGGTGTTGTTGCATTTTGGGTGGCCAGCACTGGAGATGCTTTATATCCCCTCAAACTCTAAAGATTTGCGCAAGACCTTAAAAAGGGATACATCATTAAATTATTTAATGGAGAAGACTAGGAATGGTTAGTTAAAATTTGCGATGGTAAAAAATCTTGAAGAAAAGTATTTGCCAATGTGATCCAGAAAAGAAAACAGTGAAGGCGAGAGCAATGGTTTTCGCCTATATAACTTAAATGGTTTAGAAAAAGATACCCTTTTGAAGAGTATCAAAAAGTTTGGAGGTTTTATAACTAACCAGCCGCACTAAATCCTAAGAAACTATCGGATACAAAAAAGCTAAGATTGAAAGAAAAGAAGTCAGTATGATTAAAATATCTTCTATTCATGACGCATGGGTAAATATTAAACATAGTTTCTCCTTGGCAAAGGTTTAAAACTGAAAATGAATGAAACAACATAAAAAATGGAAGTACTACTGAACATTTATTTCAGAAATCAGTTATTAAGAAAATATTTAATAATAAGGGCCAAAAAGGAAAATTCATTGGGTACTGTAATTGAAACGACAAAAAATTTGCTTGTGAATTAGTAATTTGATTTTTACAATCTGGAAGAGAAAGAATATCCGAGTTATAACTAGGAACTTCTTCCTCTTAAACACAAATTGTAAAAGAAACATTTCTCTTTCCCTTTCAAATTGTAAAAGAAACATTTCTCTTTCCCTTTCAAATTGTAAAAGAAACATTTCTCTTTCCCTTTCAAATTGTAAAAGAAACATTTCTCTTTCCCTTTCAAATTGTAAAAGAATAACCAAGTAAAAAAAAAATGAAATGACGTACATAGTGTCCAACGAATCTCAAGCCTCAACAGGCGGTAATAGTAAAAAGTGAAAGTTCTGTACATTCCTATTGTATGATTTAGTAATTCTTGCATTACATATCTAAAAACTCTTGCCTATGCATAGAGTATCTGTCACAAAACTGGAAGCTTTTATACATTTCAAAGTAATAAACTGCTTTTAAAATTCAAACTTTTATCTGACTTTATGAAAATTATTGCTGCTGTGGTGCGATGAATAATATAATCATAATTTAACGGATAATTGATATTTTGCAGGTGCGAGTTCTCCATTCAACTGTAGCACATCTGATTTGATAAAGAATATAAATCATGACTCCAAAGCTTTCGAAGGAACTGTTGCACAAACTGAGGAAGAGCTTACTGCGACTTGCAAGTGAGAACATGCCTGTGATTTCAAAATCTCGATGAGGGTTTTTAGTTTTTTATTCATTTCTTACGCATGAGTTTATAATATGGTGTCTAAAAAGTGTCAAAATTTCATATTTGAGCCTGAAAAAAGAAATTTTTCCGAATACGAAAATTTTCTAGCTAAAAGATGAGACCAATAAATTCATTTTTAGTGAAATAAGGGGGAGAGAGATTTTCTAATGCGTGCTGATGTACACTGTAAATACAGTTTCTTACCGTATAATTCACAACCTATTAGCGTTTGAATGAGTTATTCCACAAACTGAGGGACGGCTCACGCAGTTTTCCAAGTGAGCTTTGTGGCAACACAATTACAGGTGTTTCACTGAATTTTGAGCAAAAGAGCAAAAGTACCAAATTATCTTACCCTCCACATGTGTCGGAAATTTGCACTAGAATTTTAATTAAAACTTAACATTTATGGATGGAGTTCGGCCAAAGTTTCCCAAAAATATTTCAAATTACAACTTTCTTGATGTTTATACTAGAGTAATAATTTTTTTATACTTGAAACTTAAAGAACAATTAGCATCAACTATTATTTTGATAAAGGCCAAGGATTTTTACTTTAAGTATTAAATGCGACATTGGTTAGAATTAGTTTGGTCAGTGGGCATGAAGATATCAGGAGATCTTGGTGTAAGATGGCTTTGTCTCAAAGAGGTGGCTCTGCCGACAAGTATGAGAATCACGGCAGCAAAATGGGCCTCTGTAAATTTAAGAAGCTGAGATGTAAGACTGATGTACTAGCTAGATACCCCTGTGCGACATTGCCGCAAAATTCCAACTCACTGGGTTTTGCTCCTTCTTCCTTAGGTGGAATGACCAACAGAACCATTAATTTCCACAATGTGATGAGTTTCTACGATTTTTATGACTCAGAGAAGGAAAAACGAACCTCCAGTGTTGCACACTCTGGTCCTACCATACCTGAGATGCAGACACGCACACGACCTGTCTAGAAGAAACAGCAAAAGAGAAGGTGATCACGGCAGAGTGAATGGAAGACAGGTTGCTGCATGGAATACCAAGGAATTAAACGGAAAGACAAATCATTTTTCCTCAATTCCTCACACGTCAGTCATCATCAGTTGACTGAAGATGTGATGTTTGTGACTAAAATCAAAAAGGAAACATTTAGTATAAAAGAAGGGAGTGTATGGTGACTATGTGGTCTAGAGTGGTGAATGGAGAGAGAGAGAGAGAGCGATCTCCTGTACACATGATATTTTCAGCCTAAAGGTGAAGAACAACATGATTCAATTCAATTGCGTAAGTGAGAATATTTTATTCACTCATGTCCAAAATTAAAGTCCGGAAGGCATTCGAAGGAATAAAAAGGAAACCACGTAACAGCAGGTACAAACGGTTCAGCATGTAAAGAGACACAATCACAATGGTAATAACCATTTTATAACAACAGGCAAATGTGTACGCAGCATTTTGCATGTACAGGGTCACATCCGAAAATGTTACCAAGAATGTAACCTAAAAATGTCTAAAATGTAACCTAAAAATATATATGCATATAACTTAACAATGTCTTAATGAGGAATGTGATTACCTTGTACGGACAGGCAACTCTCACAACGACGATACATACTCATCACCAGGTTATTGATGAAATCTGGGGCCAAAAAATTCCATTCCTAGATGAGAGCGCTCTGTAGCTCGTTAAGGGTTCTGTGAGAGAGCTGAAGAGCTTCTAAAGGTCACCCCAGAGTATCCCAGGCAAGCTCTAAGGTTTTCAGGTCCGGATACTTCACTGGTCAGCCCATACAAATATCCTCCCCCTGCAGGATATCATCGACAAGTTGAGCCGTCTGCGGGCAAGCGTTATCATCCACTAAAAACACTGAGGGCCAAAAGCTCCCCGAAAAAGTGTGACATAGGACTCTAGGATCTCCATGTTATAGCACTCAGCATTAACATTCCTCCTGTGAAAACGTGGAGTGGTGTGTGGCCGTTGAAGATAATGCCACCCCACACGAGCAAACCACCGCCTCGGAAGGAGTATCGTTTGCTGACGTTTGCAAGATTATTATGGGTTTCCTGTTTCTTCCAGAAGAAATGCCAACGAGAATCCGCTTGTAGACTGAACCTCGACTCATCTGTACAAGAAACACCGGCCCAACCGCGTGTCCTCCAGGAATGATGTTACCTGCACCAGTTCAAGTGAGCTCTCCTTTGAGATGCGCTTAGCGGGACACAAAGCAGTGGGTCTCCTAGCACAAAGGCCAATTGCTTTAAGCCTTCGATATATCGTTGGCCTTGATACGGTAGTCCCAGTGGAAGCGGATATCTCTGAAAACAATTGTGTGGCTGCATAGAACCTTAGACGCGTGGCGGTTAAAACGACATGACGGTCCTCACGAGGTGTCGTACTCCTTGGGCGACTTTGTCCAGGAATTTGTTACACCACACCGATGTTGTCGAATAATTGACGTAACCCTGAAACCATTCTGGCGCGGATATTTAAGTCCCTTGCGACCTAGGTCTGAGACTGTCCTGATTCTAGTCGTCCTATCGCTCGCCACCATACAGCGTCGGATACACGTGTATGAGACATAAAGAAAGCATTTTCTGGCACCGGATCGCTCCTTATACTCTAGCGAAGTTGTACCTAATTGTAATTGACGCCCTAGTAGACGAGTGGTCAGGCGGTGCTTACTGACTATTCCTCCAATCTAGGCATGGGTTCGAGACCCGAATAAGGATTGTGTGGTGTGCCTATCTCATGGCTATTATTCTGTCCCTCCTCTGGAATCGGTGTTCCCAAATTAGGGACAGACAGCAACCTATATCTTTAGATACTCGCGGTGGTCGTTAAACCCTACAGGATTAAAATTGTAGTGGCTTGTGTGCTTCTTGTGATTCCAAACTCATGTAAGCGATTCTTGGAATTAGTTGAGTGTTGTTTTGAGCCAATTTGGAGCTGAGGAGAGAGTTATTTTGTCAGAAAATCTCAGTGCCACAGTTAGTAGCGTACCGGACCCCCCCGCAAAAATATCTTGAGGACCATTGGTACAAATCTACTAGCTTTCAATTACTGAAAATTTTAATTTCCATATTGTTAACTAGGTATTATGGACGTTTAATAATTAAAATTCTGAGGAACCCACCGATATCTTCCGTAAAACCAAAATTGTTGCACTTTATTGCACAAAACACAAATCTGCACGTTGTAATCAAAATTATTATCTTTGTTTTATACACAACACATTTACGCCAAAGTTAATTATATCATGCAAATTTTATTCTTTTAGAGAACAAAGGCCAGCGTCTTTGAAATGTCTCACGATCAGACACACGCAAAACATCTAACTACCGTGTTATAGTGTCTAATGACCTTTTTTGATTTACACTGCTGGCCACCCAAAATGCAACACCAAGAAGGACACGAGATAGCAAAGCCAGATTTACTGGACACATGACAACAGATACAAAGATGAAACGATTGAGCTTACAGGCCCGTGCGACTTGCGGAAGACGCAGACATCAATAGTTCGTGTGGGCCCCATGGCTGGGAATAACTGCAGCTACACGCCGCGGCATCGAACGAAAGAGGCTTTGGATGTGGGCTTGGGTTATGTTGGTCCAGGCTGCTTCCACACGTTCCCACAGTTCATCAGCCGTAGCCGCGGGTGGTGAATTGCCGATCAGCGACCAGAAGTGTTTGATGGGCGACATATCGGGAGAACAGGCGGGCCACGGCAGCAGTGACACCTGGTGGGCCGTGAAGAATTGTTGCACGATGCGTGCCACGTGCTGGCGCGCATTGTCCTGTTGAAACGTGGCCGCTGGCAGGTCCTGCAGGTAAGGGAGGACTACAGACTCCAAAACGTCGGAGACGCAGCGGTGGCTGTTGAGTGTACCGGCGATGCGTACCAGAGGGGTGGGGGTGTCATATCCAATTGCGCCCCAAACCATAACGCCAGAGGACGGACCGCTATGGCGATGCATAATACAGGCGTCATACAGTATCTCGTCACGGTGCCGCCACATGCGGATCGGGCCATCGTGGTGTTGCAGGTAGAAGCGGGATTTGTCGGAGAAGACAATGTCTTGCCATTCCGTAATCCAGGTGCGACGTTCAACGGCCCACTGCCGACGCACTCGCCGGTGGTGTAACGTCAATGGTAATCGGAGCAATGGACGCAGTGCGATAAGTCCCCGCTCCTGCAGACGACGTCGAACGGTATGTGCTGACACAGGTTGTTGCGCAACGCACCCTAATTCCTGCGCTAACGTTCGTGATGTGGCGGTGCGAGCCGCCAATGCCCGCCGCACAACATGACGGTCCTCTCGTTCGGTGGTGTGCAGCAGCTGCGGCAATCGCTCACGTCGGTCCGTCCGTCACTCCAGCACACACCGAATCCCTACTCGCCTCACTGTGGCTGGATGTCGTCCGACACGGGCGCCGATGTTTTGGTACGATAAACTGCTGTCGCGATAAGCCACTATTCGAACTCTTTCGAACTCCGAAACGTGCTGGAATGACTGCCGTATTCTGCGACGAGGCATCAGGAAGCTTCCCACGCACAGGTCCGACAGCACAACACACTTCCACTACTTACACCCCACCTTCTGTGCACCCTTCTTATAGTGCTTCTCGGTGGCGTGCCGGGCGCACATGATTTGCATACGCCCTGCAATGCTAATCGTTTGCATGTCCTCTCGCGGGCGACGCATGCTGCGAATTTCAGGCCAATCGGATGCTTCTTTCTTGGTGTTGCATATTGGGTGGCCAGCAGTGTATATGAAAATACGGAAAAGTAAGCAAATAAATAAGTAACAATTAAGAACTATGTACTCTTGAATATATAAAAAATACATTAAATTACTTACTTTTGAATGAATAAAAAACGCACTTAACATAACGGCACGAAGTTTTGCACATAGTAATTTTTGTTTTCTCTTGACTCTATTACAAAATATGATACAAGTCTGTTTCACAGCCCCTGGTAAAAAATCTTTAATTTCATTATATTTTGAATGATGCGTAGTTAGGTGCAAACAGCTCTAATAAATAACATCTCATCCTCATTGGAATAAAAATTTCATTCATTGAACTGATATTTCCTTCACATTCTTTTGTTAATATACAACAGCAGTTCCATAAAAACTGAGAGTAAAATCACACAAAATGAAGAAATATAGGTACAGCAAAATATATGTTATTCTTTCTCAAAGTATCTTTCCTCGGATGATATGTAACGGTCTCATCGTTCAGTCTACTTTTCAAAGCATGTGGAGAAGGCAATTTTTAGAAGCTGCTTTAACGAACCCTGTGCAGCTTGAATAACGACAGCATCTGTGTTGAATGTTGTACCACGGAACGTCTCCTTCATTATTGGAAACAACCAGAAATCGCACGGGGCGAGGTCAGGACTGTAGGCAGTCTGTGGCATGATTTCAATACTGCATTTCGTAAGAAACTTGTAACGTATACTCTAGATTCAGTTTCTTTTTGATTTTACTATCTCTTGTTATTTTATTTTCCTGTGCAAATTATCTTCTCACTTAACGAGATGTTATTTCTCCCGCTGAATTATATGTGGCAACGAGTGTAAGTCATGACGTGGTGGTATGCAGTATATATAGGCGCGCTCAAGTATACCAAGGAGCTTCGTTCTATATGTGATAGGTTCTTCCTAATTATTGTTATGCGATTCTACGATAGTACGAAAGTTCGGTCTAACAGTAGTTGTGTTATTTTGGAGTGTGTATTTGAGTAATACCAGGAGCTCCCCAATAAAAGGTTAAAAGTGAGTACGTTTTCTTAGTTCATTTTATTGTCAGACCTCTGTCTGGCCGTTAAGTCTATTTCATTGAGTGTTTACGTTAAGTTCAGGGGATATTGTGTTTACCGCCTTCAAGGTACTAATGTACTAAAACCGAAGTTATATTACTGATATTCAAGATAATGAGGAACGCTGAGTAAAAATAATTCCATATTCTTGGAATTTATTGCACGTGAGTGTCTTACCTAAACAAACTCTAGCACTTTGAAGATTAAGCACACTTTAGCTACGTCAAGTAACCTTTCAATAACCCTAACGTGACTTAACGTAAGCTTTCCTGCACTACACGTCCAGGCGGAGAATTTTATTCATTATAAATGGCTCCCGAACTATCCGGATGACCCGACCGTTCAAAATCTCGCAATGCTGTGATGGTATTTCCACACCGCGAGATAGGAAAAATCAGAGAATCCCTTCTCCAGCGCTTCGAAAAATAAATGTGTGTGACATTGCATTCCACACACCAGATTGACTGGGAGTTCTCAAGTGCACGTTTTACAGTGGATGGCTGCCTGCAATGATTCATGGTCACGGCTGACCCGTGGGCCATGCCCCCGGCCCTCTTTCGGGGGGGAGATGTGACGTACCTGCCAGCAGGACGCACACGACATAAAGGCAGATAGGAATCAGAATGAACGTCTGCGTAGCTCAGTTGGTAGAGCGACTTGTTCCGGAATAAGCGGACTCGGGTTCGAATCCCGGCGTAGACCAAAAATGACGGAGAAATTTACTTCGTTATAAACTGTTAAACACAAGCAGCCACATGTGAGCGGGCGTTATCACGGTGTTGGGTCCACTGGCCCACCAGTTCCGATCGCTTAATCGATATGTGTCGTTGCAGACGCTTCAAGACTAAAATGTAATACTCAGCATCTATATATTAATTCTATAATGTTTTTTATTTTTATTGTGTGTCCAATTTTGGGATAACGGCTGAACGTAAAGATATGGTTGAGATATCAAAATAAAGGTCTTACCATGTAGATGTGCCAGTGGAAGAGAAAAATGAGATTGGGGCAACGGTTTGGTCGTTGTGGGGCGGCAAAATGCCTATGTAAAGTCTATGGGAGAAGCGTGCGGTTGACATTCGATCGCCTGCGGTTGACTCCCGCGCTGTTGAAGGCGGAGAATGGAGGGACTGAGATAGTCCAAAGTCCGAAGTCTCTTTTCTGATCGAAACTTTGCGCAAAGCAACGCTAGCAGGAATCGTATTAAAGTTCTCATCGGAACAGCGAACCCTTTGGAAGACCTGATTGCGTTATGCAGTTGGACTGTGTGATGTATATATACAATTTAATATTCATCCGATCCGGTTTATTCACGTAGGTAAGACGTTTCCCATTATGTAAAGATGTAAATAAACATTCCGTTGACCATTGTTAGTGAAAATATTTAGAATGTACATATTGAATTTCGCCATCTATATCTTCATTCTACAAGGTTTTTTACTGTGAGACCTATTTTGAGAGAACGACTGAACGTAAAAATATGGTTCATGTATCAAAATACAAGTCTTACCATGTAGATGTGCCAGTCGAAGAGAAAACTGAGATTGGGGTAACGGTTCGGGCGCGGCGGGGCGGCAAGGTTCCCATATAAAGTCTATGGGAAAAGCGTACGGTCCTTATCTACAGTACATCAGGCGCTCAGTTCAGTGTCAGACTTGTTGTGTGCATGGTGTTCTATGATCAGTCCTAAAGTAAGTAAATACTTTATTACATACTTACCCTTAACAGAATGTCTCTTTCTTAGAAAAAAAGAAAACGCCAAAGCCTTACTGGAAGGCGTGAGCGATCAATGGGTCGAACTATATGTCTCACACAAGAGAGAATGAAGAGTATTCGCAACGCGAATCTCATTCAAACAGTATTAAAAAACACAGTTGTAACTGAAGATGAGAGTGAAAGAGTACGCTATCCAGTTGAATTTTCGCACACAATCGAGATGAGTGGAATTCCGCCTCACATTTTACGACTGAAGAAGGAAACCTGACCGCTCCGCCTCACATTTTACGACTGAAGAAGGAACCTGGCCGCTCCAGGTCCCTGATGAGCATCACGACTCATTCTTCTTAGTGGTCTAAGAAGAATGAGTCGTGATGTTCATCCCGACTCTTCGCAGTGGTCTAAGCGCTGGCTTATGATGATTCGTTCGTGAAGGGTCCGGGTTCGAATCCCGTGCTGCATGGATGTTGCGTTTGTGTTACGGCACTGACTCTCTCCCTTCCCTGGAGCTAGTGACCCTACATCAGGGACGGGCGACTGCTTATAGCCCATTGAGTTGCTCACGGTGATCGTTAAAATTTCAGTCCAAAAAAAAAAAAAAAAAAAATCATGAACCTGGACTAATATCTTTACTGAAGTGGTTGAATGAGTTTGTCAATCAAATACAGTTTACATTTGTTGTTTCACATGAGTTTATTCCTTTCAAAAAAAAAAAAAAAAAAAAAACTAACCGTCGATTTTGTGGCGGAACAGCATTCTGCTCAACTACACCTTTATAATCAAAGAAAATTATCATCATCATCTTCCGCAGCTGATTTGGTTTGGCGGAGTTTTTTCGGAGGAGGCGAGCCTGTGTGTTTCCAGACACTCGTTGCGCGCTTCGTGAAGGGGTCGAAAGAGTGGACCCACTTTTCATCGGATGTTATTACTGTGTTTAGAAAGTTTGGATCCTTTGCAATCATTTGTTTCCACTCATGACACACCTGAACTCTGGCTAACAATTGTTCTCTCGTCAGGTGATGAGGTACCCATCTGACATAACACGATGCAGCAGTAATTCGTCGCGTAGAATGTGGAATGCCGGCGTTTCTGAAATATTAGTTGACGCCGATTTATACTCACATGTCATTCGTCGATATTCCTGCAGGATTGCCCAAAAAGTGTTAACAATACGCTCCGTAACAACACTTTCAGGTCGACCAGGCCTAAGAGCGAGTTCTGCCGACAAACGCCCTTTTTTGAAATCATGGTGCCATCTAAAAATCGTTTTCTGACCCAAACATTTATGTTTGTAAGCTTTTTTTCATTAAATCAACTGTTTCTGGAGCCGTTTTACCCAAACGATAGCAAAATTTTACCGTACAACGCATTTCACTTCTTAACTCTGAATCACTCACCACCATAGCTGTATGGCGAAATGCAGACGTACCTTAAGCAACTGCGCAATACCAAAACCACAATCGTCTGCCACGGCTAATAACTGCTGCCATAGATACTCCTTTAATTCAGTCAGTCGTCTGCATGGCTGTTTTCCCACTTCGCACTGTTGCCAACTCAGAAAAATATGCTTAGTTTTTATGGAACGGCCTTTATACATGTGGGAGGAATGTTGCGATCAGGGTCGGATTCAGGCCTTTTTGGGCCCCTAGGCTAAGACATCTCAGTAGGGTACCAAGGCTAAGACATCTGAGTGGGCCCCGAAAGAACTTATGACGGGCAATCATTATTGAAGTCCGTTAAAATACAAAACTTGTAATACGCTTGTGATAATTAACTTGTAATGCGCTCTTCAAAGTAATAAATTACCCGCAGAGTTTTCATAAAACTTCGCTGTAATTTCCACTGTTCTCACAAGAACATGAGTTAAAAGCGATTGCTTGATTTAGTCTTGGAATTTTTAATAGTTTAGCATCATGTACTTTTCTTGGTGCATCTTTTTCGTTATGAAATGTGAAGTCACAGTGGATTTTGCCCATTAGCGGTTCCAAGTGCAAACAGGAAGGTATGTGTGGATGGTAGTAAAAAAGCTGAAACTGTCTCGGCGGCCCCACTGAACACAGCGACATGGAACGTTTTTTGTTAGTGAGTCACTACCTTGAAATTTGTTCGTCTTCTAGCCACTATTTGTGAGTGAGTGAAAATCATGCGAGACAAAACTAAAAGTATTTTACGTCCTTTGTATATAAATATACACTGCTGGCCACCCAAAATACAACACCAAGAAGGAAGCATCCGATTGGCCTGAAATTCGCAGCATGCGTCGCCCGCGAGAGGACATGCAAACGATTAGCATTACAGGGCATATGCAAATCATGTGTGCCCGGCACGCCACCGAGAAGCACTATAAGAAGGGTGCACAGAAGGCGGGGTGTAAGTAGTGGAAGTGTGTTGTGCTGCCGGACCTGTACGTGGAAAGCTTCCTGATGCCTCGTCGCAGAATACGGCCGTCATTCCAGCACGTTTCGGAGTTCGAAAGAGGACGAATAGTGGCTTATCGCGACAGCGGTTTATCGTACTGAGACTTCGGCGCCCGTGTGGGACGACATCCAGCCACAGTGTGGCGAGTATGGATTCGGTGGGTGCAGGAGGGACAGACGGACCGACGTGAGCGACTGCCGCAGCCGCGGCACACCACCGTACGGGAGGACCAGCATGTTGTGGGGCGCGCATTGACGGCTCGCACCGCCACATCACGAACGTTAGAGCAGGAATTAGGGTGTGTTGCGCAACAACCTGTGTCAACAAGTACCGTTCGACGTCGTCTGCAGGAGCGGAGACTTTTCGCACGGCGTCCATTTCTCAGATTACCATTGACGTTACACCACCGGCAAGTGTGGCGGCAGAGGGCCGTTGGACGCTGCCCCTGGACTACGGAATGGCACGACATTATCTTCTCCGACGAATCCCACTTCTGGCTGCAACATCACGATGGTCGGATCCGCGTGTGGCGGCACCGCGAAGAGAGACTGTATGACGTCTGCATTATGCGTCGCATACCGGTTCGTCGCCTGGCGTTATGGTTTGGGGCGCAATTGGATATAACACCCGCCCCTCTGGTACGCATCGCCGGTACACTCAACAGTCACCGCTACATCTCCGACGTTTTGGAGCCTGTAGTCCTCCCTCACCTGCAGGACCTGCCAGCGGCCACGTTTCAACAGGACAATGCGCGCCCGCACGCGGCACGCATCGTGCAACAGTTCTTTCTTCTCGGCCCACCAGGTGTCACTGCTGCCGTGGCCCACCTCTTCTCCCGTTAAGTCGCCCATCGAACACGTCTGGTCGCTGATCGGCAACCGAGTGGCCCGGCCAGCACCACCCGCGGCTACGCCTGATGAACTGTGGCAACGTCTGGAAGCAGCCTGGACCGACATACCTCAAGCCCACATCCAAAGCCTCTTTTGTTTGATGCCGCGGCGTGTAGCGGCCGTTATTGCCAGCCGTGGGGGCCACACGAACTATTGATGTCTGCGTGTTCCGCAAGTCGCACGGGCCTGTAAGCTCAATCGTTTCATCTTTGTATCTGTTGTTATGTGTCCAGTAAATCTGTCTTTGCTATCTCGTGTCCTTTTTGGTGTTGCATTTTGGGTGGTCAGCAGTTTATATAAGCTGTGTATAATTTGCTGTGTAGCGGCATGGTTCCTGGGCCCTTGGTAATGGTAGGCTCCTAGGCTATAAGCCCCGATATACCCCCCCCCCTACCTTAATCCCGCCCTGGTTGCTATGGCTGTGAAAAGGGACCTCTAGTATCTGAAATAGCTGCTTTTTCATCTTTCAGTTTCTATAAACTAAAACCGTGAAAAAGATAGTCAAGTGTTTTGCTTATTTACTGATAAAAATGCCAAAAATTAGTTTTCTATTTAGTACTTCATTCAAAGCTGCCGCAAAAATTCCTGGCTCAAGTACTTTTTCCTGAAGTTAGAGGCCCTTTTAGCTGTGAGGCCACCGCAATGCGGGGTTTGTGGGGACTATCAGTAAGCCCCTAGCCACAGTGGGTGTTCAAATTGAGGTACCACGTAATCTTCTGGGGAAGTCAGATGATCCTAATGCTTTTTAGGGAGGCTTAAAAGGTTTAAAACCTCCATGAGCATCTAAGTCTATATAGAGTCGCACATCAAAATTTTTTTTTTTTTTTTGATTGGAGGTTTAACGACCACCGTGAGCAACTCAATGGGCTATAAGCAGTCGCCCGTCCCTAATTTAGGGTCACTGGTTCCAGGGAAGGGAGAGAGCCAGTGCCGTAAGACAAACACAACATCCATGCCTGACCGGGATTCGAACCCGGACCTTTTACGGACGAATGATCAGAGGCCAGCGCTTAGACCACTGCGCCACCGGGGTGGCTCAAAATATTTGGAGCCACTGGTTCCAGGGAAGGTAAAAACCAGTGCAGTCGAACAAACAGAACGCCGATGCTTCTTTCGGAACACGAACCCAGGTCCAATTTGAACTGTTTTGCCAGATGCCTCTAACAACTGGGCGGCTTTCAATAAAAACAGTGAAAAACTAATTGAATTCTGTGTTGAAAATCGTTCATGCTTATCTGATATATTTTTCGATAGAAGTTTATCAACACACTTATTGTATATGGGGGCACTGCACATTGAGCAGAAAAGTGTAACAAATGTTTTCGTTTACGGCCAGCATCTGGAACATTCAGTTATTGATACTCGAGTGATGAGAGGTGCTAATGTTGAGTACCATCATTACCATTGGAAAGCGGAATATAGGATGCTAATGTTGAAGAGGGGAGTGACTCCAATTCAATGCAGGACTAACTTCTTTTGTAACAAATAAACTAAAATTTAATGAAGTAAGTAATAATACAGGCGTCGTTGAATTTAAGGGAATGAAACATAAACAAACATCGTCTTTCGACACACTTCCTTTAACTCGCGCACACAACAACTTTCAACTTCGTCGGCTGAACTGAATCATCTACTAGTCTTCGTGGGAAAAGGAGGCGAGTTGCTCTTCGCGCAGTATTGCGGTATCTATCGACAACAGTTCAAAGAAAGTTTCAAAAGTCAAAAAGTTTATAGGAAAAATCCCACAACTCGGCCATTCTGGTGGTCAGTCCGTTCTCGGATGACAACTCTATAGAACCAGTCCTGGAAATAACCTAAATGAAAAATTATAACATACTTACCTTTAGGACTTCATTGCATCGTCTATATCCCTTCGTCTGTCAATCCTCATTGTTAACATTCACAGGTGTCGTCGACCCATTTTTTGATTTGATCAGCTGAAGACAATGTTGTGCAGGGACCTTCGTGCTGTCCAATCTTGACAACATCATAACGATCTCGAGGTCTCACTCGGGTAACTTGATATAGTCCTAGAAACTTGGAATATAACTTTAGTTCGGCTCCAAACTGTGTTCGCTTGATGGAAACTGGTTCCCCTTTCTTGTATTTGTAAGGTCTCTTCCTTTTCTTACTGAATGCTCTACGATTTTCCTCTCAAATCTTCAGTATGTTCTTCTTAGCGCCCTTCCTAATTTCCTCACGATTTTCCATCACATAACTCTTTGCTTCTTCTTCAAGAATCTTTCTCACTTCAAGGTCTTCTTTGTTCCTCATTTCCACTCCTACCAGCAATTCAAAAGGTGACCACTTTGTGCTAGGAGGAACTGTACTATTTAGTATCCTTTGCACCAAATCTACGTGCTTATACCATTTAGTCGGATCATCAAGTGATAATTTTGATAACACAGGTACGAGGGTCTTATGGATTTTTTCGATTTGGCCGTTTCCACGGGGAACACCAGCAGTGATTTGAAGATGCTCTATGCCTTCTTCGAGACAATAAGCATTAAATTCTTTTGATACGAAGGCACTACCTCTATCGGTGATTATTCTTGTTGGGTTTCCAAAGTTTTTTTGCTGCAATTTCAACTTGTACAGTGCGTTTTTGGCTGTAGTAGACTTTACTGGGTACAACCATGCAAACTTAGTAAAAGCTTCGACAACAGTGAAAATGTGGTTGTAATTTTTGTTGGTGGATGGGAGGGGACAAATAAAGTCGGCATGGTAGGTACTTAACGCTACCTCCCCCTTCGGAATAGGTTTTAAAAACCCTACTCGCTTTCCCGATTTCTTGTTTAACAAAATGCATTTGACGCAGTTCTGTATCACAGATTCAATGTCCTTACGGAGGCCTGGTATAAAAAACTCTCGCTTAACGATTTCCTCAGTT
This sequence comes from Macrothele yani, assembly GCA_039090855.1. Classification (NCBI taxonomy): domain Eukaryota; kingdom Metazoa; phylum Arthropoda; class Arachnida; order Araneae; family Macrothelidae; genus Macrothele; species Macrothele yani. The sequence goes on along the minus strand of CM076992.1, from coordinate 54,487,286 downwards.
TTTCGCTACCGAAAAATGACCCTTTTAGTGTTCATTTTTGATGAATTCTAATTGCGTGGCCCTCGGAACAACAATTAAGTCTCGACCATTTTCATATTTGTAAAGTATATTGTGCTTAACAAAATAATCCGTCAACACCATTCTCTAGTAACTTTCTCACAGTGGTAATACACTCTTCTTCCAACTTCGCGGCTGTTATTCTTGGCGTGATATCTGCATCAGATATAATCATGACGGGGTATCTACTCAGTGCGTCAACACGTTTCATTTGCTCACCCGGTCGATGTACAATCTCGTACCAAAAGTCCTCTAAAAATAAAGCCCATCGTGCTATCTGGTTACTAGATCTTTTTTGTCCATAGTTTTTTGAAACGCTGAACAGTAGGACGGTGCAAAAAAAAAAAAATGATTCTCAAACGTCCTAGTGTTTAAAAATTGCAGTTGGTGTTAAGTATGCCACAGCTTAAATCGTTTTTGAATCGGAGAATATTTTCCGTCTGCGCTTTTACATGAAAATTTCGATTTTTAGCCAAAAGTCGAAATTTTTAATTAGAAGCAAATGCGTCTCACTTTCGCAGGTTTTTTATTTATAGACCTGAGGTAAGTATAATAAGACTATAAAAATGTTTGATCTCGTCATAGAAGACCCCTGGGCTCAGGGGTGTAAAGTTCATTTCGTTGGGAAACCAATCAATTTATGTCTGATTCGGGGACTGTTTCAGACAGGAACATGCTGCATTCTTAGCATTGCAACGATTTCATTTGCGGCTCATCGCTACTGAAAAATATCCAGGACTTGCCACGCGGAGACGGCCGCAATGGAGTTTTCCCCATGCTCGCCTAACCACCCGACCATATGTGGGCATGGGGTAATTTCCACCTATTTCATGTGTTTTGGCTTCTATGGCTTGAAGTGTGCCTTCGTTTCAAATATAGGCATTTTTGTTCTGTCCTTTAGTCTTGCTCTTACATGCCCATCGCGAGCTAGTGGCCCATATGCTTTATTCTATGTTTGCGTCATCTCCTGAACAGTTCGCGGTTCCACTGCCTGTGTATGGCACAGTAGGTGACTTAATCCATTATCAGGGACGGGAGATGTTATTTTGCAGTTCTTCGTCTGAGATATCCATCGTCACTGCAGACTCAGTGATAACTTCAGCATTCTAATCAATCAAATTGAAGTAACTCTATGCCTTAAAATTCAGTTTAAGCAGTGAGAACATCCTGATCCCGTCGGACGTGGTTTTCCTTTTGGCAGGGATCTTCCACGCAGAATCTTGGCGGACTTAAGGGTAATCAACATAGAGCATGGACACTAGCAGGCTTTCTGGATGGGCAAAGTACCCATTATCCTGTAGAAATTTCTGAACGACAGTGGCTCCCTTCTTGAAGAGGTACTTGATGGCGTTGCAGGTTGCCCACAGGTTCCTGGGTGCATCGATCAGCGTGTGTCTGCATTTGATGGTAAACCACATTGGAGCGTACAATTTCATGATGAAAGTGGCCAAGATCTTGAGAAGGTCTGCTGGTTCCAATGCACAATCTCAAAATTAGGTTGGCTGTGGTGACCCATTGGTCATGATGCAGAGTTCCGGGACTCCTTTCCGCCAAGTCGTTGGGGAATTTCTCAGATGATACTGCTTTACACATGCGATGAAGATATTTCTAATCTGCACTGAAATGTTTAGCATCGATGTCTGGGATATCGGCCGGAATTGCTTTGAATGTGATCACAGGCAGGTTTTCACAGTCTATCAGGTTTTTGCCGACAGAACCGGAAGTTTCCCCGTCGACGGCCATCACGAGATGACGAAGTGGGAGTTAATTGTTGTGTAACTGACACACAACTCGATGAAGATGTCTTCCTACTTTTTCTTCTAAACGTCGCATAACACCAGCATGTTTCACAGTGTTCGTTGGTGCTCCGTCGCACCCAAGACAGGAAAGTTTAGTCACATCTATGTCCCTATCTTTCGTCAAATATGTCCAGATGGCCTTCGTCACATTTTCCGTCCTACCGAAAGCAGGCGTCACATGTCCCAGGCAAGTAGAGCCTAGCTCCTGAACTAGAGAAATATGTTCTTCTGTTCTCATTTTTGTGCACTTCTTTTCAGATTCTGATGTTTCCTTGTACAGTATCTTTGCGACCGTCAATTTAAAAGGCTTTGCGTCGTATTACAATAAAATAATCCGTAACAGCGTCGCATTATAGTCAAATAATGCGTATATTGTATCTACACAATGCTAAGAATGCAGTATGTGCCTGTCTGAAACAGTCCCCGAATCAGACATAAATTGATTGGTTTCCCAACAAAATGAACATTACGCCCCTGAGCCCAGGATTCTTCTTTGACGAGATGAAGCATTTTTATAGTCTTATTTTACTTACCTCAGGTCTATAAATGAAAAACCTGCGAAAGTGAGACGCATTTGCTTCTAATTAAAAATTTCGATTTTTGGCTAAAAATTCAAAACTTTGATGTAAAAGCGCAGACGGAAGATATTCTACGAATCAAAAAAGATTTAAGCTGTGGTATACTGACCACCAACCACAAGTTTTAAACACTAGGGCGTTTGAGAATCAAAAAGTTTTTTTTTTTCATTCCACCCTACTGAACAGTCGGTCACAATCTTGAACTTCTCCTTTTCTTCTTCTTTTCCTTTCCACTTTCAGAAACACTGATTTCTGAGTGTTCAGAATTTCCATTTGCATAGGTTTGCAATTTTCTCAAAGTTGACTATCCACTTGTCAATTGAAAAGTTTGAGTCACCATTATACTCCCGAATAGAATCTTCGACGAGAATTTAGAAAAAGTACCCGATCCGAATCCCGATTTAATTAGAGGCTCACCAATCCTCTTAACATTAGCTGTTTGGGATTCCCCCTGGTTATCAACATCTTCGCACTCGCTCTCATCGGACCGGGGATTTTTGGTCAGCAATTTCAAATTTACTAAGCTACTCAGGTTTCTTATTGCTATCTCTTCGGGAGTTCCTTCGTAAATCAATCCCAAAATATTACACATTGTAACCAATTATGTTGCTGAGAAATTATCAGAAATACAATGTAACTTGATCTTATATGCTTCACTATCAGTTTCAAATTCAAAGCCAGAAAATTCCCACAGCCACTTTTTGTTCAAGCGGTCGCCCTCAACTTCAAAGATCAATTTATGTAGTGCTTTAATAGATTTGACAAGTAAAGTTTTTAAATTTGTCATAAAACTAGGAATATCCTCAAGTTTTTGTATATCCATCGTGAAAAGATTCTATTTACTTACCTTACACTCCTTGCGCAGTAATCCGACAATATGAAAACGCGAACTCACTTTGAAGGTTTTGTCACGCCACAACGGGCCGCCACTTTCCGGTCACATCCGGACTTCTGGCACCATAAATGTAGGATATGCGTTGGTGAGTTCGTTAAAGAGGGAAGTGACTCCAATCCAATGCAGGACTAACTTCTTTCGTAAGGACTAAAATAACATTTAATGAAGTTAGCAGTAATACAGGCGTCGTTGAATTTAAGGGGATGAAACATAAACAAACATCGTCTTTCGGCACACTTCCTTTAACTCGCGCACACAACAAATCTTAACTTCGTCTCTTCGTCGTATCTCCGGCTGAACTGGATCATCTACTAGTCTTCGTGGGGAAAGGAGGCGAGCTGCGCCTCGCGCGGTATCGCTGGGACATCTATCGGCAACAGTTCAAAGAAAGTTTCAAAAGTCAAAAAGTTTATAGGAAAAATCCGACATGTATGTATGTATTCAGTCATTCTCTAGAGCAACCGCTCAACCATGTTCTAGTATATTCGTTGTTTAAATAAATATTTGTTTACTCATTTTTGTGCTGGTGTATTTCCGAGCAACAATGCTTTCTAGTCGAATTAAATTGCAGTACACCATACGTTATTACAATTCTTTCACAGTGAATCCTTTTAGGGATATCAACTGTTCGATTAATGTTAACTCATTCATACTGTTAAACTTGTTTATGGGCTTTAGCTGTCATGTCGGCATCGGATCAGTTTAAACAGTAGCAATTGGCCTTGCTTCTATGGTATTGTGCAGTAGTTTGAAAAATGCTATTAAAGCAAAGATCAAATGAGGTATCTGAAATATTGACATACGTTGTCTTGCTTCGGGTTTTATTTGAGCAAATAGTCAAGCTGTTGTATGGTTCTACTAAACGGTGCCTGTAATATACTTCTCTTTGCAGAGCTATGGAAGATATAATGAATTATACAAATACCTTTATGGACAGATGTGCTGAGTCGAATGAAACAGAAATCTACAAATACATGACAGCTGGATCAATGGAGATAATTTCTGATCTTTGCACTCCTGGATCTTCTATTCGAGCAGGTAAGTATATTTGTGAACTCTATAATGACTTTGATTTAATCTGATAATTGAATATTTCTCCAACATAATATTTGAGAAACAGGAATATACACTTCATGGGAAATCAAAAGGTTTTTCTGTACATGGTATTGCCAATATTTTGAGACACTACTTGTTAAAGTTTTTCAGTATTAAGTCATCACTACGCTAATACCTAGTGACATCAGTGATAAATCTAAAGCTCTTTAAGTAGCCGCTGTAAAAGTAACGTGTCTCTGGTAGGTTGCTATTGTTCTACAACTACGCATTAATTGCTGGCCGTGATATTTTGGTGTACCTGAACCAAATGGTACACCGGCCTCTCAAAGAATTAAATCTGTATACGTAAAATATTTCTACTCTCCCCAAACAGAAGTGCTCACATAATTGACCGGTTTTACGAAAGCTACGGCAAAACAATTCTTTCCACCCCTCTCTCATCTCAGCAGTACCGACCATAAAACTTTCAGAAGTCATAAGCGTTCGTTTCTAGTCCTTTATATACTCTGCTCCACGACCCAAGGCATGATGGGGATGGGCTAGTTTTCTTGACACGGGCATCATTACACTGTTAAGCGAAAAGTGCTCAAGTTTCTCATTTCTTTGGTTCGTCACCATTGTTATAGCCCTTTTAGCAGGTAGTCAGTCAAAAAGGAATAGTGTTAAGCATCCCTCTAAATAATCACTTTGAATAACAAAGCTAAGGGGAATGAATGATAAGCTGGATCACTTGTTCCAGCCGCTTTCTGCCTATTTCTTAGACAGCGAATATATTCATTCGAGGTGATTTCGACCTATCTTGCTAACCCCCAGTTAATTCGTTCTAGCTGTTTAAAGCAATACAAAGTATAGACACTTTTGCAAATATGTTGTCAACAGAAGTGTGAACTTACGCTTTCTGGTGGCAAAATTGCGTTTGCAAAAAATTGGGAAAATGCACAGTCGAGTCACATCATTGTGACCACCTCCTACTTTTGACGTCAACAGCGCGTAGCCAATGGAAGAAGGCACGTGTCGTGAGCTAGCTTGGATGTTATATGAGGTGTGCTTTAGGCAATATGAAAACATATGAATCGTTGCTGTCATGGATATAAGAAGTGATTTTTCAGATTTGCAAAAAGGGACGATTAAAGGCTTTCGGGCCAAGGGTGGCAGTAATTCTGTAATAGCGCAGTTTGTGAACTGTTCGCGTGCTGCTGTGGTTAAAGTGTATCGTGATTGGAGAAAGAGTACTTTTGCGAATAAACGATGTGGAAACTGCGGAGCACCACGTGCCATTGATGTGAGAGGTGAATGTCGGCTTCGAAGGTGCGTGAGGGCCGATCGACATGCTACAGTGGAGCAACTCATTGGCCGAATGAAACAGGGGCTACCGGAAAGGTGTATGAAACGACAATTCAACGAACCATGCTGCGTACGGTCACTGCACCTATGTTGACTAAGGTGCATCGGTAGAAAAGGCTTACATTTGCACGGCAGTATCGGAATTGGACCTCCGCTGACTGGCAAAGGATTGCCTTCTCCGATGAGTCACGTTTTCTGCTTTATCGAACGGATGAACGTTGGCGTATAAGGCTAGAAACACCGGAGAACAAACAATCTTCAACCATTATTGGCAGAACACAAGATGGTGGGGGTAGCGTTATGGTCTGGGGAATGTTTTCGTGGCATTTTCTGGGTCCACTCATACCTGTGGAAGGCATTATGGACCAAATTCGTTATGAATCCATCCTTGCAGACCACGTACACCCATACATGCTTATTGTCTTCCCTGGGTCAGATCGGATCATCCAGAACGACAATGTCACGTGTCACACAGCTAGAAATGTCCGAGAGTGGTTGGAAGAGCACGACGAAGACTTCAAAGCACTTCCCTGGTCTTCTTCCCAGACTTAAACCCAATTGAGCATTTGTGCGACCCCCTGGATCGCGTTGTTCGCTCTATGAATCCTCCACCACGCACCCTCCACCAACTGTCAAATACACTGCAGACATCATGGCTCCACATACCTGAGAACACCTTCCTGAATGTTACTGAACCACTCCCAGCCCGTCTAGCTGCTATCCGCGCTGCACACGGCGGTTACTCTGGATATTAGCTGGTAGTCACAATAATGTGATTCGACCGTGTATAAATGCAATGTCTTTTTTCCACATGAGCTATCTAACGCAAATATTTTTTTCCAATCGGAATTTTTCAAGCTGAGATATCGTGAAGAGTACATATACACTATATGGACAAATTGACAAAAGTCACCGGACATCCCTTCAAAAGCAAATGAACGGATCCTCTGCGTTGTTAAGATGCGCGGTACAGCTGCAAACGGCATAAAAACAAGCCTGCAGCTGACCGCGATCATATCGCACTGTGAGGTTGAGTGAAAATGTAGCGGCGGGAGAGAACTGACTTTGAGAAAGGAAAGATTGTTGGGTGTTATATTAGTACGTTGTCCATAAGAGAAACCGAGAGGCGTTTAAACATAGCCAAGTCAACTGTTTTGGATGTACTGAATAAGCGCAAGACACATGGCGTGCCTGAAGCAGCAAAACGTACCGGCAGACCACAGAAAATTAGTGATAGACGACGTCGAAGCCTCAGGAGAGTCGTTACAGCTAATCGACGGAGTAATGCACAAGACTTCAGTGTGCAGGTGAGTAAAAAATCCTGGAACCTAGGTATGTACACGTACCATTCGCAGATAACTTCATTCCATGGGTTATCGTGGTCGTGCGACTGCTCATAAGCCTTTTTATCGTGTACCGTAGATCAACGGAAGCGGGTCCTATGGACTGATGAATCCAGATACACGATCTATCAGTCTGATGGCCGTGTGTGGGTATGACGGCAGCTGGGGAAACGCTATTTACCACAGTGCACTATTCTTACGGTCAAGTTTGGAGCTGGCAGTGTACTCATCTGGGGAGGTTTTTCGTGGCATGGTCCCGGCCCATTGGTTACCGTGGACATACCTGTTAACCAGCTACTCCTACCTCGATATTCTGGACAATTATGCTCTACCAACTCTGTGGCAATACTATGAAACCGAGCCTTGCTGATACCAGCAGGATAATGCACCAAGCCATAAAGCAAGGACTGTTATGGCGTGGTTTGATGATAAGTGCATATCGTGTGTGGACTGGCCAGCACAGAGCCCTAATCTTAATCATATAGAGCACCTATGGGATGAATTAGAGGGCCACATAAGAAGTTTGGAACCAAGGCCTAATACTAAGCAACAGTTAGCGGCAGCATTATGTACTGAATGGAAGCGCATACCTATCGCTGCATTCCAAAACCTTGTGGAAAGCATGTCTGGAAGGGTCAGTGCATGCATTAAGGCCAAAGGTGGACCGACACCGTACCAATGTATGTCAATAAATGCTATGTTGTGTTTCTCTTCTAGGTGTCCAATGACCTTTGTCAATATAGTGTATATATACAGTCGAGTCACATTATTGTGACCACCTCCTACTTTTTACATCAACAGCGCGTAGCCGATGAAAGAAGGCACGTGTCGTGAGCTGGCTTAGAGGGTATATAAGGTGTTGTCATTAGATAAAAGGAGCGATTCATCATATTTGCAAAAAGGAATGATAAAATGCTTTCGGGCCAAAGGTTGCAGTATTTCTGTAAAAGCGGAGTTTGTGAACTGTTCGCGTACTGATTGGAGAAATGGTGGCATTGCAAATAAGCGAAGTGGAAACTGCGGAGCACCACGTGCCATTCATGTGAAAGGTGAACTTCGGCTTCGAAGGTGCGTGAGGGGCGATCCACACGCTACAGGGAAGCAACTTACTAGCCGAATGAACCAGGGGGCTACCGGAAGTGTGTCTGAAACGTCGGTTCAGCGAACCCTGCTGCATATGGGGCTTCGATGCAGACGCATGATCACTGCACCTATGCTAACGAAGGTGCATCTGCAGCAAAGGCTTACGTTTGCACTGCAGTATCGGAATTGGACCTCCGCTGATTGGCAAAAAATTGCCTTCTCCAATGAGTTACGTTTTCTGCTTCATTGAACCCTTCCGCAACTTAAAGCGAACTTATCTTATCTAGTACTTAAATTTACCATATCCAGTGGCGTTGATGCTTCAAAATGGCACATTTTTTAGAAATTTGTGTGGCTTTAAATGCGTTTGAACGCACCGTCATGAAAAACGTAATTGAAAATGGAATGACTTCTATGTATAAGTTATTGCAAATATGTGATATGAAGAAAGAGAAAATGCAGCTTTAAAACTTTTTCTTCGCTTCTAAAATTAGAAGAAAACGTTGCTCTCCCATAGAAACGTGTTGCATTGCAGGAACACAAAATCTCCCAATACTTTCCATCATTCAAAGCAAAAACCGTATACAGAAAAACAAATCTTTCTTACTAGTATTGTTGATTTTTATGGCTGAATTTCATGTCAAAAAAAAAAAAAAACAGTCAGCATCCCTTTCTCTTGACCGTACTTTTAAAGTTACAATCACTAAATTCGTCTTATAGAAGACACCCTAAACTTAGAAGAAAAACATGGCAACTCTGATAAAATTTACTACTTCCTGTCCATGTAGATTCTCAACACTTTCAAACTTAGCGTTTAACAAGAAAGTTGACACCAAATTTTCGGGTGTAATAAGCACGTCTTTTGAATCCGTTCAGACACAAATTAAATTTATCAAAGCTATTCAAAATCAATGGAACCGGTATGGAAAACAATAGATCTGACCAAAGAAAGAAGATTTTCAATCGGGTTTTTAATCCCTCAGATAGCCGCCCCGGTGGCGCAGTGTTCTAAGGCGCTGGCCTCTGATCATTCGTCCGAAAGGGGTCCGGGTTCGAATCCCGGTGAGGCATGGATGTTGTGTTTGTCTAACGGCACTGGCTCTCTCCCTTCCCTGGAACCAGTGACCCTAAATTAGGGACGGGCGACTGCTTATAGCCCATTGAGTTGCTCACGGTGGTCGTTAAACCTCCAATCAAAAAAAAAAAAAAATCCCTCAGATATTGCTATAAACGGAATCGTGAGCTTACGAACTCTTAGAAACAGAGATATCGACAAAAATAAGATGTGACTTTACGTACCCTGGTGGGAAAACCATGCATTATTTTAGGAAGAAAGTATTCTCAAAAGGTTTATCCGTATAAGCGGTATCGGTCGAAGAAAAAAATTAGTCCAGTTTTCAGTAACACAGATTTTGCAACAAATACTTCAGAAGCAGAAATTAACAAATATGACCCCTGGTGGCTAAACCATTCTTTGCCAAACATTAGAAATTATGTGAAAAATATTTTCCATCAGGTCTTGTATGCGATACAGAAAGAATTTTTCAAATCAGAGCTTTAGAGCAGAAATAACGCAGAAAACGAAATTTACCTTTGTGCTCCCTAGTGGAAAGTGTATGATTTACTTGAAAATTTTGAATTTATAGGAAAAACATTTCGCATCGGAAACACTATCCAACAAAGGAATTTTTCAAATCGTACTCTTAGAAGTAGAGATATTGACAAAAATAGGATATACATCGACACCCCCTGGCGTAGAAACCATGCATTTTTTCAAGAAGAAAATGTTCCTAAAAAGTTTGTCGACATGAGTAGTATCGGTCAACAAACAACGTTTTTTCAATCGAAAATTTAGAAGCTCATATTTTGCTGCAAATACAACAGAAGCGGAAATTAAGATTTACCCCCCTGGTGGCCAAACTATTTTTTTACAAAAATTAGAAATTATTTGCAAACGATTTCCCATCAGGAGCTGTATCCGGTGCAGAAAGAAGTTTTCAAATCGGAGATTTAGAAGCAGAGATATAGGGGAAACGCAATTTACCGCTACTCCTCCTAGCGGAGAGTCTATGAATTACTGGAAAATTTTGAAGTTATATGTAAAATATGCTACACGGAAAACACTATCCAACAAAGAAAGAATTTTTCAAATCGGACTCCTAGAAGTAGAGATATTGACAAAAATAAGATGTACATCTACGCCCCCTGGCGGAGAAACTGTGGAATATTTTAAGAAGAAAATATTCCGAAAAGGTTTATCAATGTGACTGGCATCAGTCCACAAAATAATTTTTTCAATCGATATTTTAGAAGCTACGATTTTATGGCAAATACATCAGAAGCAAAAATTAACACTTACGCCCCTGGTGGCCAAAGTATTCTTTACCAAAAATTTGAAATTATATGCAAAAGATTTTCCATCAGGAGATGTATCCGCTGAAGAAATATTTTTTCAAATCGGAGTTTTAGAAGAAGAGTTATCGGGGAAAATGTAATTTACTTTTACGACCCCTAGCGAAAAATCTATGCGTAATTTGAAAAAGTAACTATATCTAAAATACTCTTCGACATAAATGAAATCGAAAGATATAATTTTTTTCAATCGGATGTTTAGAAGCAAATATGTGGAATAAAAGGTATTTTGGAATTCGACATCATCTGCATTTACGCCCTCTACCGGCGAAATTGTACATCGTAAAAAAAAACGAAATAAGGGATCATCATTTGCATATTTCAAGCTTCCCAACGCGGAAAGAATTTTTCAAATCGGACTAATAGTTGCTGAGATATCGTGGGTACAGACGGACGGACGGACAAACCCATAACAGAAGCACGATCTTTTTTTACAAAAGACGTGCTAAAAAGGCAAAGGTTTAGTTGTGTTGGAAATTAAAAAAAAAACAGTTACTTTTCAGATGTACTTCATCTCTTCAGCAGTCCTTAAAATATCGAGCTCAAACGACGCGTTTCAAAAGATAAAATGTGTTTACACTTGCACTTGTACTGAAGCACTATAATTTGTTTGTTTTCTGATAATGTAAATTGCATATAATATGGAAAGCACATGTGCCTTTGAATTGAATTCTAATTGTTTTCCGCAGAAGAAATGAATATGCATAACTTTCTGTTAAAAAAATTAGCAGCAAGTGCACTGAAGCAGCAAATTATTAGGAACATCCAATAACAAAGAGCCACGTGTCAATCTCCATTTCGTACACGACTATGTCGTTGAGATGGTTTTATAAACAGCTCACTGAAAGGATTGAGACGTGTATGAAGCGTAAATAGCAGAAATATGGGACATGAGCAAAACATGAGCACTTTCGGTGTCAATGTGACACCGAAAGTGCTCATGTTTTTTAAACTGTACATAGATTTTGTTTTTTAGCTGAATAAATATCATCGTGCAACAAGACGGATTTCTTGTAATACTAGAAATATGGGAAAGATTCGTGATTTAAGCTACTTCGAAAGAGGCATGAGAGTGGGATCTACACGGCAAACTTTCTCGGCTATGCAGTAACACCTGTGTCGAGGGTGTACAACGAGTGGCGCACAAACAACAAAACAAGCAGGCAAATGTCTTTCTGTGGATGGAAACGACTGGTTGATGTTCGGGGGCAATGATAGGACTGTACAAGGTAACAGACGAGTTCCATTGCGTCAACTAGCAATGTTGAGAGGAAAATCTACTCAAAAGCGTCGAGAGGAAAATTTCGGCATACACAGCACATCGCACATGGACGCCTGCTATAACAGCAGACATTTCCTACGTGTACTACTAGTCTCTGCTAAAAACAGATAGGCTGCCACAGTCTGCAGTAGGCACGGGAGCACCTAAATTGAACCCTCAAAGATTGAAAATGATCGCCTTGTCCTTTGAATGACGTTTTCAGTTAATACAATCCAATGGGCGGAACAGAGCCTGGCGCAAACAGCACAAATTGATGGCTCCCACCTGCCTGGCGTTAACTTTACAAGCTGCTGGATGATACCGCCCCGGTGGCGCAGTGGTCAAAGCGCTGACTTCTGACCGTCGGTCCGAGTGGGGCCGGGTTTAAGTCCCGGGTAAGCCATGTGTGATGCGCTTGTAGTGCGGCAATTGCTTTGTCCCTTCCCTGAAGCCAATGGCCTCACATTAGAGACGAGCGACTGCTTATAGCCCACTGATTTGCTCACTCTGGTCGTTAAGCACGGAAATAAATATCAACAAAAATAAGCTGATGGAGGCGGTGTAATGATCTGGAGTCCGCTTTCATGGCAGGCATTGCGTTCCCTAATGCATCTGGAACAGTATATGGATGCCAGGAGTTAACTTGACATTACTGCACACTAGGCACACTAGTACGTGTGCATGATGTTTCCAGATAGAGTGGGCTACTTCCAGCAAGATACTGCGCCATACCATAAGGATCACGACAGTGATTTCAAAGTGCTAAAATCACACCGGCAGCCACCAGATCTTAGCCCAACTGAACATCTGAGGCATGACATTGAGAGAGTCATTCGTAAAATAGATCCTCTTCCAATGAGCATTTGACGGAAACCATCACAACCGCTTGGCTGAACATACCTGAGGAATGGCATCAGCACCTCGTTGAATCTATGTTATATGGAATCGAGGCTGTTTTGAAGGACTAGGGCGGCCCATGATGTTGTTAGGTAGGTTTTCCTAATAGTTTTGCTACTTCAGTGTATGTCGAGAAGATTTAAAGGTTAATAACTATTGCTGTACGGGTACGTTACTTTCTCTTTCTTAACACGTCTTTTGAAAAAAAAAGGACTTGCTCATATCAGCACTATGTCCGTCCGTCCGTCCGTTCTTCTGTGGGCACCACCTATTAGAGCGATTTGAATTTTTTTTTGCATTAGAAATCCTGAACTATGCGAACGTTGATCTCAGCGGGTTTTTTTTTCGGAAATGAAGATGCTGCAGAATTCGAAGATCATTTTATTCTATATGTTTAGCGATGAGTGCCGTTTCGTTTTGGGGACAGATGATCACTGTGCTCGAATGTGGAGGTCCTCGAGTCAACGGCACAATCCCAACCTCGCTATCGAGCGCCACACCTCCCCCACTGCAGGCTTTATGGTCGAAAGAGCTATTGCCTACGATAGCCTATCAGCTCTTGTAGTGGTACGTGGATCATTGACGGGCTACGTGTGCTCCCATTCTTGGCCGGGATTCCAGGTGCGCTATTCCAGCCGGATAATGCCCGCCCGCGCACAGCTCGAGTTGCCCAGGACTGCCTACGTCATGTCCAGACACTTCCATGGCTTGCCCGCTCCCCAGACATGTCCCCTATCGAGCATGTGTAGGACCAGTTGAAACGCCAGCTGCCTCCGTGCCTCACTATCCAGGATTTGTAGCACACCGTCCAACACGTGTGGGCCAGTCCGCCGTAGAACATCAGGCGACTGTTCGCCTCCATGCCGTACTGCAACAAGTATCGCCGCAACGACGCGCTGCGATGCGCTGTTGAAGATGACCGGACTGCGTGCCACAGATCCCTGTGTAATTGTCCTGAAGCTCTGTTTTTACCATCATGTGTATCATTACGTCCATAAAATTTCAGTTTAATCCGATGCTTCCTTCTTGGTGTACAAATGTCATTGTCCGTGAGTGCATCTTTTCATTGTCCGTGAGTGTATCGTTCACATAGTTCAGGATTTCCAATGCAAAAACTACTTTTCAAATCGCTTTAATAGGTGATGCCCACGGACGGACATACTGTTGATATCAGCAAGTAGTTTTTCTTCAAAAGACGTGTATATAAGCTAAGCTCAAGAGTCAATAGGAAAACAGGTTTCAGGAGAATAAAAACCCAACAAACCCAAAGCCCAAAAAAGCAAAAGTGCGCTCGTGTATTGTGACGTGCCTGAGATAAAGGCAGATAGCAGCGAGAGCATACGTCCGCGTAGCTCAGTTAGGAGAGCGACTTATTCCGGAATGAGGGGAACCAGGTTCGATGCCCGGCGTGGACAAAAATGACGGAGAAATTTACTTCGTTATAGTATATACACTCATTGTCATAAAAATCAGGGCCCGTAGAAGGAGGCGTCGGATTGAAATAAGATTTTAGCAGTGAGATGGTACATACCAAGGACAATATCACTGCAGCAGGACGATTTTCAGCGGACATACGGTACACATTCCGGTCAGTATTAGTACCTCGTCAGACCGCCTCGTGCTTGGATACATGCGGTGATACGGTCCTGCATGGAGTCAAAGAGAAGCCGTTTGTTATCCTGGGACAGATTGGCCCACACATCTTGCAACTGACGCTCTAAATCACGAACACTGGGGCATGGAGAAAGCTGGCGTCCCATCTGGTTCCACACGTGCTCGATGGGCGAGAGATCAGGAGATCTGGAACTCCACGTAAGCGTCGAAGCATGACTTAGACAGTCCTTGGAAACCACAGCCGTGTGCGGACGGGCGTTTTCTTGTTGGAAAATGGCTCCTGTCCTCCTCACCAGGAAAGGCAGCATATGGGGCCGCAGAATCTCTTGTACGTAGCGCTGGGCTGTCAACGTTCCTCGGATCACTGCGAGAGAAGTCCTGCTGTCATACGTGACTGCTTCCCAGACCATCATGTCTGCAGTTCGGGACTTGTGCCGCTGTACAGTGAGGTTGGGATTGTAGAGCTCACCTGCGGTCCTCCACACTCTGGCACGGTGGTCGTCCATTCCTATGCAGAAACGGGATTCGTCGCTGAACACTATGCGTCGCCAGTACGCGGCCTTCCACGTTGCTCTCTGCTGACATCACTGCAATCGACGCCGACGATGGTCAGATGTTAATGGCACAAAACGTAAGGGCCGTCGAGAGTGCAGATTCGCCTCTGCCTGGCGTCTGGAAATGTTTCTGGCGGACACAAGGGTCCTTTGTACAGCCGCCACATGTCTCTGGATATTGGACAAGGACTTCGTTGCATCTCTGCGTGCCGCTCTCACGATCCCACGGTCCTCTCTGCTGATGGTGTCTCCGGGTCGTCCAGAGCCAGTCCGCCGTGTCTGGGGGCCTTCCCGTCTCTATTGCTCCCTACACGATTGCACCTTACTGTCCGACAGGCCAAATGACTGCCGATTCGGCGCGCCGGCCACCCCGACAAGCCCAAATGACTGCCGATTCATCGCGCTGGCCACCTTGACTCTCTCATCCCGACGATACGGCCTCGTAACTCCGTCAATTGCCCGTGCACACATCTACGGCGGCTCCTCGGCATGTCTATCGCTCAGGGATTTCGCCTGACTGTTACCGTGCACTTCGGCACGAATGTGGAGTCCCCGGCGCGGCGCTATATAAGTCCCAAAGATTGCGATTGCAGCACTGGTCTTGGACGCGTGGGCATGAGGAATCACATGAAACTTTAATCATTTGCATGTCTGCCTTCCCCGTAGCTATATGCCGAGTTTCGTTTTAATCGCACGTTGTTTTCTTGGTGAGCGGATTTTTATGACAATGAGTGTATGCATTGCAAACCAACGAAGGTTAATTGGAGTGTTGAATTATCATAAGCTACAAGGAAAACGGTGCGTGGGAATGCCCAAAGTGATCCAGAAGAACTATTTGAACCTTTGTGTTAAGGAAAACGCTTTAAAAAGTAAGATGTCACGCATTACATAGAACTGAGCGAAGAAGGAAGATCCTCAATAAAGACAACTAGCAGTAGGGCGAATAATTACGCAGGAAAAGGAAAATTGTTGTAAACTTACTTGCTTAGAAGAATTCAAGGGTAATTTAGCGGTAGTTTTATACACTGCTGGACAATTGCTAAGGACGGATCATAAACGGCTATATAGCGCATAAAAAAGTAAGTGTGGTTGGATGCCAAGAGAAATAAAATAATGTCAGAATGCCAGGACATTACAAGAAAGACTATTTATTGTGCTCTGAAATCCAGAAGGCTTTAGAACGTGTTCAAGGGACAAACAGGCCATTTTGTGCAGAATACGTAAACGTGAAAAAAATGCAATTACCGTCCGCAGGCGTTCCGGCGTAAGATGTCAATACGGGATATGGCCACCATGAAGGGCGATGCAAGATTCCACACGTCGTGTCATGCTCTGCATAACATTATCAAGCAGCTGTTGGGGTAATTTATCCCATTCCTCTGTCAGTGCACGGATGAGGGTGTCCTTGTTTATTGCAAGGCATTGGCGACCAGCAAGACTCCTCCCCAAAGCATCCCATACATTTTCAATGGGATTCAGATCTGGAGAACGTGCTGGCCATACGAGGCGTTGAATATCCTCGCTCTCAAGACACTCCTGGACAGCGACTGTTCGATGACATGTTGCGTTGTCGTCCATGAAAATGAATCTATCACCGACAGCACCACGGAACATGCGAGCATGAGGTAGCAGAACATCATTAATGTATCGTTGGCCAGTCATAGTCCCAGTTGGAAGCACATAGAGGAACGTACGGCCATTGATCATGATGCCAG
Source organism: Macrothele yani (assembly GCA_039090855.1). Classification (NCBI taxonomy): domain Eukaryota; kingdom Metazoa; phylum Arthropoda; class Arachnida; order Araneae; family Macrothelidae; genus Macrothele; species Macrothele yani. The sequence continues at coordinate 54,470,678 of CM076992.1, read as the reverse complement.
CCCATACCATGACACTACATGTCGGATATCGGTCCCTTTCCTGTATGTTTGCTGGACAATATGCAGTACCACTATCACGCCAGATCAGTTGTCGTCCACAATCAGACGATAGACTGTATCTACTCTCACCTGAGAAGAGGACAGCAGACCAGTCGTTATCAGTCCAATTGCGATGTTGATGGCACCATTGCAAACGGGCGGTACGGTGACGTCTGGGCAATGGGATGCACACAACAGGACGGCGGGCGTATAGTCCTTCTTCATGCAAACGTCTGGCGGTAGTTTTTCGGGAGATCCGCTTGCCAGTAGCAGCCATAAACTGATTTGCTACCTCACTAACTGTGCTGCGCCGATGTCTTTTTGTTGATAGCACTATGTACCTATCTTCTGCAGGTGACGTACTGCGAACACGACCTCCCCCGTGACGTTTGCTACACTCTCCATTTGTTTGAAATGATTTCCAAAGCCTTGAAACAACACTGTGGCTGACGTCGAACTCCCTGGCAACATCTGTTATTTTTCGCCCTTCTTCAATCTTGCCAATAATACGTCCACGCGTAAAATCATCTAGGTGATGTCGGGAAGACATACTGAAAATTGCAAGTTCGTCAATTGATTCTTTCCCTTTCAACTTTGCGTTTGAACAACAACGGTCAATACGCGTCAAATCCTTTATCTCTCTTATCAGCGCTATGACGTCACGAACAAGTTCGGCAATCCAAAATTTGCATACGCACAACACGTCTTACTGTATCCCGCACTTATGCTAATTTCCACATTTTCCTGCCTTCAATTTTATGGTTGCTATCGTTGCTATTGTCATCCGTCCTTAGCAATTGTCCGGCAGTGTATGTTCTAGATATGTACATTGCAATCAATTATATATATACATTTAATATTCAGTATCTAAATAAGGTAGATGTAACTAATACGTAGCACGTTGTGCTCAAACTTTTCTGTTCTTAGATTATTTAGGTGACGCACCATGTTTTAATAAAGCTCAGCCTGAAATCCAAGACTGCGCTGCCGTTTTCCTGACTGATATGACAGTAATGGACGATAAGGGAAACAGAAAAATTTGCTGGTAAGAATATTTCATTTATGTTCTATTCTAAGCAGTAATTTTTGGTTAATTGTTACCCAAAATAGCACTCCCTGTTCTCTTACTTTTCTTTTGATCTTTTTCAGTGCGTTTTGCAATAACGTTATGCAACTGCTATCTAACTCGTGATTATCATATAATACTCATTTTTGTGCGTCTCTGTACCATACGTAAGCACTGGAAGGATGCATTGATCAAACACTTTTCTTTTAAGACATAATGGCATATTGCTCTTGAAAATTATGCTGTTTCTTCCAAAAGCTCTCCAGGCAAGTTTTGTACCCCGATTAATTTCTTCATCAATGTGACCCTCACTTGATATCTGCTGTCCAAGATAAACGTAGGTGTCTGTTATCTCCAGCTTTTCTCCATCAATCGATAAATCTTCATTTCTTGTAAAAGCATTGTACATCACTTTTGTCTTCTGAAAGTTCATTTTTAATCCCACTTCTTTACTCTTGTCAGCAAGTTCCTGGATCATACTCTGCAGCTCTGATGGAGTAGTTGCAAAAATGACTACGTCATCAGCAAAACGAAGGTGGGTTACATAATCTCCATTAACCTTTATCCCTTTGTTTTCCCAGTTCAGTGATTGAAAGACATTTTCCAATGTGGCATTAAGGAGCTTCGGAGATATGGTGTCCCCTTGTCTCACTCCGTTTCCAATTTTTATGTGTGTTGTATTTTCAAACAGCTGAATATTTTGCACTTGCATTTTCATAGATGTTATTAATAATATTAATGTACGCATCTTCAATACCGCAGGATTTCAGAGCCATTGTAACTGCTGATGGTTTTACAGAATCAAAGGCTTTTTCATAATCGATAAAAGCCATGCACAATGAAAGTTCATATTCCCTCGCTCTTTCAATTAGTTCTCTCAGTACGTGGATATAATCTACTGTGCTGTAGCCAATCCTGAATCCAGCTTGTTCTCTCGGTTGAGCCATGTCCAGTGTTACCTTCAAGCGGTGTGAAAGAACTTTAGTGAAGATTTTATAAACCACTGATAGGAGGCTGATAGGTCTGTAATTCCCGAGATCCTCAATGTCACCTTTGTTATGTAGCAGGATCATTGTAGCGGTGTTCCAATTCTCAGGAATCTTCCCTTCATTAAGGCATCGAGTGAAAATTTGGGCGAGTACTGTTTCGATTTCTCCACTTGCTTCTTGTATGATGTCTACAGTAATTTCATCTTCTCCTGGAGCTTTTCCCCGCTTCATGTTCTTGATTGCATGTGCAACTTCTGCTGGAAGGACTGGAAGAACTCTGGTACCTTTCATGATGCCTGGGGTACATGTATCATCCCATTCATATAATTTGGAGTAGAAATCTTTCACTCTTGTCAAAATTTCGCCTCTATTTCTTGTTACAGAACCATCTTCTTTTCTCAGTGCCATAATCTGTTTTCTTCCCTTACTGAGATGTCCCTTTGCTATCTTTAGGCTTTGGTTGTTTTCAATTGCTTTCCTTACTAGTTCACAGTTGAATTTCCTTACGTCTTCAGTGATACTTTTTCGTACTGTATTGCATAGCTCTATATATTCCACTTTGGAAGTCACATCTTTACTTGTCCTCATCTCTCTTCTTTTTTGCATCAACATTTTGGTTTTTCCTGATAATTTGTTCACATGCAACTTGTTCTTAGACCCAGCTAATTTTGTTGCTGTTTCCATGGTGTTTTTTAAGGTTGGTTATGTCAATAGATTTTGTTTGTCTTATGAGCTTGCTACGTTCAAGTTTAGTGTTGAGGTGCATCTTACATCTCACCAATCTATGGTCACTACCCGTGTTGAACTTGTTTAGCACACTGCAGTCTTCTATGACGAATTTTTTGTTGCACATAATAAAATCAATTTCACTTGTCGTCCCATTTGGATGTCTCCGTGTCCATTTCCTGTGTGGCTTTTCCTTGAAAAAGGAATTCAAGATGAAAAACCCTTCTGCCTCTGCAAACTCAACGAGAGTATTTCCACGCTAGTTTCTGTTGCCGTGACCGAATTTACCTACTGAAGTTTCATTCTGTTGCCGTTGCCCTATTTTTGCATTGAAATCTCCCATAATTATTTTCAAGTGCTGCTTACCTTTATTATTTAGATGACGAATTTCCTCATAAAATTCTTCAATTTCTTCTTCAGCATGACTTGTGGTGGGTGCATAAGTTTGAATAATCTGAGCCTGGTATCTTTTCGAGAGTTGAATAACGAGTCGTGCAGCTCTGTCAGAGGAACTTTCAACTTCTACAACTTTATCCTTCAGTTTCTTGTTTATTATGAATCCAACACCACTAGTTCTTCCAGTATCTGTCCCACGATAGTAGAAGAGATGTCCACTTTTCAGTTCGATGATATCTTCTCCTTTTCTCCTTACCTCACTTAGGCCGACGATGTCCCACTTGATCCTTAGTAGTTCCTCTTCCAATTCAAGAAGCCTTGAATCAGAAGATAGGGTGCGTCCATTATACGTAGCCAAGGTCAGCATCAGATGGAATCTTAGTCCGGTCCTCCGGGGATTCTTAACACCCTCTGCCTTCAAGTCGCACTGGCCGCTGCCTTGGCCAGGTACATTCCAGTTGCCGGAGACTGAGGGCCAAGATTTAAGTTGCGGAGTCGTTTTGGAGGGGTTTGGCCATAACTCACCACGCTGGCCAAGCGGGTTGGTGAGTGTGTGATAGCATTTCCTCTAATCCCGATGGTATAGTTATACCGCTATTGGCGGTCGTCAGAGTCCCTTTAGTGGGAACAGGATGCACCACGAGAAGGCGGGGTTGACATTTGTCAAGGACAGGCTGTGATGTTACGCATCACCTGACCTTACATCCCGCTTGCCATATATATGCACTTTTATTTCCTTTTCCGGAAATCCGATTGAGAAAATTTCTTTTGGTAAGATACCACGTATCACGGAAAACCATTTTATGAGTACCTCCTGCTTACAATAATGCACGCTTGTTTCCTCAAGAGGGAGTATATGTATATATAAACTGTTTCCTTGCTATATCTGCTTCTAAAAGTCATATGTAAAGAACTCGTTTTTCATCGCATGGCTGCTATTATGAAGATGATTGCGTATATTTCCTATTTTTTCATAATGCAGAATTCTGCCGCTAGGGAAATCAACGTACACGTGATTTCGCAACAGGATCTCCACTTCTGAAAATCCGATTGAAAAATCCTTTCGTAGGAGGTTTTTTTTACTATGAAGGGAATTTTTCTTCCGTTTCCTTCGAATATTGCACAGTTTTCCCTGGAGTTATATTGTTTTTCCGCCATTTCTCCGCTTCCAAATGTTCGAACTGAAAAATTATTGTTTTGTTTTGTGTTTCGGGGTTTAACGACCACCGTGAGCAACTCTAAAATTGTGCGAAAGAGCAAGTGTATTCTATTTATGAACAGTCGCCCTTCCCAACTTTAGGGTCATTGCTTCCAGGAAAGAGAGAGTGCTAGCGCCTTTATAAATGCAGCACTTATGCACTAAGCACGGCTCGAACTCGGGCCTATTTTAGACGAACGGCCACAAGCCAGCACTTGGACCACTGAGCTACCGGGCGGGAAATTCTTTTTGCCTCGGATATTTACCACTATGAGTACGATTTCTGATTTTTGACAACGTACATTTCCGGACATATTATGGGTTAGTTTTTTCTACTTGTAATGTAAATGTTTCTTGATCCTAGAATTCCAGTTGAAAGAATTGTTTTTGTACAGGGTACCCATTCGCCCAGAGAAGCACGATCCACCCTGTATTTTTTTTTCGCTGATTTAGAAAAACTTTAGCTTAAAATTTTCTTTTTTGGTTTGGAAAGCTTTCACATGGGAAGCGTTTCATACACTTTTTATTTTTTCATAATGCACAGTTTTGCTGCTAAGGGTTGGAATGGCATATTTGCATTCGATGTTACAGCTTCGCTCCCAAAATATCGATTGATGGAATGTTTCATGCATAGGATAACAATCACCATGAAAAAGATCTGCATGCGTGAACTGCTTCTAATGACACATATGAAGCAGTTCACGCATGCAGATCACTGATATACTCTAAATTAACTACCATTTTTAGCTGTCTTAATGTAAATTTCGAGTTTGTTCTCGTTTAGCGTTTCAACCTTAAAGTTACATTCTCTCACTCACTGAATGTTATCTGGCAACAGTCTTGAGGTCAAGGGTGAATGACGTATGCATGGCTGACACGCAAGATTGCTGCATATTCGTACAACGTGTTAAGCTAGCAGTTGTGTGTGGTGCGTTAGCGGTAGTCGTTGAAGCTGTCTTAATCTGTAAGCGTTATTATCATGCAGATAGCGTCTGACGATGTGTGGTATAGTATTTGTGGAAGCTGAATTACACTGAAGGGGTCTGTTCTTGAAGTTTGTGTGTTCGAGTGCAGGGACGTCGCCAAGGAAGTGCGAGGGTGGGCTTGAGCCCACCCTAAAATTTGTCTTGCCCACCCTGCCACCCACCCAGTTCAAAACGTGCCTTGTGTTTTATATCGTTTTCAATGTATTTAACTTTAAAATATAATTTGGACTTTCCAAGTAATAAGTCTTGTGTTTTATATCATGTAGCCCAACGTATTTCTCCCTAGAATGTGCGTTGTTTTTTTTATCAGGATAGCATCCTTAGGGCCATTAAAATTCCATTGTTCTCCACCCTTCCAATTCCTTAGGTTTAAGGCTCTTTTTCATGCATGTATGGCCATGAGCTAATGAGGAGGGTGGATAAGAATTCACTGAGGGAGTCACTACTAATTGCTCTGCTGTTTGTTTTCTTTACAAAACACGGGATTTCTACACGGGAAGTGGAGTCTACACCAGCGCTCTTAAAACTGCCCAGGGAGAGTGAAACTGCAGTGCAAGGCAAAGTCGCTGGCTTGAAGGAAGGAAGTTAGGGAGGGAGGAGGTATTGTGTCAGCGTGGCACGACGTTAAAACTTGATTAAGATAAAAAACGACATTTTCCTTTAAAATTTTCAAGTACAGTACTATATGTTCATAAGCAAAAATGCGAGATTTTGAAAAGCAATTTAAGACTGCACTCGCAGCAAGAAAAAAATCGAAGGCGACATTCTAGTAACACTTGTATCTTACACCAGTGGCATAACTAGTCATATCCGCGTGAGCGTGTGTGTTCAGGTGGAGGGGGCAAGGATTGCACGAATTTCTTTGTAGTGGGTAGTGAAAAGCATTTAAAATTAGTCCTTTCAGTGTTTCGTAAAAAAGAAAAAAAAATGCTATCAAGCTTGCCCCAGCAAAAATAATGCTCGCCCATCCTCATTTCGAAGCCTAGCGACGTCCCTGTTGGAATGAAGTTATAATGAATCATTAATGCTGTTAAGAATTAGTTCTTCACGAGTATTAGATATCGAGTTGAGTGCCTATGAGGTATTGATGGAATAAAAAACAACTGTAAGTAACTTTTCTTGAGTCTTGAGTGACTTCTGTTTCACTAAAAGTGAGCGAATAAGAAAAAAAAACTTTACGCAGCGTTTCCTAAGCTACACATATGCTCCTTTTAAATATTGAAGAACACTGAAAGCACAGTTTTTGTACTAGGGGCACAAGTATTCATATATGCTTGCAACGAAATTTCCATTTTTGAAAGTCCAACCGAAACTTCTTTTTAGCCTGGGATAGATTTCTTTGTAAATAACATTTTTTGTTAATTTTCCGCTATTGTAATTCCGGTTTTTTGGTAGGGCTGAAAATGGATATTTCTGTTTGCAAAGGTTTCTCTGCTTCTGAAGGACCGATTTAAAGCATTTCTTGCATGGGTCTGCTTTCTCGAAAATGACGAACAATTGTTATAACAAACATATTTATAAAACAAAATTCAAGATGGCGGCGGAGAGTGAAGCATGTGTTAACGAGCTCTTATGCTTTCTTCAAAATAATTTGCAAACTAACTCTCACAATCACCTTATAAGTGTTTGTACGCACTTCTATAGTGAAGTGATGGTGAGATTGGCTAAGACATCTTGTTTGAAACCCTACCCGTTGAGTACGCATCAAAAATTGTTAACCGGTACAGAAGTGCCATGAAACCCAGAGCTGTGAGGATATTTTAAGTGCCATGACAGATTCCAACTTCAATGGTAAGCTAACAACATTCTATGCTTTGCACCTAAATGTCATCTCACCTCCCATGAGTACATCAGAGATCCTATACTCTCTCCAGGCCGAAATCCGTGAAATTAAAACCCATATTGCAAGTTCTCAAAACCTAATTGTTATTACTAAGGATGTATCCGTTCGAAAGTTTCTTTAGAATCGTCACCAAGCATCTGAGTTCTACGCAAGGCAAGACGAACAACAGTACCCCCTTCTCCCTTAATGACTGGACAGAGCAGCAGCATCCGCCCGCCCCTCAGGCTACAGATCCCAAGAAGCTTGTCACCATGTCTTGTCCTTCTCTAGGAAAGCATTGTATGGGGAAAAGAAGTGCTACTCCTCCTCATCGTTTGTATGAACAGGTCTCAATCCCACCCATTAAAACCACCAGCCCCCTACCATGCAAAATCAACCCAGCGTTGTGGTAGCGATTGTCTCCCACTTCCGTACGCGCCATTTCCGTACAAAAAACGTTTTGTGCCATTTACGTACAAAAAAGTTTTGTGCCATTTACGTACAAAAAAGTTTTGTGCCATTTCCGTACAAAAAAGTTTTGTCCCATTTCCGTACATAGCAGATCGGTTAGTCCCATTTCTGTACAGTTTCACCCTGCCTGGTATCAGGCGTGGGGAATGCTAAGGAAAAAAGTAAACGCTGATACCCTGTCCGAATTCCTCCGACGCCATAGAGATCACCATTCGTTGTTTTCGTCAAGCAATAGGTGCTCATGGTAGGGTAAGCGGGAGCAGCAATAAAAACTGAAGGGAAAACAGACTGCCCATTAATACAATCTTTACGGCCTTCAGCATCCGCCGCAGATGTTTGATTTCAAAACCGCGAAAAAAAGATTGATTTTGGTTTTAATATTTCGTTCAAAGCTGCCGTTCAAAATTTCGAGCTATTTATTTAATCAGTTTCGTAGGAAGTTTCCTCGAAAGATTTTGTAAAATCTTTTTCCCGAGGATAGAGGCTCCTACAGCCGTGAACCCTCCCACTGTGGGGAGTGGTTTGCGGGGGTTTCAGTATGCCCCTGATTCACTGTCTTCCTTCACGCATATCTCACTGCTCATGGATCATCACCTCTGTGTACAGAAATGGCCCTAGCTGATCTGGATGTGTACGGAAATGGGACAAAATTAATTTGTATGGAAACGGCACGTACGGAAGTGGGACGAAATGGTGGTGTCATCTGTAGCGGTACTAAGCCGACCAGCATTTCTGTTGCTCCCCGTCGTCAACAAGCCCCATCGATTTATATCGGCAGATGCAACCAGAGCACCACAACTGACAATATCACTGATTACCTTAAATCGAAGGGAATCAATGTTTTAGACTGTGTACGCCTAAGTTCTGGAAATGCTTATGCCTCATCATTTAGAATAACTGTAGAAAATGAGCGATATGACTTTTTATTATCAAATATCGATTTTTGGCCAGTAGACATAATTGTTCGTCCATTCTGGTTTCCCAGAAAACCTCGGATAAATCATAATGTTCAGTCTGCACGAAAACCGAGAGCATATTTCCTGGAAAGTAAAACTTCGCATAGTATGAATAATGAACCTTCTGCCTTTGTTGCGACACACTGCAACAATGCAGATGCTGATAATACCCTGGCGGAAAGTGAAAAAAGAACACCAAGAAGGAGACTTCTGATACCAAAGAAATTTATACAGCATAATAACGGAATACAGAGGATAACGTGATCAAAACATTATGGCAAAATACAGCTGTATTTGCTGGTAAACTGAAAAATAACATTTCCATGTAACATGGTTAGTACGAGGTTGAACCGCCATGAACTGCGCCACACTGTGCAATTCTGGCATGGAGTCTGTCGTACAGATGTTGGATACAAGTTTGGGCTATTGAGTTCCAAGCATCCTCAACCTGGACGCATAAATCGGGGATGGTCGTGGCTGGCCGTGGAGACCGGATAAGTCGTTGCCCCATAAAATCCCACACGTGCTCAATTGGGGACAAATCCGGTGAACGTGCAGGCCATGGAAGTTGTCTCACACTCTGAAGTGCATGTTGCGTTGCACGTGCCGTGTGTGGGCGTGCGTTATCTTGCTGGAAAACACCACGATGGGCCAACCTTACAAATGACACAACAACGGGATGAATGATGTTGTTGATGTAGGAGGTGCTGTTTAACGTACCCGGTACAAACACTAGTTGTGTACGGGAGTGATAGCTGATCGCTCCCCACACCAGGCGACCAGGTGTAAGCTCTGTGTGTCGCTGGCGGATGCAAGAAGGGTGGAGACGCTCCCCTGTGCGTCTGCGAACACGCATACGGCCATCGGAGGCTCCCAAGCAGAATCTGCTTTCATCGCTGAACACGGCAGATCGCCATTGCGTTCTCCAGTGCAGACGTTGGCGACACCACTGCAGCCGTTCCTGACGGTGGGCTGGAGTCAGAGGTACACATGCCAGAGGCACACATGCACGTAGTCCTGCATCCAGTAGACGGTTGCGGATTGTTCGCACAGTCACCTCAGGTGCAACGGCAGCTCGGATTTGCGTCGCAGTGGATGTTCTGCTTGACAACGCCGCTCTTCTTATGCGTCGATCGGTCCGCTCATCAGTCTGTCTGTGACTCCCGGTTCCACGTCTTCTCGTGTGGGAATGTTCCTCGGACCATCTACGACACCATCGTACCACCACCGATACTTCACGTCCAATTCGCTTCGCAATTCGACGATACGACCACCCGGCCTCGCGGAGTCCGACTAGACGACCTCGCTCAAAGTCCGATAACTGCTGAAATCGTACACGTCTTCTATGTCCAGGCACTGCAGCTTCTTCAGGGTTTTCGCACGTGTCCGTATGCCGACGACTGATTACATTCACTTCGCCGTACTCCTTAAATACCACCGACGATAATTTGCATATTATGCCGTGCTGTGGCGTAAGCGCTCACCAGTTGGTCCCGAAATTACCATCACACCTACGTAAATTCGACCACATTAACATATGTAAATTTCCCGATCGTCCGCCAATTCCTTCTTGGTGTTCTTTTTTCACTTTCCGCCAGTGTATTTTGTAATGGTATAAAACTATGGCAGTATTTTTTGTTTAATTTCAACGTGCAGATTTATGTTACATACAGTGAAGTGCAATAATTTTGGTTTTATGAAAAATATCTGTAGATTCCAGAGAATTTGAATTATTAAAACGCACATAAAACCTAATTAATAAGTTGGAATTTAAAAATTTCATTAATTGAGAGCTAACATCTCTGCAAAAGGGCCTCGAAGATATTTTTTGTACGGGCCCCAAGTTTTTCTGGTACGCCACTGTGAACATGTGGTTAAAATGGAAACACATTTCTTTTAACTTTTGTTGTTCTTTTTGTTGAATGATTTACTAAGTATTTTTCTTTCTATATGTTCTTCTGCTTGTTCTATTTCGGTATTGAAAACATTGTTGTTGTTTTTTACAGTTTCTGGAATAATTTTCTGAACTGTACTCGCACAGTTATTCTGAGCAAGTGCAATGTTGATTCAGCGAATATGGAAAACTTGATTTTGACAAAAAGTATGGGGCCTATAATACAGGCTCTTTGTTCCAGCTACGTTAACGGCAGTCCAGATTGCTCTTCTGAATCTTCCAGCATCGTTCCAGAAAATTTGACTGAGGAATAGTTTCCTGGAGTATTACATATTAACAATAAGTAAGTAAGTAAAATTTAAGTGTTAGATGCGGAAGTAAATGTTGCTTGATTAATTTCGATTTAGAGTTGTCAAGCTTTAATAGATTTCATTTGAAAGTTTCAAACATAAGCTGTAAATAAAAGGTTTTAAATTATTAATGGAAATATAATTTTTACATCCAATTTACACACTTACGAGTCAACTCAAAGGAATATCATCAACTCTCAGGCCAGGGTATACCAACGCATGTAGAGTCAGACAATCGGAACCAAAGGAAAGATATGTCAAAGTGACGTCTTCTTCGTTCCTGAGAAAATTAAAACTTGTATCTCCATAGAAATCTGAAGTTCGAAATTTTGCACAACTGTAGTTCTAACATCCGAGTTAACGAGAGAAAAGGTGCATTAACCTACCAAAGTTACGTTCACTTTATTCAAGTACAGTCTGCTAAAATTGGTGGATGACTTCAACAAATTAAATGCATGTACATGATTCATTACTTGTTTCATTATTCGACTGCGGAAGAAACGACATTCAAGTCTTGTAAAATACAGATTTCAAAAAAATTCCCTATTTTTGAGCATTTAGGGAGCTGTCACCAGTCTCTAACGTAAAAATGTTCCAGGAAAGAATGAGAACCTGTGCCATAAGAAGTATGATCAAATCCATGTCTTACCTAGGGTTTGAACCGTGACCCAAATTTACTGGGAACCAGAAACAGAACCAGGCCACTCCACCATCAAGAGGGAAGCAGCGTAAAATGGTGGAAAATGTTTATTCTTAGTGAGCCAGAAATATTAATTTGAAAGGCAATGAGGGACAGCTTAATACAGACAACATAATTCCCATGTTAAAGTTCCTCATACTGAAGTGCGTCTTTGAAGTTTTAACAGGTGATTTTAAATTACTAGCATCTGTTCTTCACTGATACAAAATAAGCACACTTGACAAAAAATTAGTCACCCCTGGTAGAACTTACCTAACAACGCGTGACGGCACCTTTTACCTTGATAACAGCATGAATCCGGTGTGGTAGAGACTCCACGAGGTTGTGGATGTTTTGAACATCGATTTGTTCAAATTCATCGTCATTGAAACGAGAGGGCCCATTTCGTGGTACGAAAAACATCCCCAAAACACCCTAGAACCCCTCCATGCAGCTTGAACAATACATTCGACACAATCAGGGTTAAAGGCTTCATTTGGCCTGCGGTGCACTCGTCGTCTCCCATCATTCTACTACAAACAAAAACGAGACTCATCAAACCAAATTACTCGTTTCCAATCCTCCACAGTAAAGTGTTGGTGCCTCTGAGACTATTGATAACTAAAGTGTTGGTGCCTCTGAGACTATTGATAACTAAAGTGTTGGTGCCTCTGAGACTATTGATGACTTGCTGTTAAAAGAGACCTCTGTTGTGGTACTCTGCTCCAGATGTCCATCGCCTGCAGTTATCGTCGCAATGTCCTTTCGGAAATTGGTTGGAGTGGACTTTCATTGACTGTTTGGAGCAATTGTTGCTGGTTTGAAACCGATTTGCAGTTACTAGGCGTGAAACATGGTGGCGGTCCCTGTTGGTAAGAATCGTATTCCGGCCACAGTTACGTCACCTATTTGCAGTTGACTGCGAACTACACCACCGTTTGTAGACCCGCTGCACACACCAACGAATCGGGCGACTTCATTCACTTTGTGTTCGTGGGCACAGCCAAACACGTTGGCTCCTTTTTGCCACTCAGTAACATCTTTTTTACCAAACATATTGCAGACTAAATTCAACACACACGTTGCTCTTCACCCCTGCACGATGCCGAAATGATCCTGTAGACCACGTCAGTGCTACTTATCTCCCAACAATACTATCACGGTGCCCTCTGTGCAACCGGTAACTTCCTACTGTAATTTCTGTTAGGGGTGACTAATTGTTTGCCCGGTGTGCTTACATATACTGTCTTTCAGTGTTATATGCAGCTATTCCCTCTCATCACCTCTCAGAGAGGAAATAGCTAAATCGCAAATGAGACTCAGAGAATGGAGCTGCCGTTTTCTGCAAAGATGTTGTGACCCGCTAAAGCCTGATTTTTTCGTGTGCTCATAACTGGAGGACAACAAAACATAAAGAGGGATGACATGGAAAATACACTGATGCGTATTGAAAATGCAAAACCAAGAAAGACCTGAGATATTGAACTGAAATTTGTAGGATACATTACTTATGATACAAAACATAAGTGATCAGAAGTGCAGGCTTATAAGTGATGTGGAACACACAGTACTCAGTACCTTGTGTACCCACCATGAGAGGCGTTAACGACTTGCACACGGCGTTGCGTCTACTGGAAAAGGTTCTAGATGTCGCGCTCTGGAAGGTCATTCCGTGCTGTCTCAATTGCCCCGGTGGCGCAGTGGTTTGAGCGATGGCTTCTGATCATTCGTACGAGAGGGGTCTGTGTTCGAATACCTGTGGGGCATGGATGCTGTGTTTGTCATACTGCGCTGGGTCTAACCCTTCTCTTGAACCAGTGACCCAAAATTAGGAACGGGTGACTGCTTATAGCCCATTGAGTGGCTCACGATGGTCGTCAAACCTCCAATAAAAACAACAAAAAAAAAACAATTCGTACCCAAAGTTCATCTTGGGTAACTGGGGGAAGGAACCTGACGGGCCAGGTAACGAGCGAGCATTTCCCACACTTTTTTAATGGGCGGAAAAGCAGGCTAATGTGCGGTCCGGACCAGTGTTGCCAGGTCAGATGACAGAAAAATAGCAAGGTTTGCCATGAAAAATAGCAAAACTAGCAAAAGCGTAACAACAGATTTCCCATAAAAGCTTAAAAAATAGCCTTTCAAGAAAAAAATATAACTTCAAGAAACTTTCTCCATTTTTCATACTTTAGCACTGCAGTTGTACAAAAACTTTGCGTAGCATTCATTCAATTGCAAAACAGTCCATAACTCATCAGAGCACCACATTTATCTATAAAAATTGATCACATGTGGGCACATACGACACAGAATAGCAGTAAATGAACGATAGAATAGCAGGAAAACGCAACGACACAAAACACAGAAGAGCAGTAAATGAAGCAAGTCATGTCTATGAAAGCAAAATTCTTGTTTTAATGTATTATAATTAAGCATTCGTTGTAACTTGAACTCTTCAATAATGTCGTTACCATTATCATTCTTATCACTGTCCTTTCAGTACAATCATTTATCATACATTGAGTTTTCGAATTTTTTAAGCGTTTTGCTAGTAATCGGAACATTTTTGCGACATTTTGCTTCACAATTCAAATAGTACCTGATTCTCAGTAGAGCCTGGAGAATTTCAACTTTCATGCAATTTCGAGTTGCATTTTTCAGCTAATTCATTTTGGAAAATATTATTTCAACAATTCTATTGCTGATTGGTACAGAAAGTGCAGCTAAAACAGTATCTGAGAGAATTGCAAATAGATTGCCTTTTATACAATCTTGGTTCAGTCTAACACTCCCCTCACCCCCGTTCGATTCAATTGGATTAGTTGGTATGTTACTCTGGAAGTACTTAACCCAATCCACAAGCAGCAAATTCTTGTAGTCTGCTTTCAATTTTGACATTTGAGCAAATTCGTCTTCAAAATGAAGAGGAATGTCACTCACTCGACCTCTGGTTTGAAATGCTAGAAGTTTCAAATAACCAAAATCATTTACAATCTTTTTGTGTAATTGCACCCAGTGATCATTCGGAGTGCTCGACAGTGCAAACAGATAACGAACTGAAATAAACCAACTAACTTTGTTGGATGGATGATAGAATGTGGATATGTAAGTAGAAAGAAATCTGACGATATCAAAAATCAAACGAGGTAAAAAAAAAAATACACCGAGTTACTCAAGGTGGTTCTGGAAACTAAATTTCAACAAGTTACAGTTAACCAACAACAAGCTCTGAATTTGAAATTTGTGTATCCAAGTTACCAACAAAGTGCCAAAAAATTGTTGGCACACAAGTGCCAACAATTTTTTGGCACTTTGGTTGGAAGTCAGCGTCTCATACTACTCCACAACAGAGGCGGCGCTGTAGACATTCATCGATAACACTGCTGTATGACCATCACAGGGGATCTGTTGCCAGAACTGATATTTTCAACAGAGTTTTACTATTTTCGTTGAACCGCGACAGGTGCGACTGCTTATAGCCCATTGAGTTGCTCACGGTGGTCGTTAAACCTCCAATAAAAAAAATAAATAAAAAGAACCGCGACAGGTTTCCATGTTGGGACTTCAGGTCCAGAGGATCACTCTACAGTCACATTTCCAGTTATGCGATCTAGCTAAAGTGATCATGCAGCCAGTGGCGTAACGCAAAATTTCTGCCCCCCCTGCGAAATATTTCTAACAGGCCCCCAACATAGTAAAAATTAATGCAAAAATTGGGGGTAAATATTTAACTTCGCCATAGTAAAATAAAAATATATTTTCCATATATGGATTCTATGATCACTTATGTATTGCTTTTAATTATATGAGCACTTATTCCGGTAAGTGTCCTCGTTAAATTTAATACTCAGGGGAAAAAATGCAAAATCTTCAAATGACAAATGTGGACGATATCAAGCCAAGTGAAAACAAATACTGATCTTTGAGTGTCTGGTTTCGAACTTCATATAAAGCTCTTTAATTCCTTAATACAATAATTTTTGAGAAAGAGCAAACACAAATGTGTTTATATTTTTCTAATTTTAAATATTTCAGCACTGCTGTTTCAAGCATACTTTACAAAATAAAGAAAACTTACGTTAGCAAAATCTGGATTCCTTTCTAACGTTCTTCTTAGCGAATATTTCAATCAGTTGCGTCACGTCTAGTTTTCTGGCTCGGTCATTTTCAATGCTTATCACCGCAAGTCCATCAAGCCTACTTTGAGTGTGCGATGGCCGAAGGTAGAAACCTCAGGTTCGATCCCAGGCAACTTACGAACCACTAAATATCCGCTGTGCATCGGCTGGGCACGTTAAGTCGTGGGAACCCGGGTGCTGGCCCCCGGTAATAAATTAGGGCGTTTTCCTCCCCCTTTTTACCTCGTTTCCGTGTCACTTTCCCATCGGCCACTCTAGCTTAAATCTCCTATTTCTAAGGGTTGTTTAAGACCTGGGGTCAGACACTCCCTTCCCAAAATCCTCTACATATGATCTGATATGATCTGATCTCTAATCGGCGCGCAGATAAAAGTCTGTGTCAATGGGGCCCGTTAGTTAAAAAACTTTCGTATCCAAAAGACAGAAAATTTAAGACAAAAGTGTTTAGAGCAAGTACAAAGCCCCTTGTCTGAAATTAAATTGCTAAATAAAAAAATAAATAAAAAAATACATACATAGATCTAGGCCCCCTAAAATTCACGGGCATACCGCGACGCGGGGGTTGCGGGGGATATCTTTACGCCCCTGGATGCAGCGTGGTATTTGTCATGTCCATTTCTTTCATCATGAGAAAACTCTTTTGTGTAGTTGTTATAAAACAACAACAAAAAATGGATCGCGTTTAACTTATGTCGATCGAACAAGCGGTTATAGATTCATACTTCTTTCCGTTTTAATTTCGTACTACCTTCCGGTTTTTGGTTGTTTCGCAAAATGCGCAGCAAACCAAAAACATGCGAATAGAATTATTAGTAAATGATGCATGTGTCCTATCCGTATACATAGTTTTATTCTTTGGTTGCACTGTTTCTGGGTGATGCAATGTCGATGTTCCTAGTGCAGTTTTTCTGGTACAAATTGAAGTTAGAATAAGAGCTCAGTAATTGATATCAGAATTTAGTAACTCGTGCTTCCTCATCTGTTACGAAGTGTGAAACTAAATCTTTAATTGTCGACAGCATCATATTTCTGTTGGGAAATAGTCTGCGTATGCATGTACACTGACGGAAAAAAATCCCAACACCAAGAAGGGGTTGTGTCAGATAAACGACAGTTGGTAGGCGGTGAGAGTACATCTGTAAGATGACGTCTATGCAAATTTCGCGCTCGGCGCATACGTGTGGCGCTAGTAGCGCCCCTCCGAACATGCAAAGCAGGTTTGCTGTAAATACGCGCTGTAACGTTCGTGAGCGTTAGTTATCCTTGAGGTTCGACGTAGTGTGTTGATGTTAGTCAAGAATGCCTTTAAGAAGACGAAGAAGCCATTATCAACAGCTCAGGGAGTTTGAACGAGGTCGTGCAATAGGGCTACGAGAAGGTGGATTTTCTTTCCGCAATATTGCAGAACGACTTGGCAGGAATGTAGCCACTGTGCATGATTGTTGGCAGCGGTGGTCAAGGGAAGGTACTGCCTCAAGAAGACCGGGTTCCGGCCGGCCACGTGGCACTACTGAGAGGGAAGACCGCCGTGTACGGCGTACGGCCGTGGCGCATCGTAATGCGTCTGCAGCAGCAATTCGAGCTGCAGTTGCCACCACAGTGACATAACGAACTGTTACAAATCGGTTACTTGAAGGACAGCTCCGAGCCAGACGCCCTGTAACGTGCATTCCACTTACTCCAAACCACTGCCGTTTGCGACGTCAGTGGTGTCAAGCTAGAGCTCATTGGAGGACGGAGTGGAGATCTGTTGTGTTTTCTGATGAAAGCCGGTTCTGCCTGGGTGCCAGGGATGGCCGTGTGTTGGTTAGAAGGAGGCCAGGTGAGCGCCTGCAAACAACCTGTCTGCGGCCGAGACACACTGGACCTACACTTGGAGTTATAGTCTAGGGAGCAATTTCCTATGACAGCAGGAGCACTCTCGTGGTTATCCCACGCACCATGACGGCACAGTTGTACGTCGGTCTGGTGATTCAGCGTGTTGTGTTGCCATTCATGAAAAGCATTCCAGGGGGTGTTTTCCAACAGGATAACGCTCGCCCGCATACCGCTGTTGTAACCCAACGTGCTCTACAGAGTGTCGACATGTTGCCGTGGCCTGCTAGTATTAATGTACCAGCATTTCACATTTAAAATGGCTCTTCTCGCGCTTACAATAAGCTGTGATCTTGAAACCTTAATCGATTAAATATGTTACCTATACAAATGTATTGCCGCCATTTCATTCCTCTACAACTATTTTTTTGTGGTGTTGGGATTTTTTTTTTCCGTCAGTGTATGTCCCTAGAAATGGATTGTTTAGAAAAAATATTTACTCGTATCAGTGTTCTCACTCTTTTCCGCGAGTTTTGCACGATCACATCTACAAAATTTCGATAGAAAGCCTATCATGAAGAAAATTTGAACTGTCCCTTTCTTTAGCGAAATAGAACCCGATTAAGAAAGGTTAGAAAGACTCAAGTGCTCATTGAAACGAGTTTCTAAGAAGAATTCTTACATGTCTAAATAAACGTCTATGGACACTCCAGAAAATAACTGATAACAGATGATCAACTGTGCGATCGAACCGTACATTGGACTTCAATTTTTCAGTGAAGAAATTTCAGGGATTCGCATCACCTTAGTGAAACTCTCAGGCGTTAAAACAATATATTTTCACGTACACTGAAGAGCAATTGAATTAGAGATACCTGTCTAGTAACGTGTAGCACCACTTTTCCTTCTGATGACGGCGGCGATTCGTTTCGGCATGGACTCGACAAGACACCGGAAGCGTTGGGAAGCCATACGGATCCACGACCCCTGAACAAGCTCCCACAGTTCACGAAGATTTGATGGAGGGAGTCAGAGCCTCGAACATCTCTCTCGATGGCATCCCAGATGACCTCGATGGGATTGAGGTCAGGTGACCTAGCTGGCCAAGGAAGCGAGTCACGTCGGTGGAGTGTTCATCCAACTATTCGGATACGATTCGGGAGCTGTATTGTCTTGTTGCAGGATGAGGTCCCCAGTGGGATGTTGAAGACGCACAAACGGGAGAAAATGGTCGTCCAGGATATCCCGGTAATGTGGACCTGTGAGGGACGATGTCACACGTACCAGGGGTCCCATTTCAGTCCACGTAAACAGTCCCCAGACGAGAATGCCACCCCTATAAGCTTGAAGAGTACCCTGCTGGCAAGAAGTATCCATCGCTTCATGTGGTTTGTGCCGTACTCGTATCCTGCCATCTGCATGTACCAACGTGAATCTCGACTCATCAGTCCAGGCAACATTTTTCCACATGTCTAGGGTCCAGTGGCGATGTTCCCGCGCCCATGCTAATCTTTGCACCCTGTGATGTGCGGTCAGCAGCGGTTACCCTCGTTGGACGATGTCTTCTGTACCCCATAGCGAGGAGATGGTTCTGGATGGTGTGGCTGCTTACACGTTTTTGTGCACCAGAGTGAAGTTGCCGAGTGATTTCTTGCACCGTGGCCGGTCTATCCGCTGTTACAATGCCAGCTAGCCGACGATGAACCCGCTCATCCACACGCTGTTGTCCACGGCAGTTGGCCCTTGCAGGGATGGTTTTACCGGATTCGATTTACTCACGGTGCACCCGTGACACATCAGCTCGTGAAAATCCCAGTGCCTGCACGACTTCCGAGATGAAGTGACCCATTCTTTGGGCCCTGACAATTTGCCCACGATCAAATGCGCTTAGATCCTTCGTCTTACCTATACTGCGTCCGACTCTTACTGATTCCCGTCGCATCACTCCTTATATTGTCGGATCGCTGCATAGGTCATGTCGTTTCCCTTTACAGGGCCGCCCACAGCGCCACATTTGCATAACGCCAGCTGTCTCTAATTCAATTGCTCTTCAGTGTATATCATAATGTTACAAAACTAAAATGATGTGTTGCTTACAGATAATGTTTTATTGTGCTTGTTTGAAATAAATCTTAGGAAATGTACTAATCCAAAAAATATGCTTGTCATAAAAAAACTCGCCACTTCTTTTTTTTCCATTTTTTCTAGCACAGCTTGTTCCTGTAAGAAAACTACATGCTATAAAACCTTGTCCACTGAGGTAACCAGAAGCATAATTAAAGCTGCAGTATATAACCAGTTATATTAAAAAATATTTACCAGATTTAATCAAGATCTTTATATTGCATTAATGCATTGATTAAAAATTTCGTTACATTAAAAGACTTCTATCGAATTCCTATTTCACTGGATTTTTCCGAAAAGAAACATTTCAATCACTTGGCCAGTTTACTGCTTTTAATACATAGGTAAAAATACAAGACACAGGCTGTGATATTGTATTTTGGAGGATGATCTGTTCAAGTTGTGGGGTTGCTGTTTCCGGGAAGGTAGTCATACCAGTTACAGTTTTACCGAGACACCTTCAGAGCAGAATTACGCGAAATATAAGAATATATAATTCTTCAAACAAAATTTCATGGCACCCCCAAAAATAGCTTTATTTAAGAAATGAAAACAATAGTATTCATTACATGAATTTACACGGAAAGAATCAAATCACTAAGTAAGGGAGTTGACAGTCAGGGGTGAAGTATCAGGGCACAAGGGAGAAAGAAGTATGTCCAATGAGAGTTAACCACAGAACGAATTAAGTTAGTAGCCAGCTGGTTCTGCGTGTATGCAATCAACCAATGAGATGCGTACCAGCTAACTACTTACTAGGCTTAATCTTGGACGAATTTCTAGTGGGAAGCTTACAAGTAAAAACTTTTCAAAGAATCAACAGTGGTTGCTAATTAAAATTATGAACTTAATGGAGATTAAGGTTTAAATTGCTGTAGATTAAATTTTTACGTGTAGAAGTGCTTAACAATACGTCTCTGCAATTGTTCGTAATGAACTTCATGAAGATACATATATCATACTTGTCAGAACAATATTAAAACGACCAGGGAAAGAATCAGCATGATAACTTACGAACAGTTCCACACCTTTACTTGTCCATTCCTGGACCGTCAGGTCAAGTGATGGCCAATACTCATACACTATATTCATTAAATCTTCAAAAAAAGAACAATGAGTAACATAGATCCCGATACATACTATAAATTGCTATGTTGTAATATATATACCTACATACACAACGGCCGTTCGATAAAAACTGAGAGTAAAATCACACAAAATGAAGAAATATGGGCCCCCGGTGGCGCAGTGGTCTAAGCGATGGCCTCTGATCATTCGTCCGAAAGGGGTCCGGGTTCGAATCCCGGTGAGGCATGGATGTTGTGTTTGTCTTACGGCACTGGCTCTCTCCCTTCCCTGGAACCAGTGACCCTAAATTAGGGACGGGCGACTCCTTATAGCCCATTGAGTTGCTCACGGTGGTCGTTAAACCTCCAATCAAAAAAAAAAAAAAAAGAAGAAATATGGGTACAGCAAAATACATATTATTCATAAATAATAATAACACAACGAACTGTACACCAACTATATATAAGATAGTACAACTATACTAGTTATCCGAATTTATTAGCGTATATAAAATCAAGGTTTCCAAGCTTTCGCACATCAACCAGATGGCTTTCTCAAGGAAGGTAGACAGCAACTGCAAACTGGATAATACACTGCCGGACAATTGCTAAGGACATATGACAATAGCAACGATAGCAACCATAAAATGGAAGGCAGGAAAATGTGGAAACTAGCATAAGTGCGGGATACAGTAAGA
The DNA here is from genome assembly GCA_039090855.1 of Macrothele yani. Lineage (NCBI taxonomy): Eukaryota > Metazoa > Arthropoda > Arachnida > Araneae > Macrothelidae > Macrothele > Macrothele yani. Next base: position 54,449,263 of record CM076992.1, on the reverse strand, counting down.
CGTGTTGTGCGTATGCAAATTTTGGATTGCCGAACTTGTTCGTGACGTCATAGCGCTGATAAGGGATATAAAGGATTTGACGCGTATTGACCGTTTTTGTTCAAACGCAAAGTTGAAAAGGAAACAATCAATTGACAAACTTGCAATTTTCAGTATGTCTTCCCGACATCACCTAGATGATTTTACGCGTGGCCGTATTATTGGCAAGATTGAAGAAGGGCGAAAAATAAAAGATGTTGCCAGGGAGTTCGACGTCAGCCACAGTGTTGTTTCAAGGCTTTGGAAATCATTTCTAACAAATGGAGAGTGTGGCAAACGTCACGTGGGAGGTCGTGTTCGCAGTACGACACCTGCAGAAGATCGGTACATAGTGCTATCAACAAAAAGACACCGCCGCAGCACAGCTAGTGAGGTAGCAAATCAGTTTATGGCTGCCACTGGCAAGCGGATCTCCCAGAAAACTGTCGCCAGACGTTTGCATGAAGGAGCACTATACGCCCGCCGTCCTGTTGTGTGAATCCCATTGTCCAGACGTCACTGTAGCGCCCGTTTGCAATGGTGCCATCAACATCGCAATTGGACTTATAACGACTGGTCTGCTGTCCTCTTCTCAGATGAGAGTAGATACAGTCTATAGTCTGATTGTCGACGACAACTGATCTGGCGTGATAGTGGTACTGCATATTGTCCAGCAAACATACAGGAAAGGGACCGATATCCGACATGTAGTGTCATGGTATGGGCTGGCATCATAATCAATGTCCGTACATCCTTCTATGTGCTTCCAACTGGGACTATGACGGGCGAACGATACGTTAAGGATGATCTGCTACCTCATGTTCGCATGTTCTGTGGTGATGTCCGTGATAGATTCATTTTCATGGACGACAACGCAACATGTCATCGAACAGTCGCTGTCCAGGAGTGTCTTGAGAGCGAGGATATTCAACGCCTCTTATGGCCAGCACGTTCTCCAGATCTGAATCCCATTGAAAATGTGTGGGATGCTTTGGGAGGAGTCTTGCTGGTCGCCAATGCCCTCCAAAAACAAGGTCAACTTCATCCGTGCACTGACAGAGGAATGGGATAAATTACCCCAACAACTGCTTGAATGTTGTGCAAAGCATGACACGACGTGTGGAATCTTGCATCGCCCTACATGGTGGCCATATCCCGTATTGACATCTTACGCCGGAACGCCTGCGGACGGTAATTGCATTTTTTTCACGTTTACGTATTCTGCACAAAATGGTCTGTTTGTCCCTTGAACACGTTCCAAAGCCTTCTGAATTTCAGAGCACAATAAATTGTCTTTCTTGTAATGTCCTGGCATTCTGACATTATATTATTTCACTTGGCATCCAACCACACTTACTTTTTTATGCGCAATATAGCCGTTTATGATCCGTCCTTAGCAATTGTCCAGCAGTGTAGAACGTTTCAACAATTTGAACGCGGTGAGTTGACTTGACAATAAACGAAGAGATGCGAACGTAATTATTCAATAAAAACACGAGACATCATGTTCGTATTGCACGCGGAATCCTTGGAGGAAAACAAAACGCATTCATTACTTGAAGAATTTGTTTCAAATTCGTGGTAATTCTAGCGAGACGCTATCATTGCAGGCCTCATCGTTGGTAATGATCTCCAATGTATCCCGAATGGCAGTGGATTTAGGAATAGAGTAGGCAGCTAATTTCTTTATGTTATCCCACATAGGATCGGCGGACTTGAACTGGACTTCTCTGGATACGGCCGTGGTTAGTTTGCCGTTCTTTATGTTCCTCTTATGCTCGTTGACTCTAATTCTAAATGAACGTTTAGTCATCCCAATGTAGTATCGCTTGGAGCTATCCGGATATTGTAGAGGGACGGCATAAACACCTGCTTCGTTGGAAAGTGGGAGCTCGTCAGTATTTCGCTTAAGCATAGCATATAAACATATATACATATTATTCTTTCTCAAAGTATCTTTCCTCGGATGATATGCAACGGTCTCATCGTTCAGTCTACTTTTCAAAGCATCTGGGGAAAACATATTGTGGAAGGTGCTTTAGAGACCCCTGTACAGTTAGAATAACGTCAGCATCTGTGTTGAATGTTGCACCACGGAACTTCTTCATTGTTGGAAACAACCAGAAATCGCACAGGGCGAGGTCAGGATTGTAGGCAGGCTGTGGCATGATTTCAATACTGCATTTCGTAAGATACTGTTGAGCACAAGCAGCCACAAGTGGGCGGGCGTTATCATGGTGTAGGATGCACTTGCCCACCAGTTCAGGTCTCTTAATCGATATGTGGCGTCGCATATGCTTCAAGACTGACATGTAGTACTCAGCATTGACAGAAATTTGTGGAGGAACGGCATTCTGGTAGAATACACCTTTATGATCAAAGAAAATTATCATCATCATCTTCCCAGCTGATTCGGTTTGGCGGACTTTTTCGGAGGGAGGCGAGCCTGTGTGTTTCCAAACACTTGTTGCGTGCTTCGTGAGGGGGCTCAAAATAGTTGCCCCATGTTTCATCGGCAGTTAATACGGTGTTCAGAAAGTTTGGATCCTTTGCAATCATTTGTTTCCACGACTGACACACCTGTTTTCTCGTCAGGTGATGAGGTATACATTTGGAACACACACGATGCAGCAGTAATTTGTCGCGTAGAATGCGGAATGCCGATGTTTTTGAAATATTAGGGTGACGCTGCTATGTCTTCACACGTCATTCGTCGATCTTCTTGCAGGATTGCCCAAACAGTGTTAACAATACGCTCCGTAACAACACTTCCAGGTCGATCAGGCCTAAAAGCGAGCTCTGCCGACAAACTCCCTATTTTAAAACCATGGTGCCATCTAAAAATCGTTGACGCACCCAAACATTTATATTTGTAAGCTTTTTCATTAAATCAACTGTTTCTGGAGCCGTTTTACCCAAACGATAACAAAATTTTATCGCACAACGCATTTCACTTCTTAACTCTGAATCACTTACCTCCATAGCTGTATGGAGAAACGCAGCCAATAACAAAACGATTCTAGTTTTGTTATTGTTTGCGCAATAACAAAACTAGAATCGTCTGCCACGGCTAATAACTGTTGCCATAGATACTTCCTTAATTCAGTTAGTCTCCTGCGTGGTTATTTTACCCTTGCGCACTGTTGCCAACTAAAAAAATATTCTCAGTTTTTATGGAACGGCCTTTGTGTATACACGGTGGAGTCACATTATTGTGACCATCAGCTAATATCCAGAGTAACCGCCGTGGGCAGCACGGACAGCAGCTAGACGGGCTGGGAGTGACTCGATAAGGTGCTGGAAAGTGTTCACAGGTATGTGGAGCCATGCTGACAGCTGTGCATCTGACAGCTGCTGGACGATGCGTGGTGGAGGATCCACAGAGCGAACAACACGATCGAGGTGACCCCACACATGCTTCATTGGGTTTCAGTCTGGGGAATTAGGGGTCAGGGAAGTACTTTGAAGTTTTCATCGTGCTCTTCCAATCACTATCGAACATTTCTAGGTGTGTGACAATACGTATTATCGTGTTGGAACATCCCTTCCGTCCCAGGGAAGACAATCAGCATGTATAGGTGTACATGGTCTGCAAGGATGAATTCATAACGAATTTGGTCCATATTGCCTTCCACAGGTATGAGTGGACCCAAGAGAATGCCGCAAAAACATTCCCCAGACCATAACGCTGCCCTCACCAGCTTGTGTTCAGCAGTGGTTGAAGAGTGTTTGTTCTCCGATGTTTCTCGCCTTATCCGCCAACGATCATCCGTTCGGCGAAGCAGAAAACGTGACTCATCGGAGAAGGCAATCCTTTGCCGACCAGTGGAGATCCTATTCCCATACTGCCGTGCAAATGTTAGCCTTTTCTGCCGATGCACCTTCGTTAGCATAGGTACAGTGACCATCCGTCAGCATCGGAGCCCCATACGCAGCAGGGTTCACTGAACTCTCGTTTTAGACACACTTTCGGTAGCCCCCTGGTTCATTCGGCCAGTGAGTTGCTCCACTGTAGCGTGTCAATCGGCCCTCATGCACCTTCGAAGCCGACGTTCACCTTTTACATCAATGGCATGTGGTACTCTACAGTTTCCATGGCGCTTATTCGCAATGGCACCATTTCTCCAATCACGATGTAGCACGCGAACAGTTGACAAACTGCGCTGTTTCAGAAATTCTGCCCCCTTTGGTCAGAAAGCCGATAATCATTCCTTTTTGCAAATCTGAAAAATTGCTCCTTTTGTTCATGACGGCAACGAGTGACATGTTTTCAGAATGCCTACAGCACACCTTATATACCCTCCAAGCCAGCTCACGACCCGTGCCTTCTTTCATTGGCTATGCGCTGTTGACGTCAAGAGTAGGAGGTGGTCACAAAAATGTGACTCGACTGTGTATATATAAAACACATAACAGAACAATTATTGTAAATATCTGAAAACATAAGAAAAACTCTGATTCGGATTAATGAAAGAACTATAATATCAACCAGGAGAAAAAAAGTATTATAGAACATATGGCAGCTGTCACCCATGGCTTTATCAGGAGCCAACTCATATCATATCTCTCACATTTCTGTACAAACCAGAAAGTGTGGGTTTCTGCATTATCCAATTTGCAGGAAAAAAATTAGGAAAACAGTATAAAAACGAAACATAAAAGCCCCATCCCCGCTGCAACCAAGCCACCCACAGCAAATTTTTCCACCTTAAATACAAAAAACAAGGGGCTCACCCGAAAAAACAAATAAAAAAATATATTAAAGGAGACTAAAATAAAAGAACTTCACAAAAAAAAAAAAAAAAAACCCTAGTTGCAAACTGAATAATTGTAGCCCAACTCACACTGCTCTAAGAACCTCAAACCCTATACTATTGTATTATTAATACACTCACGGACAATGACATTTGCGCAACAAAAAGGAAGCATCGGATTGAACTCAAATTTTATGGACGTAATGACACAGATAAATGATACACATTATGGCAAAAACAGAGCTGCAGGACAATTACAGAGGGATCTGTAGCACGCAGTCCGGTCATCTTCAATAGCGCTTCGCACCGCCTCGGTCCGGCATGGAGGCGAACAGACGCCTGTTGTTGTCCTGTGGCAGACCGGCCCACACTTGTTGGACGGTGTGCTACAAATTCCGGATAGTGCGGCACGGTGGCAGCCGGCGTTTCAACTGGTCCTACACATACTCGATGAGGGACATGTCCGGGGAGCGAGCAGGCCATGGAAGTGTCTGAACATGACGTAGGCAGTCCTGAGCATCCCGAACCGTATGCGGGCGGGCATTATCCTGCTGGTATAGCGCACCTGGAATTCCGGCTAGGAATGGGAGCACATGGGGCCGTAGGAACTTATCCACATACCGCTGGCTCGTAGGCAATAGCTCCCCGAACCACAGTGCCTGCAGTGGGGGAGGTGTGGCACTCGATAGAGAGGTTGGGATTGTGCCGTTGACCCGGGGACCTCCACACCCGGACATAATCATCATCTGTCTCCAAAACGAAGCGGCACTCATCGTTAAACACCTACACGTCGCCAGTCTGTGGCGTTCCACGTCTCTCCGGTATGGCAGCATTGCACACGGAGCCTGCGATGTTCGGGTGTTAATGGCAGGTCACCTAAAGGGCACTGGGATCGAAGATTCACTTCAGCAAGGCGTCGGGAAATGGTTCGTGGGCACACAGGAGCCTCTATATCTGCCTGTATATTGGACCGGGTCCCCGTGGGATCCGTTCGTGCCTGGCGCACGATCCGTCGATTTCTCTCGACTGGTGGTCCTCGTGGTTTGTCCGGAGCCGCTCCGCCGTGTGGCAGTGCCGTCACGTGTTCACTGCTCCCAACACAGTCGGTCGGTATGGACAGAACGATCCACTGGGGGACTACACGGGGCGCCGACCACCCTGCGGTTTTCAGCCCGATGATCAGGCCTCTCTCAAAGTCCGTAAGTTGTGTAAATTGACGTCTCTGGCGTCTACCCGGCATTCTTGTCACTCTGTGCTCTTGCTTGCTTTGGCCGGTGCTTTTCACTTTCATGGGGCATCGACTACACGCCGGTTTATAAGGCTGCTGGGTCGTGCTTTCAGCGCCACCACAGGGTGTGTGGTCATGCGCACTCGCACCAAACGTGGATCATTTGCATACCAGCACGCACTCTAGCTATTTGCAAAGTTTCGCGGTTGTAACATGTTTTCTTCTAGGTGCGCAAATTTCATTGTCCGTGAGTGTGCCTACAATATACCATTGAAAGAAAGAGATAAACATACACCTCAAACTGGCTTCGTGGTTTTCCCACGAAATCCCAAATTTTTCACATGAAAATGCGCCATTTTTTCATCATCATGTTCCACAACGAAAGGGCGTTTCCTGTTCAAAAACTATCGCAGAAGAAACATCTTAGAAATGCTCACACTGTCACAATTCCCAATCTAAAATAGGCACTCACATTAACATCTCGAAGAACAGGGAAGAAAAGGCAACTGAAAACAACCCACAGCAGCAGCCCCAAAATCTTTCCAGAATTCTGGTCCGGGAGAACTGGCGCATTCGGTGCAAGCATAGTGAAATTCTGGTCAGGCTGACTGTCCCACTTGCTGAGAAATCACAAAAAAGCACTGATGAACTCAAATGGCACGTACAAACACAAAATGATCAGGCTTTCTTCATAGCTTTACTGCTTGGTTTTGATCGCAGAATGAAAGAACAAGTACACCGTAATGTTAACAAATGCCACAATCACCCAAGATCCACGGAGGAAAAGCTAATTCACATTTTGAGAAGCAATGAAAACATGATCTACTAGTAACAATTATGCATAACAGTAGTCGATACTACGTAAAATGTGACGAAAGTCAATGAGAGAATATCCTCTACCTTCACCAGTGCTGTTGAAAGTGACGTCAGTTTCTCTTCGTCCTTCAGTGGTGTCGCGTCTCGGACGCTGCGCTCTAAACTTTCCTGTGATGGCTCTAGTATTCGGGTCTCCGTTACACCTAACTCTGTTTCTCAAACTGTTGAAAATAGATTGAAGTTCGTAGTTCGTTTTTCCTCTTTGGAAGATACTCTTATTCTCAGGTATGCTACTGCTCTTCGTTCACAGTTTCCTGAGGAATGCATTACGTCGATGACTCGTCGTGGCAGAAATACTGTTAATTTCTCTGCCCTTCATTACGCTGTGCAGGCGATTGCTAAAGTTTTAACCAACGAGGATCGCCACATTGATTCAGATTCCCTGGCCGACCTGCTAACTATTGTCAGTCTTTATCCCGTACCTTCCGAAAGCCCCGATGAGCTTGCCATTATTGTTTTATTTCATTCATTGTGAACGACTTGTTGGACCTATTCAAACACTTTGTGCTGCTCCTCCAGGCAATGAATTTCTATACATCAGAGCCCTTCGTCGACAAGCCAAGATGGTTTTTGCTTACGAGGACGCCATACGCCGCTACTCTACATCTTTGAATATTTTTTTTTTTTTTTTTTTTTTTTGATTGGAGGTTTAACGACCACCGTGAGCAACTCAATGGGCTATAAGCAGTCGCCCGTCCCTAATTTAGGGTCACTGGTTCCAGGGAAGGGAGAGAGCCAGTGCCGTAAGACAAGCACAACATCCATGCCTCACCGGGATTCGAACCCGGACCCCTTCGGACGAATGATCAGAGGCCAACGCCTTAGACCACTGCGCCACCGGGGCGGCTCTTTGAATATTGTCTTCGAGAATTGTTAGTATGAAATCGATATAGTGACTTCTCCACGTTGTTGTCATTGCAAGGCGTTTGGCCGCATCCGTTCAGCATGCCCACATGTATCTGGTGCCGTTGTCCTTCGCAGCAGTGTTCCATCCTCCCCAATTCCTACGTCATCTGTTCCTTCAACTGCTCCCCAGTCACCAGTGCCTACTACGATCCCCACGTCATCTGTTACCATAACTGCTCCAACGTCGACTGTTGCTGCATCTGCTCCTGTATCATCCTACTCCGCACCTTCTAGGGATCCTTTGTCTTCGACAGTGGCGTACTGGAAAATCTCGGGGTCTCCCCGCAAAAAATATTTCGAGACCTATTTTCAGAAACCTATTAGTTCTCTTTTAATTCCATATTGTTAACAACTGATTAAAAAGCTACTTTTTAAAAGCTGCTAGCTACTACTACAACTAAATTCTTGAAAAAGTAGCTTGCTACAGCTACAACTACTTTTTCTGAAAAGCAGCTACCTACACTACTTTTCATCTACTTTTTTATCTTTAGATTTAAATTAAAGAAACAAATTTTAACGGTGATATTTATATACATATTCTTACATGCGGCACTGAGAGCAAAATACCAAGGGAAATTACACGAATAATTTATTTTTGTATCTGCCTTTACCTGCAGTCACCATATGTAACATTTTTAGCACGTCTTTTGTAAAAAAAGACGTGTTTTTATGTTACCGGTTTGCCCGTCCGTCCGTCCGTCTGTACCTACGGTATCTCTGAAACTATTAGACCGATTTGAAAAATTATTTTCGCATTGGGAAGCTTGAAATATGCGAATGATGATCCTCATTTCGTTTTTTTCTTTACGATGTACAATTTTGCCGATAGAGGGCGTAAATGCAGAATATGTCGAATTCAAAAATACGTTTTATTCCACATGTTTGCTCCTAAACATCCGATTGAAAAAATTCTTTTATCTTTCGATTCCTTTTATGTCGAAGAGTATGATGGATATAGTTACTTTTTCAAATTACGCATAGATTTTCCGCTACGGGGCGTAAAAGTAAATTACATTTTTCCCGATAACTCTTCTCTAAAACTCCGATTTGAAAAATCTTTTCTTCAGCGGATACACCTCCTGTCGGAAAATCTTTTGCATATAATTTCAGATTTTTGGTAAACAATACTTTAGCCACCAGGGGGCGAAAGTGTTCATTTTTGCTTGATGTATTTGCCATAAAATCTGAGCTTCTAAAATATCGGTTGAAAAAATTATTTCGTGGACTGATGCCACTCACATCGATAAACCTTTTCGGAATATTTCATCTCAAAATATTTCACATTTTCTCCAACAGGAGGCGTAGATGTATATCTTATTTTTGTCAATATCTCTACTTCTAGAAGTCCGATTTGAAAAATTCTTTCTTTGTTGGACAGTGTTTTCAGTTTGACACGTGTTTCGTATATTTTCAAAATTTTCAAGTAATTCATAGACTTTCCGCTAGGGGGCGTAGAGGTAAATTGCGTTTACCCTATATCTCTGCTTTTAAATCTCCGATTTGAAAAATACTTCCTGCACCGGATACAGCTCCTGATGGAAAATCTTTCGCACATAATTTCTAATTTTTGTAAAAAAATTGTTTGGCCACCAGGGAGCGTAAATCTTAATTTCCGCTTCTGATGTATTTGCAGCAAAATATGAGCTTTTAAATTCTCGATTGAAAAAAACGTTGCTTGGAGACCGATAGTACTCATGTCGACAAACCTTTTAGAAACATTTTCTTCTTAAAATAATGCATGGCTTCTACGCCAGGAGGCGTAGATGTATATCTTATTTTTTGTCAATATCTCTACTTCTAGGAGTCCGATTTAAAAAAGTCCTTCTTTGTTGGATAGTGTTTCCAGTGTGACATGTGTTTCATATAATTTCAAAAATTTCAAGTAATTCATAGACTTTCCGCTAGGGGCGTAAATGTAAATTGCTTTCCCCCTACATCTCTGCTTCTAAATCTCCGATTTGAAAACTTCTTTCTGCACCGGATACAGCTCCTGATGGGAAATCCTTTGCACAAAAAATGGTTTGGCCACCAGGTGGGGTAAGTTTTGATTTCTGCTTCTCATGTATTTGCAGCAAAATATGAGCTTCTAAAATCTCGATTGAAATAAAAGTCGTTTGTTGACCGATACTACTCATGTCTGCAAACCTTTTAGGAACATTTTCTTCTTAAAATAATGCATGGTTTCTACGCCAGGGGGCGTAGATGTATAACATATTTTTGCCAATATCTGTACTTCTAGGAGTCCGATTTGAAAAATTCCTTCTTTGTTGGATAGTGTTTCCGATGCGAAATGTTTTTCCTAAAAATTCAAAACTTTCAAGTAAATCATAGACTTTCCGCTAGGGGGACAAAAAGGTAAATTGCGTTTTCTGCGTTATTTCTGTTTCTAAAACTCCGATTTGAGAATTCTTCCTGTACCGCATACAAGACCTGATGGAAAATATTTTTCGCATAATTTCTAATGCTTGGTAAAGAATGGTTTGGCCACCAGGGGGCATAAGTGTTAATTTCTGCTTCTGATGTATTTGTAGCAAAATCTGGGCTCCTGAAAACTCGACTAATTTTTTTTTTTTCTTGGACCGATACCGCTCATGTGGAAAACCTTTTGAGAGTATTTTCTTCCTAAAATAATGCATGGTTTTCCCACCAGGGGAAGTAGGGTCACATCTTATATTTGTTAATATCTCTGTTTCTAAGAGTCCGATTTGAAAAATTCTTTCTGTGTTGGAGAGCGTTTCCAGTGTGAAATGTTTTTCATGTAAATTCATGTTTTTCTTAACTCACAAGTTTGCAAACAGAGATCGTAAGCTTACGATTCCGTTTACAGCAATATCTGAGGGATTAAAAACCCGATTGAAAAACTTCTTTCTTCCGTCAGATATTATTGTTTTCCATACCGGTTCCATTGACTTTGAACAGCTTTGATAAATTTAATTTGCGTCAGAACGGATTCAAAACACGTGCTTATTACACCAGAAAATTCGGTGTCATCTTTCTTGTTCAATATACACTGAGTGAACTCTGAATTATAACCAACTACATAATACTTTGTAGGTCCTCTATTTGCCGTGAGTACAGCAATTATTCGACGTGGCATCGATTCAGTAAGATACCGGAAGCAGTTGGGAGGTACGGCTAACGAAGAGGTGTGTAGTGCGGCCTTCAATGCAGGTTTGGAGGAGATTGGTGTTTCCAGATGTCTGATATGTCATTCGATAGTGTCCCAGAAGTGCTCTATGGGATCGATATAAGTAGAATTTAAAGGCCAATCGATATGCTGGAAATCTGAACTGTCTCCCTCAAATCACGCGTGCAAAATATTGGACCTGTGGCTCTGCGCATTGTCATCTTGGAAGACACCGTCGCTATTAGGACAAAAAGTGGAACATTGCTGGGTGCATAGGGTCAGCAAACAATTCACGATGGTGAGCACCAGTTATATGTTGTTCCACATGCACAAGGGGTCTAAGTGCTTGCTAGGTAAACATGCCCCACACTATACAACCACCTCCACCGGCTTGCACTGTAGAGACCATGCCGGATGGATCGAGTGCCTCATGTTGTTTGCGCCAAATAAGTACACGACTATCCACAGAGTGGAGTCAAAAACGCTACTCGTCGGACCAGCGCACTTTTTTCAAGTCATCCGACGCCCAACTTGCACGATCTTTGCACTAGATGAGTCTTTTGCGCCAAATACGTACACGACCATCCACAGAGTGGAGTAAAAACGCGACTCGTAAGACCAGCGAATTTGTTTTTAGTTATCTAACGTCCAACTTGCATGATATTTGCAACAGGCGAGTCTTTTGCGCCGATGAACCGTATTTAAGAGAAGATGTCGTCGGGGTCGTCTGCTGTTATAACCCATGAATGCGAGCGTTCGACGCATGGTTATGACCGACATTGCTCCGAGTTGACTCCTGTTGTATTGGGTTGTCAGCTGTTGAACAGCGCCGCGTATGTTGGCCTGTACGAGTAGTCGCACCCAGCGCTCACCTTTCACAACATCCTTTTACTGTTCTGTTCTGTGCTGTTTTGCCTCAGAGTCGTTGTTTGACCATTTTCATGCCAGTCCTGATGCACTTTAGCTACGGCGGCTAGCGAACAACCCACCAGTTCAGCCGTTTGGGAAATCGAGGCATCCTTTCTCTGAGCTCCCACAATCTTTCCTTTCTCAAAGTCTGATAAATCATTCCGTTTACCCATCACGCTCCGAATTTTACTACTTACTGCTCCATTCAACCTCATATATGCTACGTCGGTCGCCTAATCGCGCCTCTCTCGGAGATCACGTGGTCAACGGGCCACATCCACTTTTTATAGGGGTGGTCATAATTCAGTGATCACTGGGTGTATTAAAATAGAAAGTGCAAACTCCAGAGGGTCAAAATATGTAACAATCACTGATAGAAATGAATATATTTTGGACATTACATATTAAATTATTCATCGTTTTTTGGGGAAGGGGGTAAACGACAAGCATGAGCAACTCCTTTAAATAGCTGACAGTCCCTAATTTGGAGTCACTGGTTCCAAGGAGGTAAGTGAACCAATGCTGTAAGGCAAACAAACGACCCATGTCTCATGCGGGATCGAATCAAGTACATCCCGAACAAATGGTCAGAAATCAGCACTTCCTCACCGTGGCAGCTCATCCATCATCTGGCTTTTATAATTTTCTAAGCATACAAATGCATTCTTGTCTACAACGCCTTCCCGGTGGCCAAGTGGTCTGAGGTGAGGGGCCTCATATCATTCGTCCGAGAAAGGCCAGGGTTCGTGTGCCGCATGAGAAACAGGTGGTGGTGGTGGTGGGGGGGGGGGGGTTGTTTGATTGCACTGGCTCTCTCACTTCCCTGGAACAAGTGGCTTTAGATACGTGAAGGCAACTGCATTTAGTCCTTAGCTAAGAGAATCACTAATCGTGTTGAAGTAACTATAAACAAACTTTATGCCGTTTATTACACGATAAAAAATACGTTGATGATAGTGACAATTAAAACTTTAATTAAAAAGTTACAAATTTTAAATACATTAGTACTTTCTGGTCTACTATGAACCCATTATCAGATGTGAATAAAACCGTACGTCGAGATTACATAAGGTTATACATACCATGACCGATTCCAGATTACAATTTCAAAAAATTTACAAATAAAGACACAATAGTGACGTAGCTAATCACAAAACCTGTACACAAAAGTTAACGTTTTATGGGAGGGGAATAACATTTGTTCAAAATAAGAGTCTTCCAGATCTCAGGAATGAAAGCAGGAAAATCATCATGACAGCAAAAATCTAAATTCTGAAGTATAAACAAACTTTCTGTGAGTAATAAAGCTGGCTAACGTAAAGGAGATGCCAGAATCGACACACTGTCCTAGTCTGGAAAAAAACATACCACCACTAACTGTTTTGATAAAGCAGTTGTTTGGGACCCATTCCGAACATTGTATTTATGTTCCGTAAGTCTGGTTTGTATCTTTCTAAAAGTCGAGTCGATGTATACACGATCTCGAGTTCCTGGATCATTCGATTGTAAAGGTACACTATAAACACCCCATTTATCATGAATTAACGCAGGATCACGGTCATTACGGATAGATGACAAAATATTCTTCGTCATGACTCCAAAGTCGACATAATATCTATGGCAGGCATTTTTCAGAGCATGAACAATTGCTGGAACATATTGCACTGACCCCACAAATCTAGTCTTCCGGTTCTCTTTAGACAAAGAAGTTAATGTTCTATTCGCAACCTTCTTGATTATACGTTGAACTGTGTTTTCAGGATACCCATATGTTCGAAATAGATTAATAACTTTCTTGAGCTCATGACTACAAAGAAATGAGGAACTAGAGTGTGAAAAAGCTCGATTAATTAAGAAATGAAAGGCTGACAGTTTTTTATTATGGAAACGGGCAGAAGCAAGAGAAATAATCGAAGAATAAACCGAAGGTTTTCTGTAAACAGAAAAACAGACAGAGTGCGAAACAGGATCACGAACAAGAAAAAGGTCTAAGAAAGGCAAAGAATAGTTATTCTCCAGTTCCACCGAAAAGTCGATTCTTGGATAAAAAGAAGAAGGAAAGTCAGCAAATCTGGAGAGGTCGCAGTTGGAAGACGTCCAAAAAAAAAAAAAAAAAAAAAAACGTCGTCTACGTAACGAATAAAAAGGTAAGGGGTAATATCAAATTGCCTAAGAGCCTGGTTTCCTAATCCTTAAAGCAGAATTTCTGCTAACACAGGAGAAAGAGGCGACCCCTTAGGGGCTCCTTCAAGCTGCCAATAAATTAGGTTATTAAACTTGAAATTAACAAACTGTAAGACACGGCTAACTGCTTGTACCTCCAACGGCGAATATAAGCCTAACGGTGACAATTTGGGACTAAATTATATTATGAACAACAGTAAGCGAAAGAGAAATGACATCTAACGATGCCATAAAGGAAGGTTGACCAGAAGAGATAAAAGAACGTATTATTTCAATGTCCTGGGTAGAACTGGAAATAGCCGGCCCGGTGGCGCAGGCTTCTGACTATTCGCCCTAGTTGGGTCTAGGTTCGAATCCCGGTGAGGTATGGAATGGATGTTTGAATTTGTCTTTTGGCACTGGCTCTCAATGTGTTACTTGTCCAACACTGGTTAACTGTGTACATTGCTTATTCAGTATACTGTCAAATCCATATTTGATGTATACTTGTTCACAATGTGTTACATGATCAACACTGGCTATATCTGTGTATATTGATTATTTGGCATGCGGTAACCCATGTATGACTTGTACTTGTTGCTGTGAAATATCTGTATCCTGTTTATGTCTGCCTGTTAATCATGTCTGTACCACCAGGTCCAATAAAAAATACCATAATAAAAAAAGAACTGGAAATAGAGTAACAGGACGTGGAAGTCAATGGAGAAAGGAAATTTGCAAGTGCTTTTTCAAGAGGCCTAGTGGGTCTTGAACGGCTCGAAACCAGTGGACGAACTGGGAAGCCCTCTTTATGGGTTTTAACTCTCCCGAATAATTCTGGGAGTCTTGGGCCTTGGATTGTATACAAAGAATCAACAGTACTTTGTGGAAGAGTGTCATGTTTTTTTTGAATTGCTCACAGCCCTTAAAATGACAGACGTAGGGTCTTTTGAAACAATAATATGAGGTATTCCTGCAATAGTCTCTTGTATCTTGCCTATTGAAAATACCTACTAGCGAAGATTTGTTTGTCGCCACTATGGCCAAGTCTGGATTCTTTTGCAGGAGCTTAAGTTCAGCCAGTGTTGAGCTAGACGGATGAAGCTTTGCTTGGTTTTTAAGAGTAGCAAACGCCCAGCGACGACACGAGTCTTGTGCATCAGAAGGTATTGCTCTAACTTGTTCTATCTGAGAAAGTAATACAAAGAATGCCTACCATAGATGTCGACATGATATCTATGGCAGGCATTCTTCAGAGCATGAACAATATTAAATTTTTTATTAAAGTTTTAATTGTCACTATCATCGACATATTTTTATCGTGTAATAAACGACATAAAGTTTGTTTATAGTTTAGCCCTTAGATTTGTTCATGACGCTTGTTAACCCCGAAACAAAAAACAAACAAACACGAAAAAAAGACAAAAACAACAACAACAACAACAAAAAAAAACCCCAAACAAACACTGCATTTGCTCAGTGGATTTTAAGAAGAATGTTGTACTTCAAAGTGTAATGTACGTATATTAGACATTCATTTCTGAACAAATGAACAAGAAAGATGGCACCGAATTTTCGGGTGTAAAAAGCACGTCTTTTGATTTCGTTCTGACGCAAATTAAATTTATCAAAGCAATTCAAAGTCAATGGAATCGGTATGGTTGGTTGGTTGATGGGTTTTATTTGCGCAAGGGCCAAGTTTGGCCAAAGAGCGCCAGACAAGAGACCAACAAAACAAAGACGTTAAAAGCGTGGCACAATAGTTAAAATCAGGCCGATGCAGGAAACAATTTTAAAAGCTAGATGAGTTTTAAAAGTCATTGTGTTTAAAAAACGAAAAGACAGCGATGGAAAACAATAGTATCTGACGAAAGAAAGAAGATTTTCAATCAGGTTTTTAATCCCTCAGATATTTCTGTAAACGGAATCGTGAGCTTACGAACTCTTAGAAACAGAGATATTGACAAAATTAAGATGTCACTTTACGTCTCCTGGTGGGAAAACCATGCTAGGAAGAAAGTATTATCAAAAGGTTTATCCATATAAGCGGTATCAGTCCACGAAAAAAAAAATTAGTCGAGTTTTAAGGAGCCCAGATTTTGCTACAAATACATCAGAAGCAGAAATTAACACTTATGACCCTAGTGGCCAAACCATTCTTTACCAAACATTAGAAATTATGTGAAAAATATTTTCCATCAGGTCTTGTATGCGATACAGGAAGAGTTTTTCAAATCGGAACTTTAGGAGCAGAAATAACGCAGAAAACACAATTTACCTTTGTGCCCCCTAGCAGAAAGTCTATGATTTACTTGTAAATTTTGAATTTATAGGAAAAACATTTCGCATCGGAAACACTATCCAACAAAGAAGGCATTTTTCAAATCAGACTCTTAGAAGTATGACAAAAATAAGATATACATCTACGCCCCCTGGCGTATAAACCATGCATTATTTCAAGAAGAAAATGTTCCTAAAAGGTTTGTCGACATGAGTAGTATCGGTCAACAAACGACTTTTTTTTCAATCGAGATTTTAGAAGCTCATATTTTGCTGCAAATACATCAGAAGCGGAAATTAAGACTTACGCCACCTGGTGGCCAAACCATGTTTTTACAAAAATTAGAAATTCTGTGCAAACGATTTCCCATCAGGAGCTGTATCCGGTGCAGAGAGAAATTTTCAAATCGGAGATTTAGAAGCAGAGATATAGGGGTAAACGCAGTTTACATTTACGCCCCCTAGCGGAAAGTCTATGAATTACTTGAAATTTTTGAACATATACGAAACACATGTCACACTAGAAACACTATCCAACAAAGAAGGACTTTTTCAAATCGGACTCCTAGAAGTAGAGATATTGACAAAAATAAGATATACGTCTACGCCCCCTAGCGTAGAAACCATGCACTATTTTAAAAAGAAAATGTTTCTAAAAGGTTTGTCGACATGAGTAGTATCGGTCAACAAACGACGTTTTTTTCAATCTAGAATTTAGAAGCTCATATTTTGCTGCAAATACACCAGAAGCGGAAATTAGGATTTACGCCCCCTGGTGTCCAAACCATTTTTTTTACAAAAATTAGAAATTCTGTGCAAACGATTTCCCATTTAGAGCTGTATCCGGTTCAGAAAAAATTTTTCAAATCGGAGATTTAGAAGCACAGATATAGGGAGAAACGCAATTTACCACTACGCCCCCTAGCAGAAAGTCTATGAATTACTTGAAAATTTTGAAATTATATGAAAAACATGTCACACGGAAAACTCTATCCAACAAAGAAGGAATTTTTCAAATCGGACTCCTAGAAGTAGAGATATTGGCAAAAATAAGATGTACATCTACGCGCCCTGGCGGAGAAACTGTGGAATATTTTAGGAAAAAATATTCCAAAAAATTAATCGATATGAGTGGCATCAGTCTGCGAAATTATTTTTCAATCGATGTTTTAGAAGCTCAGATTTTATGGTAAATACATCAGAAGCAAAAATTAACACTTACGCCCCCTGGGGGCCAAAGTATTCTTTCCCAAAAATTTGAAATTTTATGCAAAAGATTTTCCATCAGGAGATGTATCCGCTGAAGAAAATGTTTTTCAAATCGGAGTATCAGAAGAAGAATTATCGGGGAAAATGTAATTTACTTTTACGCCCCCTAGCGGAAAATCTATGCATAATTTGAAAAAGTGACTATATCTAAAATACTCTTCGACATAAATGAAATCGAAAGATAAAATTTTTTTTTCAATCGGATGTTTAGAAGCAAATATGTGGAATAAAACGTATTTTTGAATTTGAAATCGTCTGCATTTACGCTCTCTAGCGGCGAAATTGTACATCGTAAAAAAAAAAATGAAATAAAGGATCATCATTCGCATATTTTAAGCTTGCCAATGCAAAAATAATTTTTCAAATCGGACTAATAGTTGCAGAGATATCGTGGGTACAGACGGACGGACGGACAAACCAGTAACATAAGCACGATCTTTTTTTTACAAAAGACGTGCTAAAAATGAGAAGATAATCATTTCTTTCTTGCCCTGCGAGCGATATAATGAAACATCAGTACTCAGTTGTGCTTTATTAAATAGCTTGTAGGCGGAAGAACAATTTTCTCTACATTTAATGAGAGGGAATATTTATCTCCACATTTTCACAAATGTTCATCTGGCTATGGTTTCAACACTTATGTTATGTGATCTTTTTCAATAGTAAATTTATATGTTAGGAGTCAAAAAGGTACAGGGGAAACGAGAAAGATGACACCAAATTTTCGGGGTTGTAATAAGCTCCTCTTTTCATTCCTTTCCTACGCGAATAAACTTTTTCAAAGTAATTCATAGTCAATGAAACCGGTTAGAAAAAAATCAACCGGATTTCAGCAACCGGTAACGTATGCATATAACGTCACGATTTTGTGTGCACCAGTTATCAAAAAACTGCAACAGTCGTGTGTGTGACGTGACCGGAAAAGAGATGAGAAGTAAAGACACATCATCATCATCATCATTATTGTCAACCATTATCAATCCACTGCTGGACGAAGGTCTCCCAAAGTTTCCTCCACAACGGTCTGTCTTGTGCCAGTCTCCTCCATGTCACTCCCGCATACTTTCGAATTTCATCCACCCATCTCCCATGTGGTCTTCTTCTGGATCTTTTCCTGTCCCTTGGAATCCAATCTAAAATTTCGGCTGTCCATCGATTATCTGTCCTCCTGGCAGTATGTCCAGCCCATTGCCATTTCAGGGATTTAACTCTGATCATGATGTCTTCCACTCTTGTCATTTTTCGGATCCACGAGTTCCTCTTCTTATCTCTCCTGGTTACACCAAGCATGCACCTCTCCATGCTACTTTGAGTTGTCTGCAGCCTTTGTATGTCTCTTTTAGTTAAGGTCCACGTCTCTGCACCATACGTAAGCACTGGAAGGATGCATTGATCAAACACTTTTCTTCTAACACATAATGGCATATTGCTCTTGAAAATTATGCTGTTTCTTCTGAAAGCTCTCCAGGCAAGTTTTGTACGCAGATTAATTTCTTCATCAATGTGACCCTCACTTGATATCGGCTGTCCAAGATAAATATACGTGTCTGTTATCTCCAGCTTTTCTCGATCAATCGATAAATCTTCATTTCTTGTAAAAGCATTGAACATCACTTTTGTCTTATGAAAGTTCATTTTTAATCCAACTTCTTTACTCTTGTCAGCAAGTTCCTGGATCATACTCTGCAGCTCTGATGGGGTAGTTGCAAAAATGACTACGTCATCAGCAAAACGAAGGTGTGTTAGATAATCTCCATTAATCTTTATCCCTCTGTTTTTTCAGTTCAGTGATTGAAAGACATTTTCCAATGTGGCATTAAGGAGCTTCGGAGATATGGTGTCACCTTGTCTCACTCCCTTTCCAATTTTTATGTGTGTTGTATTTTCAAACAGCCGAATCTTTGCACTTCCATTTTCATAGATGTTATTAATAATATTAATGTATGCATCTTCAATACCGCAGGATTTCAGAGCCATTATAACTGCTGATGGTTTCACTGAACCAAAGGCTTTTTCATAATCGATAAAAGCCATGCACAATGGAAATTCATATTCCCTCGCTCTTTCAATTAGTTCTCTCAGTACGTGGATATGATCTATTGTGCTGTAGCTACTCCTGAATACAACTTGTTCTCTCGGTTGAGCCATGTCCAGTGTCACCTTCAAACGGTGTGAAAGAACTTTAGTGAAGATTTTATAAACCACTGATAGGAGGCTAATAAGTCTGTAGTTCCTGTGATCCTCAATGTCACCCTTTTTATGTAGCAGGATCATTGTAGCGTTGTTCCAATCCTCAGGAATCTTCCCTTCATTAAGGCATCGAGTGAAAATTTGGGCGAGTACTGTTTCGATTTCTCCACTTGCTTCTTGTATGATGTCTACTGTAATTCTATCTTCTCCTGGAACTTTTCCCCGCTTCATGTTCTTGATTGCATGTGCAACTTCTGCTGGGAGGACAGGAAGAACTCTGGTACTGGTACCTTTCATGATGTCTGGAGTAAATGTATCACTCCTTTCATATAATTTGAAGTAGAAATCTTTCACTCTTGTCAACATTTCGCCTCTATTTCTTGTTACAGAACCATCTACTTTTCTCAGTGCCATAATCTGCTTTCTTCCCTTACTGAGATGCCCCTTTGCTATCTTTAGGCTTTGGTTGTTTTCAATTGCTTTCCTCACTAGTTCACAGTTGAATTTTCTTACGTCTTCAGTGATACTTTTTCGTATTGTCTTGCATAGCTCTATATATTCCACTTTGGAAGTCACATCTTCTTTAGTTGTCCTCATCTCTCTTCTTTTTTGCATCAACATTTTGGTTTTTCCTGATAATTTGTTCACATGCAACTTGTTCTTAGACCCAGCTAATTTTGTTGCTGTTTCCATAAGAGCTTTGGTTACTTTTCTGTTAACTTCAGAAATATCCACTTCTGCCAATGTTAGGCCTTCTAAAGCAGAGAATCTGTTCTTCAGTTCCAACTTGAAGGTATTATGGTGTTTTTTAAGGTTGGGTCAATACATTTTGTTTGTCTTATGAGCTTGCTACGTTCGAGTTTAGTGTTGAGGTGCATCTTACGTCTCACCAATCTATGGTCACTACCTGTGTTGAACTTGTTTAGCACACTGCAGTCTTCTATGACGAATTTTTTGTTACACATAATAAAATCAATTTCACTTGTCGTCCCATTTGGATGTCTCGATGTCCATTTCCTGTGTGGCTTTTTCTAAAAAAAGGAGTTCGTGATGAAAAACCCTTCAGCCTCTGCAAACTCAACGAGAGTATTTCCACGCTGGTTTCTGTTGCCGTGACCGAATTTACCTACTGAAGTTTCATTCTGTTGCCGTTGCCCTATTTTTGCATTGAAATCTCCCATAATTATCTTCAAGTGCTGCTTACCTTTATTATTTAGATGACAAATTTCCTCATAAAATTCTTCAATTTCGTCTTCAGGATGACTTGTGGTGGGTGCATAAGTTTGAATAATCTGAGCCTGGTATCTTCTCGAGAGTTGGATAACAAGTCGTGCAGCTCTGTCAGAGGAACGTTCAACTTCTACAACTTTATCTTTCAGTTTCTTGTTTATTATAAATCCAACACCACTAGTTCTGCCAGTATCTGTCCCACGATAGTAGAAGAGATGTCCACTTTTCAGTTCAACGAGATCTTCTCCTTTTCTCCTTACCTCACTTAGCTCGACGATGTCCCACTTGATCCTTAGTAGTTCCTCTTCCAATTCAAGAAGCCTTGAATCAAAAGATAGGGAGCGTCCATTATACGTAGCCAAGGTCAGCATCAGATGGCAGCCTAGTCCGGTCCTCCGGGGATTCTTAGCACCCTCTGCCTTCATGTCGCACTGGCCGCTGCCTTGGCCAGGTACATTCCAGCTGCCGGAGACTGAGGGCCAAGATTTAAGTTGTGGAGTCATTTTGGAGGGGTTTGGCCATAACTCACCACGCTGGCCAAGCGGGTTGGTGAGTGTGGGATAGCATTTCCTCTAATCCCGATATTATAGTTATACCGCTATTGGCGGTCGTCAGAGCCCCTTTAGTGGGAACAGGATGCACCACGAGAAGGCGGGGTTGACATTTGTCAAGGAGAGGCTGTGATGTTATGAATCACTTGACCTTACATCCCAGGACACATACAAAGAACAAAAACAACAGCGGCTGGCCGACCGTTTTGAGTGTGTCTTGTTTTATTGGTTTGTGACCTGTTTTGCCTTTCATTCTGCATAATAACATAGTTAAGTTTGGTGCGAATGAACTGATATACCATCATTTACCGGTTTTGTTTCATAATTATGGTGAGTTCGACCATCAATATAACCACAAACGGTCACCCGGAGTTCAACACCCAAATGCTCCCACAGAGGCGAGGCGGGTGCGGCCTCGAGAGAGATTCGTCATATTCTTTTCTGTGAGTATGAATATAATCGAATGTCTACATTTTTCGGCAACAATTTGCAGAACATTTGATATGCATTCTAGTTTCTTCAAAATTACAATATATATTTCCTCTACACGATTATTATATTGAATTATGGCTGAAATTTCCGCCGTTCGGATTCCAGCATATAATCCGGCTGATCCAGCCTTATGGTTTAAAAAGTGTGATAGCTTTTCTGCGCCACCACTCCGAAGACAAGAACGCAAAGCACAACTGGATATAATTCTATTGTTGCTTTTTTACCTCCCGAAATTGCCTCTATTTTGCGAGATGTCATAATACACTGGTTTTTATAAATTAAGCAACAAATGAAAAAATTGTGATAACTTAAAAAGTATGCAACCGATTCTGATGAAATTTGGTGGTAAGCTTTATCAGACCAAACAAATGCAACAAAAAAAAAAAAAACGTAAGACCATGTGATACAAAGCATTTACATTTTGTATGAGTGATGCAACTATGGAAATACAGAAATATAGGTATCAAGATGAAATAGGAAAAGGTTCTTCAATACGGAGTGCAGTTGTCCCGAACAGCAATACAGGCCTGACAGCGATGTTTCGTGCTGTCAATTATGGTGTCGAGCAGTTCCTGGGGTAGCTGCGTCCATTGCTCAAGCAAAGCAGTCCGGAGCCCCTGCAAGGTTCTAGGAGGGGACTCTAGGTCAGCAATACGCCTTCTGAGAGCATCCCAGACATGCAAGATGGGATGCAGATCGAGAGAGCGTGTTGGCTACTCCATACGGACTATAGTCTCTTGTTCCAGGTACGGGTGCACGAGTCTAGCTGTGTGAGGGCGGGCGTTATCCGCCTGCAATACAAATGTATCGCCAATTGCGGCAGCATACGGACGAACCAAAGGGTCCAGGATATATTCTCTATACCTCTGAGCATTGAGGTTTCCATGTGGCAACACATAGAGGTCGGTACGGCTCCCTAATGATATCCCTGCACCACCAGAACACTACCACCACCATAGGTGTCTCTTTCCTGGATATAAGAGGGAAGATAGCGAGTACCGGCCTCTCTCCAGATGTAAACTCGGCGAGAATAACTCTGTAAACAGTATCGCGACTCATCAGTGAACAGAACGGACCTCCACGGATTTTGAGTCCAGTTCACATGCATTCGTGCCCAATTGAAACGTTCCCTCCGGTGGCGGGGGATAAGGGGCACACATAATACCTGTCGCCGAACATACAATCCTCCTGCATGTAACCTTCTGCGTACCGTTGAAGCTAATACCGTCAGTCCGGTCACTGCCGCAAGCACAGATCTGAGATGAGTCGGTGTAGCCATCCTGTTCCGCCGTGCCAAAAGCCGCAAATATCTGGATTTCAAAATAAATTCGAAATTTCGTGAACAGCAGTACTCTAAACCAGCCAGTTGTACCTGACATCAGTTCCGCAAGCATGGAGCCTTGTTTCACATGAAAAAAAATGAACTGTCTGGGGGTTTTTTCCAGCTAATGAGAGAGGATGTTTCCACAGTAAACTTTTTCTTTGAAATGCGACCCATCCTATTGATTTTCTGAAACGATTAATTTCACACAGGGTGTTCGCACGTTTTCAGTCTAATATGCCGTATGACCCGTACAGAGAAGTGAGGTATGCGTAAGATTGTTCGGCGAATGGACTTGCAAATACTCCCTGTCATATATCGTGGAGGCGCTATGTCTCCGCAACACCATTTTTGTCTCCTTTAGAAACCTGTCGTAATGCATCACGATCTGCATATTGGTGCTGCTGATCCTGGTACACCCGCAAACCTTGTTCAGTCTCATAGGGTGCGTGTTCTGAGACTGGCACAAAACTTCAATTTAGGGGCTCTTGCTGTGTACGCGCATGTACTAATCAAGGGAATTTCATCTCGGTAGGTGAGGAAGTGGAAACTCACAGTGATAAACGAAATGCCGTGCAATTTGTTGCGCATTCTAATTTTATAGGTGGTTTTCTTTTTGTTTGTTTCGAGAACGACTGCTACGAGCATCTAAGGCAGTAAGCAGTAGCCCGTTCCTAATTGAAGATCACTGGATCCGCTGAAGGAACACTACCCCATGCCTCATTCAAGAATCGAACCCGAGCCTTACATGATTAGTCACAGATCCCTTATTCTCACCACTTGGCCAACGGGTCGAAAAAGAACCTTGCATTTACTGTATGTATACGTGTACAAATACGTAATTTACAATTCTTACAGTCTTTTTTTAAATGAAACATCTAACGTGTGGTATACAGTTGCACTAACTGGAAAATTTTGAAGATTCTGCCATTTTTTTTTTTTTTTTTTTGGTACAGTGAGTTCAACTACCACCATGAGCAACTCTCATGTATATAAGAATTCGCTTGTTCCTAATTTAGGCATGGTCCCAGGTAAAGGGAAGAAAAGGCGCCGTAGGACAAACACATCAACCAAGCCTCATGCGGGACTCGACTCTGGCTCCAGTTCAGACGACTAGCCAGGAAACATCGCATCTGACCACTCGGTTATCGTGGCTGCATATTGTACATTTACGTGTGCTTTATCGAAAGACTTACTACTTCTCAAACCACCCCAGACTTCAGTAGCATCGCTGTTGTTTGGTTTTAATATGGTGATCTTTGCACAGACGCACGCAAAATAATAACTCCGGGAAAGATCTCAGGACAATAATTGAAAATAAATTTTCCTGACAGACGAGTGTTACGTATTAAGCTGCGTAAATGCAAGAAGTTGGAATATTATCACAGGTGCCCAGCCAAAGTCCCTCGGCACCAGTTGTGAAATAAGAAAGTAAGCGGAAAGGGAACATGGAGGGGGAAAAAAGCCAGAACAAAACACTCCTGAAGATGCCGTCTGACGTAAAAGTTCCAATGTCGCGAGCGTCAAGCAACGGATCGAGGTCATTCGTAGGGTATCTGCCACTGAGATCAGTCCTCTAGGTATGATGTACTTCAGCAACCTGTGCTTGCATTTCTTATCCATCGCAATTTTGATGAACGGTAAGACTATGCTGTTAATCATTCTTGCTTTAATATTTTTATAGTGTTAGTGTTTTAAACTGCAAGATGTGGGGTACGCCCGACATTTTCCTCATCATATTTACTACCTCTGAATGACTCAAAAGCTGAGATATTATTAGCCTTGAACCTATACACGTGCTGCATGATGTTTAGGGAACAACGAAGCTTCGTCACCGTTTCCGGAGTTCAGCGAAGTGCTTTAGCCGAGGTTTTCCAAACAATTTGTACGTATCACCAGCCACCAGTGTTTCTTGCAGAACTTTTTGGCCCCGGGGGAACAAATGGAACCCTAAATGGGAGAGGGGGAACTTTTCCATTTGCTATCTATATATATATATAATTTTAACTACTATATTTATATATATAGAAGTAATTACTATATATCTAGCACAGGGGCGCATTTAGAGAGGGCCTTGCCCCCCCCCCCCTCCTTGGAAAATGTGTCATTTTTTTGTTTTTTGGTTAAATGCGACTTACATTAGAAAAAAAGCCTTAATTTAATAAATATGTATCGACTTACATTGAAAAAAAAATGCTTTAATTTTTTCTTCAATTTTTCATTAACTTTGATTTTGTTCAAGATGGTGGATTTCAAAAACTTCCTATTTTCGTACCCCCTCCCCCCGAAGAAAAATTATATATACATTTCTGATACAGTTATTACTTCTTCAAACATTTCAGGAATAACAAACTTTGCTCAGCTAAAGGAGTGAGGCTTGAAATTTTCGCAGGCTTGACATTTTCATCTATTAAAATGCATTCAACGCACCCTTGATCCTGAATCACGATTCCCATGCAGTTAGGTATGATTTGACTACTCATTATATTTTGAAGAATACCATGCGTCGAATACACTTTGTAATAAAATAAACTAAAACTAGTACCATTTGAACAAATATTTAAAAAAATATAATTGGAGAAATATTTGTAGCATAAAAAAAAACGAAACTTCCTTTTTCATCATAGCCTGAATTTATTGAAATTTGGCTCGGTATCCTAAAATGTCTCCGGGGAGAGGGACAAATGGTCGTTTCCGGGAGAGCTTCACTCCCCTGGATGTATGCCTGAAAGAAACACAGCCAGCCACTGCATACTGCGAAATTTAAATAATGCTTAACTGTTACGGAAAATGTTTGTTTCACGATAGGAAAAATCTACTAGTTGCCTTTTTTTGTACTTTTGAAAATAAAGGAATGGATTTCTCAAAATTCTAATCTGAAATCCTTATAATAAAAATTGGACCCAACATTATTTTATTACTCGCTGAGGAAATTAGCTTATTCAGTGGAATATAATTTTAGATTTAAGCTTCCCCGGTAGAAGAATTTGTCATTTTGGAAAATATACAGCGTGATAACATTTATTTAACTGTGTATAAGTGTTGCATTAGTTGTAAGTGGAAAAGTAAAAAAGAAGTCAAATCTTTCCGCTGAGAAAGTAATTTTGTTCCGTGGAATATTTGTTTCGGTTTAACCACCTGAAAGAAATATTGTGTTTGTGCATTTTGATTTTCGTACTAAAAATGTTTACAGTTGTTTTCTTACCGCCGTGCTATCGCTGGGTTTTGATAACAAAGATCTTGACACGTTTTCATATCAAAATGACGGTGAAAAAATTAGAACTTCTTGTGTCGGTGGAGGTTAAAAGAATCGAAATAAAAAGTAATATAGTAAAGAAAATTATTTTTCGTAAGCATTCGTATTTGTTTTCTAAGAAAAATCTGTGGAAATTCTTTCCAACGAATTAAATAAAAATTAATGTAAATATGGAGTAAGCCAGATTGTAGCCAATAAAGACACATTCAGATGAAAATAAAACCAAATAGTGTTGCGCCCAATTTTATTTTCATCTTTCCTTTACTGGCTCTAAAATTTCAACTCATATAGCCATTAAAACGCACACTGCGCACGCAAAGCTTTGAAAATGTCTGTGCAATGTAAAGCTGGCAACAGAAACGTAGGAGCTTATTTGAAATTCCCTATTCTTAATGCTGTGGTGACACGATTAATAATGGAAATAATTGCAAATTTAAAAGACGATACTTTTATTTACAACTAAAACCAGCTAAAAATAAGTTGAAAGATCTTTCAGACCCACTATGGGTCTGTCATCAGGCACAGTGAGGGTGAAGCATCCTGGCATTTGACATCTATACATGTCCTACAAACATGTAAATGAACTACAAAATTCGGTTATGAGTTTTGATTGTATGCATAATGGTTTGAAATAAAATATTTCTATGGTGTCTATAGAATCCATGGCACGTCATTGTTACAGCAGCGTTCAGAAATAATGTTAATGTAAACACTTTCTGTAAACAACAATTCAAATTTCGTAGTAGCTGATGCAATTAGCGAAGTGTTATTCCACTCCTGGACATGGTTACCTAAATTAACTAACCTAGATGAAGCTGTGGAATTCGAACAAGTTCTAACGTTGTATTTGTGCTCAGATACACGTGTACCAATTGTCGGGTGGATCCCACATACTTAGTATAATGTGCATTGGGGTCGGCGGCTTTAAACGGAATGGAATATACACCATGTCTCTGAAGCACAACTTCGTCACGATCCTTCTGTAATAGTGAAAACAACTTGATTGTCTTTATACCAAATTCCATCCCTTGCTTATGACAGGCATTCTTTAAGATGTGAATTGGATCAGGAACATAATCTAAAGATCCAATGTACCTGGTAACAACCTCATTACCTCCAGTATGCATAGAGCGTTGACACCGTTGAAACTGACGTATAACAAAGTCACGTGGGTAGCCAAATTCAGAAGCCAGATTGAAAATGAATTTAATTTCCTTGTTCCGAAGTCTAATAGACGATGAGTGTGAATAAGCTCTACGAAACAAAAAAGATAAGGCGGCGGACTTATGCCGTGTAGGGACAGCGGATGAGTATGGAATCAACGCGGGTGGTGCAGAAGGTTTTCGAAACACTGAAAAAGAGATTGAACTGTTAGATATTAATAATATTACTTCCTCCCCAAAAGCGGGTATCCCCCTGGGTTCGCCACTATCGGGTCTTTTAGCCTAGGTGGAATTACATTTAGAAAATAAAATTCTTGAAGAATGTCTCCTTAAACCAATACTTTTTCTTAGGTACGTTGATGAGATTATTATATTTTGGCCTCACTCTGTTTTTGCTCTTCACGAGTTTGGTACTTTACTCTCCATCCCTTTATCCACCATAAAATTTACGGTAGAGCTCAAAACACAGGGTTCGTTACCTTTCCTCGACTTCTGTCTTCATCGTGACATATCTAACAGTTCAATCTCTTTTTCAGTGTTTCGAAAACCTTCTACACCACCCGCGTTGATTCCATACTCATCCGCTAGCCCCACACGACATAAGTTCGCCGCCTTATCTTTTCTGTTTCGTAGAGCTTATTTACACTCATCGTCTATTAGACTTCGGAATAGGGAAATTATATTGATTTTCAATTTGGTTACCCACGTGATTTTGTTGTACGTCAGTTTCAACGGTGTCAATGCTCTATGCATACTACTTTAAGAGGTAATGTGGTTGTTACCAGGTACATTGGATCTTTAGATTATGTTCCTGATCCAATTCACATCTTAAAGAATGCCTGTCGTAAGCAAGGCATGGATTTTGGTATAAAGAAAATCAAGTTGTTTTCCTTATGACAGAAGGATCGTGACGAAGTTGTGCTTCAGAGACATGGTGTATATTCCATCCCGCTTAAAGACACCGACCCAATGCACATTATACTAAGTATGTGGGATCCACCCTTCGGACAATTGGTACACGTGTATCTGAGCACAAATACAACGTTAGAACTTGTTCGAATTCCACAGCTTTATCTAGGTTAGTTAATCAAGGTAACTATGTCCCGGATTGGAATAACACTTCGCTAATTGCATAAGCTACTACGAAATTTGAATTGTTGTTTACATTAACATTCTTGCTGAACGCTGTTGTAACGATGACATGCCATGGATTCTACAGACACCATGGAAATATTTTTTTTTATTGGAGGTTTAACGATTACCGTGAGCAACTCAATCGGCTATAAGCAGTCTCCCGTTCATAATTTAGGGCCACTGGTTCCAGGGAAAGGAGAGAGCTAGTGTTGTTAGACAAAAACAACATCCATGACTCACCGGGATTCGAACCCGGACCCGTTTTGGACGAACGATCAGAAGCCATCGCTTAGACCACTGCGCCTCCGTGGAGGCTATTTTATTTCAAATCATTACACATACCATCAAAAGTCATAACCGAATTTTGTAGTTCATTTACATGTTTGTGTGATACATATAGATGTCAAATGCACATGTGTAAAAAATTGGAGCAACATTTCATCAGGCTAATGAATTGTGGGTAATTGTTTTGCTATATAGCCACGATGCTTCACCCTCACTGTGCCTGATGTCGGACCCATAGTGGGCTTGAAAGATCTTGCTAATTATTTTTAGCTGGTCTTAATTATAAATAAAAGTATCGTTTTTTAAAGTTACAATTATTTCCATTATTAATCGTGTCTCGACAGCATTAAGAATCTTTTTTATGTTTCAACCGGCACGAACTTGAAAAAAATGCCGTGGATACCTCTGCTTCCTTAAAGATTTGTTTTAGTATTAAAGTGATTTGCTTTTGAAGACTAAACCAAACATTATATAATTTGAGAAGTTGCTGAATTTTTTAAATTCAGAATTAATTACACTGGTCTACAAGGTTTTTATAACATAAACAAATGTAGCCGCTTTTAACTAATTTCTGGGTGCTGATTTCAAAACTGACATTAAAAAATGGACACCAGCTCACGTGTTTTTGTTGTGGGGCATTAACTATGTACTATTGTTCCACATTAGCGCTTATAGGCATGTAAAAGGACAATAGATCTTTTTATTGTGACATTTAGCCACCGGACAAATTATGGGTGGCAATACTGATTTTTTCACAGGTAGAGAATATATAATCGCAACCGAACCGCCACTGCTGTTTTTTGCATTGAAGGAGAAACACGTGTTGCATGTTTATGAGCTAAAGTTGGCGAAATGGAGAAAAGGGATTGTCGCAGATGTATTAATGTTTCGGATAAGTTTTGCTGTGTGTGCGGGCAGTATGTTATAAAATCGCAGAGTCGTCCATTGACAAAGACTGTGAGGAAAGCCTACATTTTGTGCTTTGGATGTCACGTTGGAGATCAAAATAAATGGTGGGCTCCACATACTTATCTGCTGCATTTCTTGCTTTGTTGGCCTAAGTGAATGGCTGAAAGGTAAGCTGAAATCCATGCCTTTAGCAGTTCCGATGATTTGGCGTGAGCCAACTGATCACGTGGAAGAATGCTATTTTTGTTTAACCAAAGTGAGTGGCTTTTCAAAGAAGAATAAAAGTAAAACACAGTATCCAAATTTGCCATCAGCCTTAAGGCCTGTTCCGCATGGGGAAGATCTTCCTATACCAAAACCTCCATTGAACTGTGAAGAGATACTGTAGATTCAAATTCATCCATTGAAGATATGGACGCATATGAAGATCCGGATCCTACATGCGCTCCATAAACACTTAGACAAGCCCCACTTGATTGAGAAAAATGAAGTGAATGATCTCGTTCGAGACCTACATCTTTCCAAACAACAAGCTGAACTTTTAGGTTCCCGACTGAAAGAGTGGAACCTGCTAGCGAAGAGTATACTTGTGTCTGTGTTCAGAAATAGAAATTCGGGTCTATGTTCTTTCTATGAAAGGCAGAATGGTATGTGTTTTTGTTCAGATATTCCGGGGCTAATGACAGAATTAGGAATATCTCACGATCCTACGGAATGGCGTCTATTTATCGACTCATCCAAGGTTAGTTTAAAAGCTGTCCTTTTGTCTAACAGAAACGAGAAGCCTTCCATTCCAGTAACACATACTGTAGGAATGAAGAAGACGAATGAAAGCATGGAAAATATTTTCACTACAATACAATATGACCAGTTTAGGTGATCAATATGCGGTGATCTGAAAGTGATATCCTTATTTCTCGGGCTTCAAAGTGGCTACACCAAATTTTGTTGTTTTCTTTGTATGAGGGACAGTAGGGCCACAGAAGAACACTAGGAAGGAACTGACTGGCCTAAGTGAAATGTTTTCATTCC
The DNA here is from genome assembly GCA_039090855.1 of Macrothele yani. Classification (NCBI taxonomy): domain Eukaryota; kingdom Metazoa; phylum Arthropoda; class Arachnida; order Araneae; family Macrothelidae; genus Macrothele; species Macrothele yani. Next base: position 54,418,170 of record CM076992.1, on the reverse strand, counting down.
TGGAGAGGGTAACCTTCGTCACAAGCCCCTAGTTAATCCCTCTGATGTGCTGCTTCTACCACTCCATATCAAACTGGGGCTGATAAAAAACTTTGTATAGGCTATGAACAAATTTGGCCCACGTTTGTTGTACTTAAAGCAAACATTTCTTAGCAATTGAGTGATGCAAAACTCAACGAAGGAATCTTCGTTGCTCTTCAGATACTGAAACTACTCCGTGATTCTGTTTTTACCGAAAATTTAAACAGCACGAAACTCGCCGCATAGCAATCTTTCACATCTGTGTTCAAGGGATTTCTGGGTAACCACAAAAAGAGCAACTACAAACAGCTGATTCACAACCTTCTCAATAACTATAAAAACCTTGGGTGCCGGATGTCCTTGAAAATACATTTCTTCTATTCGCATCTGGAGTTCTTTCCTGACAACCTTGGAGCAGTCAGCGATGAACAAGTAAAACGGTTCCACTAAGATACCCGAACGATCGAATAGAGGTATGAAGCCAGGTGGGATCCCTCAATGTGAGTGATTATTGCTAGTTTTTGCAGAAGGAGAGCAACACGACACATAAGAGAAATGAATGAACTACATGTACGGGTGTAAGAGTATGTGTGCATACGTTTACATTTGTGTTAATATTATTTACTCTATTTCGTTTTTCTTTTGATGTCTCACATGCAGTGATATATGAATATGGTATTTATACTTTGTAGCACTAATTCTATAGCTAACAAGACATAAATGCTATAATACATTACAATGCGAAGCTCTAATACAATACAATGTGAAGCCGTAATGTGTACATCTTACATTGTATATGTGTATCTGGAAATATAGCAAATGTTCATACACAAAAAACTGTACGTGATGGAGAGGCTTTACAGTTATATTTGAATTCAGCATCCCGAAATTAGTTAAAACATCTTATTTTCACCCATGTTATGGAAATAAAGTTTAAAAATGTTGACCAGTGTTACCTTCGCTTTACTTCAGCTGTATAGAAATACACTCCAACGATCCTGACGTGAGAAATCCGCAATGCTATATTCGCGCAAATTAGCAATTATACTGTTCATTAAAGCGGAATTAGCATTCATCTTCAGTTGTCGAATAAGGCAAAACTCCAATTGTTCTTTGTTCAAAAATCAGCTGTACATTGAAGTGACTATCAAAATTGAAATGTCTATGGATCATCACTATATTTTTATCCTCCGTTAAACTCCTGTATAATACGTATACTTTCACTGGTATAGAATGAAAACTATATGAGTTGTTGATCACTTTCACTATGTGAATTAAAAAAAAGCATGCCTTTATTCTATGAGTCGCAAAGGGATTTTTTTACTAATAAGTACAGTTTCGGAATTGTAAGCCATATACAAGGAGTATCTCCGCAGCATGCTGTGCATTTCCGGTATACCTAAACGAGAATCAGCTGGCACAAGCATTTCACTCCGGTATTAACTGTTTCTTTATTTTTAATCTTTTTAGCACGTAAGTTTCAAAATATGATGTTAAAGGCATAAAGGGAGTATTGTTAATATACTGAATTTTTTTAACACATTGAAGTGCAGTTATGATGTACTGTACTAAAAAACTGTAACACATTAACTGATGATGTAAAATGCGGGGAAAATGGAGTTCTTTCCCACCCATCAATATGATATTCAATAGGCGGTCCTCACTACCGTAGTAGTCGCTTAATTAAAAATTGTACGACTGCTTTTGTTTTGTCAAATCATAATAAAAATTGTCACATTGTTTTTATTTGACGATTACAATTTGTTAAGCAGAACAGTTCGCGAAACTGAGTCTCAAAGCACATCCTCAGTTGGTTGGAGGTTCCTTGTTCTGGGTGGTGCAACGGTAACATAGTCGAACGTAAATCGGGAGATGCGGATTCAATTTCTGTTCCACGTCGATGTAATTTTCAAGTTTTCTGAGGCATGTCTTACTTGTTCGACAAACTATCTGAAACACAATTTCTCATAAGTAATAGTACACCGTAGCATTCTCCAGTTTGACTTAGATCGAGGACAGTTAAAGCGCAATGTCTTTAAAGTTGAAAAGAGCGATGCCAGTAAAGGCAGGATGTAATGCGCATGTCTAGAAGAAAAAACCTCAAGTTTAGTAATTTCAAGAACGTTCAATGTTGCAACGGATAAATTGTATTTAATGTCAAACAGTGTTGTATACTTTTTCAAATACTGCACGTAATGCATCAGGAAAAACTGAGCGATTTTGGAAACACATATTTGGTTATTCTTAAACATCAGGCTCAAGAGTTTTACCATATCTTTGTTCAGGAACAGACATCATGGAAATAGAAATTGGAACTTACACCTAAGAAGGGTAATAAAAAGCATACAAAACACTTGGAAAGGAATGATAGGTTTTAAAGATCAGAAACGCGGATTTTTCCGTGCTGCTTTAGAAAGAGATATCGTGACAAATGCATTTACTATATCCGGCAAGAAACTTATGGCTGGGAAAGAAAAAGAAGGTACTGAATAATTTTGGCATGGAGACGTTTATTAAACTTTAGTCTTGCTAAGCTATATTCTACATAAAAAGGAATTTTTCCGCAAAAAGTCATGTCCTCTAATGGACAAAGCGACATTTTGTTTTGTTTAAAAACATGATAAAAACAGAATCTCTACATGAAGGCACGTAATAAAATTAAAAGTTTTACGGCGTATTAATTGACAGAAAAAACGTATTGTCCATTGGTGCGAAAAGTGTGATTTTTGTGTTAAAAAAATTATTTCTTTTTCTGTCCAACAGATTTCAAACCTGGAAGTATGAAAAATTCCATACTTTTTAACAAAAGAATCTTTCATCTAACGAAAAACAGGAAAACAAAAAAGTTATTTCCAAGACAGTAGCTGAAAACTACTTTTATTGATAGAAACTCAAATTTCACATTCTCCTGCTACTTTCTCTTTTCTTCAAATATCTGTACTGGCAAGAAATTTTATAATATCTGTTTTTCAATTTTCTGCCTCTTGTAAAATTTTGCACCTTTATGTTTATGTATGGTCCGGTGATGGTCAGGTGATTATGCTTATGTGATTATCTTTATGTTTATGTATGGTCAGGTGATGCGTAACATCACAGCCTCTCCTTGACAAATGTCAACCCCGCCTTCTCCTGGTGCATCCTGTTCCCACTAAAGGGACTCTGACGACCGCCAATAGCGGTATAACTATACCATCGGGATTAGAGGAAATGCTATCCCACACTCACCAACCCGCTTGGCCAGCGTGGTGAGTTATGGCCTAACCATTCCAAAATGATTCCACAACTTAAATCTTGGCCCTCAGTCTCCGGCAGCTGGAATGTACCTGGCCAAGGCAGCGGCCAGTGCGACATGAAGGCAGAGGGTGCTAAGAATCCCCGGAGGACCGGACTAGGCTACCATCTGATGCTGACCTTGGCTACGTATAATGGACGCTCTCTATCTTCTGATTCAAGGCTTCCTGAATTGGAAGAGGAACTACAAAGAATCAAGTGGGACATCGTCGGGCTAAGTGAGGTAAGGAGAAAAGGAGAAGATCTCGTTGAACTGAAAAGTGGACATCTCTTCTACTATCGTGGGACAGATACTGGCAGAACTAGTGGTGTTGGATTTATAATAAACAAGAAACTGAAGGATAAAGTTGTAGAAGTTGAAAGTTCCTCTGACAGAGCTGCACGACTCGTTATCTAACTCTCGAAAAGATACCAGGCTCAGATTATTCAAACTTATGCACCCACCGCAAATCATCCTGAAGAAGAAATTGAAGAATTTTATGAGGAAATTCGTCATCTAAATAATAAAGGTAAGCAGCACTTGAAGATAATTCTGGGAGATTTCAATGCAAAATAGGGCAACGGCAACAGAATGAAACTTCAGCAGGTAAATTCGGTCACGGCAACAGAAACCAGCGTGGAAATACTCTCGTTGAGTTTGCAGAGGCAGAAGGGTTTTTCATCTTGAATTAATTTTTCAAGAGAAAGCCACACAGGAAATGGACATCGAGACATCCAAATGGGACAAGTGAAATTGATTTTATTATGTGTAACAAAAAATTCGTCATAGAAGACTGCAGTGTGCTAAACAAGTTCAACACAGGTACTGACCATAGATTGGTGAGATGTAAGATGAACCTCAACACTAAACTTGAACGTGGCAAGCTTATAAGACAAACAAAATGTATTGACATAACCAACCTTAAAAAACACCATAATACCTTCAAGTTGGAAATGAAGAACAGATTCTCTGCTTTAGAAGGCCTAACATCGGAAGAAGTGGATATTTCTGAAGTTAACAGAAAAGTAACCAAAGCTCTTATGGAAACAACAACAAAATTAGCTGGGTCTAAGAACAAGTTGCATGTGAACAAATTATCAGGAAAAACCAAAATGTTGATGCAAAAAGAAGAGAGATGAAGACAACTAAAGAAGATGTGACTTCCAAAATGGAATATATAGAGCTATGCAAGACAGTAAAAAAAAGTATCACTGTCGACGTAAGAAAATTCAACTGTGAACTAGTGAGGAAAGCAATTGAAAACAACCAAAGCCTAAAGATAGCAAAGGGGCATCTCAGTAAGGGAAGAAAGCAGATTATGGCACTGAGAAAAGAAGATGGTTCAGTAACAAGAAATAGAGGCGAAATTTTGACAAGAGTGAAAGATTTCTACTTCAAATTATATGAAAGGAGTGATACATGTACTCCAGACATCATGAAAGGTACCAGTACCAGAGTTCCTCCAATCCTCCCAGCAGAAGTTGCACATGCAATCAAGAACATGAAGCGGGGAAAAGTTCCAGGAGAAGATGGAATTACTGTAGACATCATACAAGAAGCAAGTGGAGAAATCGAAACAGTACTCGCCCAAATTTTCACTCGATGGTTTAATGAAGGGAAGGTTCCTGAGGATTGGAACACCGCTACAATGATCCTGCTACATAAAAAAGGTGACATTGAGGATCTCGGTAACTACAGACCTATCAGCCTCCTATCAGTGGTTTACAAAATCTTCACTAAAGTTCTTTCACACCGCTTGAAGGTAACACTGGACATGGCTCAACCAAGAGATCAAGCTGGATTCAGGAGTGGCTACAGCACAATAGATCATATCCACGTACTGAGAGAACTAATTGAAAGAGCGAGGGAATATGAACTTTCATTGTGCATAGCTTTTATCGATTATGAAAAAGCCTTTGATTCTGTAAAACCATCAGCAGTTACAATGGCTCTGAAATCGTGCGGTATTGATGATGCATACATTAATATTATTAATAACATCTATGAAAATGGAAGTGCAAAGATTCGGCTGTTTGAAAATACAACACACATAAAAATTGGAAAGGGAGTGAGACAAGGTGACACCATATCTCCAAAGCTCTTTAATGCCACATTGGAGGGTGTCTTTCAGTCGCTGAGCTGGGAAAACAAGGGGATAAAGATTAATGGAGATTATCTAACCCATCTTCGTTTTGCTGATGACGTAGTCATTTTTGCAACTACCCTATAAGAGCTGCAGAGTATGATCCAGGAACTTGCTGACAAGAGTAAAGAAGTGGGATTAAAAATGAACTTTCAGAAGACAAAAGTGATGTTCAACGCTTTTAGAAGAAATGAAGACTTATTGATTGATGGAGAAAAGCTGGAGATAACAGGCACTTACGTTTATCTTGGACAGCAGATATCAAGTGAGGGTCACATTGATGAAGAAATTAATCGGCGTACAAAACTTGCCTGGAGAGCTTTTGGGAAGAAACAGCTTAATTTTGAAGAGCAATATGCCATTATGTCTTAAAAGAAAAGTGTTTGATCAATGCATCCTTCCAGTGCTTACGTATGGTGCAGAGACGTGGACCTTAACTAAAAGAGACATACAAAGGCTGCAGACAACTCAAAGTAGCATGGAGAGGTGCATGCTTGGTGTAACCAGGAGAGATAAGAAGAGGAACTCGTGGATCCGAAAAATGACAAGAGTGGAAGACATCATGATCAGAGTTAAATCCCTGAAATGGCAATGGGTTGGACATACTGCCAGAAGGACAGATCATTGATGGACAGCCGAAATTTTAGATTGGATTCCAAGGGACAGGAAATGACCCAGAAGTAGACCACATGGGAGATGGGTGGATGAAATTTTATAGTATGCAGGAGTGACATGGAGGAGACTGGCACAAGACAGACCGTTGTGGAGGAAACTTGGGGAGACCTTCGTCCAGCAGTGGATTGATAATGGTTGACAATGATGATGATGATATATATACAGGCGTTGGACAGAATAATGTGAACACCTAGGAAAAGAAGGTTTTACGTGCCTAACAGGATGTGGGACCACCTTTGGTATTCAAAACCGTGTGAAACTGCTCCAAGTCTTTGAGAGATACAGGAAGAGGGAAACGGGATCTTACTCTGTTTTCCAACACAGACCACAGTGGCTCGATGATGTTTAAGTCTGGTGATTGGGGAGGCCAAGGAAGGTGTGAAGATTCGTCCTCATGTTCCTCAAACCATGACTGCACATTCCGAACTCTATGAATTGGGGCATTATCATCTTGATAGATTGCATCCTCTGCAGGAAACAATGCCTTAATCACTGTATGGACTTGGTCTGCCAAAATGGTTTCATACGCCCTGCCAGCGTATGAAATCAAGGTGTTCAGAGGACTTGCTCAAAACCACGATACGACCGCTCCGAGCATGACAGAACCACCACCATGCTGCACTGTTGAGAGCAGACAGTCTAGGCTGTACGCTTCTGACGGGTGCTCTCCACGCGTAAACACGTCCTGCGGTTGGTAATAGGGTGAATGTGGAATCGTCCAACCTCTTCCATGCATCGGCAGTCCACATTGTATGATCTTGGCACCACTGCTGTCTGTCGCTGTTGTACATTCACCCGGGCCACCAGGATTTTGCAATAGCAGCTCTGCCATGAAAATCTTGTTTATGCAGTTCCCCGCGCACTGGTTTTTTTTTATACTGGGGTTTGTTTCGTTGATACCACTGCTTTCGTTGATGCCAACTAACCGGCCACTAATTAGCCCCCTTTCGAAGTTCGTTAGGACGCTCATTTCGACGTCACCATTTTGTAGCAAGACACTTTAAATGCACTTAAACATGACTTTGAGGTTCTAAATAAAGCTATTACAGCCAAAAAGCGGTGAATACCTTTGCGCATTGCGACGCACGAAGCTGCATAAAAAGTCAAGTCTCTGAGCATGGTGTTCACATTACACAAAGATTCATGAAAGTGAGTTGCTTGTGGTTAAATCTATGTTTATATACACTGCTGGCCACCCAAAATGCAACACCAAGAAGGAAGCATCCTATTGGCCAGAAATTCGCAGCATGCGTCGCCCGCGAGAGGACATGCAAACGATTAGCATCGCAGGACATATGCAAATCATATGCGCCCGGCACGCCACCGAGAAGCACTATAAGAAGGGTGCACAGAAAGCACGGTGTAAGTAGTGGAAGTATGTTGTGCTGCTGGACCTGTGCGTGGGAAGCTTCCTGATGCCTCGTTGCAGAATACGGCAGTCATTCCAGCACGTTTCTGAGTTCGACAGAGGACGAATTGTGGCTTATCGCGACAGCGGTTTATCGTACCGCTGTGGGACGACATAAAGCCACAGTGAGGCGCGTATGGATTCGGTGGGTGCAGGATGGACGGACGGACCGACGTGAGCGATTACCACAGCCACGGCACACCACCTAACGAGGGGACCGGCATGTTGTCGACGGGCATTGAAGGCTCGCACCGCCACATCATGAACGTTAGCGCTGGAATTAGGGTGTGTTGCGCAACAACCTGTGTCAGCACTTACCGTTCGACGTCGTCTGCAGGAGCGGGGACTTGTCGCAGGGCGCCCATTGCTCCGATTACCATTGACGTTACACCACCGGCGAGTGCGGCGGCAGTGGGTCATTGAACGCCGCACCTAGACTACGGAATGGCACGACATTGTCTTCTCCGACGAATCCCGCTTGTGCCTGTAACACCACGATGGTCCGATCCGCGTGTGGTGGAACCGCGGCGAGAGACTGTATGACACCTGCATTATGCATCGCCATACCGGTCCGTCGCTTGGCGTTATGGTTTGGGGCGTAATTGGATATGACACCCGCACCTCTCTGGTACGCATCGCCGGTACACTCAACAGCCACCGCCACATCTCCGACGTTTTGGAGCCTGTTGTCCTCCCTTACCTGGAGGACCTGCCAGCGGCCACGTTTCAACAGGACAATGCGCGCCCGCACGTGGCACGCATCGTGCAACAATTCTTCACGGCCCACCAGGTGTCACTGCTGCCGTGGCCAGCCTGTTCTCCCGATATTTCGCCCATCGGACACGTCTGGTCGCTGATCGACAACCGATTGGCCCGGCAAACACCACCCGCTGCTACGCCTGATGAACTGCGGCAATGTGTGGAAGCAGCCTGGACCAACATACCCCAAACCGACATCCAAAGCCTCTTTCATTCGATGGCGCGGCGTGTAGCGGCCGTTATTTCCAGCCATGGGGGCCACACGAACTATTGATGTCTGCGTGTTCCGCAAGTTGCACGGGCCTGTAAGCTGTTTCATCTTTGTATTTGTTGTTATGTGTCCAGTAAATCTGGCATTGTTATCTCGTGTCCTTCTTGGTGTTGAATTTTGGGTGGCCAGCGGTGTATATATTTGTACGCCTCGGGGCACTAGATTGTTGAATAAAATATCACTTTACGGATTTAAACGATACCATGTTGGGTACTGGCCGACGGCTCGGAGGTAAACAAAATTCGGAAATAATTACTGGTTGAATGTTTACTGCCAAAATCTAAATGAGGGGTCATTAGAATTTAGCCTATGAATTTATACCAATCAAAATGAAATTCCTCTGATACTAAAAATTGACTCATTCAACCTCAGAACTGGAACAAAACAAAGGACATTTAACTTATTAACATAAAACCAATAATAAAACGATGAAGTCGTCAATTAAAATGAAAAGGAGGAAGATCAAATGATCTTGGCCCTTTTAGTTAGTTCTTAGGCTGAATGCATCGTTGGAATTCAACGATATTTCACGGGCATATATTGTTCGGCATTCTACAGTTTTCAACCCATGCAGTTCTCTATTGGCTGACCGGAGCGAATTTACTCAGAAACTGTAATGCATAATAAACAGTACTCACAGGGTGGCTTTCTGTCCTTAAGATCTTAATCTACAAAGGAATCACAAATTCGCACATGTGGTGCACTCACTGGTAGATTTATTCACTCAGAGGGTGAAGGAATCAAACCCCACCTCACTCTTTAAACACACGTGCACACAACCTTGCACGATTTCTTTGTCACCTGCATGATTTCGGGTGTATTATGTATAAGCTTCCAGACGCACACACTCTGATTGGGCAGGTATGTTGAAAGATGTCTCGTATGCGTCCGAGTGCTCGAATGCCAATATCGACCGATGCCTTAGACTTGATGTAGGATGTGAAAACACAAGTTTGTCTGCGACGGCCATCGAAACCGTGTCCCCTCACTCGGGAGTAAGTGGCTCTCCAACTAAGCTACGCAAACAGAATGTCTCGCTGCAGATTTGTTGTCTTGACACATGTTTTTACCTCTGTAGTACGTCACAAGGATTCTATCCAGGCATACTAACTCCACACAGGTGAAGGTGAATTTCGTTAGATCACAGATCGTCCGCATTCCAGCTCCTCGGGGTTGCGTTAAGGTCTCCACTTTTGTCTGCCGTGGACTGACTTCCGAAAGGTTGCTTTCCGAGAGAACTATTCATTAGCTCTCCAGTGGCTTACGTGCAATCATACTCCAGAAAAGGGTACCTCCAACCTTCTTTCCTTGCGGTCCAAATTTTCTCTTGATCATGCGAGCTTCTGGCTCGTCGGCTGAATTTTTACGACCGACATTTTTCTTCCGCTAAACACTGCACCGAGGAATCACCCTGGTCCCGCTATCGAGTCCAGCCCTTTCTCCATCATGGTCTTTTCATGACTGCCTTTTCTTTGATATTCACTTTTTTCCTGTTCACTTGTTGTAGGGGTCTGTATTAAAACTCAGCTGTCATTTTACTTGCTTAAAAAGCGTTTAGCGAGACGCAAAAATGTTAAGAGGCGGTCGGAAACATTGTAGTCAGTGATCCCATTAGTGCTCAAACGCATAAATTTGCAGTTTCATTTGTTCCATAGCTTTGTTATAGTACTTTTTCGCCCCCATTTTTTTTTGATTGGAGGTTTAACGACCACCGTGAGCAACTCAATGGGCTATAAGCAGTCGCCCGTCCCTAATTTAGGGTCACTGGTTCCAGGTAAGGAGAGAACCACAACATCCATGCCTCACCGGGATTCGAACCCGGACCCCGTTAGGACGAATGATCAGAAGCCATCGCTTGGACCACTGCGCCACCGGGGCGGCCCCCCATTTTTTCTTTTGATTGGATGTTTAACGACCACCGTGAGCAACTCAATGGGCTATAAGCAGTCGCCCGTCCCTATTTTAGGTCCACTGGTTCCAGGGAAGAGAGAGAGAGAGCCAATACCGTAAGATAATCAAAACATCCATGCCTCACCGGGATTCGAACCCGGACCCCTTCCTGACAAATGATCGGAAGCCATCGCTTAGACCACTGAGCCAGCAGGACGGCTTTTCGCCCTTCATGCAATTCTGTTCTGTTCAGTTTGTAGGTTTAACGACCACCGCGAGCAACTCAATGAGGTATAAGCAGTCGTCCGTCCCTAATTTAAGGCCAGTGGGTCCAGGGAAGGGAGAGATCCACTGCCATAAGACAAACACAACATCCATGCCTCACCGGGATTCGAACCCGGACCTATCTCGGACGAATGGTCAGAAGTCAGCGCTTAGACTACTGCGCCAGCTCCGGCTCCATGCAATCCCACATCTTTTCCATTTTTCCTAGCTTGACGGTGCAATTTTCAAGAGCAATTTACGTCTTAAAAGAAAAGTGTTTAATCAGTGCATCCTTCCAGTCCTTATTTATGGAACCTTAACTAAAAAATATCCAGAGGCTGTAAATTACTAAATGAAGCATGTAGAGATTAATACTTGGCATAACCAGGAAGGATAAGAAGAGGAACTCATGGATCGGAAACAGGTCAAGTAGCGAAAGGGAAGTTTCTTTTACGCCTTGTCGAACTTCAGGAAGAGGTGAAACAGTTCCTTCGAGAGCAAAACTCTGTCTTGGCAGAACTATTACAGGACAAGGAATGGATGGCTAAGTTTGCATACTTGGCGGATATATTTCCTCTACTGAACGAACTTAATCTGTCTCTTCAGGGGATGATGACAGACGTTTTTACTTTGAGGAATGAAACGGATGCATTCAAAAAGAAATTGACTCTTTGGGAACAGCGCCGGCAGTAAGAAGACCTAGAAATGTTTCCACTTCTGCGTGAACATTTGACTGTTGCTGATATCAACCAACAGGTCATTTTTGCTATTATGAGTCAATATCTGACAGCACTGGTTGAAAGTTTTGATCGATATTACCCCGTGAAAGAGGATTATCGGCAAGGGAATCTTTGGGTCGCTAATCTCTTCACACAAGATCTGAACTCCTGCAGACCAAGTTCCTAGGAAAAGGAAAGCTTTTTTGAACTTTCTTCTGATGCCAGTCAGATATTGAATTCAGATCTCTGACCCAGTTTTGGGTATCCATGGAAAAAGAATATCCAAGTCTCAGCGACAGAATTCTAAAACTATTGGTAACTTTTTCGACCACGTATTTATGCGAGAAAACCTTTTCAGTCGTTTCGGCAATCAAAACAAAATACAGGAACAGAATGGCCATTAATGTTGCACTGTGATTTGCAGAAACGACGCTGGTACCACGGCTCGAGAAGACTGTCGCGAAGCAGGAGCAACAGATGTCGCACTGACCCCAGAAAATGATATAAATGGTAAGGAGAATATTATGGTATTAATCATTAAAGAATATTAACAGATTAAATAATTAGATGTAAGGAGGTGATATGGAATAATCTGGTATATAATGTATGGATTGTACGCAGTGATCATTAAAATATAGAATATTATGAGATTAAATGCTCGAAAATAGCCGAAAGTTTTTATTTTGTCATGGCCGGACTGCGAGAGTTTGCCCAACGTTTTGGAGGTACGCGAATGCAAAAAGGTTAGGAAGCACTGGGCTAAATTGTGAGATCTTTATGATTGCTTTGGACGGAGATGATAAGAGAGCTTAGCCTACCTGTCAATGATTAATTATTTCACGCAGAACATTACGCTTCGTTGATATTGAAGCCTTAAATTGTTGTTGAGTTGATAATACTTGAGAAGTGTATTCTGTATATTAGGAATCTTTTGCATTTAGGTTGCTGATGTCAACCAACAGGACAGTAGTCTCACGACTTACGTTGTCTCGACTTACGTCACCCCGCACTTAGGTCGTTCGGCCCAAACTGTACAAAAAGGAGGGTGGGATTTACGATATTCTTTGCGCGCATCTGACATCACGCGCTCGGAGGAAAGTTCGGGTGATTTACACTGAAGAGCAATTGAATTAGAGATACCTGTCGAGTAACGTGTAGCACCACCTTTCGCCCTGATGACGGCGACGATTCTTCTCGGCATGGACTCGACAAGACACCGGAAGCGTTGGGAAGCCATACGGATCCACAACCCCTGAACAAGCTCCCACAGTTCACGAAGATTTGATGGAGAAGGGGGAGGTGTCAGAGCCCTGAACATCTCTCTCGACGGCATCCCAGATGTGCTCGATGGTATTGAGGTCAGGTGACCTAGCTGGCCAAGGAATCTAGGTTACGTCGGTGGAGTGTTCATCCAACCATTCGGATACAATTCGGGAGCGATGGCACGGTGCATTGTCTTGTTGCAGGATGAGGTCCCCAGTGGGATCTTGAAGACTCACAAACGGGAGCAAATGGTAGTCCAGGATATCCCGGTAACGTTGACATGTGAGGGACGATATCACACGTACCAGAGGTCCCGTTTCAGTCCACGTAAACAGTCCCCAGACGAGAATGCCACCCCCACCAGCTTGAAGAGTACCCTCCTGGCAAGAAGGATCCATCGCTTCATGTGTTTTGCACCGTACTCGTATCCTGCCATCCGCATGTACCAACGTGAATCTCGACTCATCAGTCCAGGCAACACTTTTCCACATGTCTAGGGTCCAGTGGCGATGTTTCCGCGCCCATGCTAATCTCTGCACCCTGTGATGTGCGTTCAGCAGCAGTACCCTCGTAGGACGATGGCTTCTGTACCCCATAGCGAGGAGATGGTTCTGGATGGTGTGGCTGCTTACACGTTTTTGTGCACCAGCGTTAAATTGCCAAGTAATTTCTTGCACTGTGGCCCGTGTATGCGCTGTTACAATGCGAGCTAGTCGACGATGACCACGCTCATCCACACGCTGTTGTCCACGGCAGTTGGCCCTTGCAGGGATTGTTTTACCGGATTCGATGTACTCACGGTGCACCCGTGACACAGTGCCTCGTAAAAATCCCAGTGCCTCGTAAAAATCCCAGTGCCTGCACGACTTCTGAGATGGAGTGACCCATTCTTTGGGCCCCGATAATTTGCCCACGATCAAATGCGCTTAGATCCTTCGTCTTACCCATACTGAGTCATACTTTTACTGATTCCCGTTGCATCACTCCTAATATTGTCGGATCGCTGCATACGTTGTGTCGTTTCCGTTTACAGGGCCGCCCACAGCGCCACATTTGCATAACGCCAGCTGTCTCTAATTCAATTGCTCTTCAGTGTATATTTCACCGCTCAGCCTGGGAAGAATTGGGTGTAGGTGGAATGCTCAGACGCAGCTATAGGGGCTGAGATGCAGGGTAAGTATTAATCCCAGATGTGTATGTGAGCGGGACACGTGGCGATCTTCTAGAAATTCGGAACAAAAGCGTTCTTGAAGTAACCGAGGAATCTGACCCTAAGGCTATGGAAAGAACAATGACGGTTTCAGAATTTGACGAGGGGCTAAATCTCATTGAAGCTGGAATGAAGATTCTTGAGGACATTGATACTGACGAGCAGCGAGCAGCAACAACCAGGAAAGGAATAAAAAAGATGCTCACGTGTTATAGAAGATTCTAAGGGGAAAAAAGAAGTCTTTGTCGGCCCAGACTATAGTGCTGAATTTCTTCGAATCTTCAAAGACTCTTGCATCGCCACAAGATCATCCAATTTCATAATTATGAATATACACTGCTGGCCACCCAAAATTCAACAAAAAGAAGGACACCAGATAGTAAAGCTATATTTACTGGACACATAACAACAGATACAAAGATGAAACGATTGAGCTTACAGGCCCATGTCACTTGCGGAACACGCAGACATCAATAGTTAGTGTGGCTCCCTAGGCTGGCAATAACGGCCGCTACACGCCGCGGCATCGAAAGAAAGAGGCTTTGGATGTTAGCTTGGGGTATGTCGGTCCAGGCTGCTTCCACACGTTGCCACGGTTCATCAGGCGTAGCCGCGGGTGGTGCTTGCCGGGCCACTCGGTTGCCGATCAGCGACCAGACGTGTTCGATGGGCAACATATCCGGAGAACAGGCGAGACATGGCTGCAGTGACAACTGGTGGGCCGTGAAGAATTGTTGCACGATGCGTGCCACGTGCAGGCGAGCATTGTCCTGTTGAAACGTGGCCGTTGGCAGGTCCTGCAGGTAAGCGAGGACTACAGGCTCCAAAACGTCGGAGATGTAGCTGTGGCTGTTGAGTGTACCGGCGATGCTTACCAGAGATGTGCGGGTGTCATATCCAACTGCGCCCCAGACCATAACGCCAAGCGACGGACTGGTATGGCGATGCACAATGCAGGCGTCATACAGTCTCTCGCCGCGGTGCCGCCACAAGCGGATCCGACCATCGTGGTGTTGCAGGCAGAAGCGGGATTCGTCAGAGAAGACAATGTCATACCATTCCGTAGTACAGGTGCGGCGTTCAACGGCCCACTGCCACCGCATTCGCCGGTGGTGCAACGTCAGTAGTAATCGGAGCAATGCGCGCCGTGCGACAAGGCCCCGCTTCTGCAGACGACGTCGAACGGTACGTGCTGACGCAGGTTGTTGCGCAACACACTCTAATTCCTGCGCTAACGTTCGTGATGTGGCGGTGCGAGCCGTCAATGCCCACTGCACAACATGCCGGTCCTCTCGCTCGGTGGTGTGCCGTGGCTGCGGCAATCGCTCACGTCGGTCCGCCCATCCCTCCTGCACCCACCGAATCCATACTCACCTCACTGTGGCTGGATGTCGTCCCACACGGGCGCCGATGTCTCGGTACGATAAATCGCTGTCGCGATAAGCCACTATTCATCCTATGTCGAACTCCGAAACGTGCTGGAATGACTGTCGTATTCTGCGACGAGGTATCAGGAAGCTTCCCACGCACAGGTAAGGCAGTACAACACACTTCCGCAACTTACATCCCGCCTTCTGTGCACCCTTCTTATAGTGCTTCTCGGTGGCGTGCCGGGCGCACATGATGTGCATATGCCCTGCAACGCTAATCGTTTTGCATGTCCTTTCGCAGGCGATGCATGTTGCGAATTTTAGGCCAATCGGATGCTTCCTTCTTGGTGTTGCACTTTGGGTGGCCGGCAGTGTAGTATGTGTGGATACTAATGATCTTTGTAATTGACACTAACAATTGTCATAAATGGTAATTCTATTCATGTTATCTCCAATTTTTTGTTAAGTACAAATGAATATGGTCTTTTTTTTTTTTTTGGTGAGAAAAAATATTCGGTATGACCCTCCCTATTTTAACAGTGCACCTATGGAAAAATCTGCCTCGACTTACGTCGTCGGTCTAGATACGAATTATTACTTAACTTCGGGGTGTTTCTGTACTAGAGGATTACATATGAAAGTAATTCTTTTTTGTAGTGCTGAATACCTATCAAAAACCGATATAAGGTTGAATTCGTAAGTACACTGCTGGCCACCCAAAATGCAACACCAAGAAGGAAGCATCCGATTGGCCTGAAATTCGCAGCATGCGTCACCCGCGAGAGGACATGCAAACGATTAGCATTGCAGCTCATATGCAAATCATGTGCGCCCGGCACGCCACCGAGAAACACTGTAATAAGGGTGCACAGAAGGCAGGGTGTAAGTAGTGGACGTGGGTTGTGCTGCCGGACCTGTGCGTGGGAAGCTTCCTGATACCTCGTCGCAGAATACGACAGTCATTCCAGCACGTTTCGGAGTTCGATATAGGACGAATTGTGGCTTAACTCGACAGCGGTTTATCGTACCGAGACATCGGCGCCCGTGTGGGACGACATCCAGACACAGTGAGGCGAGTATGGATTCGGTGGGTGCAGGAAGGACGGGCGGACCCACATGAGTAATTGCCGCAGCCGCGGCACACCACCGAACGAGAGGACTGGCATGTTGTGCGGCGGGCATTGACGGCTCGCACTGCCACATCACGAACGTCAGCGAAGGAATTAGGGTATGATGCGCAACAACCTGTGTCAGCACGTACCGTTCGACGTCGTCTGCATGAGCGGAGACTTGTCGCACGGCGCCTATTGCTCCGATTACCATTGACGTTACACCACCGGTGAGTGCGGCGGCAGTGGGCCGTTGATCGCGGCACCTGGTCTACGGAATGGCACGACATTGTCTTCTCTGACGAATCCCGCTTCTGCCTGCAACACCACGATGGTCGGATCCGCTTGTGGCGGCATCGCGGCGAGAAAATGTATGACGCCTGCATTATGTATCACCATACTGGTCCGTCGCCTGGCGTTATGGTTTGGGGCGCGATTGGATATGACACCCTCACCTCTCTGGTACGCATCGCCGGTGCTCTCAACAGCCACAGCTACATCTCCGACGTTTTGGAGCCTGTAGTCCTCGCTTACCTACAGGACCTGCCAGCGACCACGTTTCAAGAGGACAATGCTCGCCCGCACATGGAACGCATCGTGCAACAATTCTTCACGGCCCACCAGGTGTCACTGCTGCCGTGTCCCGCCTGTTCTCCCGATATGTCGCCCATCGAACACGTCTGGTCGCTGATCGGCAACCGAGTGGCCCGGCAAGCACCACCCGCGGCTACGCCTGATGAACCGTGGCAACGTGTGGAAGCAGCCTGGACCAACATACCCCAAGCCGCCATGCAAAGCCTCTTTCGTTCGATGGCGCGGCGTGTAGTGGCCGTTATTGCCAGCCATGGGAGCCACAGGAACTATTGATGTCTGCGTGTTCCGGAAGTGGCACGGGCCTGTAAGCTCAGTCGTTTCATCTTTGTATTTGTTGTTATGTGTCCAGTAAATCTGGCTTTGATATCTCGTGTCCTTCTTGGTGTTGCATTTTGGGTGGTCAGCAGTGTAGATTTAATTTTTCTAGCCGTTAGTATTATTATAGAGGCGTTTGAATTTGTGCAGGAAATATATGTGTTGTCTTTAAAATTTGGGATACCCATTGCGTTAGCTGCTTCCTTCGCCCAATTCTTGAAATGCCAGTAGTGAATTGAGAGTCCCATGTTACGCGCATCTTGTAATTTGGTGTAAATAAGATGGCGAATGCGTACAGTTTTGTGTTCTATCGTACCACCACTCTCAACAGCCGTTACTGTTTGCCACACTTTTTCTGGTGATATCTTGTATTTACGGGCAGTTGCTGCAACGGTTTTCTTTGCGACCTTCACATTGTCATAGACACTCTGCATGATTTGTCCGGAAAAGTGTTCGTGAATGCTTTTCCGTTTCACTTTGGGGGTGTGATGGTTCATAGGAACTCAAACTGCTTGGCACGTTTTGTGCTGGAGTACCCGGTGTATCATTATGTTCAGATAACGTGTCCGACGTTTCATCACTATCACGCGACAATGTTTGTCCCTCAAACATGTCAGCGCCTCCAATGACATGTTACTTCAAAACGATATACAACTGCCTTGCAATTCGCCTGTCGATGTACGTTGGAACCGTGCCGTCAGCTTGGTATTTCTGCGCCACCTTGTTCACCAGTATCTGTTCTACAGCATGAGGGTTACAAGCCATTTTCTTAAAACACACAACACAATATTTGTATGCATACGAACACGCTCGTGCGCTGTCTCACACTACTCACGTTTAACAGTCACTGATGTACACAACGCAAGACACCTTTCAGGCAGCCGCCCAAGTGGCGCAATGGTCTAAGCGATGGCCTCTGATCATTCGTCCGAACGGGGTCCGGGTTCGAATCCCGATGAGGCATGGATGTTGTGTTTGTCTTACGGCACTGGCTCTCTCCCTTCCCTGGAACCAGTGACCCTAAATTAGGGACGGGCGACTGCTTATAGCCCATTGAGTTGCTCACGGTGGTCGTTAAACCTCCAATAAAAAAAACAAAAAAACTTTGAGGCATGCGCAGTGTCACCCAATCACATCACACCACATTTACATGTTGTTTGGCACTTTATGGTTGCATACATTACAGGCGAATGTCCCACTTTTATAAGCCATGCTCTAGGGGTTGCGAGCGATTGCGAAATGCCGTGCTTCACACCTGTTACTTTGGTGTCATTCTTGTCCACCACAGAACGTTCCGTGACGATTGACGTCGGGAGGTCCGATAGATTCCCATGTTAGAAGGAAAAAGTTATGTAGCTTCTCCTTCGACTGAAAATACTATCATTTGAAAGCCGAATTTCTAAGAATCGGTCAGAAGTTTTGCCTAAAAGATAGTAAGAAAAAGCAACAATTATCTCTTAAAACATTTTGAAAATACCTGTTTTTCCTCAGTTTGTATGCTTTGAAGCATTTTAACCAATACGTCAATTTGTTACGGTTCTATTAAAAGAAACGATTGCGTAAAAAATATTGATGTGAAAAAACGGTGGAGCATCTGGCAAGGGGAGAGGGGGGGATGGCTTTATCACTGAAATTACCAAGGCCAACCTCTCACCAAAGCATATCGGAAATCGTTACAAAAGTATTGAAAAAGCTGTGACCTTCTGCTTTTCTCCTTGTCAGAGGTCTACTCACTGTCTGCAGCTCTCCATAAATCTGTCAACAGATTTCGCAACCATACTGTTTATCGTCACCACCCTGTGTAAAATTTCATCCGGTATGAAAATAATTGGTGCTGCTCTAGTTTTGAAAAATCCAGAGTTATTACAAATGAAACAGACAGTTTCAACATTTTACGAAACCAAAACTGTGTAAGATATTGACGCTCGCGGTGCACCGTTCTATCACCAATAGTAGCGATTTTATTATATAGGTATCACTAAATATTGTCCGTTTTTACTGTCACGTGACTAGTCAGGAAAGATGGCCCCAAATGCTGTGGAGAAGAAGTACTGTGTGCGTGAATTAAGCAAAACGAATACTGTTACAGTTGCGCAACGGCGGTTTAGAACACGTTTCAAGAAATCACCGCCGAATAGACAAACCATCTACGACTGGCACAATAAATTTGAAACAACAGAATTTTTGTGTAAAGGTAAAAGTCCATAGAGACCACGTGCATCTGATGGACAAGTGGACCGTGTTCGGGCCATTTTGCAACGCAGCCCAAGGAAACCCACAACGATGTCGGGTCGGGTTACAAATTCCGTAACCTACTATTTGGAAAAATTTGAGGAAACGGATGAAAATGACTTACTACAAAATGCAGTTATTGCAAAGTAAGTGGCAATGTTACAACCGCACGTCGCGATTTCTGTCGGAAATGCAGGAGCGTTTTGAAGAAGATGGTTTTAGTTAGCGTCTGATTTTCAGCGAATTTAACGATGACGTTCCTCATTATTGTATAAAAACGTGTTAACCCGTCGTTGACGGGCTTGAATTGGAGTATTGAGACATTCTTTCAGTGACCCGAAATGATATCGTGTCTAGATAACTACACAATGGGGTTAAAAATGTGTTTTATTTTGCCACTTTGGTTTTAACAATTTTTTTTCTTTTGGTATCATGATGTAATCTATACTAACATATAAAGAGAGAAACTTCGTTTGTGTGTTTGAGGTAATCTCGAAAATTACTGAACCGATTTGGACAATTCCTTCACTGTTGGGAAGCTTATTTCTTTCCGGTGGACATAGGCCATATATCGTTCATTTTTTATTTTTTAATTATTTTTCATTATTTTTGGCTGTACTACCGAATCAGATCGCTTTCAAGTAGTTCCCAATTTCCCGTGTATTGTTCGGCTTTGTTTACATACAACCTGATCACACCCAACGTGAAAGAAAGTAGTTCACGATAATATGCGGAATTTTTTCTACTAATCTCGAATGCTACTGAAACTACGTAGCGGAGGGCTTAGTTCCAAGTCCAACCACCGCAGAAAGGCAGATGGCGCTGCAAATACTGAAGCATAAACAAACGCCGGAATAACGAACGGCGGAGTGTAAAAAGAAAATGCCATAGTAACATAAAAAAATAACTTATATGACAATAAAAATTAGCGATGACAAATCTGTGGGTCAGTAGCTTTCATTTAAAAAAAACGCCATGAAAATCGCTCTACTGGGTGGCGCTAGCGGATTGTAGAAAGAAACGGCTTGGTGTTTTAAATATATAGATATTTTATTGGGTTGGTGCGAATGAAATATCCGGCGTGAACGGGGCATTGGAGACAGGCCCCACCAGAGCGGAATTGAACCACGCACAGGTATTGGGGGTATTAAGTCACAGAGTTAGCTAGCTCGTGTGTGAAGAACAAGGTTCAGGCGTGGTTTGTTTGGACGTAACGTGGCTTGCAAAGGAAACATGCAGACGCCGGATTTAAGAATCATCTTCCTGTATGAATTTAAACTGGGCCATTATGTAGGAATTACCACTCGAAACGTTAAGAAAGCATTTGGGGAAAATACAGCCAAAAAACGAACCATTCGGCGATGGTTTGTGAAGTTTCAAAGCGGAGATGCCGACCTGCAAAACGAAGCACGTGGTCACCGACCTGTTGTTGTTTCTGACGATGTTCTGTTACATGTGGTGGAAGCGGACCCCCGAAACACGTGTCGTGAGAGGGCGGAGGAGATAGATGTCCACCACACGACAGTTGTTCGGCGTCTGGCTGCGCTCGGTAAGGTCAAAAAGCTGGACATGTGGCTGCCGCATGAGTTGACAACTGCCAACAAGACTAGGCATTTGGAAGTCTGCACGTCGTTGCTGGCCAGGAATAAACAGGAACCTCTACTGCATCGAATCGTCACCTGCGACGAGAAGTGGATCCTTTATTATAATCGAAAACGATCTGCACAATGGTTAAGCAAGGCACAACCTGCTGGACGGTATCCTAAGCCACCCCTACACACCAAGAAGATGATTCTCCTTGTCTGGTGGTCCACAGCCGGGATAATTAATCGGGGTTTCTTGGCAAGAGGCCAAACCATCACTGCAGAACGTCGTTGTGCTGAATCACACCAGATGCACCGGAAATTGCTGCAGAAACAACCGGCTTTGGTTAACAGACATGGCGTTCTTCTGCTCCAGGACAACGCTCGCCCTCATGTCGCACAACGAACGATGCTGACACTAAGATTCTTGGGCTGTGAAGCACTCCCTTATCCTGCTTATTCCCCGGACTTGTCTCCGACCGAATATCATCTGTTTCGTCGCCCGGATTACTTCCTGTCTGGGAAACAGCTCACCAGTTCACGACAGACAACGAGGTTCAACGTACAGTTGATGACTTCTTCGGGTCCCAGCCACAAGACTTTTTTCGTTCCGGGATCATGGCTTTGCTGGACAGATGGCAACTATGTGTCGATGTCGAGGGGGATTGTTTTACCTAGGTAAGTTGTCCTACTTTTCCGTTCTCGCCGTCCACGTGTGCTGGTCATTTGCCGGACATTTCATTCGCACCAAACCAATACTTAACGGCATAATTTAACAATGATACATAGATTTTGTTTTAATTTTCAGGTATTTTGAGTGTGTCATCGCAGAGATGCAGTGAAAGTGAGGTCCAAGGCTGTGTTGATCGTCTATTTACACTGAGGCGCAACCCAAATACGGCTTTCACAGACACTGAGGATGACCTTAAAGCTGTGTGCACGTGAGAAAATATTGAAACTTATAAACATGAAAAAAGAAGTTGTTGGTTATACAGGGTGTCCCAGAATTATTGGACACATTACAAAATTATATAAAACAAAAGATTAAACATATAGAAAGAAACTGAATGTACTAACTTACAATGTAACTACACAAGTTAATAAATTTCGATGTGAGATCCCTTGGTTGCTCATAGTACGTCCAAGCGATACTCGATTTCATTGCATGTATTGGCAAGCAACTGAGGAGTTATGGAATTAATAGCAGCTATGATACGCTGCTTCAGTTCCTGCAAATCAGTACAAGACGTCTGATAGACACGATCCTTCACATAACCCTACATGAAATAATCCAATGGAGTGAGATCTGGAGAGCGAGGAGGCCACGGAATGGTACCACCACACCCAATCCATCTGTTGGGGAAATGCTCATTTAGGCACTTACGTACACACGTTGACCAATGCGGAGGCGCGTCTTGTTGGAACTGTCGATCTCGGAATGCACAGTTCTCTGCTTGCTTTACGAACAGATTTCCTGGGGTTTCGTCGGAAACTTTCATTAACTTGGTCAACCGTCTCACCGCTGACGCTATGCCTACCGGCTCCTCCACATTGCCAGTTTCTTTAAACTGTTTCATCCACCGCTTAATTTAATTCGTTGACGGAGGATTACAACCATACTCAACGGTACCGTCTTTTAACTTTAATGATAGACTTTAATTCCGCAAGCCATAACACACACATCGCCTTCTGCTGTACGGATGACATGACTACTGATTGAGCATTTCTCATACATTCCTCATCAGGCCACACCTAGTGCCATCTATCGGATTCTGGGAATAACAATTCTGCAAAACAAAAATATAGAAACCGTGTTAGTAATATGTGACATAGAAAAACAAACAATGCTCATAGTTTTTTTACATAATTTTGTAATGTGTCCAATAATTCTCGGACACCTTGTATTTTAGTTTTAAATAGATGCTTTATGTGTTAAATATGAAAAAAAAGTTTTTTGAAACTCCTCTAATGTTAGATGGTTTGTTTAAAAGAATTGTGAAATAAATAACTTTTTTCAGTTACTTACAATGACTTCGTTGAATAGAATGGCTTTACTTAAATATTGCACACATGTTATTATAAGAAGCTGGTTGTGTTTTTCAGGACGATTCTGGCACATGCACTCTGTGATGCCCCAGGGCGGGTACACTGTGATCCGGCGGGGGGGGGGGGGTCATATTATTCTGATACGACCGTGTATATAGTTGAACCGAAGTATTTGTGTCTTTTCACAGAGTGCTCTGACAGGTTTTAACACAATCAGCTGAGTGAATATCCGGACATTTCCCAAATGACACAAAAAATAATGAGAAACCTGCTTGTCTTTCGAAGAGAGAAAATTGTTAACGTTCGTTTAGCAGTGGACCTCCAGAGGAACTGTTTCAAAAGATATGGATGTGTTTATTGAACACAAAAATACCCCATCTCTCTCTCTCTCTCTCTCTGCCAAGATGAGAAGTTGCCAGGAACGGCAAACTTTCTCGGCTGTGCAAGAACACTGTATCAAAGGTGAACAATGAGCGGTGCACAAGTAACAAATAAGCAGTCAGTGGTCTTCATGTGGGCTGAAACGACTGGTCGATGTCTGAGGACAACGGTGGCTCGAGAGGATTGCACCAGGTAACAGACCAGTTCAATTGCATTGATAAACCGCGTAGTACAGAAGCGTTATTTCAGCATACACGGCTGCCGCACATTGGCGCTAATGAACATTGCAGGATACTCCCTCTAGTGTACCACTGGTCTCTGCTAAAAATCCACCAAGTCGGCAGCACCAACTGGACAGTTGAGGACTGGAAAATGGTCACCTCGTCCGATAAATCACGTTTTCAGTTAATGCATGCTAATGTAGGGGTCAGATATTGTCGCCAAAACACGAACCGATGTATTCCAGCTGCCTAGCGTTAATTGTACAAGCTAGCGGAGACGATGTAATTGCCCCTGGTCTGCATCATGGCAGGTATTGGGATCATTACAACCTTGGGAACAGCATTTTGATGCCGCTCATGCCACGAGTTATCTTAGCCTCATTGCGGACCAGGTACGCCGGTGCACGGTGTTTCCTAATGTAGTGGGCTACTTTCAGAAGAATAATGCGCCCTACAACAAGGCTCAGATCATCACACACGGGTTAACTTCAAATTGCTAAAATGACCCTGCCGTCCTCATATCTTAACCCAACTGAGCACCTGTGGGATTAGATTGACAGAGCCATTAGTAACAAAGATCCTCCTCCGTGAACATTAGACAATTGACGTTTTCTTCGGTTTTGTAAATACCTTCCTTGTAAATCTTATATCCACAATAGATAACGGGATCTGCAACAAAAAAAAAGAAGCATTTTCCTTTATTTAGCTTGAGATTGAAATGTTGTAATGGTTTAAATTTTAAATACCTGCTGAAGGTTTTAGAAATGAATCTCATCAGTTGGGCTTAAAACACACATATCATCAAAAACACATTAACTTCTCTACGTCACTTAAAACTTATTCCGTAATTCTTTGCCATATAGCTGACGTACTGGAATTTCACAAAGCAACGACTTTAACGTGTACAGCCTTTTATGCATGTATATAGTAAGTAATTTCTAACCATCTTTCTTCACGATATATTTAAATAAGGCTGATTCAGGTCAAGTTTTGAAAAACGTTTTCCTCCAAATAAAAAAGCTGGAATAATATAAAAAAAATTGTAATGGTTACTTATCTACTTCCAAATATTTACTTGTAATAACTAAAATCACCGCAAATTAGAGTTCAAAGTACAATTGGAATGGCCCATTTGCTATGCCCGACAGGCTTAATAACACCATCATCTTCCACCCAGCAATTGTCCTACAATTTTCTCAATGCATAAACACGAGGTTTACAGGGGTTTACATGGTTTACAGAACGCTAGTTTTGCATTTTGATCACGTGGAGTTGTCCCTTTATACAGTAGCTAACAAAAGTATTGGGCGAAACACTTTTTCGACCATATTTATTTTTCTGCTGGACCAAATCGGGGATATGATGTGTGTTATTCAGTTGTAAACATGATCCATATGCAGATGGATCGGAAACCTTAACACAGATTAGGTACCGAGCTCAATCGCAAAGATCATACAAATTGACCAACAAAGTGGGTGTGTATCACATTCATTTAAAAATGCAACGATAACAGAAAACAAGTACGAGAAAACGACAAAACAAGAACTAATACTTAGTGGGATAACCACGAGACTTAATAACAGCTGCACAACGGGCCAGCATCGAGTCACTAGCTTCTCGACGGTGACGTGCGGAATTCGCGCCGATTCTGCAGACAGCTGGTCGAACTTCTGGGCCCTATTCCGGCAGTTTTTCTTCGCCCATCGTCTCTCCAGCTCCTCCCACATGTGCTCGATGAGGTGTAACGTACCAGGAGATGTGACGTACCTGCCAGAAGGACGCACACGACATAAAGGCAGATAGTAGTCAGAAGAAACGTCCGCGTAGCTCAATTGGTAGAGTGACTTATTCCGGAATGAGGGGATCCGGGTTCGAATCCCGGCGTAGACCAGAAATCACGGAGAAATTTACTTCGTTATAATGGCGCCCGAACTATCCGGATGACCCAACCGTTCAAAGTCTCGCATTGGTGTGATGTTCTTTCCACACCGCGAGATAGGAAAAATCAGAGAATCCCTTCTCCAGCGCTTCGAAAAATAAGTAAATAAATAAATAAATAAGGGGGAGATGATGTAACGTACCAGGAGATGTGACGTACCTGCCAGAAGGACGCACACGACATAAAGGCAGATAGGAATCAGAATAAAACGTCCGCGTAGCTCAATTGGTAGAGCAACTTATTCCGGAATGAGGGGATCCGGGTTCGAATCCTGGCGTGGACAGAAATGACGGAGAAATTTACTTCGTTATAGAGGTTGAGGTCTGGAGATTGGCTTGGCCAGTCTAGAAGTGTGACCTGTTGCTGCTGGAAGGCTGCCTTCGCTACTCTGGAGGTGTGTTTCGGGTCGTTGTCTTGCTGCATGATCCATCCGGGTGGCGTGTTCTGGTTTGCTCATGGGAAGACTTCGTTGATGAGCATGTTCGTGTAGCTCTGACCGGTCATTATTCCGTCAATCTTGATGATGGGGCCCATTCCATTGCGAGAGAAGGCGCCGTAAACCATGAGCGATCCTCCTCCGTTCTTGACAGTCCGCTGAATGAGCTGGGGGTTGAATCTCTGGCCACACGGACGTCGTACGTATCGGATGCCATCACTTCCGAACAAGTTGAATTTGCTCTCGTCGGTAAAAGGCACCTTACTCCAGTCTGCCGCGATGCAGTGTCGATGACGGCGCGCGAACGCGACTCTGGCTCGTCGATTCTTGACTCCGATTAGTGGTTTCTTGGTGGGGCGACTTCCATTCAATCCACCTGCAATGAGACGACGGGAGATGGTCATTCGGCTGACATTCAGGTCGTCGCTGTCGCGGAATTCGGTGGCGATGTCCACAGCAGTCAAGGTGGGATCAGCACGAGATCGACGGAGGATGCGTCTAACCTGACGCAACGTAGTGGAACGAGGCCTAACTACATTGCGGACTGTTCTCGACGGACCCAGTCTTCTTATAACGTTGCAGGATAGCTGAAATGTACTGGTGTCGGATCTTCAGGGCCCTCGCAATGTCGGTGACGCGCATTCCGGATTCCATCATGTTCACGGCCGCCTGGCGAGCTCCAACAGGGATCTCCGCCTTTTTACCCATTTCTGAAAACCTAAGATTGACTTATTATCACACTACCCATCACAAAACCCACAAAAATCACAAGAAAAACATTAATACTAGCAACAAACAAATAGGTGATAATTGGCGACTCTTGAATATGGCCCATTTCGAACGACAAATTCGCTCTGAGCGAAATACAAACTACGCGGCATTGTAACCCACGAATCAACACATATCATATCCCAAAATTACACGATTTGGTCCAGCAGAAAAAAATTATGGTCGAAAAAGTGTTTCGCCAAACACTTTTGTTCGCTACTGTACCTGCTACTTTAACTCAGTTTCTTCAAAAAATGTGGGAATATTTATAAGTAAAGTATTCAGTGTTTCTGATTTCTAGAGTCTTTGTAGAATTTACGGAAACAGTATTACAATTTGTGGGAGAGAAAGAAAATTCCTTCTCATTCCGTCACATACAAGCAGTAGGGGAAACGCATTGTCATTAATGAGACACCGTTTCAGTGTTTCAGTTTGTTTGCGGCACCCTACTGAGATATTAATTAACAAATCCTAACGATTCAAAGACTTCTCCTGTGGCTGTTTGCAAATTCACATCAGCAGAAAAAATTACTTTATTCGGAAATGCTCCTACAAATCCAGTATCAAACTCCATGTCAGAATATGCAGTATTTTCAATTTTTACCAGTATTTCACTGGCCTTGTACACCTGACGCATCCCTTTTCTTAAGTGTGAGTAATTTCACTGTTTCGAATGAATCTGCATTTTGCATATTCACCTACAGATCCCTTTCTGACGTGCCGCCTTTCCACATGCATGACATCTAAAATTGAGGAATTTGCATTTATTCACCAAATGAGTCGCACTGCTACAATGAAAACATTTTGTAGTTTTTGCAGGAACTGTTGTATTTGCAGGTTTTCTGTGTTGTTCAGATTTTAAGACAATTATTATGTGTATGTTTTGATGATCTCTTAGGAACAGCTAAGAAACTGTACTAAACAAAAGTTTCTTATTCTGTAAGTCATTAGTAGCATTTTCCATTGTAATGGCCTACTTTACTGCATTTTCAAATATCAACTACTTGACCTATATTAGCAAACGCTGCTGAATACTATCATTACGTAACAATCACAAAAAAATATTTGAGTACTTATCATTTAATGCATCACCAGTAAATAAATCCACATTGTGTTGCTAATTTCTTTAAATCTACACAGAAATTTTGGACCGCTTCATCGTCGATTGATTCAAGTAGTTGACGAGTAAGTGGACTATTTTCTCTGGAGACTTGCAGTTGAGTTCATCCGGAAAAACAAGACCTCGTAGTAATGAATATGTCCCAGAATCCATCAAACATAATACGGCAAGCATCCTCCTTTCCTGCTTTAATATCTTCTAGAATGAAGTTTTGTTCGAGAAAGACTTTCGTTTCTAAGCTCATATTCTTCAAAGGTCACTTATGGTATTTTGTTGGGTTTGCTTATTTAACTGATAGAACATAAAGGAAAATAAGTCACTTATGTGATAATCCTCGAAGAAACTGTTTATTACGCTGTAACCTCAAGTATACGGAACGCTGTCACATTCGAACTTCACGCTTACAACATGTAACAGAATATTTGCGTACTCGACAACAACACTAATGCAATAGAACCACCCCATAGACGAGAAGATACTGTTGTATCACATAAACTAATTTTATTTTTACAAGCTGTCTGGTCCCTACATTTATCTCAGTCATCTTGACTGACTCTCAGTGAAAACCCAGGAAAGAAACTCCTGGGAGTTACCATGTGACGTTCAGTATGGAAATCACACAACATTGGAGGTAACCAAAATTTACAAAAGGGAAATTCAACAAAACTGAAAGGTTAAAGAGGCAGTATACGACGAATCTTCTCCGATTATTTTTCTTTTCCTACAAAATCTAGAAGCTCACAGACAGTTATACAAAAAAGAATCAGGGGACCGGGTTTTTGATTATTTCAAGACATTTGTTTGCAAAGTTGATGCAAAAATGTCGATATTATTTATCTCGAATCTTACAAGTAAGGGGAAGTATTATCGTGAGACGGTGAGTACAGTCACAAAGTGTTCAGAATGTTTTAACAAGCAGCACAATATTTATGGAATCCGTAGACAGAAAGTATGTCATGCAATTTCCAACATTAATTTGAGGAGTCCGTGAAAAGAATAAGCAAGTCCTTGTGAAAAAATGAAGGAAATAAGTTCGAATAATTTTCAGTTTGTTTTTGTATAGGTACATGAAATGAATAGTGCACTAAAAATTAATATCAGAACACTGGTAAAAAATAGGATGAATCAAAAAGGGGGTAGCCTTATATTGGGACCAGCATAAAAATGATCATAGCTAAGGAAATAAAAATCAACCAAAAAGAAAACTTTTAGGCCTCCAGTTCTGTGCGATCGAAGAGAGAAAAAAATGAATGTTCGCTACTGTGAGATGTGTTGAAGATTCTCGAAGGGTAATGTTCCGCTACAGGTTGACACGGTGAAGGAGCGGACAAAGGAACTCCTTTTCCATCCTAGGTGAGAAGTAGACGCCGAAGAATTCAGATATCATGTTGATTAACAGGAGGCACACCCTGGTACCCACGTTGGAGATCCCAGCGATCACTTAAATGGATGAAGCAAGCTGGAGGAGGATGTAGAGCGATGGATCTTTCGTTTTGTTGAAAGGCAAGCACAGGCTCCGCACGTACGGAAGAGAGGTTACAGGACCGAGACGCAAAGCACTACAGAGCATTAGGTCGTCGTCGATTAAAAGATTAACTAGAAGAAACGGAAGAAAGAAGTTTGAACGGTCCTTTAGTGTGGATATTGGTAGACTGTGTAGGTGGTCCCGTGGAGGAATGACGATCCCATAAGGCAAAAGCAGCCGCCCTGGGCTATGAAGGAGGTACAGATGACAATGATCAGGTCGAAGTCTTCTCAGTAACTACTACGATGACACTGGAAGGAGGTTCTTGAGGCACCAGCACTGAAGTTGAGGATGCTGTAGTAAACGAAGTAGGTTTCGATGTGGCAGAAGTAGCAGCGGTGGACGACGGAGAAGATACGAGTGGAGTTGTCTTCACCGCACGAACTGGCCCAATGACGCTGGGACGAGGTCTGACAGACGGTGAAGATTTCGTTAAACAGCTTCATCAACTGCCGTGGATGAAGCTGTAGAGCAAGGGTGAGAGTTCGCTGTAGTTGACAGCTGAACGATAGAAGTTGTAGACACAGATGAAGTGGACAAACGGAGAGATTCGTGGTCACTAGAATCTGTAGAACTTGCACTATATTGAGAAGAATGGAAGTCTATAGGAACAAGTGCTGCTGCTGAACGCTATTTGTCACATGTCTCGCAATCTTTAGGAGCGATAATACGAGAATTGTTTCTAAAATAATATTTAAGAGACAATTCAACATGAGGCGAGAATTTTATCTCTAACTTTCTTCTTAAGTAAGACATTATTACCACGTAATTCGACAAGTTGAAAAGGTCTCTCAAATAATGGTGCAAACATCTTAACGAAAGTATGTGAGATCGATGAGCGAAAATGTGCAGCTATCAGAGCATAATCGAGCACTTTCAAATCTGTTTCCCGACGTAGCATTCAGCTTGAGTAGTTTGGGCCTCCGTTAGACATTCCTGAGCCATATACGCAGTTTTTTTTATTGTGGCAGGTATTGGCCTGTTGTTCTATTCGTCTACCTATTCTGTTAGGGCTTCAAATGGAATCTCAAATTTCCTGCCAAGGAAACATTCTGCAGATGCGAAAAGGAAAAATTCTGCAGTGCTTCCATACACATAAGAATGAAGGCCGTAACAAAAGAGCTAAAGAGATAGTATACGTCACACACTAATATCGTCATTTTTCAAAAAACGAAAGTAAAACAGTAATCCTACCTTCCCTAAATTTCTGTCATAAAATTTAACTTTCAATATTAATTTCGTCGCCCCTCTCGTTATTTAATAAATCCATATGAGGGTCGAGTGATGAATTGGCACAGCATTTACTAACTAGACTTCAAACATTACACAAGTAATAAAATATGCACGATAAGTAAGCATAATTCAGTGGCAAGTACACTGAAGAGCAATTGAATTAGAGACAGCTGGCGTTATGCAAATGTGGCGCTGTGGGCGGCTCTGTAAAAGGAGATGACATGACGTATGCAACGATCCGACAATATAAGGAGTGATGCGACGAGAATCAGTAAGAGTCGGACGCAGTATGGGTAAGACGAAGGATCTAAGCGCATTTAATCGTGGGCAAATTGTTGGGGCCCGACGAATAGGTCACTCCATCTCGGAAGTCGTGCAGCACTGGGATTTTCACGAGCCAATGTGTCACGGGTGCACCGTGAGTACATCGAATCCGGAAAACCATCGCTGCAAGGGCCAACTGCCATGGACAAGAGCGTGTGGATGAGCGGGTTCATCGTCGGCTAGCTCGCATTGTAACAGCGGATAGACGGGCCACAGTGCAAGAAATCACTCGGCAATTTAACGCTGGTGCACAAAAACGTGTAAGAAGCCACACCATCCAGAACCATCTCCTCGCTATGGGGTACAGAAGCCATCGTCCCACGAGGGTACCGCTGCTGACCGCACATCACAGGGTGCAAAGATTAGCATGGGCGCGGGAACATCGCCACTGGACTCCAGACATGTGGAAAAATCTTGCCTGGACTGATAAGTCGAGATTCACGTTGGTACATGCGGATGGCAGGATACGAGTACGGCGCAAACCACATGAGGCGATGGATCCTTCTTGCCAGCAGGGTATTCTTCAAGCTGGTGGAGGTGGCATTCTCGTCTGGGGACTGTTTACGTGGACTGAAATGGACCCCTGGTACGTGTGACATCGTCCCTCACAGGTCAACATTACCGGGATATCCTGGACGACCATTTGTTCCCGTTTGTGCGTCTTCAACATCCCACTGGGGACCTCATCCTGCAACAAGACAATGCACCGTGCCATCGCTCCCGAATTGTATCCGAATGGTTGGATGAACACTCCACCGATGTGATCTCGCTACCTTGGTTAGCTAGGTCCCCTGACCTCAATCCCATCCAGCACATCTGGGATGCCATCGAGAGAGAAGTTCGAGGCTCTGACCCCCTCCATCAAATCTTCGTGAACTGTGGGAGCTTGTTCAGGGGTCGTGGATCCGTGTGGCTTCCCAACTCTTCCTGTGTCTTCTCGAGTCCATGCCGAAACGAATCGCCCCGTCCTCA
This sequence comes from Macrothele yani, assembly GCA_039090855.1. Taxonomy (NCBI): domain Eukaryota; kingdom Metazoa; phylum Arthropoda; class Arachnida; order Araneae; family Macrothelidae; genus Macrothele; species Macrothele yani. Next base: position 54,386,108 of record CM076992.1, on the reverse strand, counting down.
GGGCGAAAGCTGGTGCTACACGTTACTAGACAGGTATCTCTAATTCAATTGCTCTTCAGTGTAAGTATGCACACATACACTGCTGGCCACCCCAAATGCAACACCAAGAAGGACACGAGATAGCAAAGCCAGATTTACTGGATACATAACAACAGATACAAAGATGAAACGATTGAGCTTACAGGCCCGTGCGACTTGCGGAACACGCAGACATCAATAGTTCGTGTGGGCCCCATGGCTGGCAATAACGGCCACTACACGCCGCGGTATCGAACGAAAGAGGCTTTGGATGTGGGCTTGGGGTATGTCGGTCCAGGCTGCTTCCACACGTTGCCACAGTTCATCAGGCGTAGCTGCGGGGGGTGCTTACCTGGCCACTCGGTTGCTGATCAGCGACCAGACGTGTTCGATGGGTGACATATCGGGAGAACAGGCGGGCCACGGCTGCAGTGACACCTGGTGGGCCGTGAAGAATTGTTGCACGATGCGTGCCATGGGTGGGCGCGCATTGTCCTGTTGAAACGTGGCCGCTGGCAGGTCCCGCAGGTATGGGAGGACTACAGGCTCCAAAACGTTGAAGATGTAGCGGTGGTTGTTGAGTGTACCGACGATGCGTACCAGAGGGGTGCGGGTGTCATATCCAATTGCGCCCCAAACCATAACGCCAGGCGACGGACCGGTATGGCGATGCATAATGCAGGCGTCATACAGTCTCTCGCCACGGTGCTGCCACACGCGAATCCGACCATTGTGGTTTTGTAGGCAGAAGCGGGATTCGTCGAGAAGACAATGTCGTGCCGTTCCGTAGTCCAGGTGCGGCGTTCAACGGCCCACTGCCGCCGTACTCGCCGGTGGTGTAACGTCAATGGTAATCGGAGCAATGGGAGCCGTGCGACAAGTCCCCGCTTCTGCAGACGACGTCAAACGGTACGTGCTGACACAGGTTGTTGCGCAACACACCATAATTCCTGCACAAATTTTCGTGATGTGGCGGTTCGAGCCGTCAATGCCCGCCGCACAACATGCCGGTCTTCTCGTTTGGTGATTTGCCGCAGCTGCGGCAATCACTCACGTCGGTCCGTCCGTCCCTCCTGCACCGACCGAATCCACACTCGCCTCACTGTGGCTGGATGTCGTCCCACACGGGCGCCGATGTCTGGGTACAATAAACCGCTGTCGCGATAAGCCAGTATTCGTCCTCTGTCGAACTTCGAAACGTGCTGGAATTTCTGCCGTATTCTGAGACGAGGCATCAGGAAGCTTCCCACGCACAGGTCCCGCAGCACAACACACTTCCACTACTTACACCCCGCCTTCTGTGCACCCTTCTTACAGTGCTTCTCGGTGGCGTGCCGGGCGCACATGATTGGCATATGCCCTTCAATGCTAATCGTTTGCATGTCCTCTCGCGGGCGACGCATGCTGCTAATTTCAGGCCAATCGGATGCTTCCTTCTTGGTGGTGCATTTTGGGTGGCCAGCAGTGTAGTAACACCTACTCTTTTTCTAACTGCCCCTCTACATATTTATCGCGTGCCCTAAAGCGAAGAGAGCAACAAGTCAGGCAAATCATCTGCAGTTGGGTGGGAAATGGGGGAGAGGGAGGGCAATTTACGCAATTACCCCACCTAACTTACCGAAACACCGCGTATTCGTGTAATTCTAATTTTCTATTCTTTCTTCTTACGTTTCCTGCCAGAGTGATCGCTTTCTTTTTTCAGGTTTTGTACTAGTAGGAGACGTTACGCTCAAATATACATTTTTCTGATAGACATTTGTCTTATATACATTATATCAAATGTTGGAGTAAGAAGTAAGGAAAGATGATCAAATACTATGGTGTATAAGTTGCAAATATATTTATTTTTCGTTTCATGGTAAACCTATTTAACCATAGCAAACAAATGTTGGTTAATCAGCTGCACTAATAAGCAATTGAAAATTTCGAATTCCATTCGAATTAAATGAGTGATACAAATCATAGCAATAGTTTACCCTATTATCTTGCTTGATAAATATTCCGTACACGACGTTTTATGAACTTTTCGAATATTTGAAAAAACATAGATCTAGAAAAAAAAAAAAAACAGACACGGTGTATTCTTAACGCAACAGTTCAAATAACTTTTTTTTCGATTGAAGGGTTAACGACCACCATGAGCAACTCAATGGGTTATAAGCAGTCGCCCGTCCCTAATTAATGTCACTGGTTCCAGGGAAGGGAGAGAGCCAGTGCCGTAAGACAAACATGACTCACCGGGATTTTTTTTTATTGGAGGTTGAACGACCACCGTGAGCTATAAGCAGTCGCCTGTTACTAATTTAGGGCCGCTGGTTCCAGGGAAGGGAGAGAATCAATGCCGCAAGACAAACAAAACATCCATGCCTCACGGGATTCGAACCCGGACCCATCTCGGACGAATGATCAGAAGCCATCGCTTAGACCACTGCACCACCTGGGCGGTGATAATTCTTTAACTCATATTTGTTATTTGTTTGGAGAATCTTTTCAAAACGTTTATAACACATAAAAATAATTCATTCGTTATGTATAATCACACTTAATGTTGTACTTGAGGTATTTGAAATTGAAAACATTGAACTCTTCGAATATGAAAGCCAGTTGGGCCGTTATTGCACACATTTCATTGACACTTATCACAGTGTTTAGATGTTTCGAAAACCTTTATTGTACTTAAAAACTTGCACATTTATTACCAAATGAAAACATGTTATTTATGAACTAAAAGGTACTTCAGATGGTGTAAAAATGAAATTTTTAGTACAATTTATTTTCCTGTACCAGCTCACACTGCGTTTTATTTCCTGCTACCCAGGGCCGGCGCTAAGGTGCTTCGCGCCCTAAGCAAACTATTATAGCCTTGTGCCCCCAAAATTTGCTATTCATTTGTGTGGTTAAATATGCTGCATTAATTCAACAATATTAAGATATAAAACTTCAGTGTAAACTAAACAAAGAAACTAATGCAAACTGCATCTATTTACTTACTAGAATATACGTATACTACACGCTGTCTATGTACGATGATTAAGCTTCACGAGAATTCAATTGCAAGCCAAAAAACGAGTTTTTTTTTACAATTAAAATCACTGAATAATTTAAAAGATACACGCAAGATCTTTCTGGCTTGCGTCAGTCCCATCCTCAGGCCAAGTGCAACAGCAATATGACGACACGGCAATTAAATACAAGAAGGACTGATAATTCCAGTCTTGATAATTCCATTGAAACATATGATACAAGAGTTACTACGTAACATGTACAAAGTGATAACAAATGGGGACGGGCCTATTTGCTTACTGGTGCAATGTAAATTAAAATTAAATTAAAATTTCATTTTCGTGCTTTACTGTTCGCAAAATTACCAACAAGTGTCTTCAAATCGATGTCACGGGCAATTTCTTGTTTGGTCAGTAGCGTGACATAATCCAACAAGTTTCTTTCCTGGATTCCCAAACAAATAAAAAGAAACAAGAATTTTAGCGGAATGAATATAGTGGTACAGCCTCTTTTTCTCTTGCCCCTGTTCTGGTTAGAAATTAGTCAGAGTGTGACAGTTACTGACTTTTAGGCGTTGAGCATTGCTACTACTTGTGATAGAAGTGAACAGTCTTGATAATTCCATTCCATTGAAAGCCGAATAATAGAACCCATTTTCTTAAAAACATTTGTTCCACCCTCAGGTGTCACCTGCTGCATGGAGACGGGCCTGGTGTATGGCAGTTGCTTTTCGACAGTTGCACGCTTTCGCGTCGGCATTGGATTCACTGCAAGCTGACTTACCTAGTCTGTAAGAGCAGGTCTTCGTTTCTCGCTTAGTCTTCGTTTCTCGCTTACTTAAGAAATAAAAATTAGTAACAATAGTAGAACTATACTACACTGCTGACCACCCAAAATGCAACACCAAGAAGGACACGAGATAGCAAAGCCAGACTTACTGGACACATAACAAGAGATACAAAGATGAAACGATTGAGCTAACAGGCCCGTGCGACTTGCGGAACATGCAGACATCAATAGTTCGTGTGGCCCCAATGGCTGGCAACAACGCCCGCTACACGCCGCGGCATCGAACGAAAGAGGCTTTGAATGTGGGCTTGGGGTATGTTGGTCCAGCCTGCTTCCACACGTTGCCACAGTTCATCAGGCGTAGTCGCGGGTGGTGCTTGCCGGGCCACTCGGCTGCCGATCAGCGACCAGATGTGTCCGATGCGCGACATATCGGGAGAACAGGCTGGCCACGGCAGCAGTGACACCTGGTGCGCCGTGAAGAATTGTTGCACGATGCGTGCCACGTGCGGGTGCGCATTATCCTGTTGAAACGTGGCCGCTGGCAGGTCCTGCAGGTAAGGGAGGACTACAGGCTCCAGAACGTCGGAGATTGTGCTGTGGCTCTTGAGTGCACCGGCGATGCGTACCAGAGGGGTGCGGGTGTCATATCCAATTGCGCCCCAAATCATAACTCTAGGTGACGGACCGGTATGGCGATGCATAAGGCAGGGGTCATACAGTCTCTCGCCGCGGTGACGCCACACGCGGATCCGACCATCGTGATGTTGCAGGCAGAAGCGGGATTCGTCGGAGAAGACAATGTCGTGCCATTCCATAGTCCAGGTGCGGCGTTCAACAGCCCACTGCCGCCGCACTCGCCGGTGGTGTAACGTCAATGGTAATTGTAGCAATGGGCGCCGTGTGACAAGTCCCCGCTCCTACATACGACGTCGAACGGTACGTGCTGACACAGGTTGTTACGCAACGCACAATAATTCCTGCGCTAACGTTCCTGATCTGGCGGTTCGAGCCGTCAATGCCCGCCGCACAACATGTCGGTCCTCTTGTTCGGTGGTGTGCTGCGACTGCGGCAATCACTCATGTCGGTCCGTCCGTCCCTCATGCACCCACCGAATCCAAACGCGCCTCACTGTGGCTGGATGTTGTCCCACACGGGCGCCGATGTCTCGGTAGGATAAACCGCTGTCGCGATAAGCCACTATTCGTCCTCTGTCGAACTCCGAAACGTGCTGGAATGACTGCCGTATTCTACGACGAGGCATCAGGAAGCTTCGCACGCACGGGTCCGGCAGCACAACACACTTCCACTACTTTCACCCCGCCTTCTGTGCACCCTTCTTATAGTGCTTCTCGGTGGCGTGCAGGACGCACATGATTTGCATATGCCATGCAATGCTAATCATTTGCATGTCCTCTCGCGGGCGACGCATGCTGCGAATTTCAGGCCAATCGGACGCTTCTTTCTTGGTGTTGCATTTTGTGTGGCCAGCAGTGTAGTTATCCGAATTTATTGGCGTAGATGGAATCAAAGTTTCCAAGCTTTCACACATCAACCAGATGGCTTTCTCAAAAAATGTAGACAGCAAACTGCAAACTGGATAATAGAACGTTTCAACAATTTGAACGCGGTGTCTTGACTTGACAATAAATTAAGAGATGCGAACGTAATTATTCAATAAAACACGAGGCATCATGTTTTAGCACGCGGCATCCTTGGAGGAATACAAAAGGCATTCACTTTTTGAAGAATTGGTTTCAAATTCGTGGTAACTCTAGCAAAACGCTTTCATTGCAGGCCTCATTGTTTGTAATGATCTCCAATGTTTCCCGAATGGCAGTGGATTTAGGAGTAGAGTAGGAAGCTAATTTCTTTATGTCATCCCACATAGGAACGGCGGACTGGAACTGGACTTCTCTGGATAGAGCCGTGGTTAATTTGCCATTCTTTAAGTCCCTCTTATGCTCGTTGACTCTAATTCTAAAGGAACGTTTGGTCATCCCAATGTAGTATCGCTTGGAGTCATCCGGAACCAATTCTACAAAAAAGTAAGTGCCTTTTATTTTCCTCCAAGGATGCCGCGTGCAAAAACATGATGCCTCGTGTTTTATTAAATAATTACATTCGCATCTCGTCATTTATTGTCAACTAAAGTCACCGCGTTGAAATTCTGTCTACATTCCTTGTGAAAGCCATCTGGTTGATGTGCGAAAGCTTGGAAACTTTGACTTCATCTACGACAATAAATTCGGATAACTAGTATAGTTCTACTATCGTATGTATAGTTGGTGTATAGTTCCTTGCGTTATTATTTAAGTATTAGTAAGATATATCGAAAGGGCAACATGAAAAAAATTGTCTTTGTTTTCCCCGTTTTCATTATTATTTTTCTTGTTCATTAACTCATTTAATTTCATCAACTCTAAATCTTGGCGCCCCCAGATTTTGGCGCCATAGGCAGCCGCCTGAATCTTGGCGCCCTAGTGGTTGAACCAGCCCTGTTGCTACCCATTCTAAAATGGAGGTTTTCGAAGCTGACGTATCAATTCAGTGGTGCAGTAGCTTTATATCAAACGTATTACACCAGGAGGCATATTCTTAGCTGGACATACTAGAATGAATAAAGGCTGGTATTGCTGCAAACAAAGAACCAGACGTCGCAAATCTAGCAGACGGCGCACGGTAAAATGCATTAGTGTCCCAGTCTAGTTCATGACGTTTGATTTAGGAGCACATTACTAAGTTAATCTTCATCCAGTTAGCTGTAGCAAGTCTTAATTGCCGGTCAAAAATTGCGGTATTCCGCATATGCAATGACTGTCACGGTAATGATTAAGAACAGTGGTCTTCTATGGTGTTTGTTACAGAAAGTTTGACAAATGATCTAGCAGACGGCGCACGATAAAATGCATTAGGGTCCCAGTCTAGTTCATGACGTTTGATTTAGGAGTACATTACTAAGTTAACCTTCATGCCAGTTAGCTGTAGCAAGTCTTAATTGCAGGTCTAAAATTGCGGTATCTTGCATGTGCAATGACTGTCACGGTAATGATTAAGAACAGTAGTCTTCTATGGTGTTTATTACAGAAAGTTTGACACCTCGACAAATTCTCAAAAAAAGTAAGATATCTTTTGAGTATTTTTTTCAACAAACTTTCTGTTCTCCATTTTGCAATGAAATACTGCATGGCCCTGCAATGCTAATATCCTCCCAGTGTTACTGTAGCGCGAATTATAAGATCGTTGTTAGTCAAGCTCTCGATTTTAAACTGATAAAGCATGCTTTGTACATACAACAAAGGAAAGAAAGAGTTGTACGTATAATGAATACAGTCGCTGTCCGTCTTGTTCTCAACCGGGTAAAACAACAGACGCTGTGCTACACTGTGGTACTTTGCAGGAAACCTGCAGGATATTATTTTGTCACCCTATGCTGCGACACGTTGTAGCGTAGGTATATATTACAGCATAGGCGCCGACTTGAAAAATTATTGGGGGTTCCGGAAATTTTAAATCGAATGACCCACGCATTTTTCAAAGGATTTAAGTCTAATTTAAATTTCGGTCAGTCAGATTACCTGGCACAATAAGAAGCCTGAAATGCTAAAACGAAGCAAATTATAGTTAATTTCAAAAAAATATTTTTGTTCTCTAGATAATTATCTATTTCATTTATTTTGCTTTTGTAGGTGCAACATTATTATATGCAATACACAGATACTGTGGGAATTTCCAACTTAATTATCTTTACAAAAGTGACAAAAACATGTAAAATTTATTTTTAGATGTTTTTACTAATTTTTAAAATGCCAACAAATTTTTTCTCCAAACCATTTCTGAGTTAAAATCTTGTATTCAGTACTCTAATGAATACACTGTACTCTTGGAAAATGGTGTAACCCTTGAAAATTAAAAGTTTACTGTTGCGTTTATATGAACATGGCAGAGTATAGAGGTAACTGGAAAATTAATATTAAAATTTGAAGTCTAAATTCGACTGAAGTTTTGCCACCCGAAGGTTAGCCTAATAGAGACTTAGTTGCTTACCTTATTTCTTCGAGGTCGAAGAAAATGCTTTTCTTTGTAAATCATTTCGTTGGATGAATTCATCTGCAACTTCGTCTTCTATGATGCTTGAAGCCAGTTCACGGTGTGTGTGCAGAATGGCAATGTCATTAAGGCTGGTTTGTGCCATGGCCGACTTGGTATACGATTTAACACGTCGAAGGCTTGAAAACGAGCTCTCTGCCGTACTGGTCGACACTGGTATAGTTAAAATTATACGAATAAATATCACGAACTCCTGTAGCATATCAGCTAATAATAAGTCCTTTTTCAAGACATTCACAACGCTGTCAAAATCAGTGACGATCAGATTTCGCGATAGTAAAATGTCAAGGAACATAGATCTATGTAATAACAGTCATTCCCGATCAATGTCGTCTGCATAAAATTTAATTACCTCTTTGTCTTTTTCATTTGTGGATTGTCAAATGACAAATTTTTCTTTTAATTGAAGAAGCTTAACTGAAGTAGTACCCATTTGGGAAACCAAGCAGGACGAAGCATTATCCAACATTTCATAAAATATTCTTTTGTAATATTCTTTCGGAGATTTAAACCAAAATCCATTGGCTCCATCATTTATGCATTCTTCGCGGAACTCATCGCTGTCGAGGAAGCTGTGGCTCATCTAATTCCAGAGCAACTGTTTTATCCAATATTGTTTTCCAAAAATCTGCAAAATATTTTTCTTCCCAGAAGTTTTGAATTGTAGCATTTAAAGAATCAAGAATAGCAATTGCTTTCTGAAAAGAGAGTGACATTTTTGAAGAATTGTATTCCTAGCATTTACATGGCTAAATGTCTTACCAAGAACATTTAGATGAAAAAAGAAATCAAATGACATCACATTTAGATAGAAGCCATTCGCTTTTGCTCCAGTATTATTTTCTGCCTTGCAGCAGTTTCGTTCTTACACTGTATAAGACTGTAATAATTAGAAACGATGGAGTTCATCGAAACAAATCTTATAGCCCATCTAGTTGGGCCGAATGGACGAATGTTTCCATGGTTCCCATTTTCTTTTTGGAAATGGGAGAAATATGCCAGTCTTTTTGGAGAATTTTTCACAAAATATATTTTCTCCCGAGCGATATTCAATGAATTTCGGCAGCCTTCTTGGAGTTGAAAACTTTCTTGCACAACTAAATTTAAACTGTGTGCCAAACAGCGAACATAAATTGCTTGGAATTCCGTCTCTAAAATCTTAGCACGAACTCCATTTACTGCTCCAGACATGTTTGCTGCTCCATCATAACATTAGCCGCGACAAAACGCTAAATATATGTTAAATCTTTGAAGCACGTCGAGAATAATTTTCACAAGCGTGCTAGATGAAGAAGCTGATGTTTCGTACCCCCCCCCCCCCAAAAAAAAAAAACCTCCTCAAGAGTAAAGCTGTCAGATCCTATGTGAATGCAAAACTACACCTGCTCATGGACTGTGATGTCACTTGTTTCGTCGACAATAATGAAAAATTACTTTGCTAGATGCACTTCAGCAATAAGCTGTCTCAGCATCATATGGCTCATTATATTTAAGATTTCATTTCCAATTTAATCTTCACTTAGCCATCGATCTAATCCCAGAGAATCAGCTGCTCTCATTTTAAGCAAATTAATAAAGTTGCTCGTTTCATCACTGTGGCCGAGAATAGCCAAGCCTTGAATAGCGAAGCCTTGAATAGCCAAACATTTCAATGAAGATATGATTTTTAGCAGAGCTAATCTTGCCATCTGCCTCTCCTTTTCTTTCACTACAGAAAGCTGAATAGAAGCATTATTATGATCGTGAGTATGTAAGTTCAATTTAAGCACTGATTCTCGGTGAGTTGCTGAAGCTTCGTGTGTCCGAAATCTTTCAAAATTCAAAAGCTTTATTTCATGACTTGAACCCACGTGAAATAAAAGACGAATGCGTCTTTGTTAAAAACATGAGAAGTTTTTTTTACTAAAAGCTTGCGGACACAGATTGAAAAAAAAACACCACCATTTTCATTGTCACACATAATTCAAGTAAATGTTGATTTATAGCCGCATCCATGAATTTCTTTGCATACCATTTTCTTACCACGTTTTGGAGTTGGTGCGACACTCACACTTTCAATATCATTTTCTCCACTTTCGTTCGTGCATTGAGCAGAAGGAACAACCAACTGCCTTTCCGTTATTTCTTCTGCTGCTGATGGATATTGACGTTTGGCCGTTTTCTCACAAATTTGTCCATATTAGACAAAACATCAACATCGCGTAACCCGACGCCCACACGATAATGATGCGTTCGAAAACTCAGCAGCGAAATTTCCCTGCCGTCGAATAACAGGGGAAAGTCCGATTGGTAAAACCCACATGGGTCAGATTTCCATAGGCGCCGACTTTTGGGAGTGGCCTGTGATCCTGATGACAGAAATGCTGAAAAGACGCATCGTATAAACTTCTTCGACAATCAGAAGGCGAGGAGGGATGACCCCCTAGAAGGGTCCTAGAAAAATATACCCCGGTAATATTACGTTTGCAGCCGAAATACTGTTTTGTGACTAACCTCCTTCTCTCGCCTCCCTCCGTCTCCCTTTAAAAGGAAGCTGGTTGAAATAAAAGCCAGTTTTCAACAGTCGGCTCAGGTTCATGGGCGCTTGCGACGAAGAACAATGTAAAAAATAAAGCAAGAGTGGGTCCCCGAAAAGGAGGTTAGAAGGGAGAGGGGATTACATCAGCCTCACGCACTGTGTTTTCTGTGGGCTCCATTACGTATCAGCTGTGTATGCCCTACTTGGGCTGCTTCTGTACTTTTCTATTGGGGAAATCATCGACTTTGAAGAGGTTTTAGAGGTACCTGTGCAGCAGCACATACATTCAGGAAAAAATGAGACTGAAAGCTGTGGGAGCCTTGTTGACCTTTAGGTGATGCTGCAGAGAGTAAGAGACGGCCACTATCAACCTGCGCTCCAGCACAGATCTTCAAGAAGTGACGTCACGTCACTGAACCCTTCCCATCCGGAGGGCGCAAGAAACCAGATGATCAGAATCGGATTCACCAGCGGCGGCTGATGCCATCTCCTCCCTTTTCTAACCTCCTTGGTCCTCAACCGTTCGAAGATAGGGTGGGTCAACTGATTGTACACCATATTTCCGCCTTTATCACTATGACCTCGAATAGGTTCTTGTCTCCGTATGTAGAGCCAGACTTTTGAGTTTTGTGGTAGCTCAGACAAACCGAAGAATTTTCTTTTATAAACGAGGCAGTTTTAAATGCTCTTAAACAGCAGTACTTGAGGTATTGTCTGTCGCGTCAAATTTGATGAGCGCGAACAAACACTAATTCTTTTTGAGGCACAATAAACAGTCTGAGGAGATTTCTGTATACACTTGCTATATATAGTAAACGGGGAATGAATAATGAAAAACTTGAAGCACTGAAAACAAAAAAACAAAATTTATGCATATATGCTTACCTGTATTTTTCCCATGAAATATACACAAAAATATTAGGGATTCAAGGAACCTACAACAAAATCATTGGGGGTTCAAAAAGTGCCTCGAACCCACGCAGTCGGCGCTTATGTACTACAGAGTAACAAGATTTATGAAATGTTAGAAAGCTTTGTTATTATATTGCTGTGACTAGTTCTTTTGTGCATCTATTATGACTGAATGCTCATTCAATCTTGTGTAACCATGATATGTATTCTGTCGTGGTTTCAACTGATACTGTGGGAATTTATTTGGACAAGCATTCTTAAAATATGACCTCGTCAGTAGTGGTGTTATAAGAAATCTACTTCTATAAAGAGATAACATTTTGTGTTATGTCCTTGATTCTCTCTCTTTCTTTGGACAAGCATTCTTAAAATAGGGCCTCGCCTTTGGTGGCGTAATAAGAAATCTATTTCTACGTATAAAAAGATAATATTTTGTGAATGACTTTGATTTTATCTCTTTTCTGGAATCAATAATTAAATTTAGAGATAGGATTTTCCAAGTGCACCTTGATATGCCGAGATACTACCGCATTTCAAAAATTTCTTAATATCCCAAAACTATTTTTCGCCTGTGTCTTTCCACGATTCTTTCCAAATTTGATGGAGAATAGTTACTTTTTCTCCATTTTCTTCCACGATCCTGCCTTGTATTTTGTATTGTTTTGATTGATGAACTTCATGTGTAAAATTTTCTGTGTTATTCTGTTTTATTACGACAAATTACATAACCTTCCGTTTGGTAATTAAAAAAATAGTATACATACAACATTTGATGAAATTTTATTACTGTTCGTTTTGGAATTAGAATTCAAAGTAATGTTTTCATATCAAAATAACCCTACATTTCGTTTTGTAATGTATTTATGTTAATAAGTAATCGAAATTAGCGTTACATGTCACAGCCTTATGATTCCTTCCATCAGACCTTGATAACAAAAGCCTGTAGAGAGGAAAAAAGGTGACTATATTCCTTAATTTTATTCGAAGTTGAAGTATCATGATTCTTTTTCATTTTGTGAGCATGTGAAATATATGTCAATCGCCTACTGCTGTAATTGTTCTTTTTTGTAGGGAATCTCAAGATGCTTTAAAATGTCTGACTGATTACGGCATTCGATGCCCTCGTAAACGGGATTATCTGGGAGACACGAGAGCAGTGCAGGCGTTCATGTCTGACCTGTGTAACCCATATTCACAGTTTAATGCCGGTATGCACTTATTTCTTTTCTTCCAAATGTATAATGTTTTCCATAATATATGTAGTATCGTATTTTCAGAACAAGGATATATACAGTTAACTCCGCTTACAGTGAACCTCTGCGGATTCACATATTTCGTTCACTATGTCCGAGGTTCACTGAAACCGAAGTACCTTCCCTTAACCTGAATTCAGTGGAATGGTGAGCAAGAAAATAAAATATGTACATATGTATCTGAAAAATAATATTTTTATGTACGTAGTGTATATTCATTAAATTAAGTAAACAAAATTAATTTTACATATCCTTAATCAACATGAAAAGTCTATTATGTGCCGCTGCTTGCTGCAAACAGCGTTAATAAATATTTTCTCTTTGTCCTTTTCTAGAATCTGCTTTTGCTTCACTCGATTCTACATTTCCCATTTATTCTAGGAACTTTAGCACAGTCCTGACACACTCAAACATCTCTTTCACTGTTAAAAGACGTTCTTCATTATCGTCCTGGTCATCTTCAGCAACAAAATTAGCTGGGTCTAAGAACAAGTTGCATGTGAACAAATTATCAGGAAAAACCAAAATGTTGATGCAAAAAAGATAAGAGATGAGGACAACTAAAGAAGATGTAACTTCCAAAGTGGAATATATAGAGCTATGCAAGACAGTACGAAAAAGTATCACTGAAGACGTAAGGAAATTCAACTGTGAACTAGTGAAGAAAGCAATTGAAAACAACCAAAGCCTAAAGATAGCAAAGGGACATCTCAGTAAGGGAAGAAAACAGATTATGGCTCTGAGAAAAGAAGATGGTTCTGTAACACGAAATAGAGGCGAAATTTTGACAAGAGTGAAAGATTTCTACTCCAAATTATATGAAAGGGATGATACATGTACTCCAGACATCATGAAAGGTACCAGTACTAGAGTTCTTCCAGTCCTCCCAGCAGAAGTTGCATATGCAATCAAGAACATGAAGCGGGGAAAAGCTCAAGGAGAAGATGGAATTACTGTAGACATCAAACAAGACGCAAATGGAGAAATCGAAACAGTACTCGCAGAAATTTTCACTCGATGCCTTAATGAAGGGAAGATTCCTGAGGATTGGAACAACGCTACAATGATCCTGCTACATAAAAAAGGTGACGTTGAGGATCTCAGGAACTACAGACCTATCAGCCTCCTATCAGTAGTTTATAAAATCTTCACTAAAGTTCTTTCACACCGCTTGAAGGTAACACTGGACATGGCTCAACCGAGAAAAAAACCAAGCTGGATTCAGGAGTGGCTACAGCACAATACATCATATCCACGTACTGAGAGAACTAATTGAAAGAGGGAGGGAATATGAACTTCCATTGTGCATGGCTTTTATCGATTATGAAAAAGCCTTTGATTCGGTGAAACCATCAGCAGTTACAATGGCTCTGAAATCCTGCGGTATTGAAAATGCATACATTAATATTATTAATAACATCTATGAAAATGCAAGTGCAAAGATTCGGCTGTTTGAAAATGCAACACACATAAAAATTGGAAAGTTAGTGAGACAAGGTGACACCATATCTCCCAAGATCTTTAGTGCCACATTGGAAAATGTCTTTCAATCACTGAACTGGGAAAACAAAGGAATAAAGATTAATGGAGATTATCTAATCCACCTTCGTTTTGCTGATGACATAGTCATTTTTGCAACTACCCCATCAGAGCTGCAGAGTATGATCCAGGAACTTGCTGACAAGAGTAAAGAAGTGGGATTAAAAATGAACTTTCAGAAGACAAAAGTGATGTTCAATGCTTTTACAAGAAATGAAGATTTATCGATTGATGGAGAAAAGCTGGAGATAACAGACACCTACGTTTATCTTGGACAGCAGATATCAAGTGAGGGTCACATTAATGAAGAAATTAATCGGCGTACAAAACTTGCCTGGCGAGCTTTTGGAAGAAACAGCATAATTTTCAAGAGCAACATGCCATTATGTCTTAAAAGAAAAGTGTTTGATCAATGCATCCTTCCAGTGCTTACGTATGGTGCAGAGACGTGGACCTTAACTAAAAGAGACATACAAAGGCTGCAGACAACTCAAAGAAGCATGGAAAGGTGCATGCTTGGTGTAACCAGGAGAGATAAGAAGAGGAACTCTTGGATCCGAAAAATGACAAGAGTGGAAGACATCATGATCAGAGTTAAATCCCTGAAATGGCAATGGGCTGGACATACTGCCAGAAGGACAGACCATCGATGGACAGCCGAAATTTTAGATTGGATTCCAAGGGACAGGAAAAGACCCAAAAGAAGACCACATGGGAGACGGGTGGATGAAATTCGAAAGTATGCGGGAGTGACATGGAGGAGACTGGCACAAGACAGACCGTTGTGGAAGAAACTTGGGGAGACCTTCGTCCAGCAGCGGATTGATAATGGTTGACAATGATGATGATGATGATGATTCCTTAATACCTTTAGATTTTTTTGGTTATTTTATCTTCAAATTTGAAACTATAGAGAAAACATGAAATATGAGATGAAACTATAGAGAAAAATATGAAAGGTGAGAAAGGATTTAGAGGTATTTACACCGCAGAACTCTTAGTAAAAGAGAAAAAAAAACTTTAAAACTGGAATTATTAATTTAGGTATATCTACTAGAGAAGGGACACATGGGGATTATTAAAAATGATCCTAAATATAATTTTATAAAATGTTTTGATGCATGTATAAAAACATAGCGTTAAATGATGTAGCTGTGCCTAAAAATAATATAAAATGCCTTAAGAAGTCTGGTAAGGAAATCAAATAGAATTAAAGGTTTATGCAAGGGTCAACATCAGTTAAATTGGATTACTATTACATGAAATGTGTAACAAATATATATAAAATAAAATAGTTTCAGCGGCATTGAAGATCCACTACTGAAAAGAAGTGTCGCCCTTGTAGAAAATGGGCCGTGGAGTGAAAAAGGTGGAAGTCGGATGGGGCAAGCTGCGCACTGTATTGAGGATGGGGTAGGATCTCAAACCCTTCTAATTCCTGTAATTTTCGGCGGACCACTCTGGAGGTGTGACTTGTGGCATTCTTCGCTTGAAGCAACACCCGCTTTCTATTGATGAGCGCTCAGTAGCTTGGTGCAGGACATGATGGATCCGCTGAAGTTGCACGGCAAAAGAGAAAAAAAAACCCTGAAAAAAATTGTGAGGCTGTGGTTCCCTCTCACAGCCTGACAATTTGGCACGAGTTCCCAATGCACAGGACCCCTCACAATTCTACCAAATGCGCAGCATGACTTTCCTGCCAAACTGCCCTCTTTCCACCACTCGCATTCCTTCGAGGTGTGGCCTCAGCCACTGGTTCCTAGTAGTAGGATAAAGCAGGAATATTGGCTTTCATCAACTACTAAGACGATACGACACCTAAACCCTATCGTCCTGTATTTGACAACAGTCTTCGGCAGAGAGCGACACGTTGTTCCGCCTGCTGGGTATCAGTTCATGGGAACCATTCGATGGCGCCTGGAGGAGAAACCAAGGTGGTGTAGGTGACGAAAAATGGTGATTGGGACGACCCCACTTCAGCTGCCAATTGCTCCTACGGAGGTTTGCTGTCATAACTTTGGCCAGAGTGTCAGTATTTGTGGTTTCTAGACATCCTGATTTAGGCTTGTCTTCGAGATCGGTATCCCGAGCATTGAAACTCCGGAAGCGTTTTTATGGGCGGGATACTTTTCTCGAAGACATGCTGTCGCCTTACACTCTTTTCTCCAACAGTGGTGTAGAAGCACCTGAACAGCACGTTTGTCGACCTCTATCCTCTGCTCACCTAATAACGCAGTGCGGTTCCGTGCCAATTCCACGTCATCAGTTTCGTGTCTTCCACATCATCGCAGTACCCAGCAGACACTGGTACGCGTTTTTCATACAAGTCGAAACCCAACATTATGTGTAGCTCCAAACGGGACGAACTTTTCTGACCCTGGTATGTTGCCACAAAGCAGCTCAACTCATACGATTTGGAATATCCGAGAAGTTTTTCACTGGCCTGTGTGGCTGAGTTGGTTAAACTATGCGTATAGAATGCTTGTATGAAGGTTCGATTCCCATTAAACCGCAAAGTACAAATTAAAAAAAAAGATTCGTGCTAGGAGGTGATGGTTTAGAGCGAAAGGTACAACGTGGAAGGTAAGGCGTGAATAGGGTGAGATGTTCCCACCAAGAAAAAGAGTTGAGCGGAAATCTCAGGAAAGGAGTGCGATGCTGAAAATCCTCGATAATCAGAAATTGTGCATAATCCAAAAGTAAAGCACCGCACTCCAGAGGCTCACTTTGTTAAATATCCTCTGTCTTGTTTTAAAGTGACAGTATTTGACTAGGGGACGATTTGTTTCCCATGACATCTTCCTTATTTTATGTTTCATTTTCCTTATTTTCTTACACCCGTTTCTGTGGGGGAGGGGATTTTATGGGTAGTGATGCTTTACACCCCATATTTTATTTTTAATCCCTTTATTCAACTAGCTCAGATCTGGGCCGCCTGATTTTTCTACTTTATCAGGCTCCGTTTCACGGCGTCGTACCTTCTGTTTTAATTGGGAGGACGTTTTAACCTCCATGATGTTTTACTTATAATATGTGCGTTTCACACCCAGTTCGGGGACCGTGATTATTTTCATGGTTTTTTAAAATGTTTCGCACCAAATTCGAGGTAGGTGAGGATTTCACGAGGCCTTCAGCAGATACAGTACCTCGTGTCTCAAGGAGGTTTTACCTGTTTGCCTCATCCTTATTTTACGAGTTAGATACCTTATGTTCGACAGTAATTTCAATGATCAATGGGCACACACACACACACACACACACACACACACACACACACACACACACACACACACACACACACACACACACACAGTTTTTAGACTTTTTCTCCAGTTCTTCTATGTTTTTTAATCTTATGCTGAAAATCAATGAATTCTTTGATTTTGAAGAATTCGATTATTTCCCCAAAGTTGTGGCAGAAACGACACATGCCTACAATTTATTGCAGGAGCATAGGATAATGTCACTTATAATACACTTTATTGGTAAATATTTCAATTTTTCTACAGTGTATCTCCTTACCAGAAGTCATCCTGGTGAAGAAATCGGAGTTTATAACATATCCGATATACAGGGGTTTATCAAAATAATGGAAACACAGACTATGACAGTACACTCAAGTGCGCCGTATGCAAATCATAGGGAAGACGTCACCAGCGATGTGAGGTATATAAAAGGGTGCGGTACGATGTCGGCTCTATCACGTAGCAGTGCCATAGTCGAAGGTAAAGCAGCTGTTGCTGAGTAATTGTCGACAATGTCAAAGTCTCAGTAACCTCAAAAAAGGGCATGATACCTAGTGCGCGTTTTGCAGGAGCTTCAGGAACCAAAAAGGCAGAAATAGTAAGTAAAAACGAGGAGGTTTATCGAAAATTATGCCTATAAAAAAAGGACATTACGTTGCCTCCAAACGTGTAAACTATGCACGTCATACGAAGATGTCAAATAAGGATAGGTGAATGTTGGCACGGATTGTGTAACGGAAGCACAAGACGACGGTACAGCAAACAGCAGCAGTGTTGAACACCAGTCGGAATGATCCTGTTTCAGTCATAAAAGTTCGTCGGAAACTCCATTGTGCTGGTATTTATGGTCGTGCTGCAATCCACAAACACTGATTACCAACGCCATTGAAATAAAATTTGAAGGTGGTGTAATGCCCACAAAAACTGTAATGCTAAAGATTGGCAACGTGTCAGCTGGTGTGATGAATCCTGCTTTGCATTGTTTTCCACCATTGGTTTAGTGTACGTCTCGCGAAAACCAGAAGAAGCGTACCACCCCAACTGTCTGGTTCTGACTGTGAAACATGGAGGTGGGTCCCTGATGTTGTGGGGTGCAATATCATGACATTCTTTAGGGTAACTGGTTATTTTGCAAAGTCGTGTCACATCTGTAACGTACGAGTGCATTCTTGTGGACCAGCTGCACCCAATGTTGCAGGTATTGTTCCCTAATGACGGTTCTTGGTTTCAATTTCAAGCAGAAAATGTACCCGTACATTGTGCGAAACCTGTCAGGTTGTGGCTCGCAGAGCATCCAGGATAAGGTAGAGCAGCAGTTCTGGCCACCTGAATCTTCAGACCTGAATATTACTGAACATTTGTGGGAATATCTGGAGGGGAAGGTAACATCTCACTTTCCACCTCTAACATAACTGGCATAGTTGGGACACAGGAAGAATGGTCCCAAATTCCATTACCGTATGTGCATAAGTCTATTTCAAGTTGAATTGCTCGTGTTCTAAAAGCCCGAGGTGGGCCTACAGCTTATTAATAAAAAGTACTCCACAAAAAGTAAGTGTTTTTATTATATTGATAAACCTCTATATATAATGAGTGACAAAGGAAAACCTCTTCTAAAAATTGCTATGGAGATTGCAATTCGACCGTGAACGACAAAAGCAGATCAAAACTTTAGAGGTTTGATTTTATCATGGTACTTTCCTTTGATAGGGAAAACACTGACACAGCCTCAGTAGCCGAATGGTCAGAGGCACGGGTTTCTGGCTAATCCTTCGAGCTGGGACCGATTTAGAATCCTGGAGAAGTCACAGAGCGTGTACTTGTTCCTAAGGCACTGGCTCTGTCCCTTCCTTAGAAGCAGTGGCCCTAAATTAGGGACAGGTGCTCCTTATATCCTTAGATGGGAAACACTGAGTTTAAAGAAACGTTATTACAAATTCCTTCTTTTAGGAGAATCCACGTAAAAATGAATAAGGAAACACACAACTGTATATCTAATAGAAATTTGTTGCTAATGATTCCAACACTCTTAACGGGTTGAACACAAACGGCAACCACCGCTTGGTAAGATGTAAAAGATTTCTAAACACAAAGTCCAAATTTCCTAAACTTGTGAGATGAAAAATAATGACAGAGACAGCAGGTCCTATAAATATAACATCTTTAAGGAAGAGCTAAAAATTGACTTTCCGAAGTGAAAGGGAGAACAACAATAGAAGCAGACGTCTTTGTATCTTTGTGGTTAAAAGGTATCTTACCTTTACACAAATAGCAAAAAAAAAAAAGAATTAAAGGCACGGGGAATAAAACACAAAACGATAATATTTTTAACGGACGAAACAATTGATGTAGATAAGAGGAGAAATGAAGATGAATGAAAAAAATCTAATTTGCGTACGTGAAGCCATAGAATTTTGCAAGACAGTGCGAAAATGAATCACTGAAGACATCAGGAGATGTTCCCGTGGATTAGAAAGAGAAGCTCTGAGAATCATGAGGGTCTGAAAAATAAATATCGTTTAAGGAATCAAAGACAAAAGAATATGACACTGAAAGACATGGTGGCATTGTTGCAAAACATTCGTAGAAACACATTCAAATGGACTGAAGCAACCTACTCATGTTACGTGGAAGATAATGTACGGTCTCTACAGATAAGAAAGTAAAATGCAAGCACTGAAATTTCAGCAGCTAGGTGAAGTGACTTATGTAGCTAAAATATGAAATTGAAAAATCACTGGGAGAGGATGAAGTTATTTTGGACATAACAAAAAAAAAATATGGCAATATATGCCAAAAGCACCATTTTAAATTTAGATTTAAGGAAAGATTCTTCTTGTTAAAACCAAACAAAAATTCGACCGTGCAAGATAGCATTAGTTTCGACTGTTCGGATCTAGTTGACTTCAGCTATTGATTTGATTTTCTAAAAGCAGAATGACATCAATAGCATCATTAGAGAAATCTGCTGCTGAAATTTCATCATAGCGATACACGGAGAACAAAGGTCTGGATGATTTGGCAAGTCAAGCAGATTAGGTGAAATGGTGCCTAATCACAGCGATATGACAGAAAACTATATTGTATCAGTCACTCCTCATTTGTAAAACATGTCTCTTTCCTCCATTCTGTGACGAGTAAAAGCAGAAGCAGCGGAAGAAAGTAAGAACCTTGCTTTTCAGCATTTCTGCCAATTTCAGAGAAGTGTATATTTCAGCGCGTGATACATGATCTCAATTTTAAATAATACTAAAAAAATCCGGAAGTACTACTTCGTATTTCCAGTTGCCCGAACACTTTGGAATATACGTATAAATTAAAGACAGTTTTCCATTTTTGAATTTGTATTAATTCTTCATACTGGCTAAGTGCGGTAAGTGTCGTTCTTGCCGCCACTCTTCATAAGTAATCAAGTAAATGACTAAATCCTCTTTTACAAAATTTCCGAGAAATGTTTTGGATTGATGATTATGGCATAAGGTCTCTAAACTACACCACAACTGAGCATAAGTGAAAACATATTTAAAAATTCCACCATGATACAAAAAAACTTATAACAAATATAAGAGCTAAGCCAAATAATAAAATAAGAAATGGAAACGTTGCATGCATTGGTTTCTATATTCTTTTGTTGCTCAAATGCCTTTTTACAATGAAAAATCTAATGGCCTTCTCGAAACTTCAGCATCAAAAGAAGAAATTTTATGTATGATCGTATGACCACACAACTCCGTTAGCATTTCATTGAAAAAACAAAAAAATACATTTATGTAGTTCGACGCATAAATTTTATAACTATAGCACTTTGTTAATACGATGATTACTTGCTTGCTTACACATAGCATGAAATTTAGTTCAAAAATGCTCAGTATATTTTGATAGAGCTGTTCCATAATCGCATCAGAAAAATTCAATTTGGAAAATAGGAACATATCGGTATTAATTTCTTACCACTTCAGCTCGACTGATCCGTGTAACTAGTACTGGAATTAAATGTGGCGCTCCACAACGTAATCGTAATTTACGAGAGGCAACAATTATTAGGAAATTTTAGGAAATCATTATAACAGACAACCACCTCTCTTCATGAGCTTTCGAGGGCGACTGACATACTGTATTTTCCTTAACCAAACTAGAAAAGCTCTCACACTTTTATGTCGTATTAGTGTATTCCCTTCTCTAACCACTGTTCGATGAATTAGAGTAGGGATGGGAAAACTTATTTATAGGAGGGCTAAAAGAAAAAAAAAACCGAACAAAATATTTTGGCCGGCCAAGACATTTTTCATTAAATTTTCTTCAAAATTCATTAAAAGAAATTATCAACACACATAATATACTGACATGAATCAGTTTAAATACATTGAGAATGAAAAACAATCAGGCATACTTACTAAATTATTTTTAAGTTAATTCAGAAGATTTATATGATGGGACATGAGACCAGTAAAACTGTGATTGATCTTCCAGCACTTTTTCATAAACTATGTTAAACAGTGAGGAGGTGATTCCCAAGAGAGATATCAGTAAACCGGTTTCTAAGATCACTTTTTTTAAATTTCATGGTTGAAAACACTGGTTCGCATGAATATGAGGCTGCAAACATTGCCACATATTTTGAGGCATGATTTACCAAGTTGATTTCGGCAGGATTTTATAAAAATCCACGTTGTATTTATAAAAGCTTGCTTCATTTGAGAGTTGCACTGCAGTTCAATAAATCCCAGCTGTAAATTAATTTTCACGTTTTCATGATCCACATTAAATGGCACGCTAAAAATATCCAGGTTGAGCTCAATATTCTTAAAATTTTGAAAGCATTCAAATATTATACTTCCGAAACAACTCATTTTTAAACACTCCGCATTTTACGTCAACTTTCCGTTTCTTAGAAGCAGTATCCATTTTTCTGTTCAGGTGCTGTAATAATAACTAAAACACACACGTGAACGAAGACTACGTTAACATGTAAGCGCACTGACTAGTGTCGGTGCTTATATAGAAACTAAAAGCCACAAAGCAGAAATCTACATTCTTTTATTGTTTTTATCCCTATGAAACCCAAACAACGTCCATCCCTTACCAGGTAGCACATCTTTGCAATTTAATGTAGACCCAACACTGAGCCACCGTCTTGTATTCCTTCAAGACTGTGGCACACTGTTGGGCCTACGTTAAATTGGAAGGCTGTTGTGCTACCTGGGTAACTACCACCAAACCTTCTACCTCTGCATCCGAACGCCGATGAAACGGAACATCACCTCAAAAAGTTCCAGATGCTCCAGCAGTTTAAACAACGAAATATATTTTACACGTTCATACCTCCTCACTGCTGTCAGCCGGTCGCGATGTCGGAGTTCCAACACCCTCATCCTCGCAGGCATCAGTGGACATCTCATTCAACATTCAATGTGGTGGATGTCTTTTTCGAGTTATACAAAGAAGGTGTGCAGTATGTTCCGTAAGCAAATTGGAAAGGGCACTTTTGAAAGGTGATATGAATCCTATCTTGAAACTGTATCCAGAAATTAATGAGAAACATTTCAGAATAGCACGAGCAACGATTTCCCGATTAAATCTGTCATGCCTAAGAGACGCAACACTTTTAAATTATTTATGCCACGGCAAGGATTGAACACACCCGCTGGCAGTATTTTGCCCATCCTTGAATTAGAGGACTGTTATCTAGTTCTGTGGAGACATTATGAACGATTTTAACTAAATTCAATGTAGTCTGCAAACAAGTAAGTACTGTTTTAGAGAAGTTAAATAGTAATTTTCACATTGTTATTCACGCAACACGGTTTCATAGGGTGTCTATTTTCTGTTTTTCTAGATTTACTTACAGGTATTCAAGAATATCATAATATATAAAATAAAGATGCACTTCCAAAAATATTCCTTCTTTTTAAATAAAAATATTCTTTCATTTAAAGCACGCGACAATACTGTCTTTGTATTATGCTCTGCATACTGATTTACAGTACTACTGACATCATCAGATAATTCAATATCGTAGATATTGCTACAAAAGTTATAACTGTATGATATTTAAAGATACCACAAGTATGACTGATTTCGTGTCCATTCAGGAATGACTGTCCAATCTAACTTATTTTTTCGCACGTTAGATATCTTAATTTTCCGCCCTTGTTGGAAGACTGCAGAGAAAGATCTGATCCAATGCGAAAAGAAATTCGTGGAAGAAATTCTTGATCAAAATGGAATGTCGCCAAAAGAACAGTTGAGGAAAACGTGCTGGTAAGAGCATTTTTTCTTGGGCGAAATTGGTTTGCATACATACTTGGTTGTTGCAGACGCTCATCAGAATACAGAACGTCTCTTAAAAATTCTATTCATACGGTGCATATGTACAGAAACATATATATACCGAAAAGCCAATACATTATTGACCACCTGCATAATATGGTCCTGGTCCTCCGCGTGCCGCCAAAACAGCTCTTACCCGGACAGGCATAGACGCTGAAAAATTTCTAAAGGTGTCTTGTGCTATCTGGTACCAACGCATTATCAGCAGATCCTATAACTCTTGCAAGTTACGCGATTGAGCTGCCGCAGATCCGGTTTGTGCTGCGGCGGGTATGTCACGTGTTTAAATAATTCTAGTCGCTCACTGCTGTCAGTTGAAAGGGATATAAAGTGGTAGTCGTTGCTGTGAACAGCATTCCATGTCGTCTTTCTGTCTGTGGTTGGGACGCCTGAAAGATGAACAGCCACAACCGGCTAACTAGGGAACTTTTGCTATACGAGTTTGAACTACGCCATAACACTGCTCAAGCAACACGAAACATTTGTCATGCGGAAGGGAAAGGTTCCGTGGACCACAGAACCGCAACCAGATGGTTCAAGAAATTGCGCTCGGGTGACAGAAACCTCGACGATCAGGAGGTAGGCCGCGAACCGTGGATTCCGTAGAGGCAAATCCGACAACAATCACTCGGAGATTAACAGGCGAGCTGGGCATATCACTAACCACTGTAGTTTGTTACCTTCAGGATCTCGGCAAGGTCTACAGGAGCTACCGCATTGTCCCTCACGAACTGACGCCAGCTGAAGCAAACCGCAGAGTAGAAGTGTGCACGAAACTCCTAGAAAACACGCGCGATGTACGTTTTATCAAAAGAATTGTTACGTGCAATGAAAAGTGGTTCTATTTCCGTAACCCTAACACACAACGGCAGTGGTTGAGCCCGGGTGCTTCTAGCACAAGGTGATGCTCTGCATCTGGGGGAATTTCGAGGGGATAATCCATTACAAATTTGTTTCAGACGGGCGGACTATAAACGTCAACTCTACTCTGAACGGCTGGAGCTGTTGAATGCCGTTTTGGAGAAGAAGTACCCGGCACTTGTGAACAGAAAGCGCGCTCTCCTACAGAAGGACAACTCTCGGCCTCCTACCGCGCGAACGACCCGGCCAAAACTTCAGGAACTTGAAGGCATCGAACTTATGTCCAAACTCAGCATATAGTCCGGACCTTGCCCCATCGCATTATTACTTGTTCCGGTCCATGGCCCAAATCCTTCGCGGGCGGCACTTCAACAACCAGGAGGAGGTGGCAGCTGGGGTGAAGGTGTTGTCCGCCTCAAAGGACAAAAACTGGTACTGCCGCGGGATCGAAGAACTGTCAGACAGATGGTTAAAGACGGTGCAACACGATGGCCTATTCTTTGAATGCTAGTTAGATTTCGTCGTAAAGGTACATGTGAAGACATAAAGTGATCCAAATATTGCAAAACTTTCGACTCACCATTTCTACAAGTACACGACCTGTGCTTTCTCCGTGATTCGAAATCGATCCCAGCTCGAAAGGTTAGCAGCCAGAAACCAGTGCCTCTAATCATTCGGCTACTGAGGTGGTCTCAGTATTTTCCTTTTCATTTCTACTGTAGTTCCAATATAAAATCAAACCTCTGAACGTTTGTTCTACTTTTGTCGTTCATGTTCGAATTGAAATCTCCATAACATTTTTTAAGAGATGCTTACCTTTGTAACTCATTGCGCACAGGGGTTTATCAAAATAATAAAAACACTTACTGTTTGTGGAGAACTTTTAATTAATAAGCTGTAGGCCCACCTCGGGCTTTCACAACAGAAGGAATTCAACTTATACAAGTCATGCACAAGCGATAATGGAATTTGAGACCATTCTTCCTGTAAAATATGTCATAGCTATGCCAATTACGTTAGAAGTGAAAACTGCGATGCAGCCTTCTGCTCCAGATATATATGTCTAAAATATATCCCAACTGCGCAAATCATGTTAGCAGGGGAAAGTGTGATATGGTCACACTGCTATACATCCAAGATTTGGATGTATTGCAGTGTGACTTGGCGCGTTATTAGATGAATCATCCATCCACTGGTCTTCTTCTCCTGCCTTTTGCGATGGCTTGCAGTCCTCAGGTGTTTCAGAATTTCCAAGTAACGTGGCAATCTTTGGTCCATTCGGACGTCAGACTTCGCACATAGCGGGCTCTCTACGTCTGACAAGGTGTGTAGACCCGCATGGCTTATTCTCCTCCTAGCAATTTCTCAATGCGTCTAACCACAGCGTACCGAGACAACTACCTGTGTCTCTACATCTGCCTCTTTTTTGGGCTATTCTCTGTCACGTGGTTTCATCTGCTTCTTTTCTCTCGACACTTGAGATTTTTCTCATGCCTTTCGCGTGGAGCGCCGTTGCTTCTGCAAGAATTGTCCCGTCACAGAACCTCGCCCCTCATAATCGTAATTTTCAGCGTTCCCTACTGATTTTTGTCACTAATGGCACACTTGAAGTCGTATTTATGAGAATCTGGGTGCCTCTCTGTTGCCGACTGGGTGTCCAAAGGCGATTCCTTAATTCCTTTGTTTCCGCCCAGACAAAGAGAATTACAATACTTCCCCAATTAAAAACAAGTTAGTTTTCCAATTTATTTGAAATAGGCCAAAAATATTTAATTTAATTATCAACATAATTTAACGACGCCTATCAAGTCCGTCCCCCTTTTTAATGGTAATTAATTTAGACCCAATTTTCGTATCAATATTATAAAAATAAGAAATGTTGTAGGGTAAGAAGATACTATAATACATGAAATATAAAACTTACTCAAACTTTCCAACAAACTCCAAGGCAAAATTTAAACACAATAAATGAATTACGGTTTATAAATGGTTAGGGTGCTTTCGTAGAGTTTCCAGGAAAATACAAACTGTTAGTGCGTTCTGAAAAAAATTTGTATGTAAGAAGTGTAAGATGCTAGTCGTCTCCTGAATGACTTGGAAGAAATAAGTTTCATTGTGGTCCTAAAAAAGGTTAATAATTATATATCCTCCAAGCCAGCTCACAACACGTGCCTTTTTTCATTGGCTACGCGCTGTTGACGTCAAAAGTAGGAGGTGGTCACAATAATGTGACTCGACTGTGTGTATATACACTGAAGAGCAATTGAATTAGAGATACCTGTCTAGTAACGTGTAGCACCACCTTCCGCGCTAATGACGACGGCGATTCGTCACGGCATGGACTCGACAAGACACCGGAAGCGTTGGGAATCCATACGGATCCAAGACCCCTAAACAAGCTTCCACAGTTCAAGAAGATTTGATGGAGGGTGGTCAGAGCCTCGAACATCTCTCTCGATGGCATCCCAGATGTGCTCGACGAGATTGAGGTCAAGTGACCTAGCTGGCCAAGGAAGCGAGGTCACGTCGGTGGACTTTTCATCCAACCATTTGGATACAATTCTGGAGCGATAGCACGGTGCATTGTCTTGTTGCAGGATGAGGTCCCCTGTGTTATGTTGAAGACGCACAAACGGGAGCAAATGGTCATCCAGGATATCCCGCTAACGTTGACCTGTGAGGGACGATATCACACGTACCAGGGGTCCCATTTCAGTCCACGTAAACAGTCCCCAGACGAGAGTGCCACCCCACCAGCTTGAAGAGTACCCTGTTGGCAAGTAGGATCATCGCTTCATGTGGTTTGCGCCGTACTCGTATCCTGCCATCCGCATGTACCAACGTGAATCTCGACTCATCAGTCCAGGAAACATTTTTCCACATGTCTAGGGTCCAGTGGCGATGTTCCCGCGCCCATGCTAATCTTTGCACCCTGTGATGTGCGGTCAGCAGCGGTACCCTCGTGGGACGATGGCTTCTGTATCCCATAGCGAGGAGATGGTTTTGGATGGTTTGGCTGCTTACACATTTTTGTGCTCCTGCGTTAAATTGCCGAGTGATTTCTTGCACTGTGGCCCGTCTATCCGCTGTTACAATGCGAGCTAGCCGACTATGACCCCGCTCATCCACACGGTGTTGTC
Source organism: Macrothele yani (assembly GCA_039090855.1). Classification (NCBI taxonomy): domain Eukaryota; kingdom Metazoa; phylum Arthropoda; class Arachnida; order Araneae; family Macrothelidae; genus Macrothele; species Macrothele yani. Next base: position 54,358,389 of record CM076992.1, on the reverse strand, counting down.
CACGGCAGTTGGCCTTGCAGGGATGGTTTTACCGGATTCGATATACTCACGGTGCACCGGTGACACAGTGGCTCGTGAAAATCTTAGAGGCACGACTTCCGAGATGGAGTGACCCATTCGTCGGGCCCCGACAAGTTGCCCACGATCAAATGCGCTTAGATCCTTCGTCTTACCCATACTGCGTCCGCCTCTTACTGATTCCCGTCGCATCACTTCTTATATTGTCGTATCGCTGCATACGTCATGTCGTTTTCGTTTACAGGGCTGCCCACAGCTATATACACTGAAGTGCCAGAAAAACTGGTACAGACGAGCTTATGTAAAATACATAGCAACGTCACCTATGCGCATACTCGGTTGCGTCCGCCAGTGCGTATATAAAACGATAGACATCCTTGCCAGCTGTCAGAGCTGTTTTCGGCATGAGAATGACAATTAATAACGATTTAAGCGATTTTCAACGCGGTGTCATAGTTGGCGCTCGTGAGATGGGCCATAGTATTTCGGAGGTAGAAACGAAGTTCGGATTATCATGGACGGCCATTGCAAGGGTGTACCATGACTACGCAAATTCCGTCAAAACCTCGAACCTACGATACCAGTGTGGCCGCAAAAAGACATTGGGTGAACGTGACCATCGTCGGCTGTCAAGAATCGTTTCACGCGATATGCGTGCAACACTCTCACAGGTATCATCGGAATTTAATGCTGGAGCCTCAATAAGCATCAGCATCCGGACTGTGCAACGTACCCTGCACGATATGGGCTTTGGGAGCCGACGCCCAACTCGAGTCCCAATGATGGGTGCACGACACAGAGCTATGCGCCTCGCTTGGGCACGGCAACACCGCCACTGGGCACTTGATGACTGGAAACAAGTAGCCTGGTCTGACGACTCGCGTTTCCAACTGTAACGCGCAGACGGAAGGATTCGTGTGTGACGCAAACCCCATGAAGTCATGGATCCCACCTGTCAAAGGGGAACTGTACCGGCTGGTGGGGGGTCCGTAATGGTATGGGGTGTGTTTAGCTGGACTTCACTGGGACCCCTGGTACGTCTACAAACGTCTGTGATCGGCCAACGCTATGTGCGCATCCTTTCTGACGAGGTACACCCGGTCATGTCCTGCATTCATGCTGATGGGTTGGGCCTATTCCAACAGACAATGCACCTCCACACAAGTGTCGGAACGCCACATTATGATTTATAATGAATTAGCTTTATTTGCTTTCCGCTAAGCTAATTATAATGAATAACCTTTTGTACCAGCTAAGCTAATGATAATGAATAAAGCTTTCAACTAAGCTAAATATAATGCTTCTGCTACTGAATTATATGCTTGTACTAAACTTCAAATAGTGAATTCAAACGGTTGTTGTTACTAGTTAATTAAGAACATGAATAAAGTCTCCTGCTAGTAGTGTAGTAATAGTATTGAACAAACTTGTAACTGGTAGTAATGTTGTAGCAGTAATTAAGATGAATAAAGTCTTATGCTGGTTGTTACTAGTAATATTAATTGAAATAAACCTAACAGCCAGACAGAGGTCTGACAGTACTATGAACTGAGTAAGACATACTTACGTAAACCATTTATTATGACCTTCTACTGGAATCATCACACACAGCTACTCAAATAACAATAATAAAGAATCAACCTAATCACATAGAACGAAGCTCTCCCTATCCAACAACAAACGCTCTGACTATACAACAACAAACGCTCTCCCTATAACAACAAAAGCTCTCCTTGGCTATCGTTGAACGCGCCTATTTATACTGGCTACCACCACGTCATGACTTACACTCATTGCCAGATCTCTTTCAGCGGGTGAAATAATATTTCGTTCAGTAAGAAGATAATTTACATAGTAAAATAAAATAACCAGAGATAGTAAAATCAAAAGGAAAGTGAATATAGAGTATACGTTACAGATTAGAGGAGCATTTATCTGAGTTTGGGGTGTTGCCATTCCCACCCAAGTCCCCAGATCTGAATGTGATAGAACACATTTGGGATGACATGCAACGCGCTATCGAACACAGGAATCCGAGACCTCGGAATACACCCCGAATTGTGGAACGTTCTGCAGGAAGTATGGTGTGCATTGCCTGCAGCATATTTCCAGAAGCTAGTGAAGTTCATGCCCCATCGTATTTCTGCAGTCCGGCGCTCCCGTGGGGGACCAACGAAGTATTAGACAGGTGTACCAGTTTTTCTGGTTTTTCAGTGTATATATAAAGTATATATATATGCACTTATGATAATGGAATTTGCGAGGACCATTCTTCCTGTATAATATGTCCCAATTGTGCTAATGATGTTGTAGGTCGCAGTTGTGATCTGATAACAGTTTCAATAATACTCAATAATATTACCACAAATGTTTAACAATATTGAGGTCTGAGAACTGAGATGGCCAGGGTAGCTGCTGTACCTCATCCTCATGATCTACAAATTACAACTTGACATGTTTTTCACAGTTCACGGGTGCATTTTCTGCTGGAAACCCGGGACGGAACAATGCCTGCAACGTTGTGTGCCACTAGTCCGCATGAATGCACTCGTACCTTACAGATGTAACACGACCCTGCAGAATAACTAATTGCCCTAAGGAATGCCATGACATTGCACCCCACAGCATCAGAGATCCACCTCCATGCTTTACAATCGGAACGAAATAGTGAGGGTTCTACGCTTCTGCAGGTTTTCTCCAAACATACACTCACCTAGTAATTGGAAACAATGTGAAGCACGATTCATCAGGCCAGATGACACATTGCCAGTCTTAACATCGCAAAATTTATGAGCTTTGCAATACCTTACAAATTTTGTTGAAATGATGTTGGTAACCAGAGTTTTGTAGATCCACGGCCATAAATACCGGCATGATGGAGAGTCCTACGAACTGTTGTGACGGAAACGGGATCATTACGACTGTTGGTCAACGCTGCTTTTATTTGTTGTGCAATGGTCCTGTGCTACCGTTGTACAATCCATGCTAACTTTCACCTCTTCGTATGGCGTGCACAGTTTGCACGTTTGGAGGCAATGCGGTACATTTTTTGATAGATAGTCATAATCTTCGATACCGTTCCTCTTGTTACACCTATTATTTCTGCCGTTCTAGTTACTGAAACACCTGAGAGACGTGCACCAATGATCATGCCTTTTTTGAGATCACTGAGATCTGACATTATCAACAGTTACTCCAAAGCATCTATTTATATGTATATGATTCATCATCATTGTCAACCATTATCAATCCACTGCTGGATGAAGGTCTCCCCAAGTTTCTTCCAGTGCTTACGTACGGAGCAGAGACGTGGACCTTAACTGGAAAAGAATACAAAGACTGCATACAACTGAAAGAAGGATGGACAGATGCATCCTTGGTGTAATTAGGAGAGAAAAGAAGAGGAGCTCATGGATAAGGAAAATGACAAGAGTGGAAGACATCATGATCAGAGTATTATCGCTGAAATGGCAATGGCTTTTTTTTTTTTTGGTACCCAGTTTATTGCTATAATGGGATTACAAACATAGAAGATGTCGCTGAATAATGCAGTACAGAAAATATAAAGTGAAAAATACAAGTACATCCATAATGCAACACAAACTGGAGAGCAACATTACCAGGCAGCAGTGACATCGGTATCAACAGAAACAGAACGAGTCGGATAACACCAACGCTAGAGAACAGCTCAGCGTGAAAGATAAACAAATAAGGAGTCGGACCATAAAATCAGGGAGCCGACAGTGTGAGGCAATGCCGGAAAAACATCAATTTGCACATATCGTAAAAATACGATGCACACAAATAAGGAATAGCATAACTGCATATCATTCGATAAGAAGTAACACAAGTACAATATGAACATATATACAAGGGTATGATAAAACACCAAACGAGTAGAACATAACGACAGTCAAAATGCAAGGCACAGTACAGGAATTCGCCAACTACATTATAACAAAGTTAACAGTGGTAGTACTAATATAAACCCCGACGGAGGAAAACGTTTGTACAGCAAGGACATACAATGAGAGCAAAATAAAAACACACGGCACCATAACAAAATCAGGAAACAATATTGCAATGCGAGAATGATAACATGAAGGGAACAGCACACAATTATCGAAACAGTAAATGAAGAAACGCGAAACCTGAACATTCTAGGCGACCACAAGGTGGAAAACGTCGCCGGAGAGAACAAAAAGTGTTGGGTTGGGAAGAAGCGCTAAACGTTCATCGGCTTGAGAAAGTAAGGTATCACAAAATTGTTCCTCAGCGAGGTCTTTCAAAGAGGAGAGACGGCGAGTTTATCGTCTCAAGAAAACCTGGTATCTAAGATCAGGTGAGTGGAGAAATTCTTCAGTACAGACAACCGTACGAGCAGATTGGAAGAGGCGTAAGAGTTACCGTCTGGCGTAATATTTGCTGTCGTAAGAGTCTTCGTAAGATTTGCTGTCGTAAGAGTCTTCGTAAGATTTGCTGTCGTAAGAGTCTTCGTAAGATTTGCTGTCGAAGCTGTCGTAAAAGTCTTCAGTGGTCCAGGAACCAGAGAAAACTTATCAATGGCCTGTATAACCTCATCATCTGAGAGAGGATTGACAGGACCAGAACGGAGATGCATACTGTTTGAAGTGTTATTAGGCGGACAAACATCTGAACAGGAAACATCGAGAACACTAGATGAGGCCACAGAAGGAGTAACAGAGAGATGTTTTACCCTTGTCTGTTTCACAGAGCCTCTGGAAGTTCCAGTCCGTTTCGAAGACGAAGTTGAAGCGGATGAGTCCAATGGCGGATCTACAAGAACACCCGAAACGGGAGACCTGAACACAAGTTGCGCCGCGTAATCTTTATGTATCCGATCAGCATCGGTGGACACTGGAACATCAACCGAGGCAGCAAGAAGGTGCGGCAACAGGGGAAAAGCAGATATGCTCGTAGTTGGAGATCTCATATGCGAGAGACACGGAAGAGAGCCAGTCGGTCGCAGTGCCGAAGCACCACTCGGCACATCCGAGTCGGAACACTCCGCCGTAGACACATCAGTAGTGGAAGACATCTCTACTATCCCAGAAGGAGGATGCACTACCGGACGGTGTGGAAGAGGAGGAAAAGGATCATTGTCTGTGACTGGAAGGTGCGTCTGACGGAGAGAAGGAAAGGTGGAGTCAGGCAAAACACTGGAACAGGGGATGGTAGAAAAACCAATGGGATTTGCATTGGGATGCGAGATGGAAAAAAGATCACGGCGTATGCGCACACAGGAGGCAGTGGTATGATCCTGTGAAAGACAGTGAGCACAATAGTGAGTGGTGGAAACCTTGAAAATGTACGTGCGCGAACTAATCCCAACAGTAGCTTCTGTAGGACAGTATCAGTGAGAAAGACGAGTAACAACTCACGGCGAGGTCTTGTAATATGTGCAAATCTAGTCCCGCGTGGAACGTCAGAGAGGCGACAGACCTTGCCCACAATTTTACAAACATGATTGGCAATGAGAGAAAGCGCAGAATCAGGCACTTCCTCTGGAGCAGGATAGAACGTGATGTTCATTGGACGCTTCGAAAGAGGCAAAGCGACGAGATGATTTATTCCAATCGAAAGTCCATGTGCAAGAAAAAAGTCAACACCCTCCTTGCGCTGGAACTGCACTGAGATTCCCCGAGGGATACGACAAATTCCGGCAATAAACGTGGACGACACATGACCTGAGAGTGCCTCCTAGTAGCGTGGCAAAGGAGTATTCGGTAAGGCATGGAAAATCACACTTCTATCCAGGAGATTATGGAACTCCCGGCCAATCTGCGAATTTTCATCAATCGTTACCTTTACCTTGTGGTTGGAGACCTGAATAATAGGTGTTGATTGCAAGAAACCATCAGGTTGAGAAGAAGCTGACGTCGTCAGCAGAAGGCTGTGCTGAGCAGGCTGGCACAGAAGGCAGTGAGGGAAGAGGAGCACAGGCAAAAGACAAGGCAATAGTCGCAGCAGTTCCCAGGGGGAGCACGAAGGCCGAGGCAGAAACAGAAGAAGGAGGCAAGGCCTAGTCATCCAAACCAGCTCACGACACGTGAGATGGCTTGGAGGCTTATCAGAAATACAAGATTCTTTCATGCGTAACCCTTTATGTTACAACCTTGAGAGCATTGAGACAGCGTTTGTTTGCAACCATGAAATAGATGATGCAACTAAATATTTAATAAATAAAGTTCACAGTTCTATTTTTTCACTGAATTCAAGAAATCAGAAATACGCAAGGATTAATGAATATTTTACTCGGCACTAACTCCAAGTCAACTAGCGGACAAACTGCTTTGGAAAGGCGATGCTAGTAGATAAAGAAATGTAATAGGGGTACTGAATATACAGTAACACAAAACATTAATCGGATTTACTCCCTTGTATTTCAAAGTTAAGGATTTTTTTCATATATTGAAAAATATAAAGTAGTGTAGAATTTCTCAACCTAGTGTTTATAATGAAATTACACTGCTGGCCACCCAAAATGCAACACCAAGAAGGAAGCATCCGATCGGCCTGAAATTCGCAGCATGCGTCTCCCGCTAGAGGAGATGCAAACGATTAGCACTGCAGGGCACATGCAAATCATATTCGCCCGGCACGCCCCCGAGAAGCACTATACGAAGAGTGCACAGAAGGCGGGGTGCAAGTAGTGGAAGTGTGTTGTGCTGCCGGACCTGTGCGTGGGAAGCTTTCTGATGCCTCGTCGCAGAATACGGCAGTCATTCGAGCACGTTTCGGAGTTCGACAGAGGACGAATAGTGGCTTACCGCGACAGCGGTTTATCGTACCGAGACATCGGCGCCCGTGTGGGACGACATCCAGCCACAGTGAGGCGAGTTTGGATTCGGTGGGTGAATGAGGGACGGACTAATCGATGTGAGTGATTGCCGCACCGCGGCAGACCACCGAACGAGAGGACCGACATGTTGTGCAGCGGGCATTGACGGCTCGAACCGTCACATCACGAACGTTAGCGCAGGAATTAGGGTGTGTTGCGCAACAACCTGTGTCAGCACGTACCGTTCGACGTCGTCTGCAGGAGCGGGGACTTGTCGCACGGCGCCCATTGCTCCGATTACCATTGACGTTACACCACCGGCGAGTGCGGCGGCAGTGGGCTGTTGAATGCCGCACCTGGACTGCGTAATGGCACGACATTGTCTTCTCCGACGAATCTCGCTTCTGCCTGCAACACCACGATGGTCGGATCCGCGTGTGGCGGCACCGTGGCGAGAGACTGTATGACGCCTGCATTATGCATCGCCATACCGGTCTGTCGCCTGGCGTTATGGTTTGGGGCGCAATTGGATATGACACCCGCACCCCTCTGGTACGCATCGCCGGTACACTCAACAGCCAACGCTACATCTCCGACGTTTTGGAGCCTGTAGTCCTCCCTTACCTGCAGGACCTGCCAGCGGCCACGTTTCAACAGGACAATGCGCACCCGCACGTAGCACGCATCGTGCAACAATTCTTCGCGGCCCACCAGGTGTCACTGCTGCCGTGACTCGCCTGTTCTTCCGATAAGTCGCCCATCGAACACGCCTGGTCGTTGATCGGCAACCACCACCCGCGGCTACGCCTGATGAACTATGGCAACGTGTGGAAGCAGCCGCGACCGACATATCCCAAGCCCACATCCAAAGCCTCTTTCTTTCGATGTCCCGGCGTGTAGCGGCCGTTATTGTCAGCCATGGGGGCCACACGAACTATTGATGTCTGCGTGTTCCGCTAGTCGCACGGGCCAGTAAGCTCAATCGTTTCATCTTTGTATCTGTTGTTATGTGTCCAGTAAATCTGGCTTTGCTATCTCGTGTCCTTCTTGGTGTTGCATTTTGGGTGGCCAGCATTGTAGAACAAAAAATCAATACGAAAGTTAAAATATAGCAACTAAGTATGCATGTATATATTTATTGCTCTTACATAATGAATTTTTTTATTGGAGGTTTAAAGACCACAGTGAGCAACTCAGTGGGATAATAAACAGTTTCCCGTCCCTAATTTGGGGCCACTGGTTCCAGAGAAGGGAGAGAGCCAAGGCAGTAAGTCAAACACAACATCCATGCCTAACCGGGATTCGAACCCGGACCCATCTCGGACGAATGATCAGAAATTCAGAAGGTCTTTATATCTCATAAAATTATGTACAATAAAAAACGTCGCCGGAAAAAGACGCTTCCGGCGTCACAATCAACAAACATAAATAATAAAACATTAAAAATACACTACCAATAGCCAGTATGTAACTTTCAGCACTATGAGTATGTAACTTTCAGCATATAATCACTTGCAGTATTAAAAAGATTGTGCCTGCGGAAAAAACACATATTGTAATAGAACAAAAAAACAATAAAATAAAAAAGACCAAGTCATAACACCTAAAAAAAAAACATAAAAACCATTAAAGAAGAAAGGAAACACGGCCTTGATCAATATCGCACCATGTCCCATCAATTTTCCAGGTTTGAAAAAAGGACGACACACGATCAGCTGCTTTGGCAATATCAAACTCAGTTTGAATGATAGAGATGATTGATGAGCGAAATTGCCTTCAGAGAAAACGGCGAGCAACATGATAGCGACGCAATGCTGGATCATCAACAGAAGATTGATACAAGTGATAGATAGTAAGTTTAGCCTGAAGGAAAAAAACGCACACATTTGATTATGATGAATTGCAGATTGATAATGACGGCGAAGGTAGAGAAAGTGCATCATGGTGTTAAGTGATAGGCAAACTTTTTCGGTTAATGAAAACATCAAGGAAAATAAAGGCTGTAAAACCAAACAAAGAGAGTAGGGATGATGGACATCACCAACAGTAGAACAAAAAAAGAAAACAAATCCGGAGAAAGAAGATGATGAAATCGTTGAAGGGTGCGTGGAGTAAGAAAACGTTGATGAAGATGGAGCCAATGAATATCTTTCACACGTGGTGCAGCAAGAGAAATATTGGTATCCATCCAGGTAGTATTTAATTCATCAGAAGGAATAGTACCAATCGGGATTGGAGCAGTGAAGTATGTCAAGAAATGATAGTTAAGTGGCTTCATAGATATTTTGTGCAAAAGATAGGGAACATCATTCAAATAAACAAGAAAGAGCAAACAGTAAGCAGCTAAAGGAGTGAAAATCAATCCATTTTGATCTGCAAGGGAAGCGTAAAGAGTTTTGATGCACTTTTGAATAAAACGGAGTTGAGAACGTGAAGCTGATGTGTCAGGCAACGGAGAAGATATAGACTGAAACGATTTTCAACGGAGAAGATATAGACTGAAACGATTTTCAACGGAGGAGATATAGACTGAAACGATTTCCAACGGAGTGCAGAATCAACGAGCTGAGAAACCTTCACCACTCCACAAGCAAACCAAGTGGAGAAGTGAAGGTAGGGGCTGGTAGAAGAATGGATAGTAGAGGAAAAGAAGAGAGGTTCTGCCAATAAATCATTAGTAGTGGAGGAATGGAGCCGGACTGGACATAAGGAGTGCCAAAAGGAAAACACAGAAATGTAAGTATCGGGGAAATGTCAGGGAACAAAAGGAAAAAGGTCCATCTGCAGAAAAGTCGAGACAGTAAGAAATGGGCTACAGGCGAAAAGCAGAGTATCGATAATGGTGTGTGAAGAAGACAGAGGAAGGGAGAATTCACGAATAAAATTAAACAGATGAAAGGATTGGAATTTCAGAGACACATCAGCAAGACCAAGGCCACCAAACGACAGAGGAAGAGTTAAAGTAGATCGGTGAACCCAGTGAATGGTACTCCAGATGAAATCTGTAAACACGCGTTGAACATTCTTCAACAAAATCTTCGGTGGCGAGTTGGCAATCCAGGTATGAAAAAACATCGGTAAAATAAAAGTATTGATTAAGTAAGCTCGCATAGAAAGAAAGTTTAGTTTTAAAGTAACGGAATGGAACAAGACTTCTATTAATTTTCTGAATAATCGCTGTCCAGGTTGCTGCTGTAACCACTACCGGAGAGCCCACGTAGATACCAAGCCCTTTGATTATCGAAGATGAATATTGAGCTCCCCATGGGCAGTCTCCTTGGGAGGTCCACGTACCGGCCTAGAGTCCTGAGTATTTTGAGACATTCAAAGCATAGCCAGAAATGGCGGCATATTCTTGGTAGGTTGAACGTAGTATTTGAAAAGAATCAGTGGAATGGAGAAACATCGTGAAGTAATCGGCATAAGCTGTTAAAACAATATGATGGTGTCATTTGGTAGAGATATTTTGTGGAATGGTAGAAGAAATGAGGAAACGAAGAGCAATCAACAATGGTTCAAAAACAAGAGAAAAAAGTTGACCAGACAGAGGGCAACCTTGCCTGATCCCGTTAGTAAACGGAATGGTGGAAGTAGAAAAATTGGCGGTACGAACACGAAAGGAAGCGTCAGTGTAGATATTAGAAATAGCAGTAATGAAAGTAGGAGGAAAGCCAAAATGGCGTAGAACAGTGAATAGATAGGAATGGTTCATTGAGTTAAAAGCCTGTTTTTGGTCAAGGGAGAAAATTGCCAGGGGTTCCGAAAGCCTGGACTCCAGCGAGTAAAGGTTACGTATAGTGAGGATATTAGAGGGGATCGAGCGGGACGGAACCGTGTAAGTTTGGTCTGGGTGTATAATGTCAGAAAGAACAGGATTAAGGCGAAGGGCGAGAATTTTAGCAAAGATTTTGTAATCAGTATTAAGAACCGAGATGGGCCGCCAATTAGTTAGAAAACTGAGATTACCGGATTTGGGGATAAAACGGAGTGTTTCAAAAGAAAAATTGGAAGAATCAAAGTGTGGAGTAGAAAAAATGAAATTATAAGCAGCAACCAACAAAGGAAGAAGGATTGGAAGAAAGAATTTAAAAAAAGGAAGGGGGATACTATCTTCTCCCGGGGCAGATCTGTCATTAAGGCTGTAAATGGAATTTCGAATCTCGGCTGGAGAAATCGGAGAGGAAAGTTGAGTAATGAAATGATCAGGAACTTGCGGCAGATGTTGAATGAGTAGAGAACTGACAGCTGAAGAAGTCAAATTAGGGCTGAAGTGTTGTCTGTAGAAACCAAAGGTGGTTTCGCAAATTTTGAATTGGTCATGTGATTCGGATCCATAGGGAAGAGTAAGAAAAGTAATGGTTTTATTTTTAACAGCAGAGCGTTCCAACTGGGGAAGATAATCAATGGGGTTATCATCAAAACGAAGGGTAGCATACTTGAGTCGGGTAAGAGCAGATGAAGCAAAAGAATGATGAAAAAGACGAAGTTTAACCTTGAGTATCTCATGATTTGGCGACGTTAACGGGGTTTGAAGTAGTTCTTGATTCAAAGAAGCAAGTTCCATGGACTGAATCGTGCGACGCTGAAAAGAGTAATCCCGAGAAAATAAAAGAATTTGATTTTTCGTGGCAAGCCACAGAGCAGCTGGATCATCGTTGGAGGACAGAACAGAAACGGCATTCGAAATAATAGTCTTAACTGCTGGAACAAAAACTGGGTCTTTAGAAAGGGAATTATCAAAAGTCCAAACATGGTGGTGCAGGGTGACGGAAATAGAAGGGAAAAAGACGAGAACAACCGGCCGATGATCTGAAGAAACGCTGGGAATATGGGAAACAGAACTAATAGCAGAATGGAAAAAATAAGAAACATAAAACCGATCTAATCTAGCAGGATCACAAAAAGAAGCAGGGGGCGGGGGCAAGTAAATTATTTTGCTGTAGGATAAAGTAATCTGAAAGCATCCAGAATTTTGAAATTAGAAATAACTTGAGTAAGCCGGGAAACGAGTAAATGACGAGATTCCGTGGATCCAACTCTATCATATGTAGGATTAAGAGTGTAGTTGAAATCACCGGCAAAAAAAAATACTATCAGCCGGCGGAATAACCGCAAGAATAGAAGCAGCATGAGTAATAAGAGATTCAGCTTCAGCAGAATTTTGGGGGACATGAATATTGAGCAAATGAAAATAAACTGATTGGAGACGAAAGGAAATATATTGAAAAATACCCAGCCTGCTTTGTGACTCATGAATATCATAGATTAAAGAAAGGAAACGAGTATGAAAGCCAATAGATGTACCAGAACCAATATGAGAATGGAAATTATAAAAGAACTGATATGGCCAACTCCGCCAACAGGAGGTATTGGTGGTAGAAGAGACGTTTGTCTCTTGCAACATGATTATGTTGGCCTTCAAGTGTCTGACATCCTCAAAAACCAGAGCATTCGCTGCCGATACAGCGAGACCCAGCAACCGAAGGTAACAACAGTAATTTTGTTCGCAATTACGGTGGCTGTAAGTGACTATCAACATACCGTTTGAGCACTTTTAAAACATATTTGGTGCGACGTACATATTGAACCGACCAATCTGGCAGTTCAGTATTGTCAAACAATTCATCAACAAAGGATAATTGATGAATGACTTCTGGCAAATGGCTTAGATGCTCTCTAATGCATGTGGATTTGATTAGAGAGAATTTTTTGGACAACTATGTAAATACATCAATTCAGCAAGATTTAATGGTGAGATAGGAATTGTGGAACTTTCCAAATATGTAGGAAGTTCGGGGATCTCGTGCGGGGGAACACATTCCCCTATGTCTTCCTCTGGCACACTCGTTGTAAGTTCAGTATCAGAAATAATAGAAGTAATGTCCGTACAGTCATCAGCATCACTAAGTAGGGTAAATCTGTTTGAAGTGGTTAAGTTTGAAGAATCGCTGTCAGCTATGGAAGAAACAGGAGAACTGCGTGAAGGAGAATTAACTTTGTTGCGCCTTTTTGTACCTCTGGTAAGGGTTCGGGACCGGGTTTGTGGAGGTGAAACTGGCTGGATAGAGCGTTTAGCTGGGATAACAAAAGTAGAGGTATCTCTTAGTGGAAAGAGTGGAAAGTCAGTGTTCATGAAAGCAATAGGCTGCTCTTCAGACGTTGGAGATAATGGTTTCGGACCCGGTTGAGGCTTTTCAAAGAAAACTTCAGTGGTGGTCGCGACTTCCGTGGGCAAAGCAGTTAAAACAGGACTAGCATCATGAGCTGGATGGGTGAAATTCTGTAGATTAGAAACTGGCTGGTCAGGAAATAAAGTTTTAGGAGCAGGGGTGCTGGCTTGAGGATTTTCAAAACTATTAGCTGCTGGAGAGGAACGTCGTGGGCATTCTCGTACTACATGCCCTTCAGCTTTGCAGCTGAAACATTGCACTCCTGCAAAAAGGCGCAACAAATCCAACAAAAGCGACGAAGGTCTCCGTAAAAATAGGTCTTCGCTAGGAAACATTAAGCGGTATTTCCGTCTTCCCCCCCCCCCTGCACGTTCGCATAGGGGGAGTATTTCCCAACTGCTGACAGAATCTTGGCATGGCCAACAATACGGCCCAGGGACCCCAAAGCAGTAATAAAGATCGAGTCCGGGACGGCAGTAGGAACTGGTGAAAGCGTGACCGTAATCGGTCGCTGTATGCAAGGAATAGCTAAAAGATGAATTGGTCCAAGGTCAATGCCCAAGTGTAAGATTTTTTCAGCAGCAGGTCGAACCTTGAAGTGAGCAATCACTCCCCTTCCATACGTATCACAGAAAAAATATTTTCAGATGTAACATTTTGGCAAATAGCATCAAGGTATAATGGGAGGGGAGTGTCACGCAATGTAGGAAAATATACGCTCAAAAGTAAAGCATTAGAGTAGCTCTTACCTTCCTCAGACATTTCTGGAACTTTGACTTTGAGCACAGCAGCATCATGAGAAATTTTCACCGTTATAGAACCAGCCTTCATAGAATGCACATTAGAAGCACTATTATTACCAGCAGCTGCAGCATATGAAGAAACAGGGGTGGAAGCGGAGTGTTTACACCATCCCCAACACCCAAAACTTGCGGCACATCACTATACACAAGATTAGTAGAAGGACGAACAGTCGACATATCCACAAGCCTGACGTTGGTGGGAGCAGTAGAAATAGAAACACTTGATGATCCATATGCAGCAGAAACACTAGAGGAAGACGAAACTGGAAGCTGGGCTAAAGCCATCTCAGCCTCTAGCCCTAACGAAGTTGAGTGTTGCAATTCGCAACAGCCACAAAAGCAGAAACAGGAGCCACGTAATTGTAGTGATCCACTAACAGAACTAATGAACTATAAGGTAAGCAAAAAAACTCAAGAACACGAAGCAATTAGTATAAAACTGTCAAAATTCACGAAATCCCAAAATAATCTCGGGAGCTCCGAAAAGTGCGACTGCTCAGTTATCAGAAGCCATCGCTTAAACCACTGAGCCATCGGGGGGGGGGGCATTATGAATTAGCGTAATCTAATATTTCGAGTGCCCCACTTTTTTTTCTAGGAGGCATTCAACATTTTACGATAGGGGTACTTTTTGAAATTCCTCTTATACGCTTTTGACATTTATACGCTTTTGACATTTATACGTTTTTGAAGTTCACCTTTGTCGCGAAAGTTAATGTATTGTGTTCCTTCAGGTAACAGAATAATTTTTGGTCAGGAGGAAAAAGGTTCTTAACAAGCTGATGTTTTTTAACATAACACATCAAGGTATTAAAATTTTCAGCTTCAAAGCTCACTAGCAGAGGTGTACAGTGCAAACAAAAATTCAATGTTTTCAAACTATTCTTTTTCTTTCTTTCTTTCTTTCCGAACGCTGCTACGTGAAAAAAAGAGTTTTCACCTTAAATAAAATAGTCTTTCCGCTGGCAGTCAGAAATATGCATGACATTAAGAGCTCCTTGTGAAAAATTTGAGAAATGGAAAATATAAACCCCAAATTTTGACTTTTGTATGTGATTTACTAAATTTTTCTGCTACAGCTGACAACGTAACTTCAAAGTTTTGTATATTATTCATTAGCTTTTGTCTGTAACTGTAATGGCTTTGAAAGGTTATTTCAAAATTTCGTATGTGATTTGTCGTACATGTTTTATCCGATTTTTAGCCGTAAAATTTTTGAGGTGACGTTGTAATACAACGTCACCTCAAAAATTTTACTTTCCGAACTTCTTGGGAAAAAATTATTAAGTGTAATGAGATGTAAATATTTGACTGCCTGTCCAGCTACAAAGAAAATGTTTTGAAAATCTCTTTAAAACAAAATTTGATATGGAGAGATAGACAAATACATGTGTCTGACAGGACATGAATTACCATGACAACAACTACGAGGGGTGTCCGATAAGTAACCGGATTTTTATTCCTATCTATACAAAATCGTGTGTATGATCGTATGCATGCATGAAACTATTACGACTACTTTCAGTGAAGCGCCGTAAAAGATGAGCGGCTTGATACTAATGTTTGGTGGCGATGTCGATCAAAAGCAGTGGCGGCTACGTTAAGTGTTCAGTTCGAGCAGTGAGCAGTAGTGAAATTTTTAACAAAAGAAGGCGTAAAGGCCGAGGACATTACGAGAAGACTTTATGGACTGTGTATGAGGATGCGGCTATGTTTCATTCCTGTGTTTATGAATGGGTTACGAAGTTCAAAGGTGGCCATGAGAGCCTTGAAGATGAGGCACGGTCAGTTAGGCCTAACACGCCGTTTACTGATGAAACGATTAAACGGGTTGATGACTTCATTAAAGCTGACAGACGCATTCGTGTTCGGGATATTACCATACATTGGATATCAGTAAAGATTCTGTTGGACGAATTATTCATGAACATCTCAACTATATGAAGATATGTGCCAGATGGGTACTCTGAATGCTTCCAGCGGTGCATAAATGCCAAAGGCTAGACATTTGCAATGAACTGGTACAGCGTTACGATGAGAGTGACTCCTTTCTGGGGTGCATAATCATAGGCAATGAAACTTGAATTCATCAGTTCGAACCGGAGACAAAACGGCAAATTATGCAATGGCGTCATCCGAATTCGCCCCCATCAAAGAAGTTCAAAGTTGGTTCGTCGGGGACCGAAGTCATGGCTATTGTCTTCTGGGTCAAACTCGGCATCCTTTTGGTTGAGAACATGGCAAAAAATGAAACACTAAATGCAAAGGCCTATGTGAAAACAATGAGAAAACTTACGCAGCGTATCCGGACCAAACGGCCAACATTGAAAAACAATGAAGTGTTGCTTCAGCATGATAACGCTCGCCCGTATGTTGTTAAACCAGTGCAATCAGAAATACAGGTGGACCGTTCTTCCTCACCCTGCTTACAGTCCGGACTTGACATCTTCCGATTTTCATGTTTTCGGCTCCTTGAAGGATAGTCTTCGTGGACACCACTCTGAGAGCATGGACGATCTGAGAGCGGGTGTCTGTAAATGGATTCGCAGCACCCCTGCTGATTTCTTCGCTACCGCAATGAACCGACTTGTTCATTGGTGGAGGAAATGCATTGTGCTGAACAGAGAATATGAGAAAAAAGGACTTTGACTGTGCGTACCACTATATTACATATGTAAGTATCATATTTATTCATCCTGTATTTTTTATTTCTCTCCTGTAATTGATAGGAATAAAAATCCGGATCCTTATCGGACACTCCGCGTATATTAGCACTTCTTTAAAAACGTTCTAAAAAGAAGACTTCGTCCTATTTTTTAAAGTTAACAATTTAGAAATATTTTAAGGAAATGGAAAATGGCATTCGAGTAGGTTTTTGGCATTCGAGTAGGTTTTTTGAGGTTTTTGAGTGCCGATGAAGCGAATTCGTCTCTGACCGATTTCTTGAGGATACGATCTTTCGAAAGAAATCTAATATATAAGAAAACGTGAGATTTAAAATCGAATCTCATTTCACTGTAAATAAAATATATTGGGTGCTCTCGTACAATGATGTTTTTTAACGTAAAAGTGGATCGTAATTTAACTAAGGATATAAAATGCCATTTTAGGGACAGGGATCTTTTCTTCATACTGAATTCTTTATGCAGGTAAAAATCATGCATACTTGCCTGCATTAAGCTGCCGTTAATATATGCTGTACGTAAATTATGAAAGTGTCTTTATTCATAAACTTCTAGGATAAAGTAAGCCTGTTTTCTCACTGCGTTTCGCCTCATATTATATTTCGAGCAAGATTTTTACTAGGATCGCCATGAATATGAACGCAAACTTATCCGAAACCAGAATGCATATTCTGCTGTCCATGCTAAGAAAATGGAAACAATTGTAAAAATGTCTTCTTTTTTATTTCGAGTTTTTATGAGCACCATGGACAACTTGAAGGAAACTTGAAGAAAAAATGCTGTTCAACTTGGATAGGTGTGTTTTGCTGACCGCCCCTAGAGTCAAACTCGTTTTTTCAATGAAATCAGTTACCCGTGTCCTAAATTATGTGCTTTTAGCGAGTGCCAGATCTTCTCTTCTGTCTACTCAGGTATAAACACCTTTAGAGCTTTGGTGGAAATGAGATTTTTTTATATAGGGGGCCGAGAAAAGTTATCAGTACAGTTGCACGCCCTCTTTCAAAAGTTTGCAGTTATAAAATTCTGCTGGCTGTCGTTAAAAGAAAGATAGCTACAAAAAAAAAAAAAACAGTACGAACGGGCATGCGTGCATACATACTGATAAATAACGAATAGATTTATGGTAGTGTAATAAGTACTGCACTAAATGAAAGAAAAACGTCAAGCAATTTTGGTTTAATATAGAAATCCGAACAAACAGATAAATTAATCAGAATGACGAATTCAAATATAATTGTTTTAAAGATTATAAAATCAATTTAATTATTTTGTAATTTTCTATTTATACTAATTTTACGAAGTTTTACTGAAATTTTATGTACATGAAAATTTTCTAATTAACCGTCACTTCACGAAAGAACGACAATTTAACTTTATTTGTGCAATAACTCCAAGTATAGGATAAATAATTGAGAATTATTAACTTTTCGTTGGGTTCATGTTTCAAAAATTTCTAATCTGCTCTGTCGGGCATTAACTAAGAGTTTTTATAAATATTTTTCTCGATAAAGTGGGAGAATGAGATTTATAAATTTGTTGTACCTCTTGCATTCTCATCTGTTTTTATTTGTTACTGAAGGGGGGGGGGGGGGGTCAGCGTCATTTTCTTGCAGGACTTCCGTCCACAGGTAGTAGAGTTTAGGTCCCAGCCACCTACAGCGAGATCGCCTTTTGGGCAGGACACAGAAACGGAAGGAATGAGAGCAAGTCTAGCGACTTTTGACAGAACAGTTTGTAGTGAAATTAGAGTACAGTAGATGGCGCCACCGTACAAGTACGATATTGCACATAGATGGGTGAGAGAATTTCAGGGAGGACATAGGAAAGGATACCCATTTAACCAGTGGGTCCAGCCTGGGGGCCGTCACTTTACGTGCTCGTCCGATGCACGGCGGATATTCAGCGATTGTTAGTAAATCACGCCATCTCTGAAAGATCAGCCCAATCTTGAACCTGGGGACCCAGCATCGATAGTCTGAAACACTAACCACTAAGCCATCCGCGGCTCTATTTGTTACTGTTTTTTTTTCGTTTCCAGTTACATGCTTTTTTTTTTTCATTTTTTTACAGCTTTTTAATTTATTATTTTTTGTTAATTTATGAGTTTGGGGGAGACTTATATTAACAGACGTTTCATACCAAAAATGTATGTACGTGTAAAAAAATGCGAAGAAAAGAAGACAGCTGAAATTAGGCAAATTTTATCAATAAATTAGGAATTGTTTTATCAACTTTTAAAATCAGACCTTTACTGGCACATACCGTAATCATTTTTATGTCTTCCAAATCATTTCTTTTCTGCTATTCCTCTTTTTCGACGTCCTATTTCAGCGTTCCATATTGTCATTCTACTACACCATTTTTAATTTAAGAGTTTCCCTTAACGGAAACCCTTTAAATTAAAAACAAGTCAATAAGTCAAAATTGCATTCATAATCTAGGAGTGGAATTCTGTTAACTTACAGTATAGTAATACTATTTTGAACGGCGCAAGGTGGTACTTCTTTGCAGCTCATGAACAAGCAATAACCGCATGTGCATTGGAATTTTAGAATTTTGTAGATACACCCGTTTTGTTGAGACCTGAGCACAATTTTCAAAACGGTTACTGTTTTTCATGTACTTAGAAAAGTAGCTTGACATCTGCAACATGTTTTCAGGTTGTGGCGGACGCTAAAGAAATTACTGAAGCAAAAAATGAAATGCCTAATGTTTTTAGTGCGTTGCCTGCAAAGGTAACCTATTGGTGATTCGTTTTATTTACTTAACTTAATAATTTTCTGTTATGTGAGGTACACTGGCGTGAAAAAATTAAGGACGAGACGGTTTTTCGAACGTAACGTCGTGCAGAAGTGCTCCACATCGACTCAAATCATACCAAATGATCCCCAAGATGTAAGAATACGGGACAAGTGAGCAAAACCGTCCAAACAAGGAATCCAAAGGATACAAAGGCACTTTATTGTAAAGATAGCTTCGAGCACAACTGGACAGAAGACAGCAACGTCCATGTGACAGGCGGCTGCCAAGAAAAATCCAGTCTTTAGTAGGGGATATGATCACTCCTGACTGGTTGCAGGATTTACAGCGTCTGTCCATGCTGAGGACGAGGTTGTCAAGGAGCTGTTGAGGCATCGCAGCTGCGGAATCGTTGAACCTCGGTACAATAGCGGACATAAGTGAATGAACCTCCATGGAAGATGTGGAGGTCAGTACGGCTACCAAGCATGATACCGCCCCAAACGAGAACTCCGTCACCTCCAAACCGGTCCCTTTCGAAGATGTTGGAGGTGTGATTGCGTGTTCCCTGCTCTCTCCAGATGTCCAGAATCGCTCGTCAGACTAAATCGGCTCTCATCCGTAAAGAGAACTCGACCCCATTGCTGATGTGTCCAGTTCTTGTGTTCCTGGCACCACAGAAACTGCCGTCTCCGATGACCAGGCTTTAATGGCATACACCGTACTGGTTGTCGTGCAAATAAACCACCTTTGTGCAGCCTGGTGGCCACGGTAAAACGCGATAACGGACGCCCAGTTGCCTGTTGCACGTGCCTTGCGATTTCTCCCGCTGTTTGCCGTCTGCCTCTTCTCGCCTGTGGGACAATATACGGGTCGTCCGCCGCCGTGGTTGCTCGTGGACAACCACTGCTAAACTCTCGGATAGCTGTTCCTGTCGTTTGAAATACTCTCCAAGCTCGTGAAACGATGCTGTGAGCGATACCGGACTCCTCGGCCACATTAGTCACACTTCGACCTTCTTCCAACTTCCCAATGACGCGACCTCGGGTAAAGTCATCCAGATGTCGTCTACTGGATTGCCTGTTGGACATATCACACGGT
Organism: Macrothele yani; assembly: GCA_039090855.1. NCBI lineage: Eukaryota > Metazoa > Arthropoda > Arachnida > Araneae > Macrothelidae > Macrothele > Macrothele yani. The sequence continues at coordinate 54,338,072 of CM076992.1, read as the reverse complement.
GGCAGCAATTCGACGTCGGTCAAACCGATGTACACCGTGCAATAGCTTTCACCGAATTGCTGAGCGTACACCGTCCGTGTGCTTTATGCCCTTCCGACACTCGCCCAGCCCTACGTCATGCTGCACATATGCGCATGCGCTACCGTACCTGACCCCAGTCTATCTCCTGAGTGGTCTTTCGGTCCGTTTTGCCTGCTCGTTCCGCTGCTATGCAAATTTCTCCTCTTCGTCCTTAATGTCTGCACACCAGTGTATATGCTGCATAATTAAATGTAAAGTATAAATTCTGTGTTCGTCTTATACACTACTGTTTGTGAAAATTGCAACACCCTGAAGGACTGCGCGTATCAGCTTAAAACTTACGGCATATGTACAACAGTTCACACCACGAAGGACTGCAGGTATTAGCTTAAAACGTATTGTATATGTACAAGAGGTGGGGACATGCAATTGATTAAAATATCAGTGAAAGTGCAGATCCCGTTTCATAGCAGCGTCCTCTGAACTGTCCGGTCTTTGGTATAAAGAGTTGGCTCAAACGAAATGCTGCAATCGGTGAAGAGCCAACATTGAGTCGAAAGGGTGTTTCTTGTGTCTGACTATGACCCGTGGCCGAAGAAGGTCGCATTATGAACACGTAATGGACTTTGAGCCACGAAGGATTGTTGGAATGAAAGGAGCTGGATTTTCCTACCCGAAATTGCAACTTGTAAGGTGCGAAACGTCAGTACAGTGATGCGAACGTGACGTCAATGGAGAGATGAGACTTGGACGCACAGAAATCCTGAAAACGGGCCCCAAAATCGCAAGACTACCGAGATTACTCTACCGCATGGCAGTTACCGACAGCACAGCAACATCCACTGTGTTGGTGGAGCATCAGGGAAGCACTGTCACAAATCAGGTGATACATCAGGGATATTTTAGAGGCAGAAGTGATACACTTCAGAGTTGCCTTGGCAATATATTCCAGCAGACATTGCTCTGCCGCATGTCCATCAATGCCAGACTCTGCTCTGAACATCTGGAGTGGATGTACGCCGTTTTTGAGGAGACGTATCCGGGACTGGTGAACAGAATGTCCGCTCTCATACAGCAGGAAAACGCTCGACCTCATACCGCGCGAACGACCCGGGCAAAACTCCAGGAACTTGAGGGCATCGAACTGATACCACGCGCAGCATATAGTTCGGACCTCGACCCGTCGGATAATTACTTGTTTTGGTACATAGCCCACTTCCTTCGCGGGCGGCACTTCAACAACCAAGAGAAAGTGGCAGCTAGGGTGAAGGAGTTCTTCGCCTCGAAGGACAAGAACTGGCACTTCCGTGGAATCGAAGAACTGTCAGACAGATGGCTAAAAACGGTGCAATACGATGCCTTATAATTTGAATGCTCGTCAGCTTTCGTCGTAAAGGTACACATGAAGCCATAAAGTGATCCAAATATTGCAAAACGTTCAATTTCCTCTGTATAATGCTCCATAGTATTTCTGATACAATGAAACTAGGGTCATTAAAATGAAAACTAGCCAACGGACATAGCAAACTGCTAAATTGGTTTATCGCAGCAGCTTTGACACAAACATAGGTAGCACCGTCGACACAAAACGTGGTGTTTTGACACTGTGAAATGTGGCTCTGCGATCACGCGCCGACGGAAGCAGTTATCCTTTGTACAGGACCTTGTGCGGGTGCTCGGTCTAACTAGTCATGATTGAAGCAACGAACGTTAAACACAGAGTGGTTATCCTGTTTTTAACCGTGGAATGTGTTGGGAGTACAGAAATTCATCGCTGCATGACTAACGTGTTCGAAAACTGCATGTCTTTGTCACGTGTTAAAGAGTAGAGTAAGCGGTTCCGAGAGGGGCGGTCATCGTTGACTGATGATTCGAGACCTAGAAACGCACACTGTGTGATCGCCGATGTTTCCGTCACTAAAATGAATAGGTTCATTCGGGAAGGCAGAAGTGTCTCGGTGGAAGCACTTGCCCACGAAGTTGGAATCAGTATAAAGAGTGTGCTCATCATTATCTGGGATTGCCCGCAGTACCGGAGGGTTTCTGCTAAGTGGGTGCCACACAACTTGCAATATGTGCAGAAAGACAGACATGCGCATGGGTGTATCCTTGGAACATTTACAGTGGTATCATGAGGAAGGTCACGGTTTCTTCGACAGAATCGTTGCGGGAGACGAAACGTGAGGCTCTCATTATTAACCTGTAAGCAAAAGACAAATCAGCCAATGGAAGCACACGTCGTCTCCACTGCCAAAGAAGTCAAAAGGAATGCAGAGCAGCGCACGGAACGTCATGTTGACCTTCTTTTTCCACCACCAGAGACTCCTGTTGATCGAGTTCCTCGCCATCGGAAACACCGGAAACTCTTCTCGATATGCGGGCACACTCAAACCTCTGCGAGCATCACTCAGGTCCAAGGGCCGTGGATGGCTTAGTGGTCAGCGCTCGTCATTGCAAGGAAGACCTCAGGTTCGATCCCAGGTAGGTACGAACGCTCGAACCACTAAATGTCCGCCGTGCGTCGGATGGGCACGTTAGACCGTCGGACCCCGTGTACTGGACCCCTTTCTACCTCGCTTCTCTGTCATTTTCCTATCGGGCACTCTAGCCCAAATCTCCTAGCTTCCTATTTTTAAATGTTGGTTAAGACCTGGGGTCAGACACTCTCTTCCTCTACATATGATCTGATCACTCAAGTACAAGCGGCCCGGGCTGCTCACGGCAAGAGTCGTTCTTCTTCATAACAACGCTCCCCCACTGTGAAATCTTCCAGGATTACCTTTCCAAATTCAAGTGGAAAACACTCCAGCATTCGACATACAACCCAGATTTGTCCCTCTTTGACTTTTACATTGTCAGGGAGCTGAAGAAGCATCTGCGGGGTCACAGATTTCACTCGAACGCAGAGGTGCAGGGCCGCCCTGGTGGCGCAGTGGTCTAAGCGATGGCTTCTGATCACTCGTACGAGATGGGTCCGGGTTCGAATACCAGTGAAGCATGGATGATATGTTTGTCTTACGGCGCTGACTTTCTCCCTTTACTGGAACCAGTGGCCCTAAATTCGGGACGCTCGACTGGTTATAGCCCATTGAATTGCTCACGGTGGTCGTTAAACCTTCAATAAAAAAAACAAAAAAGAAAAAAAAAGAAAAAAGAGGTGCAGGACGCTGTTCGGGAATGGTTCCACCAGTAACCCACAGTCTTCTGCGCACGAGGAATCGAACGTCTAGGGTTACAGTAGGACAAGTGCCTTAATAACCACGGGGATTACTTTTAAGGTAAGTCACAATACTTTCTCATATGCCCTTTGGCTCGTTTTCATTTGAATGACCCATATGTAATAGCAGAAGACTGCGTGAAAATTACCTCACCCAAGCCATCATACACTGAAGTAGCAAATTATTAGGAACGCCTACCTAATAATGTGTTGCGTAGCACTTTGCCTTTAGAACTGCCTTGATTCGATGCGGCAAGGATTCAACGAGGTTCTGGTATATATAGGCCCTGGTATGTTCAGTACAAGAAACAAGTGGAGAAATCGAAACAGTACTCGCCCAAATTTTCACTCGATGCCTTAATGAAGGGAAGATTCCTGAGGATTGGAACAACGCTACAATGATCCTGCTACATAAAAAAGGTGACATTGAAGCTCTCAGGAACTACAGACCTATCAGTCTCCTATCAGTGGTTCATAAAATCTTCACTAAAGTTCTTTCACACCGCTTGAAGGTAACACTGAACATGGCTCAACCGAGAGAACAAGCAGGATTCAGGAGTGGCTGCAGCACAATAGATCATATCCACGTACTGAGAGAACTAATTGAAAGAGCGAGGGAATATGAACTTCCATTGTGCATGGCTTTTATCGATTATGCAAAAGCCTTTGATTTGGTGAAACCATCAGCAGTTAAAATGGTTTTGAAATCCTGCGGTATTGAAGATGCATACATTAATATTATTAATAACATCTATGAAAATGCAAGTGCAAAGATTCGGCTGTTTGAAAATACAACACACATAAAAATTGGAAAGGGAGTGAGACAAGGTGACACCATATCTCCAAAGCTGTCTAATGCCACATTGGAAAATGTCTTTCAATCACTGAACTGGGAAAACAAAGAGATAAAGATTAATGGAGATTATTATCTAACTCACCTTCGTTTTGCTGATGACGTAGTCAATTTTGCAACTACCCCATCAGAGCTGCAGAGTATGATCCAGGAACTTGCTGCTGACAAGAGTAAGGAAGTGGGATTAAAAATGAACTTTCAGAAGACAAAAGTGATGTTCAATGCTTTTACAAGAAATGAAGATTTATCAATTGATGGAGAAAAGCTGGAGATAACAGACACGTACGTTTATCTTGGACAGCAGATATCGAGTGAGGGTAACATTGATGAAGAAATTAATCGGCGTACAAAACTTGCATGGAGAGCGTTTGGAAGAAACAGCATAATTTTCAAGAGCAATATGCCTTTATATCTTAAATGGAAAGTGTTTGATCAATGCATCCTTCCAGTGCTTTCGTATGGTGCAGAGACGTGGACCTTAACTAAAAGAGACATACAAAGGCTGCAGACAACTCAAAGGGCATGGAGAGGTGCATGCTTGGTGTAACCAGGAGAGATAAGAAGAGGAACTCGTGGATCCGAAAAATGACAAGAGTGGAAGACATCATGATCAGAGTTAAATCCCTGAAATGGCAATAGGCTGGACATACTGCCAGAAAGACAGACCATCGATGGACAGCCGAAATTTCAGATTTGATTCCAAAGGACAGGAAAAGACCCAGAAGAAGACCAAATGGGAGATAGGTGGATGAAATTCGAAAGTATGCGGGAGTGACATGGAGGAGACTAACACAAGACAGACCGTTGTGGAGGAAACTTGGGGAGACCTTCGTCCAGCAGTGGATTGATAATGGTTGACATTGATGATGATGATGATGACGATGTTCAGTCAATGAATGTGATGGCGTCCGTCAGTTGCTAAATGTTCGCTGGAGGAGGATTTTTGTTACGTATGGCTCTCACAATTTCATCACACAGGCGCTTAATTGCGTATACCATTTTACCATTTTGTATATAGGGACTGTGGGGGACTATTTTAGCACACCGAAGTCAGTTTCGTGCTCCCGGAACAACTGTGTGACGATCTTAGCCTTGTGGCCTGGCGTATTGTAATCCTGGAATCATGTTTCCACTAAATACGCTTTCTTCATCAGGAAACATCATGAACACGTACAGGTGCGCCTGGTCCACTATAATGTTAAGATACCTTATGGTATCCACATACTATTGCAGAAGTATTGAATATTAAGAAGCCCAATGCCTGCAAATAAAAGCAGAACCTAGACCTTTACACAGCTTCCACCGGCTGGTTCAGTTAACACTAGATAGCTGGGATCCATCGATTCGTGCTGTTGACGCCATGTTCTGGTCCACCCATCCTTTACTGGAAATGTGATTCATAGGGCCAGGTCAGCATTTTCCAGTCTTTAAGGGCCCAGATTTGGAGCTCTTATGCCCACTGCGGACGAATTTGTGAGGTTTTAGCAGTGACGCTTGGTATACGAAATGAACGTCTACTGTTCTGGCCCAATCCAGCCGTAGTACGGCGGGCTGTGTATGCTGAAATCCTTCTCTTAATACCGCTTTTGTACTGCGCGGTTACTTGACACAATGAGGCTCGTCTGTTATCTCGCATAGTTTGTATATTCTAGCCGCCGTTGCCCTCGGATATCGAGCAGGTGTCCGCTGAACGCTGTTTTATTTCACAGGGTGACCGCCGACTGCTTGTTTTATTGTCTGCGCAGCACTATTTGCGCATCCTCGATGCAATAGTTCTTGCACAACCAAGACGGGTTGCCCTTTCTAAGATGCATGCACTTACCCACTTAACGTCTACTATCATGCCTCTTTCAAAGTCGTTTAAATAGCGAGTCATTCCCATATGTGCGCTTCGTACAGGTCTAAATCCCTCGCAGTGAGCTGTTTATAAAGCCATCTCGACGTCATGTTCGTCATAGTTGCGTACATAAGTGAGGGCAGCCCGTGTCTTATTGGTCTATTGGGTGTTTCTAATAGTTTCCTAATAATTTTCTACTTCAGTTTATGTTGACAAGGTATTCAAAAGAAAAAAAACGTCTTCATTCCATTGATTTTACTTTTTACTACAGACATCCTCTTAAAATTGAAACATCTACAATTTACAAATAAGATTGCTGCCCGTCACAAATTTTGAAGGATCTTGATTTTTAAATGGACAGTCCTGTGCTGCATGTTTACGCGATGAAATTGGACAAAGTTTCTGGAGTTTGGCTGCAAATAGCAAGACAAAAATAATATTCAGTAAAATATTTTGCAGTGAAAATATTATGAAATAAAATCTGAATCAGGTGCACGAATGTTTTGTTTTAACACCGATGAGTCGTCTTGATCAGAGCAGGTATTTTTTGATAATTGTCAAATGAATATGTTGTGGATATTTTCTACCGATTCTGATGCATTTCATTTCGGATTGGCTTATTTGGCAAATTAGTGTTACTGTGGAATACTTCAAGAGTAGTTCTATTTAATCTTGTGACATCGGTTTGGAGTGGAGTTTTGCTGTTTATTTATTTATTTATCGCCTTAATGGAACTTTGTTTAATAAATCAAATCATTGTTTCATAAATCTATTGTAAATCAAACAATAAGCATTACTTATATACGGTAAATTTCAAAAATTTAGTGTGCTATCTGCTATGACACATTTTACCATGACATTAAATTGAAAATTTTTTAAAAGTGTTATTTTTTTCTTAAATACTTTAAAACATTTTAGAAACATTCTCAACAAAAACAGCCCTAGTTTCAAAACATATTTTTGCTTTTATTTTGTTTCACTTTGAGAAACATCAGTTGTTGAAGAAGCTTAGGTGATTAGCACAAGTAGTATTCAATCTTTTCCCATGAAATTCGCTTTCCAAAATTTTTAGACTTAGCAATAATTAGTTCTTCAAAATTTGTCAGAAAGGGAAACCGATTTTTAAAGTGCTTTTATTTATTTTTTTCTTTAAGAATTCTGGCTGAAGGAAACAGAAAATAAACAACAAAGGTTAAACAAAGAGAACAGTCATGTTTCCCAGGATAGGAACCCAAGTTCTCAGGGAAGAAAAGGCTAACTTTTTGTACGATCGGGTTTAACGACCACCGTGAGCAACTCCGAAATGTGTAAGCAGTCCCCGATCAATAACTTGCGTCCGCTGGTTCTAGGGAGAGAAGAAGGCCAAAGCCATGGGACAAACCTATGCGTCTCCGGGATTCGGACATGGACCCAACTCTGACGACTAATCAGAAAACCACCTCTCTGGCTACTTTGCCATCTGGACGGCAACTAATATTTTTCATCTCTTGATTTAATTGTTAACAACAGAACAAAGGATACAAGATGGATTCAGCTAATCTGAAAAGAACCACATCTCATACAAAAAAGAGTTTAATTTTTTCTTCTTTTTGCGAATACGTTATTGGAATTTTCGTACTGACGTATAGTTTGTGTTCTGTTTAGTATTTTTTTAGTCTGTTGTATATTGTTTCCTTCTTTTATTTTTCAGCTATATGAACGACGTAAAACATTGCATAGAGTCAGTGATTACCGAAAAATGTGGTAAATCGGCATTTGACCTTCTTTTTAATAACGGAAATATTAAGAAGATTATGGCCCCCTATAATTCGCATTGTGATTCCTATGAACATGACAGCTCCGAATGTTCTTCCGCATCTTCTACAGTCATGTCAAGTTTCATCTTGGTACTTTTTATGCTGCTTGCTGTTTTGTAAAACATAACCTGTAGTGTACGAGAGTGCAAAAGGGCAGTTACCTCGTATAAATTTGTATCAGTTACTATAAATTTGTCAGATTTCTTTTAACCTACAGTGTCTCTCTAATGCCAAAATTTTTAGTTTTTAAATGACTTATAAAGCGAGTCAATCAACAATCTTAACTTCACTATTTATCATTTTGATACTTAGTGAAGTAAAGATGTCACTCATACTATCATCAGTCAGAACAATCTATGAGAGCGAGAATTTCTTCAGTATCAAGTGGTAACGACAGCGAAAGTTGAATACATAGCTACAAGATTGATTTGCCAGTCAAACATGAGATTCCAGGAATATTACGCAACTTGTACGTTATGAAACTGAATCGAGCATTGCAGTTTAGTGTGCTTAAATCGTAGAATCATAAGTAATAGTATAACAGAATTATGTTAACATACAAATCTGTTTATCTGGTAGAATATTACTTTTATATTTCAAGTAGTTCACTTACTGACACGACGAAAAATGATTCAATCGAAAAGTAGTTTCTTTATGACCCCACTTGTAGTGTGAGTATTTTGCTAGTATGCAAAAAAAAAAAAAAAAAACGTTTCCTTGTTTAAGTTTCTTTATTTTGCAAATATTTCTTAAGGAGTCTTTTCAACCATCATAAATAATTTTTACACTTTAAATCAAATACATCTAAAGTTCAATACGATTTTGCCAGTCAGAAAATTGTTCTACGACGTAGCATTCCAAATATGTTCGTCAGCCTTATCACATTGCGACCACGCATTTAAAGTGAAGAGATTTTAGACCATAAAACTACAAGAACATTTTTCGCAGCTTTTGGATAGTTACTTTCATAAAAATATCTAGTTTCTAAAATAACTTTAGCACAGTGGAACTTTGTACAAGTGGCAAGTTTTGGCTTCTGTCTGCAAAATAAATAAATACATAAATAAATACATAGATAATACTTTTTCTTTGCAGTTCAATGTTAGACGTAGTAATACAGTTATGGAATCTAGTTTTTCATATTCAAAGCGCATCAAAATATGAAAGTGTGTCATCGTGGTATGTCTATCTTTCACAGTTTTGAAGTACTTAACATGTGAATTGACCCTCTTTTTTTTTTTTGCTTGTTTTCATCAATCCAATCTTTTCCATTAGGGGAGCTGCCAACAGTTTGTACTATAAAATAACGGACACTGTTTTCTTCGATTATGAAGTAAAACACGATTTCGCAGTTTCAGCCTTTATTAGATCCAACCTTCGGTTGGGGTAGTTGGAGTTTGTTCTAAAGATGGGATATGTTGACAACACAACGTCACGAGATGAAAAAAACCCCAACAGTCACGGATGGAATAGCACAGACTTGCTGCAGACATATTTTTGCATGCCCTGACGTGTCTGTTATCATACCGTATGTGATTTTGAAGACTGTACACCGATGAGTCATTACATTATATGATCACCTACCTAATAAGCTGTAGGATCCCTTTTAGCCCGCAAAACAGCGGCCACTCGGCGAGGTATCGATTCAATGAGGTGGCGATAGGTATCCTGGAGTATCTGGTACCATAATGTCAACAGCAGGTCCTCCAGTTCCCGTACATTTCGGGGAGGTGGTGATTTAGCGTGAACCCTCTTTTCCAAGTCGAACAACAAATGTTCGATTTGGTTCATGTCAGGTGAACTTGGAGGTCAGAACATTAACGGAAAGTCACCAGCATGTTCCTCAAACCACTCCTTGACGATTCTGGCAATGTGGTATGGCGCATTATCCTGTTGGTAATGGCCATCACCAACATGGATCACGGTTGCCATGAATGGGTGAACTTGGTCCGCAACGATGTTCAGAGGCCTTACAGCTGTCAGGGATTGTGCTGTTGGGATAATGAGGCTTAAGGTGTACCAAGAAAACATCGCCCACAGCATAACACCGCCACCGCTGGCCTGTTTCCGACCAACAGTGCATCCAGGTGCCATAGCCTCCGTTGGTAATCGGCGTATACGCGCTCGGCCGTCTCCGTGATGCACCAGGAATCGTAATTCGTCAGACCAGGTCACTTTCTTCCAATCATCCACGGTCCAATCTCGATGATCTTGGGCCTATTTTATGCGTTGTTGGCGATGACGTACAGTGAGTATGGGAACCCAGATGGGTCTTCGGCTACGCGGGCCCATGCGCAGAAGGCTGCGATGAACTGTGTGCTGTGACACATTGCTCTGATCACCACTGTTGTACCTGCGGATGATTTGTCGCACTGTGGCCCTGCGGTCGCTGTGAACAATGCGTGACAGTCTCTGCTCCCCTCTGGCATCAATGAGCTGCGGATGACACACGGCTGTACGACGGTTCGTCGTTTGGCCATCTGTGCACCACTTTTGATACGTACTCACTACAGCGGCACGTGAACCCACAAGCCACGATGTTTCCGAAATCGTAGTTCCGAGGCGCCGAGCCATCACAATTTGTCCTTTATCAAACTGCGATAAATCGGCAGTTTTTCCCATTCTGACTCTGAACACTCTCGGTCCTCGGTTTGCATATTTGCTGCTCTGTGAACTTCACCTACGCCACCGTTCGGTCTCCAGGCGCTCTCATTTCTCTAGGCTGGGAGTGGTCATAATGTAATGGCTATCTGTGTACTAGGGGTTCCTAAACCTAGTGTTGTGAAACGACATTGGATTTCAAGAATCTTCTTGGGAAATCTTAAAACAGTCAAGCAAATGTGATAAGCTAAGGGTAGCAGGTAGACATAGAGGAAGAATGATCAATCGCAATGTATATTCCGTACCTAATTGACAAAACGCATTCAGGGTTTTTTCGTGCCATATGTAACAATGAATTTCATGTTTCTATAAAGACTGGGCACGTTAAACAATATCTCACCGCGAAAATAAGGAATTATGTGTGCGGTTTTTTTTCAAAGAATGTTTTTTTTAGTATAATGCCAAAAACCACCGCGAATTATTAGGGGTGTTTCGATTTTTTTAGATCCGGATATTTCACTTTTGGAAAACAGGATTTTCAGGATCTGATTTTCAAAATCCGAATATCCGAGTATCGAAACGAATTTTAAAACCGAACAGATATTCTAATTACAAAATCGAAAAGAGAAAATTTTCTGTTCAGTACCAAATGTCAAAAGCGAAAGATATCTCTCAGTATTAGGGTTGCTCACCGTTTTCGGATTTTCTACAATCGAGATATTTCGGATTTTTTTAAATTCAGGATCTGAATAGTTCGGATATCCAGATATTCAGTAGCCGAATACTTTGACTTATGGGTTTTTAAATACCTGAATAATTCGTATATCTTGGTGTCTTGATATTTAGAAACGAAATATCTGAATTTCAAAACTCGAATATGCAGGTATATGAAATTCGAATACCCGGATGTCGAAACTTGGATTTTCAAATCAAACTAATATTTTGCTTCAAAAACCGTAGAGCAAAGAATATTCTTTTAGTACAGAATGTCAAAATCCGAAGGTACCTTGGCAAACCCTCGCAATTAGCGTGATCCCGTTTGATTTTAAGGCATTGTATATTAAGGCGTGTCATTTAGAGGGTTAAAAGCTATTTTTCACACATTTTTGAAGTAGGGGATCTAAAAATATGTCTTTTGATGTCAGGAATTAAAATCTTCTATAATTTTTTTATTGGACAACATTTAGTCCGGTAAATCGGCACTTGAACAAAAGGCATATTCACTGCTCTCGGAAAACATTGTATAATGCTAAGAAACATTTATTTTCTGTTGTATAAAACATACAGTTGGCATAAAACATATCTTTCTAAACAAAGAGCAATAAAATGTAATAACACGACTTTAAAAATTAAGCGATAAGTTTCATTAGGTCTTGTTTTGATTCATTCCTAGACATCAACCGCCGACTTGCTTCTTGACCTCACGTTTCTCAGCCGAATATACATACTTTGTCTGCTGCCTCTGTGACTTGTTTGACAATTCTTTCTACAGATTGACTACGACAGGGCCACTTTAAAACTTGCATAGGTTCATTAATGAACTTCTTGACTTCTGATATCAACAGTTTGTATGTCAAAGGAGGTTCATATACATATTCAGACTAGTCTATGAGTTCTAACAGGGAAGTAGCACCAGGATTAATAGGAGTATTTCTGGGATGCACAGAAAGATCTTCCAGGAAATCATTTCCACTCCTTAAGTCAACAATTTTCTGTACACCAGCTTTTCTCTCATTACTGTCACTGGAGAACAAGAGTGTCTGAATGATCATTTCGCTGAATGCATACCATGCTGAACGCTGGGTGGTTGGCAAAAGAACATTCACCCCAGCTTTCTTTTGGAGTCTGAGGAGCTGGAGCTGGAACAGCACATGGCGTGGGCCTTCCACCCAAGAGTGTTTTACTTTGATCTGGAACCAGCAGAGAAAGTACATACCAACAATGTACCCTATTATCAGCTTTAAGTTCTGGAGGGTTTTGTTTGATACGACAACAATAAGTAAAAATATCTGGAAGTTTGTATTTCTTTTTGGAGCTAACCTCTGAATCTCAGAGAACAGCTTAGTGATATGTATGTATGTATGTATGTATGTATGTATGTATGGGTTTTGCTCTTAAAATCATGTTTTGATACCCATATACGGCAAATCCTGTTTGCAGTCGTTAACCATCTTGAGTGACTCGCTGACTTCAAGAAGGGCGAGATCTTTTGGGAGTTCTCCTGTCCTTATGGCCTGTGTAATTCTGTATCCATATGCTTGATCTATTGACAAATTATTTATTACACTGTGACTAAGAGAAATGAGTGGCTCACCAATTGAGACTTTTGTGAATGAAGGATCAATTTACAGTTCTGTGGCATTGTCTAGCATCTTCCTAATTTCACCAGTTCATTTGCTGTTTGATAGGTTTTCCCATCCAGTGTCGTGACCAAGTGTCGCACGGGCAGTTCATTCGTATGAAGAGCACAGACTAACCAGATCAGCTTGCGGTAGAGTTCAACCAAGTGCATGATACCACCATTCCAACCAGTGTTTATATTTGAGGTATCACCCCAATGGCCTGCAGAGTTTTATCAATGCTCTTCGTCTTCATGAAATCCACTAGATTATCAGCATAACTTCAGCAGGTTTTTTTGTCTGAATCTTTCTTTGGAGTGAAGTGGTACAAATACCTTCCAGCTGACTCGCTGCATACAGAATAATGCTCTTCTTTCATGATGCTAGATACACACCGATCTGAATTATCAGTCTTCAGCAAAACTTTAGTTTTTTCTTGACTGCCATCAAAGAAGATGCAGTCATTTTCACTCTTCTTACAAAGCTCATCAAATTCCTGATCTAGCAATTTCATAAGTTTTCCTTGGGCCCTCTTGGATTTATTATGATACACTACAAATATCTTGTCTTGTTCAGTAACTAAGCCAGAATCTATAAAAACTGCAGTGGTAAGCTGTGGCACGCAGGCCAACACCATAGCTGATGCTGTGCATAGCAATATTGCGTATTTCCAATGTGTTGTGCTGTTTATTTTTATTTGAAGTAGAAGATGTACTTGGCAATTCTAATGATATTCCATAACTTTCATCCTTTCCATCTTCAGGATCAGTCATTTCTTCTTCATCAACAGTGGAGAAAATTACTTCATTTGATGATATTGCTGACTTACTCCGCTGTTGATATTCAGAAAGACTTCTCTCATCTTGCCGTTTCTGATTTTTTAGACTTGTCTGTTATGTTCAGGCAAATCTGGCAGACCAATATTATGTGGTCCAATAGAACCAGTCTTGTCTCTCTGGCCATTTATGAAAGCAATTTAAGTCACAGGAATCTTTAACTCCTTACGACACATACATTGAATATGAGCTACTATTTGCAGTCTGCAGCACAGGCTGCTTCAGAACAAAGCGCAATTTTACACTTGCAGTTAAGAATGTCAAAAAGATTGCCAAGTTTTAATGTGAAAGCCTTTTTGGTTTCTAGCTTTCCCCTACCAAGCGATATATTCTTTGCTTGCTCTCAGCTGTCTTGAATCTCCTGTAAGATTGTAAGTTTGGAATTTATAACAGGGACTACAAAAGCACTATTAGTAAGTTCCCACTTCTCAATCACTTTGGGATAAATGTCCTTTTCAAGACTGCTTGCTGGATAGTTTCTAGCATCCTCACCACTTTGTTCTTGTAGCAATAATCCATATATCAGGGACATTTCGCAGAGTTCGTAGTTCAGAAGGCAAGAGGTCTTGACCAGTTCAAAGAAAATTGCTCATATGAGTGAATGTTCCTTGTCTAGTTTTTCTTTTGGGAGCCATTTTAACACTCACAACAAAGATTTCAATACAGTCACACTAATAAAATTTTCACCTGCAAGGAAGAAAAATCACTTTTTTAGATAAGTTTACATAGATATTTTCAAAAAAAGCATATCCTTTTTTTAAAAAAAGTTTATAGATTAATCGGAAATTGCATGAAAACGTAGAAAAAATGCCATTTTTACATGCTTATTTACCAAACAAAACCAAATTATATCGATTTAACAAACACATTTTTGAAATTCTCCAGTCAAGCTGCAACTTTTTAGCACCCCTAATTTTAAAATTTTTACATTCAGAAAATTTGACATTCTCTATTGTATATATAGTACATATATTTCGGTTAATTGGGACACACAGAGACTAGAACATTTTGGTCCAGTTAAGCGGCTGCCCCAATTATGCGAAGCTTTATCCCAAAGAGCAAATTTGGGATGATCTTTAAGAATTGTCCCAAATAAACGGCTTCCCCGTTTAACCAGTGACTCAATTAACTGGAATCTACTGTATAGAAAATGAAAATGAATGAATGTTTAAGCGTTCAACATGCTTGTCGGTCTTTGATCTACAAAAGAAACAGCAGCAAAAAGGAATATGTATTCTAAAGCAGACGAAACCATATGTAGCACAGTCTTCTTTCTAAAGGATGTTGCATTTTGTGGGAAATGAAAACGATAAAAATCAAAACTGGTTATGCAGTGGAACACAGTAGGAGTATAAAGTGACATGGATGTTTGTCAGAATGGTGCGAGAAAATTGCCATCGGATGCTTCATTCCCAGCTGTCTTGCACAGCACTGCGATAGGACAACAACACAAAGCCTGGTCAGAAAAACACTGCATCTCTTTCTTCATTGAATCCCGTTAAATAGCCCAAGTGATGCGTTCTAACAATTTTATTGCGCTCAGTGAACGAATAGTAAGTAGAGTTGAATGAAAAATAATAGAGTCAATGAGCAGCAATAGAGATGAATAGCAGTCGACTGTTAGACGTTACACAGGGAGCAATAGAGATGAATAGCAGTCGACTGTTAGACGTTACACAGGGAGCAATAGAGATGAATAGCAGTCGACTGTTAGACGTTACACAGGGAGGGTGTATAGCAAAGTCACACATAAGCCTTTTCACAGCTCAAAGGAAGAAAACAACGACGTGGAACCAAGGATGTGTAAGTGCCAGAAAGCCGATCATATCGGCTCGACGTCAGCGACTCTAATAGCGAACTCGCGAAGTTAGATACCCGAACTCGGAAAATATGATAGATAGGGCAAAAACAAATTAAAATTGTGACCGTATTTAAGAAAGCTGTAATCACTTAAATAACGGTCACAGCTCGTCACTTATTTATCGACACTTATTTTTCGTCACATTCTTCTTGCCACCAGAGCTGCACTTGATTCTCTTCGGAAAAAAGATACATTATATCAGAACCTAATTGTAAGCTGAAATTGCTGGTGCTGATGACGTCACGTCCTACAAACAAGAGCTGCGCATTTGTTTCTCGCTTTCAATTCCTCGTGTTCACGCTGTTTCTATCGAAGAGCATATTGTGCTTTACACCTTCTCACGGTAAGTGTTTGTATGCAGTTGCATGTGTGAAAAGTTTCATAAGGCAAGAGTTGCTCGTTTTCACCCCTTTTTCAGTTCATAATGTTCATGGTACTTACGGTAGATGTAACGACACAGTACGTGTATCAACACTTACGGTAAGGGACAATCCCTTAGTTATATGCTGCAAAATATTTTTAAAACAAGAGATTTACATAACCGTTCTTCCTTGACTCTCGGTGTTTGATGACACGGATTGGTAGCTTCATACACTTGAGAAGGGAAATTCCTCGAAGAAGCAAGTAATGAATGTGGTATCTGTTGTGAATCTCAATTTGTTGAATTTTTTCCATACTCTTGCATTTTATTGTGATATATTTTACATAATTTGGTCAAGTTATGTCTGAATCCGATCGTAGAGATATAAGTTCAATTTATTTAAATAATGAATAAATGTCCCAAAGCTGTAATGAAGCAAGTTTTGGCTCAAAATGTGTAACAAAATATGCTACATCTGTCGCATAAAATTTTAACATAAATGTCTGAAAATCGGTTATTCTTTAAATAAACTAAAAATTATGATGTTTTAGTTTTAAATCCTACGATAACTGACAGTTGATTCAAATGACGATGAATTTCATTAAGTACATGCTTAAGTCATGCGATAAATGTAGCATATTGTAGGACAAAGTAGTATGTCTCACAGAAATTCAGTATGTTTCTTTTCCGTGGTTTTTATGTATGAAGTGAAACATATTTTGTGCCTTGAATTGTCTGCTTCAATGCACATTTTGTGAAATCGTAATAAATTGTTTTAAGCAATGCTGTTCGAAAATTTTTGTTTCTATGTCTTTTTTATTTTAAGTAAAGCAAAAGACAGACACATGCTTAAAATTTGTCTTGATAAGAATAACGGAAGGAATAAACATACGGGATTTAAAACCATAGCGATATAACGGAAGTTTTTTATGCATTTTTAATCTTGTGCAAAATTTAATTATTCACCACGTTATATCTTCTTCACTTCTTTGAGAAAACTGTTCTGTTCACTACGTTACATTTCTTTTTTTTTTTGCTTCAAGGAAAGTTTATGCATCACTGTTATTTTTAATGGATAGAATTTTTTGTTAGTTTCATGGTTTAATAAGCACCATGGTCCACTCTCAGGGACATAAGTTTGTCTATATCCCAAAGAGTTAATTTGGGGAAACCAGTTCCAGGGACAGAAAAGATCTAGCGCCATCAGACACGTGCACCATCCATGCCTCAAGCTCATCTCGGACGAATGGTCAGGATGAATAGAAGCCTGCGCCTCAGACCACTTGACCACCAGGACTGCAGACAATTTTATATTTCTAGCGTTTTCTACTTTCTTTTCTCTTAGTTTTCCTAAATTTTTTGTCTTGGTCACTCTGTCAATGGCATTTCCTTCCTAGCACTTCCTTTGAAATCTTACTTTAATTGTAATGACCTGAAATGTTTGATAGCGAAAGACTTTCTTTGAATCTACGTTCTGTAGAATACCAGAATGGTAATCAGCAGCCATGGTTTATTACAAAAAATCTTTACCATTAATTTTAATTGTGTATTCCTCATTATATTGGAATTCGAAGATATGCGATTCTATAAACATGCTCAACTAACTTACAATGATTTGGATAGATAGTGAACTTGCTTTCACGACCTTTTTTAGAAACTAGAGAGGAAGCATATTATTGCTTCAGGAGTGGATGATAACGGGAGTACAAATAAAGGACCTACGGATTTGGCACTTAAGCTACTTTTGTGTTGTACAGTCCAACTCTACTGAAGACCACAATGGAGCAGTTCTCTGCTCCCTCATAATTTAGCAACAATGCATTACAGGGAACTTGCTGTGGTAGATCTTTCAAAGTTATCTGCATGCTGCGAATTAACGAGTGCTGGGAAACTACTTTTGAAAAGTAGTTAGCTACGACTAGTTACAAATTCAAAAAATTAGTTCACTACAAATAAAACCAATTTTCCTAAAAAGTACGAGAACACAAACACAGGCATGAATGCACAAATGCGAAGAACAGACGGTTTTAAATGTCGGTCGTAGTAAATGAGTAGAAGTATTGCAATCTATATGCATATTTAAAACACAAGGCCGTTTCTTTCTACAATCCGCCAGCGCCACCCACTGGAGCGATTTTCTCGATTTTTTTTTTTTGTAAATGAAAGCTACTGACCCACAGATTTGTCATCGCTAATTTTTATTGTCATAAGTGTTTTTTTTTTTTTTTTGTTACCATGGCATTTTCTTTGTACAATTCGCCGTAAGCGGAACGATACACGGGAAATCGGGAACTACTTGAAAGCGTTCTGATTTGGCAGTACAGCCAGAAAAAAAAAATACAATTTGCCGTAAGCGAAACGATACACGGGAAATCGGGAACTACTTGAAAGCGTTCTGCTTCGGTAGTACAGCCAGAAAAAAATAATAATAAATAAACGAAATAGCCTGCGTCCACCGCAAAGAAGTAAGGTTCCCAACGGTGAAAGAATTATTCAGATCGGTTCAGTAGTTTTCGAGATTAGCAAAACAAATTCCGTATATTATCGCGAACTACTTTCTTTCACGTTAGGTGTGATCAGATTGTAGTAAACAAAGCGGAACGATACACGGGAAATCGGGTACTACTTGAAAGCGATCAGATTCTGTAGTACAGATAAAAACAATAAAAAATAATAAAAATAAATAAAAATTAAACGAAATAGCCTATGTCCCTGCGGGAAAGAAATAAGTTTCCCAACGGTGAAAGAATTATCCAAATTGGTTCAGTTGTTTTCGAGATTACCTCAAACACACAAAGTTTCTCTCTTTATATATTAGTATTGATTATATAATGGTACCAAAACAAATTGTTAAAACCAAACTGGTAAAATAAAACACATTTTTAACCCCATTGTGTTGTTATACACGATATCATTTCGGGTCACTGAAAGAATGTCTCAATACTCCAATGCAAGCCCGTCAACGACGGTAAGCATATGATTATACATATACGAGTAGATGGAAAAATTAAAAATTAATGGGAATATTACGAAATATTTTTGTTGGTGACCCTTCTTATACACTGCCCATCAATAATTCAACCGTTTATTATAGTTATGCATTTTATTGCGATTCGTGTTATATGACAAGAAAATGACATTTATGACAGCTTTTATATGACAGCTTTTTCAACCGTGCATGGCACGGGTTGCGGACTAGTACGTATGATTAAATATGCAGTGCGGCAATTAAGTAATTATACTGATTTTTTCTTAAAAAATGGAAAAGCAGGAAAACTTGCATGAATATAGTTTATCCGAAGTACATTCCTCCTGAGTTAATATAAGAAGTGGTATGATCAGTCAATGAAAGGAACTCTTGCAGATGCCATCTTTTGGTATGGAGTGAAGAGCTGATGTCACAGTTCTGTTTATGTCTTCAATGACTTGAAAAACGTTTTCTTTTAAAGGCAGCTTTAATTTAGAGAATAGAAAGTAGTCACACTGTGACAAATATGCAGAATAGGAGGGATGGTTGAGTACACACCCTTATTTTCGTGCCAGAAATTGCTGTACACTGACTTCTCTGAGCGCATGAAGAAGGAACTATTGCCCGTTTTTGTACTCAGGCCTGACCACAGATATCATATAAAGGACTAGATTGGACATCCGGCCAGTGAGACGTGACAGCGTAGGAGCCATGTCGAGCGGGTCAACGCTGCTTCCCGTAGCTCGACGAAATACGTGTTTCGTATGGCGATTCGCTGGCTCAGGTTAGATGATAGGTATCTAGTACACATTTCCGGGAGAAAATACGAATAATTATATTGAGAAAAATCGATATTTGTTAGTACTGTACAAGTGATAGCTTTAAGGCGATTGCAAAGTATTGCGGAAAGCAGGTATTAAACCACAACTTAAAATACCACGGAAACGGCGTTTCGATACCTACGATAAAAAAAAAAAAAGTCACTGATTCATGGGAAGTTTTGCAGTTCATTTTTTTACATAAACAATGAATTTGAGATACTAAGCAACTTATTTTCGAGGGGAGAGATTGGTTCAATAAGTCACGGAAAACAATTTCCGACGTTCATCGATATAAGAATCCACAATTTCTTAAAAACAGATTTGGTCCAAACATTCATGATGTCATTTTTAATATGCAAGCATATTTGCCAAATTTTATCATTACGAAGGATCAAAAGGGTGGTGGTGTTATTCATATTCCTGATTCTTAATAGACAGATAATTAGTCCAACAATTTCTGCATTTTTTTCTAACATATGTTAAAAAATAAAGAGTTCTAAAAAGATCTGCTCATTAGTGAAAATTGGGATCACACAAGGTGTGGTTATTCACCTCATAAAGGTGATTAATTTTAGTTAATGAGAACAAGTGTTGCTAACACAGCACCCCATATGTTAATTTACACTTAACCTACTTTTTATGGTGACAAAATATATATTGCAGAGACAATTTGTTTCTGGAGTATATCCGTGTAGAGGCACAAGTTATTTAAAAATTATAAATGAAACATTCTGATGCTGCACATTCAATACCTAGTAACACGCAAATCTGTATCTCAGGGGCAATTCCTGTTTGAAAGTGTGTGCATATTTACATATCTAAAAATTAAAAATAAAGCATTCTGATGCTGCATATTTGGTAATATCTACTAACACACAAATCTAGATCTCGGAGGGAATATCTGTTTCTGGATTATATAAGCATATTTACACTAGTTACCTAAAAACTAAAATTAATAAATGCTGCATATCAGGAGAGATAAGAAGAGGAACTCGTGGATCAGAAAAATGGCAAGAGTGAAAGACATCATGGTCAGAGTAAAATCCCTGAAATGGCAATGGGCTGGACATATTGTCAAAAGGACAGACCATTGATGGGCAGCCAAAATTTTAGACTGGATTCCAAAGGATAGGAAAAGACCCAGAAGACCACGTGGGAGATGGGTGGATGAAATTCGAAAGTGTGCGGGAGTAACATGGAGGCGACTGACACAAGACAGACGGTTGTGGAAGAAACTTGGGGAGACTTTCCTCCAGCAGTTGATTAATAATGGTTGCCAATGATGATGATTTGGTAAAATCTAGTACACACAAATGTAGATCTCAGAGGCAATTTCTGTTTCTGGATTATATATGCATATTTACACAAGTTATCTAAAAATTAAATTAATACATTCTGATGCCACATATTCGGTAATATCTAGTAACACACAAATCTATATCTCAGGAGCAATTTCTGTTTGAGAAGTATATACATATTTACACACAAGCCATCTAAAAAGTAAACATTCTGATGCTGCACGTTCGAGTTAGCAACACTCAAATCTATACCACAGAAGCAATTTCTGTTTCAGAAGTATAAGCATATTTACACACACAAGTCATTTAAAAATGAAAAAAAAAACAGTCTGATGCTGCACACTCAATAATATCTAGTGACAAGTCTATATCACAAGGGCAATTTCTGTTTTAGAAGTATATGCATATTTACACAAGTTATCTAAAAACTTAGACTTAAAATAAATTTTTAAGGCAAAACTTTTGCATAATGAATGAAAAAAAATGACTAAAATTGTTTTGGTGATCAATAATAGAATATATAACACTACATTTCATTAAATTAAATTAGAAAATGCCCCAAACCTCACAAATTTTAATCGTTGCATAAGGAACAATATAATCATAAGGTTCCTTAAATATGCTTTGTACGTTTCATTTGACATATCATTAAATGAATATTTCAAGAAGTAGTACCTGGTCTGACATAGTTCAAAATAAAATGTACAAAAGTTAATAACAGTTGGGTACATAGTGCAAATACAGTGAAACCTGGGTTGTATGTTTTTCTAGGTGGTCTTAAAAACATAAATGAAATTCCAAGAGGTTAATAAATAGTATTGTTAAATTTACGCTTTAAAGAATAAGATGTTCCTTAATAATGATCTATTTAAAGTCAAATTGGTAGTCAGGAAAGAAAAAAATGAGTGTTACAAATTATAATATATTTTATCACATTGCAGAAAATCATAAAAGTCTGTGAAAAACAAGCTTTTCTTTTAATGATTCTCTCGGTCTATAAAAATCCTGATTTTATAGATCAAGTAAAATCCTCACAACTAAAAATCTGAGACCAGTGCTTCAGTATGGAACTCATTAATTAACAGCTTTCTTCTTCCTCTGTGGATCCTAAGTGCATCCATTTTAAAACCAGAATGTTGAAAATTGAAGACACATTCAAGATTCTATTCTATTATGCCACAGAATAGTGGAGCCACAAGGTTACGTCTCTGGGATTTAACAATTTTTCAAATACAGCATATGTGTGTGTGTGTGTCATGAAGCCAATTTTTCATCGAAACCGAATGTTTCGATATGTTGAATGTAAACAACATACTCTTCTCTGATACGACAATGTTTAACTTTGGCTGCACCAACTCGTCAGCGCTGTCTCAATTCTCTCAAAGCTGTAACACATTGAGTTACATATAAAAGAAACAAAGAGCCATGTATTGTTGATAATCTGAAATTCAAATTTTAACTTATAAACATAAAACGTGTATAAATGAATTATGTATAACAGAGTTAAAAGCGATAGAAACTATAGTGAAATATTGGGACTAATGCAGAATGGCATGTAAAAGAGATAAACATATAACTGAGGTTCCACTGTACTTTCAATTACTAGTCAGATTGTGGCAATCAAGTAAAATTCAACCCCCAATCATAACATTATGAGCCCCAGTATATGAACGTGAGCAGGCCTTCACCCCTCTATTGGGATGACAATAGCTTCTATTATGAAAAACATGTGTGCAATGAAAGAAAAAGTACTGTAGCGAAGTCATTTCAGTGGGAAAAATTACGTAATTAAGGTTCTGCTGCACTGTAATAACACTAAGATATTTTTGCACATTTATCAGCACAGATCAAAAACTATTCCCATGAAAAAAATGGGAACCTCTACAATAAATGCCAATCACCCTTGCTCCCTCTTCACCTGCATAAAGCAATCTTTAATTAGCTTGATTTTAAAAGACTGAAAAATTTCAACTGCACTCAAGCTGCAAAATTTAGAGGGAATATTGATTCTGGTTAAAAACAAATATCTGTTGACCAGTTCCTTGCCAAACTTTTTGGGTATCACTGAAGAAATGCCTACAGTAAAAACATCCACAGAAAAATGCCAAACCTCAAAAATATGCAAAACTCCCAATCACATTCCTACATAAAAAAAAATAAAAAAAATATTGCTTAACTTAAATTATCACCTGGTTTACCATGTGCATCAATTTGGGGTATGTAAATTAATGCCCATAGTATAAATTACATTGGTTTTTTTATGTTAAAAACAATTTTTGACCTGACAAGGGTATAAAACTGGTTTAAATCATCAAAAACTACTAGACAGAAAAATAAAGCCTTACTAACTATTTTTAAACAAATTATTAGCATTAAATAGATTTATTAAAAGTTAGAACTCGCCTTGTAGATATTTATTTTTTTCGCTTTGCAAATTTCTTAACACTGAGGAATAAAAGTGTCATTTTTGTTAACATTTTCAGTTTTTTTTTTCATATGCACAAAATAATTACTTTAACATAACACTCTGCAGAGTTAGAACTAATTACAAGTCTGGCTGATTTTTTTCATTGTAGGATATATCACATCACTAATTTTGCACATTTATTAACACCTAAATGAATTTGTAGTTTAGAGTGCATAATGCCAAAGTTAGAAAATATTCTCTCTATTGAGGCAGGACAACAGCAAAATCATTCTATTTGAACAAATTCGGAAACAAGACCAGTCTTACAATTTTCACATTTGGAAATTCCTTTCCACCAGATCACAGAATTGGTCATCTTTTCACTTCTTTTAAAATAGGACGGAGGGACTGGTGTTTCCTCAACTTCATAAGAAATTATTGGAGGCAAGCACCCACTAATTCTTTCCGCCACCCAAATGCGGACTGATTATTTTTGTGTGTTGATTAACCCTTCGTCCATATATTTAGCATGCAAAATGTAAGTCAAATAATAAAATGGGTTCAGAATTTGCTCTATTCATTTTTTCACCTTTTCAATATGTCATATAAGGGGACTTTTAAGAGACTAAACCAAACATAGTATGCACCAACAGTTGTGGATGTATCTAGCTAGAATATGTTGCATAATAGAAAGTTACACTATTTAAAGAACCTTACTACAGGCATTATATTATTCACATGTTAATATCAAATGTTACGTATGTTCATACTATGTATCTTAAAAGGCTCTCTTCAGACTGACTAAGCTGTCGTTTTAAATGAGTTACCTCATCGGCTGCTATAGAGTATGTGTGATCATGTACAATGTACACACTTTTTACTTTAGGCTTAGGAATTTTAGTAGTGATTATTTTGTTGTGACCTGATTATTTTGTTGTGACATTATGTTTACAGGAATATTAAAAACTGATGGTACAGCATTATTTCTTAGTATCCTGCACTGCTGAAGAACTTTAAAATCTGCTGGAAGCCTGGAACAAAATGTTTTGAACACAAGAGAACTGTGTTGGCTTCCAAACAGAGCCTTTCTTTTTGCCTTCTCTTTTTGTTGCAAGAGCCCACTCGTGTCTTAATTTCTCATTTTTAAGGAATCTGAAATTATAGCATAAAATAGTTTCTGAAAAATAATACTGTAACCAATCAATTTTCTCTAAATACAGCATTAAGTATATTAAAAATCTAATGACGCCAAGTATTCATCCGCCATCAGCACTAAACAATATGGCATAAAAAAAAGTGTTGATTTAAAAATCTACGAAAAATAAGCCAGCTGAACATATGGTTAATGACTTTTTTCACTAAAATAATGAGTATTATCCAGCAAAATAAAAACTTTATTTCGTCGTTCTGCTAAAGTGGTACTGAAAATTTATGTTGTTATACTTATCAACTAGACATTATATTTCCCAGCCACCAGCAAAAAAAATTACCTAGGAATTTCACCCCATAATGAGCATAGAGTTTTATCACAGTAGCCCAACCCACCAAAAAAAAAAAAAGAAAAAAAAACTGCTAGGAGCACATTGGAGCATAGAGAACATTGGTGATGCTTTTCACTTGTGTGAAGAAGCATATACCCTGAAAAATGACCTTCATGAGCAAGTTGTTTGGAGTATACGTTACATTCCTGAAGTTTTTCACCTAGGTGAAGAAGCATATGCGGTGAAAGATCACTTTTATGAACAAATTGTATTGAGCATTCATGCTGATGGAAAGATGTTTTACTTTTGTGAAGTGGCATGTCTTGCATTAAACCTTTAATAAAATAACTGTCAATATTTTGTTCGAACTATTGCAATGTTCATTTACAAACTGTAATTAATATTAATTAACTAGACTTTAACGCTATTTCTAATTAACAGGTGGTATATTCCACTTATGGCTGTTATGGCTGATTTCAAACTTGTAAAGCAAAAGTTCCCTAATTAGCTGGTTGTGGTTGTTCGTCTTTTAGGGTTCCCAACCACAGACAGAACGACGACATGTAATGCTGTTCACAGCAACTACTACCACTTTATATCCCTTTCGAGTGACTGCAGTGAGCGACCTGAACTAGTACTAGTTTAAACACGAGACATATCAGCCGCAGCACATGCTTTTATGCAAATATCGTAAAACTTTCGACTCACCCTCTGTATCTCTCTATTCTAAAAAAAGTAACTACCGCGGCTGCTGCTGCCGCTGTTTTAGAAATTTCGCGACACTCTTGCTTTCCTAGCTCGCAACGCAAAAACGTATTGAACACAAAAATTTGAAATTTACATCGTTTGTAGAGAATTTCTTGGAGAACACGCTGAAATGAACCGTTTCTCGATTCTAGCGAAATTCCAAGAGTTATTGTATTTCAAAGTTAAGGTAAGCAAAAATGTGCTATCAGGTCGCGTTCGACACACTGACAGCAACAGAACCACGAAACTTTGTAGGCATGTAGTGCCATGACCGAAATTTTGCACCTTGCCACCCTTATTTTGAATTTCGATTTAGTTTACGAGAAATTAAATTTCTAAATTTCACAAAATTCTCTATTTCGCGATGGGATCCATTTAAAAAAACGGATATATGGCAAACTATAAATTATAACGCATTGTTATTTTTACAGCATAAACTTACAACTATCGTCCCTTTCTTTTAAAAAAAAATTAAGAAAAAGTCATTTTCTGATTTTTAAGCATTTTTTAAAGACCCAAAGGAAAAGAAACGAACGGCTTGTCTTCATAAGGTCTTCACGATAACCACAGAGCAACGTTCTGGTCTCGTGACCTGCTGCCATGGTGACGCAGAGAATTTGTTATGCATATGTTTTGTTGGTAAGCTATCTCAGTTGTTTAAGGTGGACGTCAAGTAATTTTGCTTCCTATACTTCCAATGGAAAAACTTATGTACACATTTTATTCTCAATTAATGCGTTCCCAAGGATGAAAATTTGAACATCGATTAAAATAGCTTCATTTTATAACTTGGAATACTTAATATTTTCTGAAACATAACCACAATTATGCAATCCAACATTTGTTTGTCTTTTTTTTTTTTTTTTTTTTTTTTTTTTTTTTTGATTGGAGGTTTAACGACCACCGTAAGCAACTCAATGGGCTATAAGCAGTCGCCCGTCCCTAATTTAGGGTCACTGGTTCCAGGAAAGGGAGAGAGCCAGTGCCGTAAAATAGCTTCATTTTATAACTTATAACGTAAGACAAACACCACATCCATGCCTCACCGGGATTCGAACCCGGACCCCTGACGGACGAATGATCAGAGTCCAGCGCCTTAGACCACTGCGCCACCGGGGCAGCTTTGTTTGTCTACTGACGTGATCAAAGTACAGGTCACGCCATCTTTTTTCTGGACAATTAATGCGTTCCCAAGGATGAAAATTTGAACATCGCTTAAACTAACTTCATTTTATAACTTGGAATACTTAATATGTTCTAAAACATAACCATAATTATGCAATCCAACATTTGTTTGTCTACTGACGTCATCAAAGAACAGGTCGCGCCATCTTTTTTCTGGACAATTAATGCGTTCCCAAGGATGAAAATTTGAACATCGATTAAAATAGCTTCATTGTATAACTTAGAATACTTAATATTTTCTAAAACATAACCATATTTATGTAATCCAACATTTGTTTGTCTACTGACGTCATCAAAGTACAGGTCGCGCCATCTTTTTTCTAGTTCCAACACCACCAAAGGAAAAGTTATTGATTTTTTATATAGTTATGGTTATGTTTTAGAAAATATTAAGTATTCCAAGTTATAATATGAAGTTATTTTAATCGATTTTAAAATTTTCATCCTTGGGAACACAATAATTGTGAAGGAAATTTGTATAAAAGTTTTTCCATTGGAACTATAGGAAGCAAAATTACTTGACGTCCACCTTAACGGTTTAGCATAACGGTTTACGGTTTACGGAAATGCTTTTTGGACCGCTTTTGTTTTCCTTGGTAAAATTAGTAAGTGCCATAAGTTCAAAGGACAAAAGACCGACCTTCCAAAAATTAACGACAGTAAAAAAAATTCTGAAGTTTCGGAATAACAAGCCTTATTTGCTTAGACATGCAACAAAAATTGAAATTTATATTAATTTTCCAGTTTTTATTTCATGTGATATACTTGGAGTTTTTATTTCATGTGATATAATTGGATATATCACATGAAATAAAACATATGTATATATTTTTATTTCATGTGATATATCGGGTTGCAGGGCCCGAGCGCTACTCTGGAAATGAGCGTAGCGAGCCTAGAGGCGCAGCCCCTAGTTTGAAATAAAAAAAAAAATAAAGTTGTTATTACAAGATATGGAATTGCAGATTTGCATTTTAATTTAAATAAAGACATATCATCATAATGTACCTTCAGTGAGTTCTAGCACATCCGCCTTCCAATCCGATTTAATATGAAGATGAAAACTCCGATGCTCATTATTTAGCAGTCTTATTAACTGCAGTTCAGCATGTAAGCTTGAAGTGGAGAGGTCCATAACAGCGTTCTAAATATTTAGACCTTTAAAATTGCGACGGTAAAAATGGTGATATTGTTCTCAAGACGCACCTTTCAAGATGAATAGTGCGTTCAACATGTATAGTACTTACGTACGCACATTTCCGAGACGTATGCACAGGAGGATGAACAAAAGATGCACTATTAACATGCTTGTCTATTTCACCTTCGCAGGAATTTCATTTCAATATGCTTAAAAACGAAGCATGATCTTCTGAGTGCAAACACTTCAGAAGCGTTAAAAAAGGCGTTCCACTGAGTCATTATTGCTGTTTTTACTAATGTGAATCAATTTTAGTTGTCAACAGGGCTGTAGTGGAGGGTATACGGCGTTATAGGCCGTATACCCTCTGCTTTTTTTGACAGAATAGCGTATACCTTCAATGTCCACATTATCAACAGAACTTCAGTCACGAACAACATCGCTGCCAAGAGCTGAACATCTAATAAAAAGAACTATAAGAATTATAGAGAGCTTCGGAGAAAATCTTGGGGAAAAAACTCATTTATCATTAACAGCAAACGAGGAATTATTATTTAAAAATATCCCATTGATTCCTAACAAAAAAATTGTAGCTATTAACCAAACCAGTTTATTCAAAGCACGGTTGACAGGATGAAATCAAGACTGTGTTCAGATTCAAACAGTGAAAATGTACAACTTCTTAAAGGTATTTCTTCATTGGAGCAAATAAATATTAAAACAGACGACGTGCGCTATCTCCATAGCGCACTAGAAACAAGGCGAATCTGTAGACATTTTAATGTTGATGAAATGCAAGCTATTCAGAGACTGAGAGAATATACTGAAAACGTCCAAACTGTACCATAAAACTTAAAACCCCTCCTAAGAACGATTTCAACTCTGCCTTGTTCGACAGCTGAATGCGAACGAGGATTCAGTTTAATGAACAACATTATAATCGATCTCAGAGCATCTTTGTTAATCTGCAATGTATGTAACTTGATGTTCATAAATTCAAATGGACCCCCCATTGAACGATTTAATCAAAAAAGTATGTAAGATCATGGTTGATGAATCATCGTTCAGCAACTGATAGTAGGTCAAGAGTTTCTTCTAGAGAAGAACAGGGTTGTAAGGACTTATCTCGTCAGGCTTGTTTTTTTTTTTTTTTTTTTGGTTGGAGGTTTAACGACCACCGTGAATAACTCAATGCGCTGTTAGCAGTCGCGCATCCCTAATTTAGGGCCACTGGTTCCAGGAAAGGGAGAGAGCCAGTGCCGTAAGACAAACACAACATCCATGTCTCACCGGGATTCGAACCCTGACCTCTTTTGGACGAATGATCTGCACCACCGGGCTCAGGCTTCATGGGATATATTTCAATAAAAACTAAAATAACCTTGTGCATGCTCTTCAACAAGTAATAATTGACAGGAGAGAGGAGAAGATACTTTATTGATATCGGTAAGTGGGCTCATAGTCTTTATTGTTAAAAAGGCACGGTGCCCCCACGAGGGTACCGTGCCCTTTTATTTATTTTTTATCCATGTAGTATAACCACCGATTTTTTTGGATTTGCACTGATTTTACGACTACAGCACTGGTTGTCAAGTGCCTTCAGTCTTTGAAGTGATTCCTTTGAGTTCGTAAAATTTTGTGTCAGTTATTCTTATATGATATCGCATGGGTAAGAGAAACTACAATTTTAGATGGAAGTATTGAATTTATGTACCATCGTAAGTTTTAGCAGTTTGATTATACCACGAGTTTTAGCAGTTGAAGTTTATACCACGAATATTCCTATTAAACGAAGTTTAGGGAA
This sequence comes from Macrothele yani, assembly GCA_039090855.1. Lineage (NCBI taxonomy): Eukaryota > Metazoa > Arthropoda > Arachnida > Araneae > Macrothelidae > Macrothele > Macrothele yani. Next base: position 54,308,501 of record CM076992.1, on the reverse strand, counting down.
CTAGCAGAAATAACTGTCTTGTGGAAAACAAATATTACGAAAAAGCTTCGTTTATTATAAGCGGACTCCTAGGCCTGTTAGTGACACGCAAGAAACCTTTTTCGATGTAATGAGCGCTTTATTTGATCAAAAAATGAAAACAAAAAGCCATAGGAAAAGATAACAAGTTAGTAAATTCATGCAATGCATTGATAATTATACGCTTTCCAACCTACCAGAAATCATTGCGCAAGTTATTACAGCAATTTCAAAATGCTTACCAAAATATGAGGATAATGGCTGTGGAATAAATCTCGCTCCTGTGCCCTGACCTTTGACCTCATTTCGATGGTATTCTACAGAACCGGTTCAGTATACCTCCGGAACAACATGATAAAGTTTTGTCGCAATCGAAGCATTTTTACGTAAGTTATGACGCATAAGGGCAATGGAATGAATCTCGCTCCTATGTCCTGACCTTTGACTCCATTTCATTCATTTTCAACAGGGTTCGTCCCCAGGTGGTCCCCTACCACATACTAAAATTTTATCGAAATCGAACCATTTTTACGCCAGTTATCGTGCGGACAGACAGACAGACGGACAAAGCTGGAGCATTTACGCTTCTTCAACCTACGGTTGGAAAGCGTAAAAAAAGACAGAAGGTACCTAAAAAATCTTAAAGACTGATGCTGTAATGAATCAGTGTGGCTAATCGAGAGTTTATGCGAAGACTACACATTTTTAGCTGTACCTATGTTTCTCCAAATCAGGCCGCTGAGAATAATTTTCGGAACTAGAAGAATACAACTTGAATAAGCATTAATCGTAGACATTTCACACTTCACGATATTTAATTCTATTTGCAAATCACTAAATGAAATTTAATCACCATTAGACGAACATTCATCGTTACACATCATCAACAGAATTCGAACTGCACTTTATTTCTTCTCTTGACGTCACTTCTCGTTTCCATAACGGTCTCGCTATCTCGCGCCCAGAAGGGGCGTCAAATGCAACATCGAAATCAAATTCCACTTCAGAGGTGAAACCAAACAGCGGTTGATCGGGTGCCAAATGTAAGAGATACTATTTAAAAAAAGAACTTGAACGTAAAATCTAAAACTGGAGACATCGTTACAAATACAAAATGGCTGTACTTCCGTATCTGGCCTGCGTCATCTTCTACAACAGAGCAAGTGCCGATAGGTGGCGATTCCGCTCCCTCGCCTCCGAGGCTGGTACTGTGTTATATCACCGCTGTTTGCTCCATGCGGGAAGTCCGTTCGCTTACTTGTGTTTAGATATTGTTTGCTTGTGTTACCCCTGATTCTGTAAGTGCGTGCTTCCTGTTTCTTCCGTTGTTCTTTCTGCCTGAGTTTTTAGAATTGGAAGCGCTTTTTCCAAAAAGTTGCCCAGGATGAGGAGACTTCTGTATCATGGCGTAAGCGGCAGGGATTGATTCCAACCAGTAGAACATGTTCGGAAGGTCATTCAATGACTCTCAGAGTCGATAGGTCTCATCGTTATGGACAAATCAGGAGTCAGAGGAATCACATTTCAGGAAATCTGAGCAGTCTTCCCATGCGGTTAAGACATGGGGCGCCTGGATCCTTCGTATCTTTGAACGTGATACCAAGAGTTTCATGGTCGCTATCTGCCCTGAGAATGATAGATCTGCGAGCACTGCTGCCGCCCATACACAAACGTGTACAACCACGAAATACCGTCATGACAGATCAGTGGGCTGCATATCGTAACCTCGGAAGCTGTGGATACGAACATCTCACAGTTAACCACTTACTGAACTTTGCGGATCCTAGTGCTGGAGCTCATACCCAAGGTGTTGAGAGCAATTGGCGACCTCTCAAACGCAAACTGGAATTGACAAACTTCATTTGACAGACCATATTCTGGAATATTTATTCTGACGGAACTGTCGTCTTTCGTCAGAACATTGCTTTGAAGTCATGATAATCATGAAACAGCTCTTTCCTAAACGTAATGAATTTATTTCATTATATGCCAGAAAAACAGGCATAAATTCTGCACAAAACCCGTCTCTTCCGTCCATGTAAATGTTTCAGAATATGAACAAAACCATCCGTCACGAAAGGCCCTTTTAAGGGCCAGCCAGAATATACCTCAGAAACATTCGTATCGTGAATACGCCGTACACTGTATTTTTCATGTCACCAGATAGATGGCAGCACTACATCCCTCGAGGAACGTCATATTACCCATGATTCCGTGTTGCTCTATTGCAGCAGACGACGCAGGCCAAATAAGAGCATTCTACAAAATTACATTACGCCATGCAATGTGAAAGTCACACAATATGAAAAAGAAAGAAAAAGAAAAGCGTTGTTTGCATTATAAATTGTGCAATGGCAATGCAGTTTCTTTAGTCGATCTTTCAAAGCGGATATATCGTGGAAAATAAGAATTCGCATTTGGCTCGCAAGCGGAATACCTCGGATAACTGGCATGAATAAACATTCTTATACATTTGCCCAATGAAAAAAAAATAAGTAAAAGGAAAGTTTCGACCTACTCATTCATTGACGTTGTGTTCGCGCCCGTACAAATAGATAGACGAAAAGAAAAAGGCATACTTGTAGTTATTCATACATCTGGGTTACAATAAGAAATAAAATCTGAAATGACAGATAATTAAAATTTCTTTCTCCAATAACAAAGGAATGCGCGAATTTTCATCAGTACTTACAAAAAATTATTCAATATTCAGAAAAGGTAGGAATTTTTAAATGTTCAGTGATTTTTAGAGCCGCGAAGGAAATAACTATAAGCACCATAAAATTGGCTTCGCTTCTGGATCAAGGATCACTCAGTACACCCGAATACTTTATGTTAATTGGAAGCCAAATACTGAATAAACATTTTCATATGTATTCAATAATATATATCATCACTGTTAAAAACCATACCCATTCCACTGCTGGATGGTCTCCCAAAATCATTTTGACAACTTTCTGTCTTGAGCAATACTTTTCCTTGCAACTACGGCATGCTTCCGAATTTCATCCACTCCCCTCCCAGGTGGTTTCTTCGGCATCTTTTGTGTTCCCTTGACATCCAGGCTATTATTTCAGTCGTACTGCGGTTTTGAGTACTTTCAGAAGTACGTTCAGTCCTTTTCCCCATGAGGGTTTACTTTGATCAGGATGCTATAATCATCAACTCTTGTCATTTTTCTTATGCATGAGTTCCTCTTTCTATCAGTCTTGGTTACACTAAGCATACATCTCTCCATGCTTCTTTCAGTTGTCCGTTGCATCTTATGTCCTTTTTAGTTAAGTTCATATCTCTGATCCGTACGTAAGAACAGTAAGGCTGCAAGAATTAAATAATTTTCTTTTAAGACATAATGGTAAATTGCTCTTGAAATACACTGCCTGACAGAGAAAATACCACACCACGAAGACGTGAACGCAGCGCCATGCAAATTGCAGGGTGGATGCACACGTACAAGTTATGCAGATGATTGCATTTCCAAGCCAATCGCACGAACGGGGCGCGGGATATAAGTGGACAACCAGCCCGTGAGGGCCATCAGTCGAGACATCGTCACGGCCGCAAGAAGTGAGTAGTTCTGCTGTAAACGTGTCTTTCACATTTCGTCAAACGGAGGAGTTTGCTAGAAGTGTCATCGTAGGCCTTCGTACCACCGGATGGTCGTTTGGCTTCATCTGGTTTACTGGCACGCCGCCCGTTGCGAAGGCCACCCTTAACAGCGAGACATCGTCGTCACCGCTTGGCGTGGTGTCGCTCCAGAGCTTCGTGGGGTGCCGAATGGAACAGTGTGATGTTCAGCAACGAATCACAGTTCTGTCTCACCACGGAGATCGCCATGTGAGAGTCTAGAGGCGACGTTGCCAACGGGCGAATTCCTCCGCCATTGTGGAGCGCCACACGGCTTGGCAAAGTGGAATAACGGTGTGGGGTGCTATCAGAGACAACAGCCGCTCACCGCTGGTAGGCGTTACGAGTACATTGATGGCACGCCGCTATGTTAACGAAGTGCTGCGGCCCGTGGCACTTCCGTATATGCAGAACATCCCAAACGCCGTTTTGCAACAGGATAAAGCCCCTGCCGCATACCGCTCGGATCAGCCTGAATGCTTTACACGGCGTGCGGATGCTTCTGTGGCGAGCACGATCCCCAGATCTCTCGCCCATTGAGCATCTGTGGGACACGATTGGACGTCGGATGAGTATCCTTCAACCCCCGAAAATGAAGATGAACTGTGGACTCGGATCAAAACCACATGGTCGACGATACACCAGGACTCTGTTCGGACTCTCTTTGCCTCGATGCACGTCGGATTCAACGATGTATCGCCCAAAATGGGGGCCACACTCCTTATTAATCATCCTGTATGTGTGACCTAAAAAGAGGTCTGTATATGACAATTAAATCATTTGTTCAGGACCTACTTGGCTACCTGTGTGTGTAGTTTGGCCTATTTTCGAGCATTCCTTCATGGTGTGGCATTTTCTCTGTCATAGATACAGGGGTTTATCAAAATAATAGAAACACCGACTGCCACTGTAGTATATGTGGCAGTTGGTGTTTTCCAAACGACGCATAGCGCCGTTTGGAAATCACAGGGATGGCGTCACCTTCGATGTGAGCTATATAAAGGGGTGCAGTACGATGTCGGCTGCCACGTAGTAGTGGCACAATAGCAGGTGAAATATTTGTTCTTGAGTAATTCTCAACAATGTCAGATCTCAGTGACCTAAAAAGAAGACATTATCATTCGTGCGCGTCTTGCAGGAGCACAAATAACTAGAACAGCTGAAATAGTAGTTGTAACACGAGGAACTGTATCGAAGATTATGACTGCATATCAAAAAGGACACTGCGTTTCCTCCAAACGTGCAAATTGTGGATGCTATCCGAGGATGTCACATACGGATAGGTGAACATTGGCATGGATTGTGACGGCATGGTCGGCACAGAAAATTTCAGCAGAGTTGAACACCAGTCGGAATGATCCCATTTCCGTCATGACAGTTTGTCGGGAATACCGTCGTGCCGGTATTCGTGGCCATGCTGCAATCCACAAACTTCTGTTTGCCAACATCAGTACAAGAAAACGTGTAAGGTGGACCAAAGCACATAAAAACTGAGATGCTAAAGACTGACAACGTGTCATCTGGTCTGATGAAGCGTGCTTCACATTGTTTCCTACTGCTGGTAGAATATACGTCAAGCGAAAACCTGCAGAAGCGTACCACCTCGACTGTTTGGTTCCAACTTTGAAACATCGAGGTCAATCGCAGATGCTATGGAGTGTCTTATCATGGCATTCCTTAGGGTCATTGGTTATTCTGAAGGTTTTATCACATATGCAACGTACGAACTCATTCTTGGGGACCACCTGCACCTAATGTTGCAGACATTGTTCCCTAATGACCATATATGGTTTCAAGCAGATAATGCACACGTACATTGTGCAAAACATGTCGTTAAGTTGTGATTCGCAGAGCATGAGGTTGAGCTACAGCATCTACACTGCCCACTTCTATCTTCAGACCTGAATGTTATTAACATTTGTGGGAATATGTGGAGCGAAGGGTCGGATCACACTTTTGAACTACAACATCATTGGCACAGTTGGGACATGTTTTACAGGAATAATTGTCCCAAATTCCATTTACGTATGTACATGACTTGTATAAGTACACAGTCGAGTCACATTATTATGACCACCTCCTACTTTTGACGTCAACAGCGCGTAGCCAATGAGTGAAGGCACGTGTCGTGAGATGGCTTGGAGGGTATATAAAGTGTGGTGTAGGCATTCTGAAAACATATCACTCGTTGCTATCATGGATAAAAGGAGTGATTTATCAGATTTGCAAAAAAGGATGATTATCGGCTTTCGGGCCAAGGATGGCAGTATTTCTGAAACAGCACAGTTTGTGAACTGTTCACCTGCTGCTGTGGTTAAAGTGTATCGTGATTGGAGAAATGGTACCTTTGCGAATAAACGACGTGGAAACTGAGGCCGAATGAACCAGGGGGCTACCGGAAGTGTGTCTTAAACGACGGTTCAACGAACTCTGCTGCGTATGGGGCTCAGATGCAGACGGATGATCACTGCACCCATGCTAGCGAAGGTGCATCGGCAGAAAAGGCTTACATTTGCACGGCAGTATAGGAATTGGACCTCCGCTGATTGTCAAAGGATTGCCTTCTCCGATGAGTCACGTTTTCTGCTTCATCGACCGGGTGGACGTTGGCGTATAAGGCGAGAAACATCGGAGAACAAACACTCTTCAACCATTGCTGGAAGAACACAAGCCGGTGGGGGCAGCGTTATGTTCTGTGGAATGTTTTCGTGGCATTCTCTGGGTTCACTCGTACATGTGGAAGGGACTATGGACCGAATTCGTTATGAATCCATCTTTGCAGACCACGTACACCCCTACATGTTGATTGTCTTTCCTGGGGCGGATGGAATCTTCCAGGACGACAATGCGACGTGTCACACAGCTAGAAATGTCCGACAGTGGTTGGAAGAGCACGATGAAGTCTTCAAAGTACTTCTCTGGCCCCCTAATTCCCCAGACTGAAACCCAATTGAGCATTTTGGGACCACTTCGATCGTGTTGTTTGCTCTATGGATCCTCCACCACGCACCCTCCAGAAGCTGTCAGAAGATGCACTGCAGTCAGCATGGCTCCAATTACATGTGAACACCTTCCAGCACCTTATTGAGTCACTCCCAGCTTGTCTAGCTGTTGTCCGCGTTGGACATGGCGGTTACTCTAGATCAGGGGTGTCCAATCTGTTGGCTTCCCTGTGCCACATCGGAAGAAGAAAAAAAAAAAAAGGTCCGTGCATAATTTTGTGACATCAGCCACCACAGATAAGCAATAAAAAGTCCTCGCATAATAAACCTAATTATGCGCCGCCCCGTTCGGAGGGTCTTTTAAAATCGTTGAGAAGGTCACAAGTTTGCGATCACTGATATAGTAAATGTACATATCTAAAGAATAAAATTTCATAATTTTTTTTTATAAAGGTAAAAGAAAAGAGGGCAACATTAAGCTAGTGGGATATTTGACATTGTTTTTGAGAAATTAATGCATCAATATCTTGTTCGATGGAAGTAGTTGCAATTCTCAGTGAGCTCTGTAGGTGCTCAATTGCTCATCAGATATTTTAGTTCTAATTTTACTCTTCGTGTGCTTCATCCGTAAAATAGTTGTTCACAAATGTAAGGTAAGTGCTGCCTCCCGCACGGGGATAACTGGTTTTCCAGTTATTTGGGGAGCGGCGCCCCCACGGCCCGAGCTGACCTTGTGACGGTTTTTTGCTTTCTTGTATACAGCTTTCATCATTCTCTTTTCTAACTTTTACCAAGCCTGTCTGCTCTTAATCATTTCACCCCGCTTTTAAAAATCTCTAACTGATAGTTCTGTGTCTGGCGCTCTTTGGCCAAACCAGGCCCTTGCGCCACTAAAATCAATTAACTAACTAACTAAGTGCTGCCAAAAAGCGATGACATGAATAAGCGTGATTGTGAAGCGAGGGATATTTGTCTCTGGAAAGATATGTCTTATAAAAGTCCAGTAAAGAGGCATGATCAAATTTTTCTTTAAGTGAATGTCAGATTGCATTCCATTTGAAAATCGGCAGGTAACATATTTATGTCGACTGAAAATGGAGTCGCAAATACATATATCAAAGTATTGATTATTTTTCCGGAAATCTTGAAACCTGTTTTCAAATTCCTATATCAAATGAAAAAGCAAAGCTGCATATTTTTCTCTTTTTACAAAACCGTGTTTAGCTACAACGTGTCGAAATGAATAAAATTATTTGCCTTAATTTGAGCTTGCCATAATTTCAGTTTCATTTGAAACGCTGTTATGGTTTGAAACATTGTATTGGTAAGTTGGTTTTCACCTTGAAGACGCATGTTTAACACATTTAATTGAGCAGTCAAATCCACTAGAAACGCTAAATTTGTAAGCCAGTTTTCATCGTCAAGTTCTGGCACAAATTTTGTTTTTGATACCATAAACGACTTGATTTCATGTCCCAAATCATAAAATATTTTCAACATTTTGCCTCGACTTAGATATCTTACTTCCGAAAAGTAAAATGACGTTGCCATAGTCAGAATCCATACTTTTAAGGAATTCCTGGAATTGGCGATGATTCAATCCCTTGGCCCTTATGAAATTCACAGCCTTGATGACAGTTAGCATGACGTTATCCATTTTTAAAGCTTATGCGCATAAATTTTCTTGATGTACTATGCAATGATACTTCATCAAACGTGAGTTTCTGGCGGCAATTGCATCGTCTTCTATTAATTTTACAAGTCCCTCTCTTTTACCTACCATCGCCGGGGCACCATCAGTAACTATTTTTTTTTTTTTTTTTTGATTGGAGGTTTAACGACCACCGTGAGCAACTCAATGGGCTATAAGCAGTCGCCCGTCCCTAATTTAGGGTCACTGGTTCCAGGGAAGGGAGAGAGCCAGTGCCGTAAGACAAAGACAACATCCATGCCTGACCGGGATTCGAACCCGGACCCCTTACGGACGAATGATCAGAGGCCAGCGCCTTAGACCACTGCGCCACCGGGGCGGCATCAGTAACTATATCAGATATGTTAACAATAGACAAAGAAAATCGCTGTAAAGTATTTTTTACTGCTTCGTATAAATCTCTTGATTTAGTTGTGTCTTTTAATGGCACTAAAGAAGAAATTTCTTCAGTGACATTATATTCGTCATCAATACCTCCAATAAAAATGGCAAGTTGAGTCGTACATGTAACATCGGTGCTTTCATCCATTGCCAAAGCATAAAATTTAAAATTAGCAGCTGTACTCTCCAAACCTTTTTCGATAGATTTCCCAATTTCTTCAATTCGCCTGGCTATAGTTTGGTGAGACAAACTGATTTTAGAAACATCCCCTTTTTTTTATCAGGGCAAATTATATCTGCCCCGCTTTCCATACATTGCTTAGTAAACTCACCATCAGTAAATGGTTTTGAGTTTTTTGCCATTAAATTTGCTACCACATAACTAGCATTTTCCGTTTGAGTTGTAACTTTTTACAAAAAAATTTTGTCGAGAAGACAGACTTTTTGTTCAGATCCGCTATTTTGTCCTTACGACACATTCCTTGATACGCACCGAAATTGGCAACATGTTTTTGCATATAATGCTTTTTCAAATTATAGTCTTCGAAAAGTAGCACAAATTCCCTACAAATTAAGCAGAGTGACTTACTATTTACCTCGACAAAGAAGTAGTCATCTGTCCACTTTTCGTTGAACAATGTTCCTTCATCCGTAATTTTTCTTTTTTTTTTTTTTTTTTGGGGGGGGGGGGTTCTATTTTCTTTTGAGATGTTGTGTAAACCATGCTGGAATTAAAAAAAATACTAATCTACTTATCTAATCCCTGCGTCTTACTCGTCAAGTCGCCACAAGCACACGTAACGTCTGATGGGGTCAATCGACTGTCTGAGCTTGGAAGATAACACTGGAAGCCACACACCGCCGTGAAGCTACACATGCATACAAATAGCGAGTGCGTAAGGCGCGCGGCGACGCTATGCCTAGTACAGAAGAATTCTTTGTCACAATTCATTTTACGCGACATTGCAACACAGTCCTCTCGCTCTTTATTTTATTAGTTAATTTTAACAGTTTTTCGTTTCTTCTGATTTAACTGTTTGCAATTATAATGCGAATTACGGATAATACTCCGATATTTGTGAATTGCAAAATATCTCATAATGTTTTAAGTAAGTTTATGATTTTGTTTTGGGCCGCATTCCTAGCCGTCCTGGGCCACATGCGGCCCGTGGGCCGTGGTTTGCTTGCTCTAGATATTAGCTGGTGGTCACACTAATGTGACTCGATCGTGTATATTCCAAGTTGAATTGCTTCTGTTCGGAAAGCACAATAAGGGCCCTACAGCTTATTAAACAAGAAAGATGACGCCGAATTTTTATTTGTAATGAGCACGTCTTTTGAATCCGTTCTGAGGCAAATTAAATTTATCAAAGTTATTCGAAGTCAATGGCACCGGTTAGGAAAGCAATCAACCGGTTTCTACAATCGATAAACCATCCCAAAATAGAAACAGCTACTTAGTTCCACCAGCAGCTAAAAAGCGTGTTAAGAAAATTAAGAAATGGCACACAAAAAGTTTCTCATAGCAGAAGGAAGGAATCAGAGGCAAAGAGATTTTCAAATCGAACAGTTAAAAGAAGAAATGTAGAAGGAAATGTGCTGAAAGTCTACGCTTGCTGGCGGAAGAATTTTGCGTAATGAAAAAGTTGAAAGTACGCGTAAAATACTCTTCATGGAAAAAGCTATGATAAGAAAAAATAACTTTTCAAATACGTCTTCTGGAAGCTGAGATAGCGAAAAAAAAAAAAAAAAAGGTTTGGACCTTTACACCCCTAGAGGGAAGTCTTTGCATTATTTAAAGAGATTAATGCTCGACATCTCTATTGTACCGAATGGCAAACAGTAAAGAAGAAATTTCGCAATAAGGATCTCTGAGTACCCATGCTAACCTCCGTCCACCTTCGAAAGCGACTGCAATTGGCACGTGAGCATCAAAACTGAACCTCGAGTGATTGAAAGTAGGTTTTCTGATCCAGTGAATCTCGTTTACCTGGGGATCTGTTGGCATCAAACATAAGTGAGTGCACCAAATACGCAAATACGGATACCCGAGGAAAAGCTGCATATCTGTAAGTCTGAATTTATTTATGCATACCAGTTGTGGATAAACTGGCTCCGGTCAGCCAATAAGCTTTCGTCGGCTAAGAACTGTTTAAAGCAAGACTGTATAGGCCAATGTGTAATCATTGAACTTTAATGATAAGTTCAGCCCATGAGATATCCCGAAAGGGGCGAGTCTATTTGATGTCATTCCTTCACCATCCTCTGTACATAGACGTCTTCATCATTATCTGTTTTATTTAAATTGATTAAATGTTTGTTGTCTCGTGCCAGTCCTGAAGTTGCATGCATAATTTTTGAGTGTCAGAATTTCTTGGTTTTAATTGGCTAAATTGCAGGCTGAATTTGTTTCACCGATACATAAGATTTCGGAGATGAAAGGGCTCAAATATTTATTCGAAATTCTAATGTCTACCTCTGGGTCGTCAGCCATTGCCTGACATACTGACTTCTAAATTCTTAAAGTTATTGTTATTCGATAGTTTGGCGCCCCGGGGCGTAGCCATATTATCTTCATGCACAATGGAATGTCTTCTGACATCAGCATGCATCATGGGACGAAAACAAGCATGTGGATGAAGTGCAATGATTTGGGCAATGTTCTTCTGGAAAACCCTGGGTCCAGTCATTGATGTGCAGTAAACTACGACGTCTACCACCTACTTAAACATCACTGCGAACCAGGAACATCCTTTCCTAGCAACGGTATTCCCGTCTAGTAGCGCCATGCCACACTGCCAGGATTGTTCGAGAATGTTTCGCTGAATATGTGGAAGACTTCCAGGTATTTCCCTATCCTCCAAATTCTTCAGACATTAATCCAATCGAGCATCTGTGATTTGTGTTCGAACAGCAAATCCGATCTGCGGCGGCTCAACGACGTAACTTACAAGAGTTAAAGGATTTGCTAGTAACGTGTTGGTACCACAAGACACCTTTAGAAATGATATATCGTCTACTCCTTACCAGGTAAGAGCTTTTTCGGCTGCCCGTGGAGGACTAACATCATAAGGGGTCATGATGTTTTGGCTTTTCGGTGTTTGTCTTATTTTACTCGGCATCTCTAGTTATAATAGTCCGATTTGAAAAATTATTTCTTTTTCGAACATCGTTCCTGGTGAGGAACAGTTTTCACATAATTTCTGATGTTTCCTAAACCACAATTTTCCCAGTACAGGAAGTATAAGCATATTTATGTTTATAACACATACAGAGAAATAAAAAGTCGATTGAAAAATAATTTTCCAATTTGAATCAGGCACCGCTAAGAGCTAAAACACTTTGTGCGCATATCCTGCCCAAAATGCGAAATTCAGCAGTTGGCATGAGGTGGGAGTGGGAGGGGGAATAGATATATAATCTGTTTTTCTCAATGTCTCTGTTCCTAAAAGTTCGATTTTCAATCAACTTTTAAAGGTATATACCATTCACTTCATGTTATCTTTGATTTTTGCAGCGGATAGTTCTGACATTAAGTGGCGTTAGTGTGTTTTTCTGTTTACAACTGGATCTCCGCATCTAAACATCTTATTGAAAAAATCCTTTTTGTATTGTGAAAATCCTCCAAATACGTGGCGTCAGTAAATAAACAAAGACACCGCTCTTTCCACGTTTTAGCAACACCCAGCAACCGAAAAATTGTTATTCGGTCACCGCCGGGGAAATGAATCCGAGATCTCTCGATATATAGCCGAGCGCGTTGGCGTTCCCCGGCGGTGACCAAATAACAATTTTTCGGTTACTGTGTGTTGCTAAAACGTGGAAAGAGCGCTGTCTTTGTTTATATACCTTTTTGTACTGTATGTCCGGTAAAGATTGATAACACATTATCTTCTTTAAATACTGCACAGTTTTCCCACTAGGGGCGTGTAAGTAAGAACTCTACGCTCGCTGTCTCTGCTTCTAAAAGTCGTATTTGAAAAATTATTTTTCTTTAGCTACTTTGCGCATATTTTTTACTTTTCCGCTACTCACATCTCTGCCGCCAGGGGGCGTCAGCGTATATTTGTATTTTTTTGAAAGAGTATTTCCGATTCTAAAAATCTTTTCTTGGCAGAATACTCTTCATTATCAAGAATATTTTGCTCCCATTTTGTTCTTTAAGTATCGTGCAGCTTTCCCGCTAGGGAATTTAAAGTTACATTGCAATTTCTCGATATCTCTGACTAGAAAAATCCCTTTTGCTTATGATAGAGTTCCGAGTGGAAATGCATATAATTTCAAATTTTGGGTAAAGAACTGTTTTGCCAACAGGAAGCCTAAGGCTATATTCCTGTTTCCGATATATATATGTAGCAATATCTGCGGTTCTGAATATTCGATTGAAAACATCCTTTTACGGCCGAATATCGCTCAGTAAGTGAAACCTTTTGCGCATATTTTTCTGCTTAGAATAATGCACAGTTTTTCGGCGACGGGGCGTAGATATATATCTCATTTTTCTCGATAACTCCGCTTCTAACAGTCCGATATGAAAAAAATTCTTCCTTTGTCGCACAACGTTTCTGATGCGAAATGTTTTATATATAATTTAAAATTTTTCTTAAAGCACAAGTTTGCCACTAGAGGGTATAACTTAACATTTCGTTTACAGCGTATTTGCAGCAATATCTGCGCTCCTAAAGTCCCGAGTGAAAAGTACTTTTGCGATTAGATACTACATTTCCTGCCGAAAATAATATACAATTTCTTCCCCACGGGACGCAAAAGTTTAATGTGGTTTTCTCGATACCTCTGCTTCTAACAGTCCGATTCACAATTCTGGAACTAGGTGGTACTAGCGTGTATTTTGTTTTGCAACTGCATCTCCGCTTCTGAAATTCCTATTGAAAAATTTCTTTTCTGTATCCCATTCGCTACAATAAAGATTGGGGACATTAACCTTTTTAAATAATGCAGAGTTTTCCCGCTAGGAACGTAAATATCAAAACATTTTCTCGCTATCTCTGCTTCCAGAAGATGTAATATATTTAAAAAAAAATATTTTTCCTTCCCAAAGGTTTCGTTATGAAGGATACTTTTAGCATAACTTCTACTTTTTCATTATTCTCAATTCTTCGGCTAGGGGCGTCAGCTTATATTTCTATTTGAAAGAGTTTATTCGATTCTAAAAATCTCTTATCAAATCTTTTTTCGGAGGATATTCTTCATTACGAAGAGTATTTTGCGCGCATTTCCTTCGTTAAATAATGCACAGCTTTTCCGCGAGGGGCATGAAGTTATATCACGTTTACCTCTATATATCTTCTTTTAACTGTTCGATTTGAAAATTCTTTTTGCGTCTGATATCTTCCCAAGAAACTTTTTCTGTGCAATTTGTTAATTTTCGCAGCACCTTTTTCAGGCACTAGTGGGACTAAGTAGTAACAAATAACGAATATTATATAAGCATAAGTATCGCGTCCAATATCATATACGCATAAGTACAGCTAGTGGGACTAAGTAGCTAAATGCACGAATTATTATATAAAGCATAAGTATCGCGTCCAGTCATCTGGGAGGCTAAAACAGGAAATACTCATTAATAGAGCAGGTGTTTGCGTATTGGAAGTCCGTCACGCAATAGTAATCATGGGTAAAGTTACGTAACACAGTTTGACAACTGCTTGATAGTAGCTGCGAGGAAGACCAATTCAATCACCGCAACTGCTGAATTTTTGGGATTTCCATGTCCGACCGTCTCACGTGTCTATATTTTTATGGCAAAACGTCAGCCAACGAAAGAAATATGGCCGTAAATGTTCAATTGACTCTCGAGGTTAGCCCAGGCTGACCCGTATTATTAAAAGGAATCGCACGGCTACCTCGGAGCAGATAACACAGCGCATCCACAAGCCTAACCACAAAGTCTTACCATGGAAAAAATAGGGTATGGGAGTCGACGTCCACATCGTGTTCCCTTGCTGACTGCAAGGCACCGAGATATTAGGCAGCAGTTTGCAAAAGCCTATCGCAACTTGTGTGCTCAGGACTGGAAATACATCATCAGGTCTGACGAATCACGGCTTTGACTTTATCATGTCGATGGAAGGGTGCGTGTGCCGAGTAAACCACATGATGCGATGGGTCCCAGTTTGCTAAGTTGGGGTCACACGTGCAGGAGCAGCCTGTGTAATAATTTGGAAAGCGTTTACATGAGTTTCCTTGGGGTTCCTCGTACCCATCGAGATTTCCATCACCGACATAAGGCATGTCAACATCCTACTGACCATCTACATCCGTTCGTAATGATTCTGTTTCAGCACCATGACGCCATCTTTCACAGGAGCATTCAAGTGAGTTTACAGCATTTGAATGGCACCTCAATCGTCGACCTTCAAACACATTGGGGATTTGTGGGACGAATTGGAAAGATCTTTTGAGGCCGACCAACTCCCACCGGCAACTGTGGATGCTGTAGGACAGACGATCCGCGCTTCATGGGCGACAATAATAACCCCGTGTCTTCAACACCTCATTGAGTCTTTACCAATTCCATCTTGCTGCAGTTGTGAGGGCAAAAGGTGGAACAACACGTTTAATAGGTAGGTGTATATAATAATTTGTCCATTCAGTGTAGTATTTCTGTTTGAAAATATTTTTTCGATTGCAGAAATCTAGTTGATTTTTTGTAGCCGGTTCCATACTATGAATAACCCATCTCACATTGCGTATTATGCCCGGGTTTTCCCTAGGTAGTATTAGTGCACTCCCGTTTTTGCTGAATTTTCAGATTTTCTAAAAAATTGCTTTCAAATAGTTTTTTCTTGTTGGAAAGAATGCAAAATAAGTGCCCATTGAAACCGAAAATTTGGTGTCATCTTTTTTGTTTGGCCTGGTGCTAATCACTACGGGAAGTATTTTGTGCGCATTGCTTGGTCAAAACATTAAGAAAGCTTTCCCGCTAAGGGGAGTAAATGCATATCACAGTTTTTTTTCTATATCTCTACTTCTAAAAGTCCGATGTGGAAAAAAGAAACAAAAAAAAAAACAACAACTACGCTTCTTAACGTTTATAGGTAATCCGCACATAACTTCTAACTTTTCTTGATTTAAAAATTCGTCCTTAGTGAGCGTAAACGCATATTTCTGTTTCCAACATATTTGCAGTGGTATCTACCACTGCAAATACACAGTTTTCCTGCTAGACGTAGAAAACATACATTCTACTTTTGTCTATATTCCTTTTTCTAAGAGTCTGATTGAAATTTATTTCTTACCTAGGATACTGTTGACTTTGTGGAACATTTTGCATGTACAGTTATAATTTCTCATAATGAACAGATCTGCCCCTAGTTTTTGTTTCTTTCTACAACTGTATCAGCGCTTCTGACAGTTCTATTAAAGAAATGATTTTCTTTTGCATGACGTTCTTATTGGCAAAAATTACGAACATTACTCATTTTAAATAATCCCCAATTTTGCCTGTAGGGGCACATATGTGCAAATTATCTTCTTGATATCGCTCCCGCAAGTTGTATTTGAAATTTTGTTTTCTATTACATTGCTGACTGTACGAAGAAGGTCAAGGGTTTGATACCCTTGACACACAATGAACTTTTTGCAACCACTTTCTCCTTCAAATAACGCATAATTTTATCGTTATGAGTCGTACATTTATATTTTGCTGGGTTTCTTCAGTATAAAGAATGCTGCGTACATTGTGCATTTTAAATAGTGCGCAGTTTTCTGCTAGGTGGTGCAAATACACTTTCTTTTTATACGGATTTTATCCTATTCTAAATATCAGGCTGGAAAGTTTTGCGGCGCGCGCGCTTGTGTCACAAAGGATTTAAAAGACGTGCTCACTGCAGAATTCGGTGTAATCTTTCCTTTTTTTGTGATAGAATTTTAATGGATTTTGTTTTTACTTTGAAGAGAGATCAGAGGATTTTCAGTGAATAAAGTAAGCTTTGTAGCCTGTGACGTATATTCTAAATTAAGTTTCCTTTTTAGTTTCTTTCCCTATGTAAATCTTGAGTTTATTCTCAGTTGTACTTCATTCTTAACGTAATATCTTTTCTCTCAAACGAATATTGTTGGCAACATAAATGAGGTTGAATGAACGTGACGTATGCCTGTTTTGATAAGAACGAGAGATATAAACTAAAACTAAACTGTTACTTGGGGAGCGTTACTTGGCGAGCGTTGCTTGGAGAAGTGTTGCAAGTTGAGCGTTGTGTTGTACAGTGTTGTGTTACGAGCTGTGTAGAGCTGTGTGGTGTGTGGAGCGTTTAATGCGAAGTACTATGTGATGTTATGATTTGTTATGGAAGTGCTACATCCTGAATAAAGCATCTTTTCCGTAAGTTTGACTTCTGTTGTTTACATGTTTCGTCTGGCCGTTAAGGTTTAATTTAGGAACTGTTTCATCTTATGGTTATGTTTTTAAAATAACGTAGAAGTAAGACAAAACTTCTACGTCATAAGCCATCAAATCTCCTATGAGCTTCGTTTATTGCTAGGCACTCCGTGACAATGAAATTACGAAACCCTGACGGTACAAGAATAGAGATAAGATACTTAAAGTAATGATCCTCAAGGAAGTAAGGGACACATGATAAAATTTGTAGATACTTATGAGCACGTTTACCGACACAAGACAGCAGTTATTATGAAGAGATCAATACGTAAATCCACTACGGTTGCGGATACATTGAGCTTAGCGTCTCAGCATGAAGGTGTACAGCTGTTGCAAAGACTCCTGCCATATTTTTCACCAAGTTTTTTGCATCTGGTTCCGCAGAACAGCTGTGGTCCGAGCTGGTTGCAGGTAGATCTGTAGAGAAGAAAGATATCTGTTGCTGTGCGTTTCAGTTCTCATTTCTGGCTGGAATTGTTTCTCTCAGTTGTAGGAAATTTACTGATGAGTCAATAATGAATAAAATGAAGAGAAGAGAGTGACACCCACTTTACAAAACGGGGTGTCACTGTGTATCTCAACACGCCTACCACAATCAACCAACTTCTTTCTGTCGGCACAACTACAGGATCTCCGCAACTCTTTTCTGTTCCACTGTCGCAAAACGAACTGTTCACTTCTATTCTGTTCTCCCGAAGTTCCAGACGATCTCTTGAAACTTGCTTATTCCTCTTTAGAAACAGTCGTTAGCTCGGTTCAGCGGTTCACAGCCGCCCATCGTGGTTCTCCTCACACCCATATCAAGGGCCAACGGCGTCATTTACGAGTCCTCTTTGCATCCGAAGACGCGTTAGCTTCCTGCCCCACGCCAATGGAACTTAAGTTCGAAAGCTATACATTCAAATTTTTTTATCTCCACTGCTGTGAAATGCTTTGACTGTCAAGGCGATGGTCAGGTGAGTTCCCGTTGCACACACCGCAACATCAGTCAAGCTCATCAACCTCCAGCCTTCGTGCCTCTGCCGCCTTCCTCGTCTCTTCAATCCACTACCTCTGCCGTGTTTCCCACATTGCACCTTTCCACCTTCGTGCTCTGTGCGCTTCCTTCGCTGGAGACTTGTCTCCTGTGATCTCCTTCACATAAAGTCGTCCGTCCACATTCGGGCTTGAAAGCGTTTCCTCTCCGCTTCGAAACCTCTGCTGTTGGTACTACTGCGAAAACCTGCCAACACACTGAAACTTCATCCATTCCTGAAGGGGCCTCAGAGCCGATGAAGGCTTCACTTTCGGCCGATGCTTCCAGTGACGATGACAGTTTGAGCGACCACTCAGACGCCTCTCGCCCTGCAACCAAAAAGTGAGTTCTCGTTCTGGTCTCACCCGATCTCAAACAAGGGTCCTCGATGATCAGGTGAGTGACGACCCTTTTTCTAACTTGTCTATTAGTGAGGGTATCATTGAAACATTTCTGACACAGATGCCTCATCCTCTGGATTTCGCCACTGTACTTACCCATTTTGCTGCTTGGCAGAAAGAGCATCTTCTTACTGAGAAATTCTACAAGTCTCGCAACGTTAACTTTGAGGCCATACTAGCTCAGCTGAACCAGACCATGACTTATTTCTTTGCCTTTCAGACCATGACTTATTTCTTTGCCCTCCGTTTCAAACTTTGCCCTCCGTTTCAAACTTTGCTCTCCCGTTAGAAGCAGCGAATCAGAACTTACTGTTTAAGTTTTAGGGGTCGACTTTACATTCCATTGTTTCTGACCCACTTCACCTTGACCATTGGCTCTTTGAATTGCAGGTAGTTTGCTAATACGTTGGATAATGCCCTTGTGCCCGTAGACTTTCAGCATGTTCGCGCAGACATCTTGTTCGTACAAGAAACTAACTGCGTGGCCGCTACCTCTTACAATCGGTAGTGGTCTTTGCCGTTACGATTCATCCACTATTACACCTAGCATGCGTCTTCGGAGGTTTCGATCGCAATTCATCATAATCTCCTGTGCGCTGTTTCCGACCTCACCAAGCTTGATCTTTTGGATGGTGTCTTTCTTCGCCTTAAACTCCACCTCCACTTCATAACACTTCATCTCCTCACTATCCATATCCCAGCCGAAACTCTGAGACTGCAGCTTTGCTCTCTCATATCCAGACTAACCTTCTTCATCTCCTGCTAACCGACCACGGCGTCTTCACTCGCACCGTTCACTCTGCTTGATCGTCTGATTTTTACCTTTTTACTTCTTTACCTCTTTGATTTTCAGCACCTCGTCGTTCTCAAACATATAACGTTTTTTACTAATTAATTGATGCTCTACAACTTTGTGATTGGAAATTTTGCTCTATCTCTTTTCGTTTTCGATTTGCGATGGCTAACTTCCTCATTTCGCCACTAGGGGCGCTGCTATTTGTTTCATTCGATCGGGCATAGTCTCTTTACTCTACCGTTATCTCACTTGCATAGCTGTACCTCTCTCCGTCCGCAAGTTATTTCAGGTTAAAGGGACTTTCCTATGCACCCTGTATAATTTCTAACATTTGCTAAAGAATAGTTTGGCCACGAGGTGGGCGTAAGTGCTAATTTTTGCTGTTGATGTATTTGCAAGAAAATCCGAATTTTTAAAATTTCGACTGTAAAAATCCTTTCGTGGACCGATACCACTCACGTCGATAAACCTTTACGGAATATTTTCTTCTTAAAATAATGCATGGTTTCTCCACCAGGGGCGTAGATATATAACTTATTTTTGTCTATATATCTGCTTCTAACAGTCCGATTTGAAAAATTATTTCTTTGTTGGAGAGCGTTTCCGCTGCGAAATGTTTCTTATATAATTTCAAATTTTTCTTAACGCGCAATTCTGCCACCAAAGGGCGTAAGTTCACGTTTCCGTTTACAGGAAAAGTGAACTTACGCGGACTGAAAATGCCATCTGCGGGACTAAAAACACGATTCAAGAACTTCTATCTTCCATCAGATACTATTAACTGTGCAAACTCTGTGTAAGTATTTTTTTCCCAAAACAATATACAATTTCACCGCTAGGGTGTGCAAATGCTTAATCTGTTTTTTCCAATATTTCTGCTTCTACATGTGCGATTTGAAAAATTATTTCAACACCGGATGCCATTTACCTTGTAGAACACTTTAGGCTAGTATATGAGGAATTTTGTAGTTCACAGTTCTATCAGTAGGTGGTGTTTGTGTACTTCAGTTTGGAGCTGTATCGCCGCATCTAAAAACACTATTAAGAAATTTCTTCTTTACTGTATGCCATTCGCAACAATAGAGATGTCGAGCATTATCCTCTTTAAATCATACAAGGATTTCCCGCTAGGTGTATAAAGGTCGAAACCTTTTTCTCGCTATCTCTTCTTCCGGAAGACATCTGAAAAGTTATTTCTCCTCAGTATAGCTTTTTCCACGAAGAGTATTTAACGCGTACTTTCAACTTTTCCATTATGCAAAATTCTTCCGCTAGCAGACGTAGACTTATATCATGTTTCCTTCTACATTTCTTCTTTTAACTGTTCGATTTGAAAATCTCTTTGCCTCTGATTCCTTCCTTCTGCTACGAGAAACTTTGTGTGTGCCATTCCTTAATTTTCTTAACACGCTTTGTAGCTGGTGGAACTAAGTAGATGTTTCTATTAGAGATGAGTTCGGGCTCAATTTTAGGAGCCCGGGCCCAGCCCGCTTTCTTTGATTACATGTTATTCTGCATGCGAAAGTTGCTTACTACAACCTCGCTATTTCAGATGCAGGAAATAACTCATATCAAAAATGGAAAATAATCAAATCAGCTATTAACAAACGATCCTGTGCTACTGAAACTCCGCTGACGTTAAAAGGAAATTCTGCTAATTTTAATGTTGATTCAAAATCAGTCGCTGATGAATTCAACAATTACTTCATTAACATAGGTCATGATTCAGCATCTCAGCAAAACTTGCCCACAAATACTAAAGGTTATGATTCTTTATCCAAAATTAAGGAAGTTCCTTTTTCAATGTTTCTACGCCCTTTGGATAATACTGAAACCTATAATATTATCACTTCATTGTCCCTAAAAGGAAGTGCTGGTTCAGACAATATTAATAGCATAGTCATAAAAGTCTCGATCTCTATTTTAGTACCACTTATAACACATATCATTAATCTGAGTTTTTATTCAGGTCAGTTTCCTAACAGTCTGAAAATCGCTAAGGTTATTCCTATTTTTAAAAAAGGAGTAATTACAGACCGATATATTTGTACAGACCGATATCTTTGTTACCCGTTTTGAGTAAAATTTTTGAAAAGTCTATTCACAGCAGAATGGTTGATTTTTTACACACCCATGGTGTGCTCTCTTTGGATCAGTTCGGTTTCCAAAGAAACAGTTCTACTGAAATGGCTGTTGCTAAGTTGTCAAACTTCATTTCCGAAGCACTAGATGACAGTTATTATACTATTTGGATTTTTATTGATTTCCAAAAAAGCTTTCGACACGGTAAATCATGACATTCTGCTACATAAATTACCCAAATACGGTTTTCGTGGCAAAATTCTTTCCCTCTTAATGAGCTACCTCTCTAATCGCAAACAGTATGTCACTGTAAATAAAATAAACTCTGATCTACTTAATATTTCATGTGGAGTGCCTGAAGGTTCGGTTTGGGACCGTTACTGTTCCTGTTATATATTAATGACTTTCCTCTGTGCCTGCAATCAACTCATGCTTTGCTATACGCTGATGACACCGTCATTTTTCAAAAATGTCATGATTGGCATAAGTTACAGATAATGATAAATAATGATCTATCAAATTTATCTCATTGGTTATTCTCTAACAAATTATCACTTAATATTTTAAAAACCAACTCCGTATATTTCCGAAATGTTCATAAAAGAGAGGACGCAAATAACTTTCCAGTCAGGATTAGTGATCTCCCCTTAAAATTGTGGACAAAGTTCAGTATCTTGGTGTTTGGTTTGATGAATGTTTTAAATGGAATACGCATGTTCAGTTTGTTTTAAAAAAAGTTTCCTTACAGGTTGGCCTACTTGGTAAAATAAAGCATCTCTTCCCTATCAATGTCCTAAAAACATTTTACTATGCTTTTATTTATACCCATCTCTCCTATTGTCTGGAATCTTGGTATTCAAATATAAGTGCAAACAATAAGTTATGCTTGATCAAATTACAGAAGAAATCTGTTCGCTATATGCTGAACACAGATTACATGTCTCATTCAAAACCATTATTTCTATAACTAAACATTCTAAAAATTCATTAAATTTTTACCTCGAAACTAGGTACCATGTTTTTTAAAATAATGCACCTTAAACTGCCTATTTTTCAATCTGACATCAAATATTTGGATTATTCTATCTTCACCAGATCTGTTGCTAACAACAAATTATGTCAGCCGTGTGTTAGACTTAATTATGGTTTAAATAGCATACTGTATAAAGTCACTATCCCATGGAATAATCTCTCAGAGAGCATCAGATCTCTGGAAAATATCAAAGCGTTTTCCTTGTCTCTGCGAAATTACATTGTAAATCACCCTGATGTCCATAACGAATCTCAACCCTATCAGTAAATTGTAGTCCCAAGCATGCTGCTTCTGTTATAAATATCTTACTTGCTTTCATATATGACATATGTTTTGTTCCTTTTCTTACATCTGATAGGGGGAATCGCCTTACAACCAATGTGTTCAGATTCCTCCTGGTGTATATTGCATTTTCATAAAACTGTAAGTTTTAAATGTGTGCAATAAAATAATTGTAAATTTTAACGTGTTCGCTGAGCCCGGGCCCGGATTCTTGGAAAATTTTGTTTATCAAGGCTTGCATTTATGCATTATACACTGGCCAAAGATATGGCCCAAGCAAGGGTTAGTTTAAAAATCATTAGTTTAAAAAGTTTAGTTGAGTTAAGCCACTTCACAATATTAATATGTTTTTCGAAATACTACGCATAAAGCCAAATGTTCTAAAATGTGGATTCGAAAATAAATAAATAATCAACGTGTCCTTCGACCATATCAGGGGAATCAGTAATTTTGGTAAAAGCTGAAGAAAAGAAAATCCTTTAGAAACAAAAAATTCCATTCGTTATTTCTTCTTGATTTCTAAATTTACTTTTATTTTGAATAAATTGCATTATAAAACGTACAACGTCGTACAAACAGTTGCAAGTGTTTGGAATTTTTACTCTAGAAAACTAATCCTTGCAATATAATTTACATATATGCTAATTGGTAAAGGTAGTTTAGAAAAAATAGTAGAATATAAAAAAAGCATTTAGGGAAATTTCCAAAATTAAAAAAAAAGAACGTAAAAGCATTCCAGACCAGACTCTTCTGCATTTTGTAACATTAACAAAGCTTTGCGCTTAATAGTATAATAATCACAATATTGTCATATGTGTGTGCAGTTTCCAGATCAAGTTCATCATGAAAAAGAGAGAGAGAGAGAATTGCATCGAATGTCTCAGCGCTTCAACTTGATCTTCTGGTGCGTAAACGTCTTTTCTACTTCTACGCTGTTTTAACACATCAACATACTAAGAAATAGCTCCTAAATGAAAGAAACCTTAACGGCCAGACGAAACATGTAAATAACAGAAGTCAACTTACGGAAAAAGTAGCTTTATTCAGGCTGTAGTAGCCCTTCCATAACTAAACGATAACATCCCATGCACTCCACACACCACACATTATCACAACACTCCTATTAATAATAATCAGTTTACAATCCAACGGTCTCTCTTACAACGCTCTGGAGCAACCCTCTCGACGGGACAACGCTCTCTCTTACAACGCTCTCAAGCAATAGATCAGTCGTCGTTTTTATCTCTTGCTCTTATCAAGATCAGGCATACGTCACGTGCATTAAACCTCAATTGTGTTGTCAAACGTATTCGTTTGAGAGAACAGATCTCACGTTAAGAGTGAAGAATACTGAGAATAAACTCAAGATTTACATAGGGAAAGAAACTAAAAAAGGAAAGTTAATCTAGAATATCCTCTCCCTTTTTTTTTTTTTTTTTGCCAAAAACCTATCAATTTTGTAGAGGTATTCTTTCAAGCAATCTAATCATTCATTCAACTCTTTCAGATAAGAACTTACAAAATGGATGAAGAGATTTGTTGATGCGTTGCTGTAACTGACTTTATATCCGTTTATATAGTCTCTAGACATCAATAGTTCAATAAACATTCATAGAAAACTTTCTGTACGATATCAAATCTTCATTTTATACGTCGTGATAAATACTTTGTCACAATACGTGTGGAGAACACTCATCAATATACATATAAGTAGCATAGTAGTAAAAAAAACTGCGTATGGCAGGAAAAAAAAAACTACCACATTTTTAACGTGGTTAATTTACACATTCGTCCACTTCTGATAACATCTCAGGGAAGACAAAACATTCAAACTAAGTTAATTGAATAGTCAACATTGTAATATAGCGTAAATTTAGTTAGTTGAAAAAAAAACTGCACATGCAGAAAAATCCAACACCAACTCAACAAGTGTCAAGCACACAAAAAGGTTAGACATGGAACAACAACCAAAAACCTTTAACTGAGCACTTGGCGGCCAGAGCCGACGTCGAACTACTCCCATGCATTCGCACATCGAATTTTTAGATGGGATAGGGGAAACCCTGGAAAACCCTATCCTGGGAGTGAAACATCTTTATAGATATCAACAAAGGCAATGCTGATTTTCATGTTATGCCGAAAAGACAACATGCACAAAATGAATTGACAAGCATTTTAGTACTAAAAAAAAAAAAAAAAAACTAATGTGGTGCCACACCAAAAAAAAAAAAAAAAAAAAAAAAAACATAACATACTGACAAGATAATGTATGCGATATTTGTCTTCAAAGTCTGTCAAAAAAAGTTCTGTGATACTTTGAGCACAGAGAAAAGTTCAAATAAACAGCCTTCATAAATCAAAGTTCTGTGATATTTGTTTGTCCTCATAGTCAGTCACGAAAGTTCTGCGATAGTTTTTTAGGACAGAAAAGTTCAAATAAAAAGTCTTTTGATATCAAAGTTCTGTGATACATTTTGAGTATAAGGAAAGATTCGAATAGTCTTCACAGAGCAAAGCTCGATATAGTAAAAAATTCCTTTGAGCTTGAAGGTCAATTGTAATAAAAAAGACTTTAACAGTACCTGTTGCTCGCAAACAATACCCGTGTGCGGACACGCTTATGTTGTTGTCGGGGCAACAACGGCACTCTCGAAGCTTCCCGCTTTGCAGGCTGAGGTTGCAAGTCACTAGATCGCCGGGATGTGTCAGGAATTCCCGCGGACAAGGCAAGCTGACCAGAAGAGGCAGGGTCATCAGGCAGTCGCAAGGAAGTCTCAGGCTGGAGCGAAGAGGTCTCAGGCTGGAGCGAAGAGGTCTCAGGCTGGAGCGAAGAGGTCACAGGCTGGAGCGAAGAGGTCGCAGGCTGGCTTGGAGACGAACCGGGAATCTGAGAAGGGTGAAGATCCGGTCGTTTCTTTAATGGTCGAAGAAGCGGTGTAAAACTAGAAGGGCGCTTCCGTGAACGACGAGGAACGGTGGAGGAAGGTATAGGCTCCGTCCGTCCCAAGCAAAGATTCCAAGGACGAAAACCTGGCGGATGCAAATGCTGGACTCTATGACTGGATTGTAGCCCAACTCTAGAAGTTGCACTAGGAGAGTGTGGAACAGAAGGGGAAAATTCAGGCTGCGGACGCTTTGTAAGTTTAAATGGCACAGATGGCCAAAGAGATCGTTTTTGCCCTACTGCATATTGATCAAATGTTCCTAAAGTAGACAGATGCTCAGCAGAAACAGAAGGAAAATTTTTTATAATTGGAGACCGAAGAACCTCAACAATATTGTCCGATGATTCAGATTCAGCAAGAGGCACGACTCTTTTAGGCACAGGAGAGATGGAACTACCTGATGATGAAATGTCAGTTCTTGTTCGTTTTAAGTTTTTCGATTTGAAACCAAAGGGAGGCACTATGCATGAAGTAAATGGAGCGATTGGAGTAAGAGAAGCAGATGAAAAGGAACCTCGTTGCACACGACAAGAACATACAGAGGATCTGGAAGCACTAGAACTCTCGTCTTTTGAGAAGGCAGGAGACGGAGGAGTTGAAATAATGACAGCACCCCGAGTGAATGGAATAATGTCAGAATGTGAATCGTTAAGAGTAGAAGCAAAGACCCGCTCAGACGAAGGTAGCCAATTGAACAGGACAGGGGTGGGGTCAATGATTTCATCATCAACTATACATACTTGTGAATTCCCACCCTCTGCCTGAGGATTCCTACTAGATTTAGGGTTAATAATTGCATCAGTACTTCTAATAACCCATTTTCTACATTGCTGCACATGGACAGAATGTAGGGAGCCATCTGGCTTCTTTAATATGACATTATTATTGTAAAATTCTACCAATTCAATGGGCCCTCATATAAAGGTGCAAATTTTTTCACAAAGGTTGTGCAACGGAGGATTGGAAATGAGTTTCCAATAAGACCAGATCTCCAACTGCGAGATCTGTTTCCCTCCGTTTCGCATTATAGTGCCTAGCTTGGCTTAATCGAGCTCGACTGATAGCAGTTCGTGCCTTTTGCGCAAGTAGTTTTACAGAATCAGGTGTTGGTCTTTGGTTGATTTCATCGATAATGCCAGTTAAATTCTCAAAAGTGGTGCGGATTTTGCGCCCTAGAAAAGTTCAGCGGGCGTAAGCCGCGTTGATTCATGAAATGATGAGCCAAGGGCGAAACAAAACATTTCAACGTGTTCGTCCCAATGCTCATGATTATTGCCAATGAAGGTTGAGATCATCTTTAGTAATGTTCTATTCACACGCTCAGCCGGATTGGCTTGAGGGTGATATGGACTTATAAATTTATGTTTAATTTGAAGCCTCGCACACATTCGCTCAAATAACTCCGAAATGAACTGAACCCCGTGGTCCGAGACTATGGTACCAGGACAACCAAATCGAGTTAAACCATTATGTATTAAAGTATCATATATTACATCAGCCGTAGCTGCTTTAATGGGGAATGCTTCCACCCATTTAGAAAAATTATCTGTAACAACTAAAATATAACGAGATTTAGGTTTAGTTGATAATGGATAAGGGTCCAATAAATCTATAGAGATAGTTTCAAATACATAATTATTTGAACTACAAATAAGGAGACCGGCCGGTCGTTTATTATCATAATTGTACTTTTGACAGTACTCACATGAGCAAATGCATGCGAGTATACTATTGTAAAAGCCCGGCCAGTAGGCTACGTCTCGAAGTTTAGTACGAGTTGTTCGTATGCCTAAATGGCCGGCAAGAGGAATATCATCAAATTCAAGTAGTAAGGCCATGCGGAGAGACTGAGGTATCGCAGGGCGGTACTCAGCTATTGAATTCAGAAATTTTTATGATACAAAATACCATCGATGATCTCATAATTTTGACAACGACCCGCTAAAGAAGGTTCATTAGGAGCAGAAGAACCATCGAGTAAGAAATTATATATTTCTCCAAAATCTGGATCATACGGCAGTTCAGAAACTGTTTACTCCCTTGAAGTTATTTCCGAAATAAGAAATAGGGAGGGAGGATCAGTATCCGCCTGGGCACCAGAACTGACCGGACAGCGAGACAGTGCGTCAGGCAGTTGGTTTGATTTACCAGGGTGATACTGAATTTGAACATTATATTCCTGAAGTCGAAGTGTCCATTTTAACAATCTTCGAGACAGATTCTTTGCTGTATTTAAATATTCTAATGCCGAATGGTCCGTAATGAGATTGACAGTTAAATGCTTGAGATAGCATTTAAATTTGGTGACAGCAAATAAAATAGCTAAACATTCTCGTTCAGTAGCAGAATAATTACGTTCTGCTTTATTAAGAATTCAAGAGGCATATGCAATAGGATGCCCTCGTTGAGATAGAACAGCTCCTAGACCAACAGCTGATGCATCGGTAAAGATATTAAATATTTCTGCATGGTTAGGAAAGGCTAACACAGGTGGCGAAACAAGGCATGTTTAGGAGCATTGAAGGTAGTCTCTGCCTCTGTGGACCAAACAAAGGGTCTATACTTTCTTTTTAACGCAAATAAAAGTTCGCATAAAGTCGCGTACCCCGGAACGAACTGTTGGTACCACCCGGTCATGCCCCAAAATCGCGACAATTCTTTCGCCGACTTAGGCCTCGGATAGTCCAAAATTGGCTTTACCTTTGAGTCATCAGTTAGAAGACCATTAGGGGTAATTTGTAATCCGAGATATATAAGTTCGTCCCGGCCAATTTGACACTTGCCAGGCTTTAAAGTCAAACCTGCATTATGTAGCAGTTGGAAAACTTGGTCCAACAGAGACAGATGCTGTTCAAAAGTCTCAGAAGAGACAATGATATCGTCCAGATATACATGGACATTAGGTCCGAGCACAGGACGTAAGACTGAATCCACTAAGCGCTGAAACGTTGCAGGAGCATATGCCAAACCAAAGGGCATTTGTAAAAACTCATATGCTCCAAATGGGGTAATAAATCCAGTTTTTTCTACAGAATCTGGGTGGACAGCAACCTGCCAATAGCCACTAGCTAAATCCAAAGTTGATAGCCAGTTTATTGACGATAAGTCCTGGAGAATATCGCTAATTATAGGCAATGGGTAATTGATAGCTTTAGTTACCGCATTGAGTTTACGGTAATCAATCACGAAGCGATACTTTTCAGAAAAGCAGGTGCTGGCCAAGGACTAAGTGATTCTTTAATTATTCCCGAATGGAGCATGTCCTGAATTTGTTTTTGGAATTCAGATTTCTTCTGGTTCGGACATGGATAAGGTTTACATGCAATGGGTTTAGCCTCTTCTGTATCAATGGTATGATACACCACCTGTGCAAACCCTGGTTTATTAGAAAATAACCCTGATCTGCTGTGTAAAACCTGACCAAGTTTGCTTTTATGTTCAGGCAATAATCTGTCACTGGCAAGAACTGCAGAAAAATCAATTGGCTCTTCTGGGGTGGGAGGACTAATCTCAGGCATTAAGATTAGGCCATGTTCGAAATCTAGTGTGAGCTTAAACATTTTAATGAAATCCTTATACTTTCTTTTTAATCCAAGAGTTACCCGTGGATTTCCAGAAGGCAATCGACGGGTAACTCTTGGATTAAAAAGAAAGTATAAGAAACTTGAACTTTGCCAATCTTGACAGGTAAATGAACTGATCCAGATATTACAAAAACATTATTGTCGGTACCTCGTAGACATTGCTGGGAGTGCTCGACACTAGCATTTGGAAAGGTAGCAGCACATAAATTAAAATTTAATGCAGAGATGTCAGACCCAGAATCAATTTTAGTCGACACAACCACTTTGCCCAAGGTCACAAGAATATCAGGTAAAAGCGGAGCTTGACTAGTTAAAAAGTGAGATTTGAGGTCTTCAGAAAAACGAGGAGATAGACTCGACCCATCTACCTCCTGTTGAAGCGTGACACTGATGAGAATATCTTGATTGATTTTGGAAATGTGGCGAACCACCAAAACGTGCTGAATTGTAGTAACGTGCAGGAGAGGCAGCATTATAATAATTAGGCTTGCCTTGCCCCCCAGCACGGTGTTTTGGATATGTCTTGTCAACCGGGTAGTAATTATCCCTGGGACGAGAAACTTGGGTATCCTGATTCCCATAATGGCCAGGATGTCGCACTTCTGGTGCCCAACGGTCGGTGGCACGTATCTAGACTGCTGATAGATGTTTCTATGCTGATTGAAAAATTGTCCTTGACGAATGTTCTGTTTTGGCTGCTGATATCTATTGGTTTGAATATGAGGTTCATGGTACTGCGTAGGTTGGCGGTACTCTTGAACATGTGAAGATTGCCCTTTACTGTGGCGCTCTTCATACACTCGAATGAGTTTCAGGAACTCATGAATGGAGACAGGACGTCGAACTTCCAAAACATCTTGCAGGAAGGGATCCAGCTGCTGTAACAACGTGTCACAAATATCAGACTCGACTGCAGCGGGATCCCATAATTTGTAAAGTCAAACTGTTTCCAGGGCGAACGAGACTGGGCTATCTGACGTTCGCTGTCGCCTGGAAAACAGTTGTTGTGCAAGACCGGCCTTATTGGTGCCAAAAGGAAAGACATCCAAAAAGTCAGTTCGAAATTGCTGATAGGAGCCCTCTGGGTTCATTCGACGCCACTGTCTGGGCTAGACCTTTGCCGTGTCTTGCAAACATGTGCCAGCAATAGGTATCTGACAGTCTTCAGGAACATTATATATAGGTCAAAATGATCATCAAGATCCTCCAAAAACCTAAGCGAACCGCCATTTCCCCTAAATACAATAGAACCTGCATGGGGTACGTGATGAGCAAGAATTTTGCTCCTTCTCACAGGGGGTGGTGGGGTAAATTGTTGTTGAGGCACTGCGGTCGAAGTACGCGGTACATAAGTTTCGTACCTCGCGTATTCGCTGTCTGGTAAGTCAGAACCGCAGGCCTCGTACAGAGCACTTGGTGAGTATTAGAAACTCTATTACGCTGAGTGCGTAGATTGTCTGCTGTAGAATTATGAGCCTCATGATCATGTCTATAACAGTCATAGAAGAGACCGATAGGATCAGTTAAGTTAGCCATTTTCCGTGACTTCTACTATGAATCTGGTCGAGTAGAATTCGGGCGCCAATGTAGCGTAAAAGTCTCTTCTACTTCTACGCTGTTTTAACACATCAACATACTAAGAAATAGTTCCAAAATGAAAGAAACCTTAACGGCCAGACGAAACATGTAAATAACAGAAGTCAACTTACTGAAAAAGTAGCTTTATTCAGGCTGTAGTAGTCCTTCCATAACTAAACGACAACATCACAATGTACTCCACACACCACACATTATCACAACACTCCTATTAATAATAATCAGTTTACAATCCAACGCTCTCTCTTACAACGCTCTGGAGCAACCCTCTCGACGGGACAACGCTCTCTCTTACAACGCTCTCAAGCAATAGATCAGTCGTCGTTTTTATCTCTTGCTCTTATTAAGATCAGGCATACGTCACGTGCATTCAACCTCAATTGTGTTGTCAAACGTATTCGTTTGAGAGAAAAGATCTCACGTTAACAGAGTGAAGAATACTGAGAATAAACTCAAGATTTACATAGGGAAAGAAACTAAAAAAGGAAAGTTAATCTAGAATATACGTCACACTTCTTTTCTCTAAAACTCGACCTGCTGCACTAAAATCCAACGTCACCCCAAAATTCGCGGAAGTGAGGACATTTAAAAAAATAAATAACAATACTTCTAACTGCACAATTTTGGAAATTAATACATCATTTTAAAGATAAGATTCTTGATTTTTAATAAAATGCAAAAAATGGGAATGTGATTTTTTCCCAGTTTTTCGATACCAGATCTGCTTAAACTAATCCTTGCTTGGGCCATAGCTTTGGACAATGAATAATGCAAGTCTTGCTAAGCAAAATTTTTCTTGCAATGGCAGCTAGCTTAGGAAATAGAAAATCCTTCCACCATGATAACAAATCCACAATGAAATTCAACACGTGTAATTCAACCGGGCTCGGAATTACACGTGTTGAATTAATTACAGTAATGAAATTCAAAACGTGTAATTCCGAGCCTGGGCCCGAGCTCATTTCTACTTTCTATTACCGATGTAGATGCCGGTTGAATTGTTTTCCTAACCGATTCCATTGATTTTGAATAGCTTTGATAAATTTAATTCGCCTCAGAACGGAATCAAAAGACGTACTCATTACAACCGAAATGAATTTATCAAAAACCATTGATTTGCTCACACATATTCCCACGCTTGAGAAAAGGCTGGGACGAAATCGTAGGTTTCCTGGTCAGCCGATAAACCATGCTTGGAGAAGTTCGCTGCCGAAGAAGGAATTCTCATTTATTCCTCACGATGTGTGGAAGAAACATCACACATTTTTCTCGAACCTCGCGACCATGTAATTCACTTTTGCGTTCGGGCGCGAATGTGAAAATGAAGCCCCATTTTCCGGCGACAGGATTCTAACCAGCATCTGCTTTTTCCGGAGTCGACTTGAATTGTACACCGACGAAGCTTATCGCGGCAACTTTACCGTCTTGACATGTGCGTCATCTCTGAGGAAGGTACGTCACAGAACTAGAAAAATGCACTGATTAAATACTTTTCTTTTAAGACGTTCTGGTAAATTTCTCGTGCAAATTGTACTGTTTCTCCCAAATGTACTACAGCCAAGTTTTTATATACGCCAATTAATTTCTTCTTCGATGAGGTACTAATTCTTTTTCATTATAAGTATATCAATGTCCCTAGAAGGTACCGATGGGAGTCAGATTAGCACCTCTCATCACACGAGAGGTGCTGATGCCGATTATTGGTTACCCACAGCTAATTGTTGCATTTGGCTACTTCAACTATGGATTTTGAAGATTCTGAAACAAAACTCTGAGAAATTAGTCTTCGCGTTAATGTCACATAAGACTAGTTTAGCAACTCAACATCATTTCTTTTGAAATTTAAAATTACTCTAGATTTGCAACTTAATAAATTGAATACTTCAAATGATTGTCCCGTTTCAATAAAAAAGCGCTTTTAAAATTAATAAAAGACAGAAGCCATACGTATCGACTTACCTCTGCGAAATTAAAAAAAAACGTATAATTTCATACTACTTTGTTTTACGAAGTTCCTGAAGAAATTCAAACGTTTCGAAGCAAGACCTAATTCGCCAAATTGGAAATAATCCACTTAAGAATATCGTGGAAGAATATCGGTTCACGAATTCATCAGTTCAGTTCATCAGTCCTCAGTTCGTGAAGATTATCAGTTCGGTAGAAAACGGGTGCGAAAACATGTCTTACGGTCATCTGTGACTAGCTTGTAACCGATATAGTTAGGAACGCAATAATTTTAAAAACATATTGACTCCATATGTTTTTTTAATTTTAATTTTAATTTTAGGATCACAAGGTAATACCATTTAAATTTACAAAAACATAGCACTAATTATGAATATTCTGTATAAAATTAAGAATAACTCAATGTTAATCATCGGTTCACAAAACGAAAAAAACGTCGAAAATAGTATACCCTCACTCAATGAATGTCTTGGCACAATGGTTCCGTTTTGATGAGTCAGAGAGAGAGAGAGAGAGAGAATAAGGACGAATATAGAGATACCAAAAACCAGACCATTCCGTGAGTGGCATTGAAGGGAAAATATTCACCTCAGACTCTTCCGTATTTTTCACCAGCCAGCGTTTACACTCTAGTCAGTTACTGCATGAACTCAAAGCTTTCACCTTGAATATCGGGCAAGAATTTAAGAGATCCATCCCAGTTCTGTACTTCCCTCAAAAACAAAATTAAAAAGGGCACGTGGAAATTCAAGGATGTGACGTCACGTACGTCAGGTGAACCACGCAACAGGTCGGGAGCATCGTAGCGTGTCAGTGAGAGTCAAACGCTGCATGTGCATTCGATGGAAAGGTAGCTTCCCACAAAAATGAAGCGTTGCAATATCTTTCGCTCACCCCTGTGGTCCATACTCGTGCTTATTAATGGTAAGGACATTTTTTCTTTATTCCTAGTTCTTTATTATTATAGTACTGATATAATAATGAATTGGAGCATTACGTGTGAGATCCTGCTTCCAGATTTCACCAAGAAACTTTTACTTTTGAGCAATCAAAAGCCGGTGTTTCACTACCGATATTAATCCTAGTGTTGTGTACAGACATTCATAAAAAAGTTTCGTACCGTTCCGTTGCAATTTTACAGGTGTAGGAAAAAACACAGGATGTAGTTTAGGACGATCTTAAAAAGCCACCCAAAGTTTCACTTTCGTATTTAATATTAAGAATAAACTGAACAACACTGTTATTAAATCAACGTGGGGAAATGTATCAACTTGTTTTAAATATTCGTGAAAAATACTTGGAAAGTGTTTGAAAATTATCTAGATATTCGTGAAAAATACTTGGAAAGTGTTTAAAAATTATTTAGATATTCATGAAAAATACTTGAAAAGTGTTTGAAAATTATCTAGATATTAATTAAGCACCTGAACGGCACGATGTTTTAGAATAGGATCAAGTTCAAATCGATAGTAACAGACTTAACCGACGTTTAATAGCGGAAATAAATTCTGAAGTTCTTTTGCTTTTACCGCATTTTCGACGACCAGGAAATTATAAAATTTTAGGAATTATGAACACTCATAGAAAAAAATGCTTTGAAGAAAAGGGGCAAAGGAAAAGGCTACCAGAATGAAATAAAAAAAAATATATCGAAAACACGAATATTATC
Organism: Macrothele yani; assembly: GCA_039090855.1. Lineage (NCBI taxonomy): Eukaryota > Metazoa > Arthropoda > Arachnida > Araneae > Macrothelidae > Macrothele > Macrothele yani. The sequence goes on along the minus strand of CM076992.1, from coordinate 54,274,053 downwards.
TCAGAAATATAATTACTTAATGGTTTTCATGTGTACTTCCAATATAAGAATCATAATATTCAAATAAGAAATACCCAGTAAACAAAAGCAAGAAGAAAAATTACAAGGATGCATGTAAGTATTAAATTGCAGTGATTTAATGTATGTTTAATGCACGTACAAAGTAAACGGAAACGCAGTTCATTTCTTTGAGTAAATACAAAAAAAAAAGATGTTCTGTTCTTTGAATTGTGTTAATTTGAAACTTATTATTTGATACATAGAGATCCAACAGTTTTTGACATACTTTTGGCCTCTAACGCTGTTTTGAAGTTTCAGTTGAACAGGAGCTCATACCAGAAAGAACAAGAAAGATGACACCGAATTTTAGGGTGTAATAAGCACGTCTTTTGAATCCGTTCAGACGCAAAATAAATTTTTCAAAGCTATTCAAAGTCAATGGAACCATTATGGAAAACAATAGATCTAAGGAAAGAAAGAAGATTTTCAATCGGGTTTTTAATCCCTCAGATATTGCTGTAAACGGAATCGTTGGCTTACGAACTCTCAGAAACAGAGACATCGACAAAAATGAGATGTGACTTTACGTCCGCCGGTGGAAAAATTTTCAATCGGGTTTTTAATCCCTCAGATATTGCTGTAAACGGAATCGTAAGCTTACGAACTCTTAGAAACAGAGATATCGACAAAAATGAGATGTGACTTTACGTCCGCTGGTGGGAAAACGATGCATTATTTTAGGAAGAAAGTATTCTCAAAAGGTTTATCCATATAAGCGGTATCTGTCCAAGAAAAAAAAATTAGTCGAGTTTTCAGGAGCCCAGATTTTGCTACAAATACTTTAGAAACAGAAATTAACACTTGTGACCCCTGGTGGCCAAACCATTCTTTACCAAACATTAGAAATTATGTGAAAAATATTTTCCATCAGGTCTTGTATTCGATACAGGACAAATTTTCAAATCGGAGCTTTAGAAGCAGAAATAACGCAGAAAACGCAGTTTGCCTTTGTGCCCCCTAGCAGAAAGTCTATGATTTACTTGTAAATTTTGAATTTATAGGAAAACATTTCGCATCGGAAACACTATCCAACAAAGAAGGAATTTTTCAAATCGGACTCTTAGAAGTAGAGATATTGATAAAACTAAGATATACATCTACGCCCCCTGACGTAGAAACAATGCACTATTTTAAGAAGAAAATGTTTCTAAAAGGTTTATCGACATGAGTAGTATCGGTCAACAAGAAAACGTTTTTTTCAATCGAGAATTTAGAAGCTCATATTTTGCTGCAAATACATCAGAAGCGGAAATTAAGATTTACGCCCCCTGGTGGCCAAACTATTTTTGTACAAAAATTAGAAATTATGTGTAAACGATTTCCCATCAGGAGCTGTATCCGGTGCAGAAAGAATTTTTCAAATCGGAGATTTAGAAGCAGAGATATAGGGGTAAACGCAATTTACCGCTACGCCCCCTAGCCGAAAATTTATATATTTACTTGAAATTTTTGAAATTGTATGAAAAACATGTTACACGGAAAACACTATCCAACAAAGAAGGAATTTTTTAAATCAGATTCCTAGAAGTAGAGATATTGACAAAAATAAGATGTACATCTACGCCCCCTGGCGGAGAAACTGTTAAATATTTTAAGAAGAAAATATTCCGAAAAGGTTTATCGATATGAGTGGCATCAGTCCAAGAAAGAATTTTTTCAATCGATATTTTAGAAGCTCAGATTTTATGGCAAATACATCAGAAGCAAAAATTAACACTTACGCCCCCTGGTGGCCAAAGTATTCTTTACCAAAAATTTAAAATTATATGCAAAAGATTTTCCATCAGGAGATGTATCCGCTGACATTTTTTTTTCAAATCGGAGTTTTAGAAGAAGAGTTATCGGGAAAAATGTAATTTACTTTTACGCCCTCTTGTGGAAAATCTATGCGTAATTTGAAAAAGTAACTATATCTAAAACACTTTTCGATATAAATGGAATCGAAAGATAAAATAATTTTTTCAATCGGATGTTTAGAAGCAAATATGTGGAATAAAACGTATTTTTGAATTCGACATCATCTGCATTTACGCTTTATAGCGGAAAAATTGTACACCGTAAAAAAAAAAAAAAAAACGAAATGAAGGATCATCATTCGCATATTTCGAGCTTCCCAAAGCAAAAAGAATTTTTCAAATCGGACTAGTAGTTGCAGATATATCGTGGGTACAGACGGACGGACGGACGGACAAACCGATAACATAACCACGATCTTTTTTTACAAAAGACGTGCTAAAAAACTAAATTGAAAAAAAAAGAAAAAAGAAAAACGCTGAACGGACTCAAAAGCCCTCTCATCAAGAATTACGTAATTGACACAATAATGCTCTAGGCTGTATACAGTTCAGTAACTGTTACTTCTAAAATTGCTGCGGCAACCATAAAGTTCACCAGATGCAAATACATTTTACTCATATTAACGGCAAGAAGTTTTATTACTCTTGCAATACTACCTGTTTAACAGCCATATAGTATAAAGAACAGCAGTGACTTTCTATGTTATTTCTTCAGCTCTCTGAAGCACAAGCATATAGATAGTTGAAATTGCATACAATTGATTCAATTCTGTCTCATGTGTTATCGCTCTTAAACAGGTTTCTGTGTTCTATACACTTTGTTGGCACTATTTTTACATTTTTGTTTAAAACAATAGAAGTGCAAGTACTTTGTTTGAAGAGCAAAATTTCTCAACCACCTACACGGGACATGGTTTTTATTTTCCAGAAATGTATGTTGAAAACCGACGGCGCAGTGGTTTAAGCGCTGGCTTCTGACCATTCATCCGAGATGGGTTCAGGTTCAAGTTCCGGTGAGGCATGGATGCTATGTTTATTTTGCGGCATTGGCTCTCTGCCTTCCCTGGAAGCAGTGGCCCTAAATCAGAGGTGGGCGGTTGCTTATAGTCAATCTAATTGCGCACGGTGGTCGTTAAACACTCAAATTAAAAAAACAACAACAGATGAGCTATTAAAAGGATCAAAGTAAGCGTAATATTGTGCTTAAACCATTTCTGACGGCAAAATGATTTAAGATGTGAATATCACACAGAGATGGATGAAATGATTGGAGATGTAAACAGCACATAGAAATAGCCAAAATGATAGATATATAATTTAATAAAATTTCTCGTCTCTGTTAGGAACATCTTATATGACAAGGAAACAAACTCTTGTGGTACCATTTAGTTCACTGAACGTGATCAAAACTGATTTGTTTTCAAAAACGACGAACAAACAATAATTTTCAAATTTTTCCTCTGCAGAAATATACACTGAGAAGCCAGGAATTATGGGATACCTGGCTCCTGTGCAAAGCGACGCTGTCACCCCTTTCGCTAGTAGAACCCACCGCTTCACAGACATACAGGTAGGAGGACAGCCCTGCATTCACGTAGACGGTAATGCGATGTCAGTATGGATAAACGATGTAAGTTAACAGATTTTGAAAGAGGAATGATAATAGGTATACCACCGCAGTAGAGTTACCCCCATGGGTCACTGTATCGCGGTAGTGGTACAGGAATTACCGTATCCCCGTTCGACAGTATCAAAAGTGTATCAGGAATACGCCATTTCTGGAATAGCATGGCATCATGTACATTGCTGTGGGTGGAGAATGGTGGTTGATGAACGTGGCCATCGACGTCTGTCTCGCATAGTTGCAACCAACTGGAGAGCGACAGTGGTACAAATCACCACCGACTTCAACAAGGGTGATGCCAGAAATGTCTCCACGAAGTCCATCAGTCGATCATTGGCAGCAATATGGATCCGCCAACCCACCACAGTCCCATTGCTGACGCCACATCACCGGACTGTAAGACTCATCTGGGCAAAAGAACACAAGAACTACCCCTTGGATGATTGGAGACAAATCTCCTGGTCCGATGAGTGCCGTTTCCAGTTGCTTCTCGCAGACTGGAGGGTGTGAATCTGGAGGAAACCTCACAAAGCGATGGACCTAAAATGTCAATAAAGAATTGTTCTGGCTGGCGGAGGCTCGGTTATGGTCTAGAGCAGCCTTTTTCAAACTTTTTTTGTCCACGGCTCCTTTGATCTGAACATAAATTTCATCGGCTAAATTACCAAAAAAAAAAATCAACATATTTTTAATGGTTTTTGAATAATTTATATGTACATTTTAGAGACTCGAAGTATGGGGTCAATAAATCTAAGTTTCTGACACAAATTAGTAATATTATGTTTATTTTGTAAAACAAATATGAACATATTTTAATCAACTTAAAATTTTATGAAATATTATTCTTGTAAAATTCAATGTGGAGGATCAGCTTGCTTCATCATCAAGTCTTCAAATCAGGGCATGTTTGGAAACTGCGATTCTCATCGCTTTCTCAATGTTCAATCGCAATCTGTATTTGGTTTTGATTATTGCCATTGCAGAAAACTTTGCTTCACATAAGTAGGATGTCGCAAAAGGTATCAAACCTCGTAGGGTCTTCTTACCTATTTTTGGATTCTTCTGCTTCACCAAGTTCCTAAACTCAGGTAGTAATGAGGAAATGAACTTCGATTTCAATGTGGAGTCTGATGAAATATCAATAAGTTGCTCTTGCTCTCCCGCGGGAAGTGTTTATGAGTGTTCTGTACTGAAGGAAGTTCTGATGCAGTTGTATTGGACAACCTCTTCTGAAAAGTGTTTGTGAAAGTAAACACTGAGCTGTGTTAAGTGGTCCACAAACACAGACATCAGTTTTTCACTCAGCTCCAAGTAATTGTCTTATAAACATGTGTGCAGAGCAGCAGTAATTTATATCTTTTTTTATCATCCAACTTTTCCTTTCATAATAGTAATTTCCTTCTGAAGGCTGAAATTTTGTCTGACAGTTGTAGAATGTGGGTCTCAGTTCCTAGCAGGGACAAATTTAATGAACTGAGTTTTTCAAAGATGTCAGAAAGATATGCCAGCTTCAAAACCGAGTCACCTTCCACGAACTCGGAACTGCAATGGTTTTCTGCAACAAGATAAGAATGAAGTTCACTTTGGAGTTCATACATGCTTTTAAAGACATTTCTGCGTGAAAGCCAGCGAGAGTTACAATAGTAAAGTGTGGAAGTGTATAAAGCCCCCATAACACATTTGTTCAAAACACTTGGACTTCAATGGCCGAGTTTTAATGAAGTTTACCACATCGATCATTAGTTGAAGGACCTCATTAAGGGCAGGGCTAATGTATTTTGATGCAAGTGCTTTCCTGTGAGTGATGCAGTGTGTCCAAAGAGCGCAAGGAGTTTTTTTTTCTTTTTTTGCAGATCAGAGCTTGCAGTCCACCATAACAACCAACCATAGAACGACATCCATATTTAGACATACCCTACGCCTTTCTCCCAGTTAGTAATGTTTTCTTCCATAAAATAATCTTGTTTTTAAAAAAGGTCTGCTGTTTTTGTTTCAGATTTTGTACTTCTGCAGGAAGGAACTTCGTGAAACTTGTTATTGTCATCTATAAAACGCATGTAAGAAATTAGATGCGCACTATTGCGGCTGCCAGTAGCTTCATCCAAATGAATAGCAAAATCATCTTTCAGTTTTTAAATCAACTGGTCGTTAATATCGTCAGCCATATCGAGTATTCGACGTATGATAGTGTTTTCTGACAAAGGCACATTTTGTAGTTGCTTGGCAGCAGACTCGCCTATCATAGTAGACAGCATATCCATATCAGCTGATAAAGTAAAGCCCAGTGGTGTGAGCTTTCTTGCTCTTTGCTACACGTTAAGCGACTTCCGTAAAATGAAAGAAGAGCCTTTTCAGGAATCGTAGTTTATTTAGAACAAGTTAGTAAAATCATGCAATAAATTGATTATGATACGCTTTCCAAAATACTAGAAATCATTACTCAAGTTATTACTCAAGTTATGAGGAAATGGCTGTGGAATAAATCTCACTCCTGTGCCCTGACCTTTGGTATTCAACAGAACTGGTTCAGTATACCTCCGAAATAACATGATAAAGTTTTGTCGCAATCGAAGCAATTTTACGTAAGTTATGATGCATAGCGGCTATGGAATAGCTCCCGCTCCTGTGTCCTAACCTTTGACCCCATATCGCCCATTTTTAATAGGATTCGTCCCCAGGCAGGACCCTACAACATACTAATATTTAATCGAAATCGAACCTTTTTTACGCTACTTATGACTCATAAGAGCAGTGTAATGGATCCCGCTCCTGTGTACTGACTTTTGACCCCATTTCTTTCACTTTCAATAGTGTTCTTTCCCAGGTGTTCCCCTACCACATACTAAAATGTCATGGAAATCGAACGACTTTTACCCGAGTTATCGTGCGGACGAGCATACGCACCCAACGCGTGACGTAATGAGACAGATGGCGTGACCGCGCGCCAACATCTAATGGCACGACGCCATGACACTACACTAAAAATGTGGTAACTTGGGGTGGTAATTTAACCCACTAAACGAATTTTCCTAAGGTCGAGATCAAGCTAAATCGATTTCTAGTACCAGAAAACGGTAGGTTAACGACTTTCATCAAAATCCTTAGAGCCGTTTTCAAAATAAAATTTACATACATACAAGAATTGCTCCTTTAAGGTGAACGTCAAGTAATTTTGCTTCCTGTACTTCGAATGGAAAAATTTCTGTACACATTTTCTTCCCAATCAATGCGGTCTCAAGGATGAAAATTTGAACATCGATTAAAATAGATTCATTTCATAACTTGCAGTACTTAATATTTTCTAAAACATAACCACAATTATGCAATCCAACATTTGTTTGTCTACTGACGTCATGAAAATACAGGTCGCGCCATCTTTTTTCTGGACAATTAATGCGTTCACAAGGATGAAAATTTGAACATCGATTAAAATAACTTCATTTTATAACTTGAAATACCTAATATTTTCTAAAACATAACCATAATTATGCAATCCAACATTTGTTTGTTTACTGACATCATCAAAGTACAGGTCGCGCCGTCCTTTTTCTGGTTTCAATACCACCAAAGGAAAAGTTATTGATTTTTAATATAATTATGGTTATGTTTTAGAAAATATTAAGTATTCCAAGTTATAATATGAGGTTATTTTAATCGATGTTCAAACTTTCGTCTTTGGGAACACAACATTTGTGAAGGAAATGTGTACAAAAGTTTTTCCATTGGAAGTATAGGAAGCAAAATTACTTTACGTCCATCTTAATAATATGGGATAAGGGCTATGGAATGGATCGCAATCCTATGTCCTGACCTTTGACCCCATTTCGTCCATTTTCAATAGGGTTTGTCCCCAGGTGGTCCCTTACCACATACTGAAATTTCATCGAAATCGAACCATTTTTACGCACGTTATGACGCATAAGGGCAATGGAATGCATCCCGCTCTTATGTCCTGACGTTTGACCCCAATTCACCCATTTTGAATAGGGTTCGTCCACATGCGGTCCCGTGCCACAGTAAAATTTCATTGACATCTAACTATATTTACGCAAGTTATGACGCATAAGTGCAATGGAATGGATCCCACTCCTACGGCGTGACCTTTGACCTCATTTGTCCCATTTTCAACAGGGTTCGTCCCCAGGTGGTCCCCTACCACATACTAAAATTTCATCGAAATCGAACCATTTTTACGCCAGTTATCGTGCGGAAGGACGGACGGACAAAGCTGGAGCATATACGCTTTTTCAACCTACGGTAGGAAAGCGTAAAAAGAGTTGCTTTCTCTTCAGTCATCTTTTAACTTGCGAGAAAAATACTCATGTGATTTATTTACCAATGTTAGCATAAACTGACTCCAAATGTCGTTTCATTTTATTGGGAAGCATGCTCTCAGTGGCCAGTATTTAAAAATAAATAGCACACTGTGGACTTTCTTCATTTCCAACAATAGTGCATGTAAACCCGAAATCCAAGTAACTGTGGTCAGACTTCCGGTATTTCGTCTCCTTCCCTCTTTAGAACTGTATGATATGTCTGAAATATCCCTTTTTGTAGTTATATTTAAATATTTATCCGTACTGGCAGAAAAAAACAGAAATATCACAAAACGCAAGAAAAGACTTAAAACAAACTGCATTCGGCAAAACTAACCTCGAAACTAATTTTAAATATGAAGTATGACACATGATACGAAATGACTGCAAATACGACACGTGGTACAATTCCACGCGCAGCTCATCATTGAGAAACAAAGTACTTCTTCCAAACAACCGCGACGCCCCCAGCTTGGACATTTTGGTACCTCAGGTACGTCTAGATGCATCTCTGAACGGTGCACTCTACGTGCTCATTCTTGTTGACGATCTGCATCTGTTCATGGTCATCATACACCTACAGGGCAATGGACTATTTCGACAGGGCAATGGACTATTTCGACAGGGCAATATGTCTCCTCACAGAGCCGTGGTGACTTGAACATGGTTAAAAGAGCCTTCCACAGAAGTTCCTAACCTGGAATGACCTGCCCGTTTACAGGACATGAATTCGGTGGAAAGTCTTTGGAATGTTGTGGAAAGGTCCGTTTGAGCTTTGGATCCTCAGCTGAGGAACATGTACAGCGGTGCAGCAAACATGGGCGGAGATACAAGGAGTGTTCAAATGAAAAGGTACGAAACGACACTGTGGGTATAAATGAAGACTTTATTCAAAGTATACACCATAGGCCGTAGCACAACGATCCCATTGATTAACGAGCCTAAGGATTCCTTGTTCCCAGAATTCCTGTGGCCGTGACGAGACCCAGTCCTGCATAGCGTCCTTGAGTTCGTCGTCCGAGTGGAAGCGCTTGCCTTTCAGATGTTTTTTCAGGGGACCAAACACATGGAAATCGCAGGGCGACATGTCCGGGCTGTAGGGCGGATGGTCAAGCTGCTCCCACTGGAACTTGGCCAGTTCCGCGTGTGTGACCCTGGAGACGTGTGGACGCGCGTTATCATGGAACAGAACCACACCCTCCGTGAGCAGCCCCGGTCTTTTGTTCTTGATGGACCTGCGCACACTGTAAAAAAAATTTCCGTGAATTAACGTAAAATCTTATGGCAGCACAGTTGCCAAAATAATTCCGTTCCGTTAATAAAAATTCTGTTTTTTTACAAAACTTCCGTTTTATAATATTATGTTTTTCCACAAAATATTTCCGTTTTCTGACAGAATTATTACGTTTATTTACAAAAACAGTTTTATAACATTCTGTCTTTTCACAAAGTATTTACGTTTTCTGACAGAATTATTACGTTTTTTTACAAAAACCGTTTTGTGCTATTCAGTATTTTCACAAAATATTTGTGTTTTCTTACAAAATAATTACGTTATTTTACAAAACCTGTTTTATACCATTCCGCATTTTCACAAAATATTTCTGTTTTCGGACAGAATTATTACGTTTTTTCACAAAATTTGTTTTGTAACATTCGGTGTTTTGATAGAATTATTATGTTTATTTACAAAAACTGTTTTATAACGTAATGTTTTTTCACAAAATATTTGTGTTTTCTGACAGTTACTATGTATATTTACAAATATTATGTTTTATATTTTATCCAACTATTTATTCCCTGGGCATAATTCTTTACATAGAAACGTTATGTTTAATAACGTTTTCCCACAAATTATTTCTTTCTGATAGAATTATAAATTTAATTACGAAACTTTTATATTATTTCACTTTTCCGCAAAATAATGATGTTTTCTGACAGATTAGGTCTGGTCTTCAAATTTTTTTAAATATTCTGTTTCCCAATAAAATATGTATTTAGACAATGTTTCTTTTCATAAATTTTAATTTCCAAATATCATTTTTGTGATATTTAGGTTTCCTTTTAATTACATTGTTTTTTACATAATTTCTTTGCACACATTATGGTCGAAACGAGTATCATATAATATTGTATGTAAGAAAACACCCAAAAACATTTCGCATGGAACATGTATTTACACAGAACCAGGCGAAATATAAGGTGTGAAAACTATTTAGTTTATTGAGGTACTTGCCTATTTAGGCAAAGTACCTCAATAATATTTTATTTCTATAAACTGTTAATGTAAGTAGTATTTGTTTTCAGCAGGCAAATTTTGTTTTGTACAATGTTTTGGTTTATACTTACCACACATTTTTTTTATACTCACCACAAAATTTTTCCTTTGTAATTAATATTTTAGTCAGTTCTGTTTATGTAAATAGTATTTACATTTCTGGCAACAAAACGTCCTACAGGAATTCTTATTTAAAAAGAACTGGCAGGTTTTTTCACACAATATTTTTTTTGTTAGATCTGTTTTATAAAACCGTTGTTTACAAATAGTTTTTGCAGGAATATTTCAGATTTTCATTTTTAGAAACCACCTTATACAAACAGTACAAATACCACATGTTAATGGTCAATGTGTTCTGTTTACGAAATGATAATATGATCAATAGCAGATCTGTACTTTTTCTTATTGCCGTCACTCATATGTTTAGTATCTTTTAGCACCAGCTTATGTGTACAAAATTTTTTGTCATTGTTTCAGCAGAATTTTGGAAGAATATTGTAAAATTAAAAAAAACCAAAAAACTGCCTGTTCTTAACACTTCAATGAATGGCATTTGGGTTTTCTTCTGAATCTATGTTCCAAGTTATAAACATGGGTGTTGTATAAATCAACTTGTAATTTTAATGGAATGAAAAGATTTCGTAAGAGTAGAAATCGGTCATGGCAACTATGTAAGCATAAAAAAAAACAAAAAAACTTCAAGTGTTTTGGTAGGAATTTAATGTTCCAGAGTTTTATTTTCCTGCACAGTAAAATGCTAGGACACAACAATAATAAACAAATGAAACATTAATTACAAATTGTAATTACCCACAGCTCGCTGTTTTCAAAGATGTTGTTAGCCAGCTAACATATCTTAGGTATATTTGAATTTCTCCAAAACCACCAGATTATTCAAAGCTAGCTGGTATGATTAACAGCTTGTATCAAGCTGAAAGCTCTGTAAATGCCTACATGTGTTTACACTGAGACTAGAAATTACCATTGCTTATAAACAGGAAAGATAAAGGTAGATACATTTTGTAATTGTGATTTTCAACACTACATCTGTTAATGCTACTGTATCATATAGGAGTGCTACTAGCGTTTTCCTTGCATTACTAGTAGTTAAAAAAAAGATCAAAGCTAATTACTGCAGTTTTCATAGAATATTAATGAGATTTGACCATTAACATAAAGATGGATGATTTTAGAGGAGCATTCGTGCTCTTTTAAAACCTTCAGTATTAACATTCATGGTCGTCATGATATTTGTTCTATAATTATTCTTATACCAAAATGCAAATACGTATGTCAGATTTCAAAGATTCAGCAAACTACATTTAATGATATGTGCCCCACTTTATTTCCGATTATGTACAGAAAAAAAAAGTGCTTCAATTTCATTTCTAAAACTGGACCAAATTTGAAAAATTGTTTCAACAATGTTTATATCTTTTCTTCAACTTGCAACACCCTAGGTGCTATTGCAGGCTGCTGCACCTTCTTTTTGGAACTTTCGCTCCCCTCCGAGGGTTTATGTTTGCAAAGCACCCTGAAAAACAGAAAATGCAAAGAATTAGTATTAAACACATAGCATTAAATATTGTGCAAAGTAGGGTAATTATACGTATAACTGTTGTGTACATTTAGTTAAACATTAAAATCATTAATATTCTTGATGATTATGAAATTGCAATATCATATCTCAAAATATATGTATGCACCAAAGAAAACTTAGTAAGGCTCATGATGATAATGGATAAACAAATTTAAATAAATAAATTACGCTGCCGCAATATCCCCAAAACAAAAATAGACTAGTTTGTTTTAAAAAAAAAATGACCTGCCAGGGGGATTGTATGAGATGTCACTAAACAAAACACAAAAATTGCACATATTATCCTAGAATCACTGAACACAAGAGCAAATGTGACTCAGAAATTGGGTGAGAAAACTGACTTCAGCTGTATTTATTTATTTGCAGCTGAGGCCTCTTGCCTGGCTGAAAAGAACTTTTTTGTTTCACAGAATTTCTTTAACAGACGAATTTGAGCATTAATTTTAACACATCACACCCGAGAAGGCCAAAAGAGGTTTACGCCCAAGTGAACTTTGAAGGGACTCATATTTCACAAGCTACACCATTGATTAGTTCCTTCACTTAATTTACATTCATTTTGGAAATATTTTTCACCGAAATAAATTATCACAAAAGCATGGGATAACTACTCTTTTCACAACTACCAAATTTACACCAATATACCAAAATTATATAGAATTCCCTTGTAATTATTCACTCATATTTATTAACAGGCTTTGAAGACAGTCACATTTCTAACCCCCCACCTCCCCCAGCTTGAATATACCACTCCATCCACATGAATACATCACACATCTTTACACTTTGGCCAATAAGAAAAAATTAACAGATACAGAATTTTTGAAAGACAGTAATGCATTACATTACCTCTTCTTCTAGCTTTGCAAATTTCTAAATTTTCTACCCCAAATCCTCTTAACATAAGTATCTTCTGTAACGTATACTCTATATTCACTTTCCTTTTGATTTTACTATCTCTGGTTATTTTATTTTACTATGTAAATTATCTTCCTACTGAACGAAATATTGTTTCACCCGCTGAATGAGATCTGGCAATGAGTGTAAGTCATGACGTGGTGGTAGCTAGTATATAGGCGCGTTCATCGAGACTTGTGGTGTGTGTTGTTGAGTTGTTGAGGTTGAGTTGTGTTGTGTTGGTTGTAAGAGGAAAGTTATTCATTATTATGTACAAGATATATGAGTGCCTTAGTTGACCAAGAGTCTTGCCAATAAACAAGTTTGTCAGTAAGTTCAGTCTTTCTCAATTCTTAGTTTTGTCAGACCTCTGTCTGGCTGTTAGGTTTATGACTTTGATTACTTAATATAAATAACCAGCGTTGAGACTTTGTTTGAGTTCATAATTAACGAGTAACAACACCCTTTTGGGAATTCATTATTTTGAAGCTTAGAGCATTATTCATTCATAATAATTAGCTTAGCAAAAAGATTATAAAGCTAATTCATTATAATTGGCGCCCGAACTTTTCTCGAACACGAGATCCTGACTATTATCCATGGCTTCCTTCCCTGAGACAACTGCAAATTTCCACCTTCCGGCAAGTCTCGAGGGTAATGGTGTTTGTTTGGACAATTTGTACGAAGCCTGTGGCTCTGACTTGGATATGAATGATCTACACATACCCAAGCATTCTTCACCATCTCGTAATGCACCAGCTTCTTATCACTCTGAGTCGCGGGTCGTACCTGAGGGAGTTCAATCCTCTCAGCGAAGCAGAATGCTTGCCCATTTCGTGCCGCATGCAGGAACAATTCATTTCAATGGTTTGGAGGGGTCTTTAAAGTTCCTAGAAGATCTGGAAGATCATTTTGATCTCTATAATATTCCGGAAGACTGCAAGGTCCAAATTGCCGGAACTTGCTTGAGGGATACCGCCAAGACCTGGTATCGGCAGTGGCGAGGGTCGAACCCGGATTCTCATTATGAGAATTTCCGTGCAGAATTCTTGGAGGTCTTTCCTTTCGGCCTCAGTCGAGCTAGCCTTGCTCAACAGCTGTTTTCGCGTCAACAAGGTCCCAATGATAGCCCTGTTGCATTTGCGTTGGAAACTACACGCCTATATAATCTATGGGATCCACATGCCAGTCGTGTTGACATGTTGGATACCCTCGTACAGCAGCTCGACCCATTCTTACAAGATTTTCTTGAGGTTCGACACCCTACCACTATTCATGAATGCCTTCGCCTCATACGCACGTATGAAGAGCGACATGGCAAAAATGCTTCAACTCACCATGCTCGGGCACCCCGCGAGGCTTATTCCGAAAACCCTCAGCGGCATAATAGACAAAACTTTCAGCGCGAGCATACACAAGTGCCCACCCAAGCTTCATACGTTCCACCACACAGAAGAGTGGCGAACCAACAGCGAGTTTCTGAGCAAGCTTCGGGATATCGTCATAATGCACAGTATGCTCGACCCCGTTTCACTCAGCAGCATTCGGAACGTTCTCATGGCCAGGGCAATAATTTTTCTGCCCGTGCTGAGGGCAGACGTAACGAATATGAAAATGTCAACAGACACGCGGAGTTCCCGACGCAGGGTTCACACAATTTTCCTTATCGTGAAAATTTTTCCGATACCCGGCAGGGTCGAGGTTTCCGACCACATGATAACACCACCAGAATTCCTTTAAAACTTCCACAGGAAGTAGACGAAGGGTCGGTCCTGCTTCCTGATACCAAACATTCTGACCCTAAAACAGTATTAGTGACTGTTCAAACTCCTCAGTTGCCTGATGTATTCTTGACACTTGAAGACGTTATTGTCGAGACTAAGTTCGACACTGGGTCTGAAATATCAGCCCTAAATACAAAGTTTTGCAATGACGTTTTTTCTGCAATACACGTTCAGCCTGCAACGCAGTATTTGCGAGGTGCCAATAATGAAATCTTCAGTATCGCAGGAACTGTCACATTATCTTTAGGGCTGGGAAAAGCTCGTTTTGCACATTCTTTCCTGCTTATAGACGAGCTACCCGTGAAATGTCTCATGGGTATGGACTTTATTAACAAGTTTCAAATAACTTTGAATTTTGTACAACATGTGATTTCCTTTCCGGAACCTGTCGAAATGATTCCGACGGTTCCTGTAGATATTACGAGTTTATTGTTGAGTGACCAATTGAATGAGGGGCAACGAGACCAGCTTTCTCTCCTTTTACAGGAAAGCCCTGGTTTATTTTCGGATCAACCTGGTTTCACACAGGTGGTTTATCATGTTATTGACACTGATGGTTCGAAACCAATTGCGACGAAACCTTACCCTTGTGCTCCACATAAAAAGCAGGAAATGCAACGTCAAATTGCTGACATGATTAAGCAGGGCATAATCAGGGAATCAACAAGCGCCTGGGCGGCCCCTGCCTTCTTGGTTCCAAAGAAACAACCAAATGAATTTCGTTTCGTGACAGATTTTCGCAAACTCAACCAAGTCACAAAAACTATCAATTATCCACTACCTGTCATGTCACATATTCTAAATGACTTGTCGTCAACCAAATGGATGTCAACTTTGGATTTGGCGAGTGGATATTGGCAGGTGGCAGTACATCCGGACTCTGTCGATAAAACAGGCTTTGTGACTCCCTTTGGGGCCTATGAATATTTACGTATGCCTTTTGGTTTAGCTTCTGCACCTGCTACTTTCCAAAAGCTTATGGACACGGTTCTCAGACCTGTCCTGGGTCCCCATGTGCATGTCTATTTGGATGATATTATTATAACATCAGAGACTTTTGACGAGCACCTTTCTCTGCTCAAACAGGTGTTCCAACTTATATACAATGCTGGCTTGACTTTAAAACCTAGTAAATGCCAGAGAGCGCGGGACGAGATTGTATATCTGGGGTTGAAAATTACTCCCCACGGTTTATTCACTGATAATGAAAAAATTAGGCCTATTGTTGACTTTCCTCGGCCTAAAACAGCAAAAGAACTATCCCGCTTTCTGGGAATGACCGGTTGGTATCAGCAGTTCGTCCCCGCTTATGCTACAATATGTGAGCCCTTGTATGCTTTAAAGCGTAAATACAAGAAGTTTATTTGGACACCTGAAGCTAACGCTGCATTCGAAACACTGAAGTCTGCATTGACTCAGCCTCCGGTGTTGGCTTTCCCGGATCATACTAAAGAATTTGATATTTATACTGATGCATCCGGAGTTGGTCTTGGTTGCGTTTTGTCACAAGCTGGGCATCCAATAGCTTTTGCGTCTCGTACTTTAGCCAAAGCTGAACGCAATTATTCAGCTACGGAACGTGAATGTCTTGCTGTTGTGTATGCACTGAATAAATTTCAATGTTATCTTAATGAATTGACAGTTAACATAATTACGGATCATTCTGCCCTTTCAGTATTTAAATTCTGCTAAGCACCTATCTCAAAGACTTATGAAGTGGGCTCTGAAGTTACAAGAGAGCAATATCAAAATTTCGTATCAGCCAGGTCATAAGAATCAATTACCGGACGCATTATCTCGCGTTCCGATTAGTGGGGTCCCCACCGAAACTACTCCTGGATGTCAGCCTTTACTTCTGATAGCTGATATCACATCCAGAGAGCAGATAATGGCAGAATTAATAAATGATCCAGATTTTGGGGATATTTACAATTTTTTGCTTGCGGGTTCGCCCCCACAAAGTGATCCTTCTCTGGCTGGAAGGTCACAACATTTTGAAGAAATAGAGGGTCTTCTTTATTATACAAAATCTCGGACCACTAGGGCAGAGTTTCGCCCATGTATTCCGCGAACCCTTAGAATGGCTCTTTTAAATGAATTTCATGACAAACCTCTTGCAGGCCATTTAGGTATTCGCAAGACCCGTTGTAAATTGCGGGATGTTGCCTATTGGCCTGGCATGTACCAAAGTGTGCTCGCATACGTTCAATCATGTCACTTGTGTCAGATTAATAATTATCGAAATGTAAGACTTACACTCCAAAATTGATAGGTTTTTCGGAAACCAAAAAAAGAAAAAAAAAAAAAAGAAAAATTAAGGGGGAGATGATGTAACGTATACTCTATATTCACTTTCCTTTTGATTTTACTATCTCTGGTTATTTTATTTTACTATGTAAATTATCTTCCTACTGAACGAAATATTGTTTCACCCGCTGAATGAGATCTGGCAATGAGTGTAAGTCATGACGTGGTGGTAGCTAGTATATAGGCGCGTTCATCGAGACTTGTGGTGTGTGTTGTTGAGTTGTTGAGGTTGAGTTGTGTTGTGTTGGTTGTAAGAGGAAAGTTATTCATTATTATGTACAAGATATATGAGTGCCTTAGTTGACCAAGAGTCTTGCCAATAAACAAGTTTGTCAGTAAGTTCAGTCTTTCTCAATTCTTAGTTTTGTCAGACCTCTGTCTGGCTGTTAGGTTTATGACTTTGATTACTTAATATAAATAACCAGCGTTGAGACTTTGTTTGAGTTCATAATTAACGAGTAACAACACCCTTTTGGGAATTCATTATTTTGAAGCTTAGAGCATTATTCATTCATAATAATTAGCTTAGCAAAAAGATTATAAAGCTAATTCATTATACTTCTCTTTCTCTATTTCAACATTTTGATTTAAAACTCCAATTTAAAAATTTAGCATACCCTTTTGGGGCATCTGATGGATCAAACAGAAAAGAACATTCTTAGCAATTCCCCCTTCATTCTTCCTTCACAAAGACATACAAAAAATAGAAAAAAAAATGTATTCAACACTTGCTCAACATCAGAAACTCATTGACTTGAATTTTTTTTTCTTCTATCAGGCAAAATGTATCATGTTTCATATCTGAAACAATCATTTGATGTTTCTGAATATTTCTGTTTCACACGTTATGTTCTGTGAAAGTTCAACTGGCTGATACGTAGCGTCCGACGGTGAAAATTATTTGTGTCAATTGATCATTATAGTTAAAAAATACATATTAATGCTTACCACTTGAGAATTACCCCGCTTTCCTTCATTGTCAGCGAAGGAAAGCGGGGTAGTTCGCAAGTGGTAAGCATTAATACGCTTAATATGTATTTTTTAATTATAATGGTCAATTGACACACAAATAATTTTCACAGTCGGACATTACGTATCCGCCAGTCAAACTTTGATAGGACATAACGCGTGAAACAGAAATATTCAGAAACATCAAATGATTGTTTCAGATACTATATATGTTCCACGTATAATGGCATGATTTGGTTAATACCATAATGTGCAACTAGAAAGTATCATGTTTCATCAGAATTATAAAATAGCAATCAAACACTTTCTATTTGGAATTTCCGCTTCCTGCTCTTTTCTTTTTCTGCATATGGAGATGGGCCTTCAGCATTTGTTTATGAAGAATTTTGATGGCCAAAGGAAAAAAAGGAAATATTTAAGGTTGTACCTTTCTGGTGCACTCAACTCATCGGTGAGGGTGGAGAAGTCATGTTGAAAACCGTCCAAGAAGACGTCAAGGAAAATGGGATGTCATTAGACCTCAGAACAATGATGCACAACCTATGTCTCAGGACGGGTGTCGCGTTGGCCCGCCATCACGACACTACCAAAACTAAAATTTTCGTAATTGTACGCCAAATTATTTTCTTCCATGCTGAACGCTGAAGTTCAAACCTGCACATGTGCGGCGTAATGGTTCGGAGAATGGCCAGTCCAGCGCTGATGCTCCTTTTGTTTACTTTGTTCCCATTGGCTGTTGATCTTCTAGCAGTGCTTGTTTGTTCTCGGTCGACACTAAAGTGGATGGCGTCCAGGTATTGTGACGTAACATCATTCGTTCCGCTGATTCCACATTAACTGGTACTCCTTGTTATGGTGACTTGCACTTTTGAGCGAGGCCTTTCCCACTTTTCCAGTTAGTATGGATAAATGCTGACGGTTTTCTTTACTGGAATACCTTTTCTGATGATTGATTTCTTGCAACAACCACCTTAACCCCCCCCCACGCAGTCTATTTTGAATTTAAACCACTTTTTTAGCTTCTAGCTTCCCACGTCACTCAAACGCATGTGGTTTCTACTTTATTTTGTGCGCCGTTTGGATTTTTTTTTTCTTTAGAGAAAAATGCATGCTTCTCTTATAATCTAATTTTATTTCTATCAGAACCAAATTTTTCTCCTTGTTCTGGATTTTTCCAGAGGGGTGGAGCACACTTCCTCCAGTTCTTGCTGTTTCATGCATTTACAGCTTTTCGCTTACTATCTTTATTTTTAAGGCTATTTTGCTTTGGGTGTTGGAGGTTTTAATTTTTGTAGCCTTTTATATCTGAGAAAAGTCCCTCAATTCACTGTTTAATTTACTTCTGGAGCACATAGATTTTTATTTAGTGCATCTGCATCATTTTGCATAGAAATGCAGAATTTATCGAAAATAATTACTAAAATGAAAATCTTTTTGGTGCTTGTGTATGTTTAAAGACCAGGAATATGCTGTCCAATTTAATGAATTCTAAATAAATTAGTCCGCAATTCCTAACAAAAATAGTTTTTTCAGCACGAGTTTGTGCGAAAAATCCAGATTTTGCTCCGAGTTTTCCTAAGCTTTGAAAAGAGCTAAGAAAAGCACTTTTTATTGGGGAGTTTAAACTCCTCTAAAGGCAGAGAAGCCTACTTATTAAGGCAGCATACCTATTTTATAAATTTATCCTTCCGTAGTGCAATGGAGGAAAGACTTCTTGAGAACCTAGCACTTTTTATAGCAAAGCTTACCCACTGTACTTAGGCAACAGTTGATCTTTTAACTCGTCTCTTCAATTAATATTCAAAGAGAACAATCTTTATTATTCTAAGTGCAATGATAGAAAAGGCAGAGGACACACTTTTTGCCGTAGCAGGATGGGCGACCTTCCTTTTTAATCTAAAAGCCTGCTGAAATATTATAATTACTAAACATCCACGAAGATTCCAAGTTCTGATGTCTCCTGACTTCAAGTGCTTCGCGAGCGGCGAACTGAACGAATAGCAGTTCCGAATGATGTGATGCCATGCTGTCTGGACCGGAGGAAGTCGTACTTGATCGAGCATTAATGTGCGGCGCTGCTGTCGCGCGTGATGTCATAGCAGGGTTCTTAAGATTTCAAACAAAACAGTATTGCTCGTATGTGTGAACCTTGTTTTTGACGAAGTTTACACATTTGTTCGTTTATCATCTAGGATTATTAAAAATCAAGTTCACAAACAGTTTATGTTATCTTTATAGATTATTAATCAAAAGTTCATAAAAGGCCAGTTTTCTTTGTTTCAATTCATAGGCTTCCAACATAATTCATGCATTCGTTTCTTAACAGGTTTATATATCAACTACATTTTAAACTAGGAGTTGTAAATAATGAGTTAGGTTTTTGCATCTAAACATAGTTATTTCATTTTTAATATCCACAGGCCAAGCCACACAAGTCTGGGTGGGCTTTTATTAGAGCACCGAGAGATTTGTTACTCAGTGTTTGTGCAAGTTTGCTTTAAACCTTTTTGTTTCATTTGATACGTATTTAAGGTTAAGCAGCTATAACTTTTGGAAAAGTGTTTGATATTCCACACCTATCCCCAACCGACCGACGAATTCATGCCATTGGGTTATTTGTATTTGGTAGTTTGTTTTTGGGAAGTGTTTCACATGGCTTTACTGTTTTTGTATCAGTTTATATTTCAGTGTTGGAGGTTTTTTTTGTGTCGTCTCCACGGTAAGCAGAGTGATCAGGAACAATGGGAAGCAGGATGATCAGGAACAATGCTCGCTGAAAGGATTATGACTTATGACGGCATTCCCTCTCGGCTTGCTGTATGGGCCGGAATTCAGGGAAACATTTACTATTAGGGAGACAGTACTGAATTCATGGGGGAGAGGGTGGACCTCGAAGCAACTTTTTCTTGTGCTATTTTACTTAATTTCTTTTCCATCAATGCTTAAAAAAAAAAAATTGACCTATGAATTTCCCCTTCCAACACATTTTTATTTGCACACCTGGCAGACAACTGGATTTCTTATTTGCAAGCCCAGACCAATAACTTTGATAACATTTTATCTTGTCAATGACATTTTGCAAGTACTAATAATGATAAAATTAAAATAACATTGAAATTTTATTTTTTAATGGAGTCTGTGGTACTGGAAAAGCTGTAAAAAAATTCAAGTGGGTTTATTTACCTTTATTAATGCAATGTAAAATAAATAACTGTTGTGAAGGGAAGTGGAAATTTTTAACTTTTACTTAATTTGCTTTTTGGTTAGGAATTCTTGCCCTGTGGCTACAAGAATACAAACAGGAGATTTTCCTTACAAGTCTGAGGCACATTTATACCTGAGAACACAAAGTGGAAATATGTTTTGCATGACTAACACTAAAAATTTTCAAAACCAATGTTTCCTCCACAACAATTTTAAAATTTATGTTTTATCAATTATTAGTGGAGGTACCCAGCATTGTCCAGGATAGACAAAGTTTGTTTTTGAGCACTTCAAAATTACTCACCATGCTGAATCACAAAGCAGTACTTTATTTGCACCTGCCGTTCAGACAACACCTTATCACGATTTATAATGGCCGTTCTGAGCTCTAAAAACTCAAAATAGCAAACATGTACAATACACTTCCTGCACATCGCATTCAGCTTTCTAGTGCAGATAAGACACTTTCTAGCAAATCGCTTAGAAAACCATCAAGAATGATGCATAACCATTTGGACTCTTTCCCGTATGCCTGTACCACGGACACTTGCGAGCAGTGAGGCGTCACCTGAAGACTGTTGCTCTGACATGGAGCAATACTTCTGCAGCCGACTTTCACCCAGTCTATAGAGGGCCTCATAAAAACACATTTGACCCCCTTAGGGATGGAATTTCTAAAAATCGTCCCACCTGTTTTTTAATCTGGGTGATGAAGAGTTTGTATGCCAATTTTGGTGTAAATCCATCAAACCGCTTACGAACATATGCGGAACAAACATATTGTTTATCTACATTTTATCGTTAATGTCTTTCGGAAGCAAGTAGCCCAATGCCCCAATGGCGGAGTTAAAACTTTGGAAAAGAAGAACTATTGCATGCATGAACAAACTCACCTTGAATAATGGTTTCATTAGATGAACAAAACTATTATTTAATAAAATAACGTAATAGGAGCACTATACACATAACATATTGAGGGTTCATTTCTTTTTTTTTTTTTTTATTGGAGGTTTAACGACCACCGTGAGCAACTCAAATGGGCTATAAGCAGTCGCCCGTCCCTAATTTAGGGTCACTGGTTCCAGGGAAGGGAGAGAGCCAGTGCCGTAAGACGAACACAACATCCACGCCTGACCGGGATTCGAACCCGGACCCCTTACGGACGAATGATCAGAGGCCAACGCCTTAGACCACTGCGCCACCGGGGCGGCGTTCATTTCTTTTTAAAGCTTGCATTATTGCAGCTGCTGATGAACAACTTACGTTCGGTTGCCACTTAACGTATAGAGTTTGTTTTTTGCTTTTCTGATTTGAGGTTTAACGACCACTGTGAGCAACTCAATGGGCTATAAGCAGTCGCCCGTCCCTAATTTGGGGTCACTGGTTCCAGGGAAGGGAGAGAGCCAGTGCCGTAAGACAAACACAACATCCATGCCTCACCGGGATTCGAACACGGACCCCTTTCAGACGAATGATCAGAGGCCATCGCCTTAGACCACTGCGCCACCGGGGCGGCTGTATAGAGTTCATATGATGAACCACGCACTCGACGCAAAGAGAATTTCAAAACAATTCTTTCTCTTCCTCTCTTGTGTGGACTTTTTTTAACTTTTCGACTACTGTGAAGTGCGCAGTATCTTTCCTTGTGTTTCCAACAAAACATACTTTCACTTTTATATATAGAGAAATAAATAATTTCAGGGAATAACATGTGTTTTTGAATTAGTAGTAGCATCACTTTTGAGCATATTTTTGTGTTGTAAAATTTAGAAAATTATTAAAAGTGTTGTGCAGGGGAAATCATACTTTTAAACATGTCTTTCTTATACTTCATAACTTTTTGCAGCATTTTTTCAACTGAAAAATATATTCAATCTCATACAATAAAAAGTTAAACAAGTAATTTTAAATTTAAATATTAATAAATATTGAACCTTTCACTGTATTACCTGTGCCCAGATCGACTCCATTTTCTAGTTTCTTCAGGTCATTAATAAGGGGATCAAATTAAATGTTTACCAAATTAAACTCTGAACCCCAAGCACTGTACTCCAAAAAATAAAAAAAATAATGAATATCAAAAGTACTTTTGAGATACTAAATGATGATAGATCAAAAAACTAAATTTGAGTCACTAAAATAATAATGGTATCTACTGTTTTAGTAATGCCTGTATTTTAAATACTATTGCTATACCGAATTTAGTAAATGTTTACCAAATGTGTAACACTAAATTTACACCACAATGCTAAAAAAAGAAAGTTTTTGTTGTTGCAATAAACACTTTGTCAAAATAAAAATAAAATAAAAATATTACATGAAATTATTATTTAGCTAGCATACACTGAAGAGCAATTGAATTAGAGATACCTGTCTAGTAACGTGTAGCACCACCTTTCAACCTGATGACGGCGGCGATTCGTCTCGGCATGGACTCGACAAGACACCTGAAGCTTTGGGAAGCCATACGGATCCACGACCCGTGAACAAGCTCCCCCACAGTTCACGAAGATTTCATGAAGGGGGGGGGGGGTCAGAGCCTCAAACATCTCTCTCGATGGCATCCCAGATGTGTTCGATGGGATTTATGTCAGGTGACCTAGCTGGCCAAGGAAGCGAGGTCACGTCGGTGGAGTGTTCATCCAACCATTCGGATACAATTTGGGACCGATAGCATGGTGCATTGTCTTGTTGCAGGATGAGGTCCCCAGTGGGATGTTGAAGACTCACAAATGGGAGCAAATGGTCGTCCAGGATATCCCAGCAACGTTGACCTGTGAGGGACGATGTCGCACGTACCAGGGGTTCCATTTCAGTCCACGTAAACAGTCCCAGACGAGAATGCCACCCCCATAGCTCGAAGAGTACCCTGCTGGCAAGAAGGATCTATCGCTTCATGTGATTTGCGCCGTACTCGTATTCTACCATCCGCATGTACCAACGTGAATCTCGACTCATCAGTCCAGGCAACATTTTCCCACATGTCTAGGGTCCAGTGGCGATGTTCCCGTGCCCACGCTAATGTTTGCACCCTGTGATGTGCAGTCAGCAGCGGTACCCTCGTTGGTCGATGGCTTCTGTACCCCATAGCAAGGAGATGGTTCTGGATGGTGTGGCTGCTTACATGTTTTTGTGCACCAGCGTTAAATTGCCGAGTGATTTCTTGCACTGGGGCCTGTCTATCCGCTGTTACAATGCGAGCTAGCTGACGATGACCCCGCTCATCCACACGCTGTTGTCCACGGCAGTTGGCTCTTGCAGGGATGGTTTTACCGGATTCAACGTACTCACAGTGCACCCGTGACACAGTGGCTGCACGACTTCCGAGATGGAGTGACCCATTCGTCGGGCCCCGACAACTTGCCCATGATCAAATGCGCTTTGATCCTTCGTCTTACCCATACTGCGTCCGATTCTTACTGATTTCCGTCGCATCACTCCTTATATTGTCGGATCATTGTATAAGTCATGTCGTTTCCGTTTATAAGGCCACCCACAGCACCACATTTGCATAACGCCAGCTGTCTCTAATTCAATTGCTCTTCGGTGTAATTATAAGCCCCGCCCCCAAACGAATTTCAGGTGGTGACGCATTGGAATGTGAAACTTCGGGCAATCCCTGGGAAACGTTCAATGAGTACAAGGAACAACATTTTAGCGAGTGGGAAGTAGAATTACCACAGGACAAGACTGATTGGCTGAATGGCACATGCAATAATTGCCCAAAGTATATCAGTGATTACGTTTGTAAACATTTAGTTGGGTTAGCAATTCGCCTGAAATATGTTGAACAACCTGCTGAAACAAAGAATGTACCAATCAGGGAAAAACGTAAAAGAAAACTGACAGTAAAATAAAAAAAAACCTTACTAATTCAATAATTTCTTATTTCACGTTTATTATGTGATTTTATTTTTAATAATTAGTGAGACTAATTTCTATATCATGATTATTATAATAAAACTTTAGCACATTAAAAGTTTAGTTTTCATTGTATTTGCTTAACACCTATAACTACAAGTATTTACAGGTAACTGCAGGCAGGTATATGGGTATTACTACTCAGAGTTAGAATAAGATCTACTGGCCCAGTGGACCACTAGAATTGGCAAACCACTGGTCCACCAAAATGCCTACTGGTCTGTAAAAAAATAATTAAAAAAAATTTAACGACATTTACAATATATGTAGAAAATAATGTATCATTTCAATGGAATTGTATCCAATATTTGTTTTTAAACCTGTCATTAGTTTGCAGCCTAAAAAGAAAACCATACAGCAAGGTAAAAAAAAACAACAGAAATTCATTTTTTAACTTGTGACAAATTTGAAAAAAAAAAAAAACTTCCTGGCTATCTGGGCCAGTAAAATAAATACTTCAATGGAAGTTTTACTGGCCAATGACGACCACTGGGTAATTCGAACGCTGCTACTGTTATTTTTTGGTCAGAAAAAGAACTTTAGATTTAGTCATGAATTATTAATTTTAATTTCAGTTCCAATATCATAAGAACAACATAATTATGATTACATTTTACCCGTTTTAAAAGTATGTAGTCTTACGTTTGGTAAATATTATTTTGCTTACAAATGATAAGAGACTAACAAGTCAATATCAGGTTATTGATCTTAAATTAGATATCATCTAAAATTTGGTGAACATTTAGTATTTTTAGGAGACACAGTTTTTTACTGTCCAATAATTAAGAAAATGATGAGAAGTTAATATCTGGTTATCACTTTATCATTATTACGTGGTCTAAAATTTGGTGAACATTTACTATTTTTGGGAAACAAAAGTTTCTTTAGTGTCGAATAATATACAGTAACAAGTAAATATCTAGTAAACACTTTAAAGATTAAATATGGTCTAAAATTAGATGAACATTTATACTATTTTGGGGAAACGAAAGTATTTTTTTGCTGCATATGTGGCATGAATTTTTTTGCTTCATGCCCATAAAAATCAAAATCCACCTGTCTGCATAACAGAACTAATTGCATTGGTTCCATTTTGATCTGAACCAAGGATACATATATTTCATGTGTAATACACTCCCATAATTTTATGCTTTTTTTTTCCAAACCCAAGGGGGTTTACTGTTTCGAAACTGTTCTGATACAGCAGAATTTTCAAATTTTCTGATTCATGAAAAAACCTAGCACCTTTGAAAATGGTCCCATCTGTGAAGTTTGATAAAACTCCTACAGAACACAGAAGTGGAGATTTGATTTGCTTTTTTACAGAAGCATTTTGTATTAAAACTGCCAGACTTTTTAAGATTGGCACGCAGTAGAAAGTAGATGTTTTATTATCACCATTTCTGCCTAAATTCATGGCAACAGGATGAATATAACTGAAATTTTGCTCAAAATATTTTTTCGTCAAATAGTCACAACAAGCAAACCTCTATTTGAGCATGCTTGATTCAGAAAATCGTGCTTTTGTTCTTTTTGGAGAACTTCAGTAATCTGAAATTCATTAACTTGATTACTTTTTTGCAACAGACTGCTTATGAACTGCATAATATTCTCCTGATTTATTTCATGAATATTCAGCATTTCAGTAATGATCACATCGACAACAAAAGAAGGTAAATAAAATTTGGCCAGTAGCCTTAAACAAAACAAAGCAACTGATGTGTTCATGTCTAAGGCTGAAATTTTACTGTTTGTACTGCTACTCAGTTCATTTACATTCCCCTTATTTAGGTTACTCTCACTGCCAACATCTTCACAAGGTTGTAACGGTTCGTTGTTCTTGAATTTAT
The DNA here is from genome assembly GCA_039090855.1 of Macrothele yani. Taxonomy (NCBI): domain Eukaryota; kingdom Metazoa; phylum Arthropoda; class Arachnida; order Araneae; family Macrothelidae; genus Macrothele; species Macrothele yani. Next base: position 54,247,447 of record CM076992.1, on the reverse strand, counting down.
CGGCTGTCAGAAACCTTGTTGTATGCTTTCGAGACAAGTGCGATCAAAATGTCGACTTGTTACTAAATTTACCAATGTGGTAAATGTGTAATTTAACGTCCTAAATTATTTAGTCGGGAAAAGTTTACTGTGTGGGGAGAGTGCGACAAAAATTTTTAAGCATGCGAAATAATGAGGCAAGCTGCAAAAATACAGTAATTTAAAAGAATGTGAAAGAATTTCACCGAAGTATTTACCTGGAGTACGATGGTGTGTAGCAGTTGGTGAGGGAGGAGGCTTAAGCAATGTTAAAGGCAACAACGTGAAGCTTCCATGTTTTGATAGGGAGCAGAAGTTCGTAGTGAATGCCCAGAAGAATACAATAAAAGTGGAGTGTATTCTTCGGAAGAGTGTGATGCGTGCTGTAATCCGGCGCAAGTGAAAATAGTTCAAAAACTGTTTTTTTTTTATTTTTGAGAAAGAAATGTGCGGAATGTCATTATTAGTTTCACAATGTATCCGAATGGAAACAAATGAAGGAATGCAAATGTTTTCATGTACGACAGAAGTGTTGAGTAAGAACTTTTGGTTCCGGTTGAATTTCAAGTTTTAGTTATGGTTTCAAAGATGTACAGGGGTAGTTGATTTCTTCAAGTACTTCATTTGTAGTTGTGCTCTTATTCCGTATAGTGTAGCTAATATTTTTGCGCCCAGAAACGGATATTTTTGAAAATAAAGGAGTTTCTTCAATTTAGATATCATAGTATAGCAGGGAGGTCAAGAACTTATGTATTGTACCGGATAATGAAATTTTAAGCCCTGACAAAATCTGAAATGAAGTATGGAGACTTTGGAAAGAGCTACTCACACCGTTGAAAAAGCTACCAATACCACAGTTTACAATGCTGTGTAAAGCCGACCTGTTTCCTTCAGCGTATTCCTACAAGATGCTTCTATGACTGCGTACTGTGGAACCACTTTCTTCTGTAATCTTCCGCACATTACTTGCCCTTCTAAACGAAGCTTCCATTCACCAGACTTCACCTTCACCCCATCGTCCTAGGCCTACTGCACGTACTCTTCCAAACCATCGTAGTCCCACGTAAATTTCTTTCCTTTTATCTAATACTATATTTTTGCACCTTTCCCCATTATTTTGCATGCATTAAAAATTGTACAAGGTTGTAACAGTTCGTTGTTCCTGAATTTATTGGCCGTCAGAAAATTTGTTGTATGTTTTTGAGACAAGTGCGATGAAAATGTCGACCTGTTACTAAATTTACCAATGTTTTACTACACTGCTCATAAGGACGTGGAACTTAATCTTGTCTTTTTATGTGTAGTTGAATATGTGAAATTAAGGAAGCTCAGTCTGCATTCTGTTACTGACATGTTTGAATGGGGCAGGCTATTTTTAATAGTCTGAGTAGTACACAATGGTGTAAGTTTCAGATGGTCATGTGAAGTATGTGTCTTCAAAGATGAAAATTTAGCAAATGTTCTAGAGCATGTTATGCAAAAAAAAAGGAAGCTGCACCCTAGTAATGTTTTTGTGTATTTTTATATGAGTTACATAGGACTTAAGTTTCGAAAAAAAGGATTTGCACATTTTACACTGGAAATTTGAAGATCCACTTGAATTCATGGTATGATACTTCCAGTGAAATAATGTCAGTTCTGCCAAAAAAAAAAGTGGGAGTTTTAGCATTTTTTATACATATGTAGAGAAACAAAAAATACAAATTTTAGTTTCATAGTATTCTAGACCGGTCGGTACCTTTAATTCATTTTTTAGCGATTCTTTTTAACTCTGACTGGTCATACTCCGAGTTACGCATCTCTTTGTTTAATGGTTGCAGTGCCATACTCCGAGTTACGTATCTCTTCATTTTATTGACCCGCAGTGCCATCGAATTGGTTTCTGATTTGGAAAGTTCGTGATAGCGATACTTAAGACTTGGCCTTTAAATCAATAGATTAGTTGTTTCACCGTTAAATATCGAACCTAAATTAGATTTTTAATATAGCTGATGCAGAACTTCGAGGAAAATCATTGTTTTGGAAAATATCGCTTATGGTCCGATAAGTAGAATATCGGTAAAAAAAAATTTGTCAGATATTTCACAAATGTGCTGGATTTGTTTCACATTACAAATGCTTTCATGTGAAATGTCCTGAAAACAAATCTTCAAATTCTCAGTCTTCGTCATTCCAAAGTCTCTTCCAATCCTAATAGGAACAGAACGAATTTTGCAGGGATTTAGATTTTCAGTAAAAATTACCCAAGGGGCTCCTACCACTGCATCACCATAACTGCAAATCGATACAAAAAAAAAAAAAAAAAATAGCTAGAACATATAGGCTAAACTTTTTACAAAAAGAAAGTTAAATTGGATGGGGGGCGGGGGGGACAAAAACAGTATGCCTTTGAGCCTTTGGAAACTTGTATCTGCTAGATGGTTAAATTTTCAGGGTTGTGTAACTAAAAAATTTCTGACAATTTGCCGATTCTAATTACTTCTCACCACGTTTCTGTTTGGTAATTCTTTACATTACCAATGCGATAAAAAAAATGCGAAGGATTGCGATATTTCGCTATATGTATCTGTACTACACAAAACCTTAGGACCAGAGGGTTTCTGATTTGAAAATTTGGTATTGGGAGTTGCCTGTTGGCGTTTCAATTAGGCGGATCGGTTTGGTCAGGCAACGTTCCCTATTGAAATTTCGTCTTGTTCATGAAATTTTAAGTTATTTTTCTAATGTAACTTACAATTTGGAAGGTTTACCAAAATACCTTATATATGTGAATTAAAATATCATAACAAAACAGTTTGGTAAACAGCCCCGTACTGTGTAAATGATGGATTTTGAAGATGTTAGTATAACACACACAGTTTCAAATATATTACAGAGCAGCGCACATATCTGAAATCAATTAACTGCAGTTGATTTAAATCATAATGAAACAGAAAAATGTACTTACCAGAAAAGTTTCGTGCTACACATGGGGTTTGCATTCACGTTGATCGTTGTTTTCGTAGGTGGAGTCGAACTGCGCATGTGCGTTACGCTATAAACCATTGCCAGATCTTTCTGACTAAGTTTTTCTGTGAATTTACAAACATTTTAACACAATGTTCGAAAGTTTTACTGAAATTCCAGGAAAAACACAGATCAGCTGAAAAAACAGATTTTTTATGTAAAATCACAGAAAAAAAGTAATGTGAATTTCAGGTTTTTTTTTACAGTGTAGGCTTCGGAGTGTCACACAGTACACATCGGAGTTAATGGTTCGTCTCTGCTGGAGGAATTCAACAAGTAGTCAATTGGACGGCGCTCTATATAAGAGCCTCTGCTCTCTCCTGCGCATGCGGGCGCCCGCGCATGCTGCGATCCACGCCGGCGACTCCAATCGCATCCCTAGATGTGTCGCTACGTTCTCCCATAGCGGCATAGGCAAATATGTTAACGGTTACGTTCTTATGACGTTTCGTACCTTTTCATTTGAACATCCGTAGTACCTATGGGGCACTTTTGTGACGGAGTAGGCTCAGTGCTTTGCCATGTGACTGCTCTTATTCAGCCGAAAGATATGTATCCCATGATTTCTCTCCACTTCACGAGATGAATGATGTTCTTCATCTTCTGGCACAGACATAACTGGTATCAAATTTTTATTCTTTCTGGAAAGTACGGAACATACTTTTTTTGTTAAAACTATTGTTGAGTTATTTTCTTCGGTTTGGCTAAATAATGATACATTCGCCATTTTTGGTCCTAATGAAATGTCTTCATACTAGTATTTCTACTTTTTCTCTTTATTTTTATAGCTGACTTAAATTTTATGACAATGGCATTCCATTTATGTAGGTTGTAATCCATTTAAATAACATACGTGTCTTTGAAAAACAGTTTTCACATAATATGAAGAGGGTATGCAGGCAAGGAGTCCATAAAGCCGGTTACAATCAGTCCTGAAGGATTGTTCGTGTGATTTTTCCTGTCTTTGAAGAGTGAAGATACAGGTTCTGAATAGATCGTTCTATACCTACGTTCGTAATATGTGAATGTGAGTGAAGTTTTGTCGAGAGAGAGATTGCCTCTCTAGGGCTTTGCAGTCATCGTAACGTTTTGAAAAGTTACATGACAACTGAATGACAGCTCCCTAGTAGACGAGTACTGTAGTATGTGCACCTACAGGATTCTGAGTATACGTAATGGATTCACCACTTCCTAGTTTGATCCACTGGTCTAGCAGTCGAATGACATTACAGAGTAATGTCGTTCAACGGCTGGATAAAACAAAGAAGCGGGCAGCGTAGCATCTACTGAATTCAATGACAGCAAACATCCACGTTCCGGAAGAGTGATTTCTGTTGCAGAAATGCAACAATACCAAATGAAGCATTTACATCACATGTATCAAATGAAGAACTGCACGGAGTTTAGGAGTAAAACACCCTGCAAATTATATTATACGACGAAGGCCTCTTATACACGTCATTGCACAAGAATTTAATGTTGAACATGCCTGCCTTTGTGTCACCAAAAGGATCTTGTTTCTCAGGTGTACTCTGAAGCGACTAGAATTTGTTAGCTGTAGAAATTGTTTACCTGTACGACTAGAAATCTGTTTACATGTAAAATAAGCCATATACGTTCATCCGTTTGGTGGAACGTTAACGCATAGGATGGGGTGACTGGTATAATCTATGTCGACTCCCGTTTTTTTGCCAAATCGTCTAGTCCCATCATCTGTTGTAATTTTGGCCACTTTACCAGAATTCTTGGAGAATGTTCGGCTAAGTGTTTGTCAAGCATAAGGGCTCACGTTCATTTTTCGAAACGATACGAATACTGTGCTTGTGTTGTGTATTCCCTAAGAGATAGGTTTATGGACGTGGTGGCAATGGGATTATATTCTGGTGAACTAAGACGTATTTTATTCAAGCGGTCCATAATTTTAAGTCTGTTTACAAGGGAAGAATTTTACTTAAAATAACTCATATGTCGGGTGTCACAAAACAGACTGGAAAATTTGGATGCATGTATGCATGTTGCGGTTGTCGCTATCAGCGTAGATTTGGTAGAATATGTACAGAAGAACATATCTCGGCGTGTGACTGTTGTAAAATAAGTTTCTCATACTAACGTCCTATCTGTAACTGCCTCTTCATCAGATCATACGTTCTCTTGAACTGGCTCCCCGTGTTTCTCTGTAAATGTGAAAAATCTCAGAGTGGAAAACTTGTAACAAAGATCTGAGGCGTAGCACATAAATACCATATCTGATTTATATCTAGATATGTAATCTGAGTTGCATCTAAAAAAACTACGAAAATGTGAAACGGATATTAAGAAAGTCGCCGTTGCACGAAATTCTCATACGTCGTTGGATTTGAACAGGCCAACGCCACACAAAATGAAATATTTTTTGTGGTTTTAATGCAATGTCTCTTGTGTTCTACATAGTTGGATAACAAAGTAAGATAAAAAATCACTGCTATTCGCTGTAACATGTCGCGATAAAACGCGTCATTTTACATAAATGATTTTTTGCACTGTTCGTGAGTAAAACGTCACCACATCTGGTAAACCTTTCCGCAGCAGTTCCAGAAGTAACAGTAGAGGGAAATGACCGATCCGAGCTTAAACCCCAGCCCATAGACTTAACATTAGGTGTCGGCCGGAGCAGCCGGAGCCAGCCGGAGCCGGGCGAACGGAGGGGGCGTGGTCAGTAGCACCCAGCTGCAATTTTCTCCCCGACCGAAGTGTGTGCTTATCTCCGAAGATAGTAGTATTTATTGGACTTTGTCGAATTTTGGGCGAAATCAATGAAGGTTTATTCCTTATTTTTTAAAATTTAATGAAGGTTTATTCATTATTTATTTTCCCCTCTCTCGACCCACCTCCTTAGGTTATTGTTATGTAAAACGTTTTTTCCCTCGTAATTTGTCGATGTATTTTTTTTTCAATTAATTTTCATGAATTCTTCATGCGTCTTCCCTAATGAAAATTATGTAGGGCAAGTATTAATTATTCATTTCTCTTTTTTTTTCTCGAATAATACGTTCATGTCCTCATCTCAAGAAATGTTATTATGATATCTTATTTTTGTTCATAAATGTTTGATTTTGAGGGATGGCAACTTCCGAGGGGGAAAAAGGTTGGATATGGGGGGATGTCAACTCGATGTGTTGCCCCCTAGCGGTGCTTCTAGGAACTTTCGATTGATCTTTGATTTTGAGGGATGGCAACGCCCGACTGGGAAAGGGGTTGGATTAGGGGGATGTCAACTCGATGTGCTGCCCCCTAGCGGTGCTTCTTGGAACTTTCGATTGATCTTTGATTTTGAGGGATGGCAACGGATGAGTGGGAAAGGTGTTGGATATAGGGGGATGTCAACTCGATGTACTACCCCGTAGCGGTGCTTCTTGGAACTTTCGATGGATCTTTGATTTTGGGGGATGGCAACGACCGAGTGGGGAAAGGGCACTGCGTAGGTGTTAGATATGATGGTGCTTCTTGGAACTTTATTATTTCGATGGATCTTTGATTTTGAGGGATGGCAACGACTGAGTGGGGTCCGTTGGGAGTTTTTGCATTTATTCCTGTGGTTTGCAAGCAGGATTTTTCCCCCTCTTCAATACTATTTTTCCCCCGGAGGAAGATTTTACGTAACGACGCTGAGGAATTTTCTTTCCAAGGGAATAAAAATGCTCTGATGATCTTAGCGAGGTTCTAACTCAGGATGATTTGGTTTCCAAAAATAGTCAGGGGGTCAAATTGTTTTCGTGTATTACGTATTCACTATATATATATTTTTAATTACTTTTACGTTATTTCTTCATGTGTTTTTATATATTTTTTGTATGTTTTGAGGGAGTTTTTTCGTGTAGATGTAATGAATTTTCTGAGGAACTTTTCTTTTTCCTCCATTCAATTTTATTTCAGACCATGAGACGAGGAAATGCTTCCTTTAGAAATGATTTCGTTCTTGTTCGCAGTAATTAGTGGACATAGACTTCATGTTAATTCTGAGTCTTTCACCAATGCAATAATATTTTCTCGTAATTTTTTCGTATGTTCAAGAACTCTACAGATCTTTCCCAGTTAAAATTCTGGTGAAACAATATTTTCGGTCTTTATTTCATTATAGCTTCCCAATTTTCGATATTTTTCTTCTTCTATCTTTGAAATTTCATTAAACATCTCAATAGGTCAGGATTCTTTTTTTTACTTGGGCAAACTTATGAGTCCTTTTATTCAGACTATCTTTTTTTCCATTTCATTTCAGCAAACGATTATTTTAGATGCAACAAATCAGCAGATTTTGGTTTCCTTATATAGCATATTTTACAACTTGCTTAAAAATATTCCTCAAAGCTTGCATCTATGTCAAATATGCATTTTTTATTCTTTCGTAGTTAGCTATACTTTTCGTGGACTGCCCCGACAGGAAAGCATTCAATGTCAAAACATACAATCTAAAACCTTTTTCTTTCGATACAATTTGTATTCTTTGGGTTGTATATTTTTCTGCCTCGTCCAAAAAAAAAACATTCATTCTAGAGGCAAAGCGACTAATTCCGTTCTTCCCATAAACATTATTTTTTTATTTATTTGATATTCAGAGTTGTATACATTTACTATCCAAAAAAGAGATATATTTAATGTAAAGGTATATTCTTCCAAGCTGGGGAAATATATGTATATATTAGTTCATTTCCAGTTAAAGGAAATGCATCTTTATATTTCAATATGAAAAAAGAAGCCCTATAAGTGAAAGCTCAACCTAAAGACGGATAGATTGTTCACGCTCTCTCTACTCTATGACATTTCTTTACTGAATGAACCATGGCCTTTTTTTTTCATGAACTGCTTTAAAATCTTCGTTCTCACTTTACTATTGTCAGATTCCATGTCCCTCCAGTTCTTTACTGAGAAACAGAAGCATTTATTCAATTTTAATTTATTAAGAGAGTAGAACTCTTTTAGGCTTTCGAAGTACTTTCAAGTCTTTCATTACGAAAATTTTCATTGTCATGAAAGAAGCCATAATCGAGATGATTTACTATCGTTTCAATGAAAGTGTTTACGCATTCATTGCTATGATGTCAGATTTCATTTTCTTATACTTCGAACAGAAATGAGTTTGAATCATTCGTCGAGAAAACATTTCTTTCATATATATATATATTTTTTTTTTTTTTTTGCCTCCGAATCAAACGAACTCAAAAAATAAGAGACGCACTTTAATATTTTTTTCCTCTTATGAGAGGAATACAGGAATATGATACCAAAATTAAAGAATAAAGAATATTGACTTTCCTCTCAACACCTTACATCTACGTTTTTTTTTTCAATAAGCTGTTTCTATATTTTTACAACTGAATAGAATTATTTATTGAGAAATTCTAAGTAAGACGAAAAATGGTTTTGTTGATTTCCTAAGAGGATGATTTTGGAAATTTTCGTTTTCTGGTAATTGTAAAAATCTCATAGAATAACATGGGAAAACTAGCATGCATAAAAGACTGTTTTGGATCGAGTAAATTGAAAGAATTTTACAAAGTTCATTTCAGAAAAGTACATTCCTTCGTAGTGCCAAAACGAATCACTTCGTTTTTTCTAAGATACACTTTGGAATCTTATAAAAGTGCATAGGGTCAAAAACGATTTTGATGATTTTACTAAGATGACAGATTTCGGATTTCTTATGATAGAAAATACAGTGAATTTCCCATTGAATAACATGGGAAACTGCGAAATTTAAGAAGCACGTTTTCGTTCAAGTAAAATATTTTAAAAGGTCTTTTTTCGAATCAGTTGAAAACAGACAGGGTGTGTTTCTGAACAGCTCATTATTTCCCCAGATCAAAACGAATCACTTCGTTTTTTTCCTAACGTGCGTTTCTGAAAGAAGTAAAAATAGTTTAAGTAGAAAATTGGAAAGATATTTTTATGAATCCTAGACTGTTTATTTTCGTATAGCTAGAGGGGTCTTCAGTGAGAGCACTTATTCTCTTTTCAAACTAAGAGAATGAAGTGTAGTCAGTTTGAAAAAAAAAATTCAAACTCCCCTAAATTTAGCCTTTTGTCCTGGTTTCGACTCAATACTGTAAAGCATTGCTCTCAGACCAGTTGAATTCCTGGCCCTTAATGAAATACATTAAGCCTTTCCCTTAAAAATAAGCAATCTCTTCTTCAATACCAGATCCCCAATAAATTTCTTTAAGAGTTATTCATTCGCACTTTTACTTTTAAAAACTGGAAATTCATTATTATTTAACTCCTTACAAAAAATGAAACTCATTCATGCAGAAAAAATATAAATGAATAAAAATAAATGAAGTAGTCCTAAAAAGGACTGTTTTTCTGGGTCTCCTTCATACAGCTGCTCCATGGTCGGTATAAGGAATTTTTTTATCTGCTAATATCTCAGCACATTGACTTCACAGTCTCTAGCAAGTTCTTTACAATTATGCTTTCCAAGAACGCTTTGAACGGGACATGTTCTCCAGTGACTGCAACAAAAGATTCTGCTAGAATCTTGATGTTAAGCAATGCAACGGCATCATCGAAATACTTTTGCCACTTGCATTCGGGGGTAGCATATTCACAGCTGTGGGCCGTGATGTTTGCGAATATGCGATTTGGGGGTTGGTGGCACTCCATACAATAATATAAGTTATTGACATGTTTCTGAAGGCGATCTCTAACCATGTCAGCAAGCATGATGAAAAACTCTTCATCTGAGATGGAAGCAACAGGGGAAGAAGTCCTTGGATGGAGCAAAACAGCCTTTCTAAAGACAGGTCCAAATAGTAGTTGAGTAATGCTGTCCCATATTTTTCCGCATTGATCAATAAGAGTTCCAAATTGTTGACAAGTCAGCTTTATCGAAACAGGATTCAATCGACGAAAACCATGAATTCTGGGGAAAGCACTTCTAACGTGTAACTGCCAGAAGCATCAAAGAGGGAAGGACAGCAGGAAACGATAATTTCACGATTAATCAAGATGTCACAATTCATGCCTTGAATCCAGTGTGATTTTCCCATGAATTTTCGGAACGTTGAAGCTGACATTGTTATTCCATTCTTAGAAGGGTAGAAAGATTCCCCGTCTTTCCTATAACTTCGAATATGAACTCGGACCGTGTTGTTAAAATCGCATACTTTTGCGCACATGTTTTCACCTAAATGAAAATGATGAGGTGCAAGATTTTTCAAAGAAATTCTTGGGAGGATAACTTCTCCACACGATTTGGGCTTTAAAGGAACGGACTCACATACCTTCTTAGCGGGAGTAGCAGAAATTTCAGCACTTCGCTTCATCGTGGAAATGGAATCGGTAGAACTCAAAGCAACAGACAAAAATGAAGTGACTCGTTTGAAGACTAGAGACAAACTGAAGGAACAGCTCTTATTCTAAGTCAAAACTGAGAAGAGGTTGGAGTTCGTCACTTGTTTACTGCTTGAGAGTGAAAGAGCAGAGTAATGGGGCAAAGAACACTCGGTTATCTTCTTTCTAAAGGTCAAATTCAATCTAATGTTTGGAGCATTCTTTTGTCGAGGCAGACCATGACTCCAATACGAATTAGTTGGTGGCAGGATCTGTAGTAAAGTTCCAGATCTCAAAGATAAGGAAACTGGTTTAAACCCGTTTCGCTTGAAAACAAAAGTCTCTTTCCTGTCCGAGAGATACTGATGTAATACAAGACAAAGGATCTAATTCAGCTTCGTCATCACGGGGATCACCGATTCGGTTATTCCCATTTCTTATAAAAGTGCATGGGGATCAAAAAACGATTTTGATGATTTTACTAAGATGACAGATTTCGGATTTCTTATGATAGAAAATACAGTGAATTTCCCATTGAATAACATGGGAAACTGCGAAATTTAAGAAGCACGCTTTCGTTCAAGTAAAATATTTTAAAAGGTAATCAGTTGAAAACAGACAGGGTGTGTTTCTGAACAGATCATTATTTCCTAAAATCAAAACGAGTCACTTCGTTTTTTCCTAACGTACGTTTCTGAAAGAAGTAAAAATAGTTTAGCTAGAAAATTGGAAAGAATTTTTTATGAATCCTAGACTGTTTATTTTTTATAACTAGAGGGGTCGTCAGTGAGAGCACTTATTCTCTTTACAAACTAAGAGAATGAAGTGTAGTCAGTTTGAAAAAAAATTTCAAACTCCCCTAAATTTAGCCTTTTGTCCTGGTTTCGACTCAATACTGTAAAGCATTGCTCTCAGACCAGTTGAATTCCTGGCCCTTAATGAAATACATTAAGCCTTTCCCTTAAAAATAAGCAATCTCTTCTTCAATACCAGATCCCCAATAAATTTCTTTAAGAGTTATTCATTCACACTTTTCCTTTTAAAACTTGAAATTCATTATTATTTAACTCCTTATAAAAATGAAACACATTCACCCTTTTACTTTAAAAAACTTGAAATAACTTCATACAAAAATGAAACCCATTCACTTTTTTACTTTTAAAATTATAGAAAAATAGATGATACGGAACATAGGTTCACTTTCTCATTCACACTCATGCATACAGAAAACAAAATTAAATAGTGCTGTTTGAGCTGCATGGAGGTGTCAAGATGGGTGGGAAAAACCTCCATCTATCATTCAATTGGACTAAAACTGTTGAAGGATGTGAGCTATTCTCACTAGCTCCTCCATGCAAGCTGTCTGACTCGAGGTTGACCACCACAGGCTGTGAAAATAAATCAATCATTTCAACTTCGGAATCTGAATCCCAAGTAAGATCAATAATTTCCGGATCTTCAGAAGTTAAGTCAATAACCTCCGGTTCTTGGGTAGAGTCTTCCACAACCTAGAAGTTTTCCCACTGTGAGGGGGGAGGACGAGACCTAATCCACTGATTAACGTAGAAATCGTCTCTAGATTCCTGGAGGAGAGAAAAAAATTATAAAAAATATATATATATATATATATAATAATAAAAAATAAAAATAAAACCATACATCCTAGATAAAGTAAAAAGAAAAATTAAAAATATTCTTACCGAGTCGAAGTCCAGGGGAGATTTAGGGGAATTATTTCTCGTCGACATCTTTGATTCTAATAGTATGCGTAAGTTCAAAGAAAAGAAGAAAACTTCGAGAAGCTGTGGGATTCTGAGATCTCTCATGCTGCTATTATACTCGCAGAAGGATTGATAAGGAGGGATCATGTGATAACATACACGGAATAGATTGGTCTTTGGGGTCAACTTAAATCGACAGATCGCTCTATTTTATAAACTTTCCACATTGTACAGGAAATAACATCTTTCTCAAACACCATAGTTCATGGGACCTTCTAAGGAGGTAAAAATATTCTAACGCGTATCTAATCAATGTTCTGTATCATTAAACATGGAACGTAGGTGGTTGTTTACTTAAGACCAAGTGTAAATGGAATCGATAGCACTCTTCCTCCCTGAAGGAAATGACGTCTGCATACATCTCAAAATCCTTTGTTCCCTAAGTCAAACGCATGGAGGGAAAATCAAGTAATCTTATCTGTATTCCTTCGTTGAAAGTGTATGTTTGTTTAGAAAAGATACAAAACATTTCCTTTCTCAAGTTAAATTCGAATCAGCATTACATTGGATTGAGGGTTCACGTGTTAAAAGCAACACAATCGCAGTTGTTTACCAAAAGTTAGATTACAAATTTCCTGTGAAAGAGGAAACTATGATATTGAATGCTGGAAATCAGATTCCTTTCTGAAGCAAATCAAAACTGATTGAAAAGAGTCTGTACAATAGACAAAAAGGAAATACAAAAAAAAAATCCCCTGAGAAGTACTTCAGAAATGAATCTCAAAGCAGAGAAAAATAAAAATATGCTGGATTAAAGAGTAACGTAGGTCAGTGAAAGAAATGTCAGAAAAAAGAAATATGTTAGGAAAAAAAAAACTCCCCATTAAATGTACTTCGAATCAGCATTACATTGGAGTGAGGGTGCTAAATGTCAGGTTTCGAGTGGAAACTCACATCCTTTTCTTTGAAATTCAAAGTATCGTGTCTAAAAGATAAGAAAGTAATGCAAAAATGTTAATACCCCAAAAGCAACATGACTAAATGAGACATGGTGAAGTACAAGCCAAAGTTTCCTGATTTATTCATTATAACTTTTTTCCGACTCCCCAACTTAGAATATATATATTTTTTCCCTTATGAAATACGGATTTTTTACTCATAATTTGTTCGTGTATTATTTCATCTCTATTTTTACTAAATAACATGAAGAATTAGTGTAAATGATGTAGAAAACAAATTATAGGTAAAAAATCCGTATTTCATAAGGGAAAAAAAATATATATTCTAAGTTGGGGAGTCGGAAAAAAGTTATAATGAATAAATCAGGAAACTTCGGCTTGTACTTCAGCCATGTCTCATTTAGTCATGTTGCTTTTGGGGTATTAACATTTTTGTAATAAACAGTCTAGGATTCATAAAAATATCTTTCCAATTTTCTACTTAAACTATTTTTACTTCTTTCAGAAACGCACGTTAGGAAAAAAACGAAGTGATTCATTTTGATCTTGGGAAATAATGAGCTGTTCAGAAACACACCCTGTCTGTTTTCAACTGATTCGAAAAAAGACCTTTTAAAATATATATACGAAAACGTGCTTCTTAAATTTCGCAGTTTCCCATGTTATTCAATGGGAAATTCACTGTATTTTCTATCATAAGAAATCCGAAATCTGTCATCTTAGTAAAATCATCAAAATCGTTTTTGACCCTATGCACTTTTATACGATTCCAAAGTGTATCCTAGAAAAAACGAAGTGATTCGTTTTGGCACTACGAAGGAATGTACTTTTCTGAAATGAACTTTGTAAAATTCTTTCAATTTACTCGATCCAAAACAGTCTTTTATGCATGCTAGTTTTCCCATGTTATTCTATGAGATTTTTACAATTACCAGAAAACGAAAATTTCCAAAATCATCCTCTTAAGAAATCAACAAAACCATTTTTCGTCTTACTTAGAATTTCTCAATAAATAATTCTATTCAGTTGTAAAAATATAGAAACAGCTTATTGAAAATAAAAAAAAAAACAAAAAAAAACGTAGATGTAAGGTGTTGAGAGGAAAGTCGATATTCTTTATTCTTTAATTTTGGTATCATATTCCTGTATTCCTCTCATAAGAGGAAAAAAAAATATTAAAGTGCGTCTCTTATTTTTTGAGTTCGTTCGATTCGGAGGCAAAAAAATACATATATATATATGAAAGAAATGTTTTCTCGACGAATGATTCAAACTCATTTCTGTTCGAAGTATAAGAAAATGAAATCTGACATCATAGCAATGAATGCGTAAATACTTTCATTGAAACGATAGTAAATCATCTCGATTATGGCTTCTTTCATGACAATGAAAATTTTCGTAATGAAAGACTTAAAAGTACTTCGAAAGCCTAGAAGAGTTCTACTCTCTTAATAAATTAAAATTGAATAAATGCTTCTGTTTCTCAGTAAAGAACTGGAGGGACATGGAATCTGACAATAGTAAAGTGAGAACGAAGATTTTAAAGCAGTTCATGAAAAAAAAAGGCCATGGTTCATTCAGTAAAGAAATGTCATAGAGTAGAGAGAGCTTGAACAATCTATCCGTCTTTAGGTTGAGCTTTCACTTATAGGGCTTCTTTTTTCATATTGAAATATAAAGGTGCATTTCCTTTAACTGGATATGAACTAATATATACATATATTTCCCCAGCTTGGAAGAATATACCTTTACATTAAATATATCTCTTTTTTGGATAGTAAATGTATACAACTCTGAATATCAAATAAATAAAAAAATAATGTTTATGGGAAGAACGGAATTAGTCGCTTTGCCTCTAGAATGAATGTTTTTTTTTTTTTGGACGAGACAGAAAAATATACAACCCAAAGAATACAAATTGTATCGAAAGAAAAAGGTTTTAGATTGTATGTCTTGACATTGAATGCTTTCCTGTCGGGGCAGTCCACGAAAAGTATAGCTAACTACGAAAGAATAAAAAATGCATATTTGACATAGATGCAAGCTTTGAGGAATATTTTTAAGCAAGTTGTAAAATATGCTATATAAGGAAACCAAAATCTGCCGATTTGTTGCATCTAAAATAATCGTTTGCTGAAATGAAATGGAAAAAAAGATAGTCTGAATAAAAGGACTCATAAGTTTGTCCAAGTAAAAAAAAAGAATCCTGACCTATTGAGATGTTTAATGAAATTTCAAAGATAGAAGAAGAAAAATATCGAAAACTGGGAAGCTATAATGAAATAAAGACCGAAAATATTGTTTCAGCAGAATTTTAACTGGGAAAGATCTGTAGAGTTCTTGAACATACGAAAAAATTACGAGAAAATATTATTGCAGGGGTGAAAGACTCAGAATTAACATGAAGTCTATGTCCAGTAATTACTGCGAACAAGAACGAAATCATTTCTAAAGAAGCATTTCCTCGTCTCATGGTCTGAAATAAAATTGAATGGAGGAAAAAGAAAAGTTCTGTGAAAATTCATTACATCTACACGAAAAAACTCCCTCAAAACATACAAAAAATATATAAAAACACATGAAGAAATAACGTAAAAGTAATTAAAAATATATATATAGTGAATACGTAATACACGAAAACCATTTGACCCCCTGACTATTTTTGGAAACCAAATCATCCTGAGTTAGAACCTCGCTAAGATCATCAGAGCATTTTTATTCCCTTGGAAAGAAAATTCCTCAGCATCGTTACGTAAAATCTTCCTCCGGGGGAAAAATAGTATTGAAGAGGGGGAAAAATCCTGCTTGCAAACCACAGGAATAAATGCAAAAACTCCCAACGGACCCCACTCAGTCGTTGCCATCCCTCAAAATCAAAGATCCATCGAAATTATAAAGTTCCAAGAAGCACCATCATATCTAACACCTACGCAGTGCCCTTTCCCCACTCGGTCGTTGCCATCCCCCAAAATCAAAGATCCATCGAAAGTTCCAAGAAGCACCGCTACGGGGTAGTACATCGAGTTGACATCCCGCTATATCCAACACCTTTCCCACTGGGCCGTTGCCATCCTTCAAAATCAAAGATCAATCGAAAGTTCCAAGAAGCACCGCTAGGGGGCAGCACATCGAGTTGACATCCCCCTATATCCAACCCCTTTCCCACTCGGGCGTTGCCATCCCTCAAAATCAAAGATCAATCGAAAGTTCCAAGAAGCACCGCTAGGGGGCAACACATCGAGTTGACATCCCCCTATATCCAACCCCTTTCGCACTCGGACGTTGCCATCCCTCAAAATCAAACATTTATGAACAAAAATAAGATATCATAATAACATTTCTTGAGTGAGGACATGAACGTATTATTCGAGAAAAAGAAAAAGAGAAATGAATAATTAATACTTGCCCTACATAATTTTCATTAGGGAAGACACATGAGGAATTCATGAAAATTAATTGAAAAAAAATACATCAGCAAATTACGAGGGAAAAAACGTTTTACATAACAATAACCTAAGGAGGTGGGTCGAGAGAGGGGAAAATAAATAATGAATAAACCTTCATTAAATTTTAAAAAATAAGGAATAAACCTTCATTGATTTCGCCCAAAATTCGACAAAGTCCAATAAATACTACTATCTTCGGAGGTAAGCACGCACTTCGGTCGGGGGGGGGGGAAATTGCAGCGGGGAATTGGAGGCTGCTACTGACTACGCCCTTCTCCGTTCGCCCGGCTGCGGCTGGCTCCGGCTGGCTCCGGCTGCTCCGGCCGACACCTAATGTTAAGTCTATGGGCTGCGGTTTAAGCTCGGATCGGTCATTTCCCTCTACTAGTAACAGCGTAGGATAGTGCTGTGACATGTACGTGATTTTGGGTTAGTCGAAGGTTAATGCTCCTGAAAAAGCCGCCTAGAATTACGTTTAATGTTTCTTTGTATGATCATCCTGTTTAATTGAATGACAAAACAAAAAAAAAATATCCTCCAGTGATTGAAATAATATGAAAACGTCTTAGGCCGGTATTCATCGAAGAAGGAGTCCTAAGTAAACAAATATCAGAGAACAGAACATTTTTATTCGGATTTAAGAGGGGGATCACTCAGTGGCGTTTAATGAGAACCGTTTTGTTTTTTTCTCTCCTCCGAAAATTCTCACCATCTGAAAGCCACCAATGTGCCCCACTCCCCCTCTTGGAATAGCTGATGGAAACAGGTCTGAAATTATATTGCAGAAGTAGTATTATTTCCTATGATGTAGAAAATATTCCCAATTATTATTATCATTGGTTGTCACGGTTCCAAAATTCTGTTCGTTGTAGAATCAGACTTCAACCCTTCCTAGAAACCGGCACTTTTGTTATTGTCAAAAGAGCCGGAGAATCTGACATTACTGCCAAAGAATGTGTTGTCACGAGCAAAAATCCAAGGAACATACCTGTAAAAGGCATGTTCCTTGGATTTTTACTGAAACGATAGTAAATATCGTTCAGCAGGATTTTTAATTTATCACGCTGCGTGTGACACCCCGCAGTTCCCGAAGTTATCCGGTAATCTTCTGGTCGTAGAAAACGGTATAAAATCCCTTTAGAATGTGTTTCTTTTAGAAAAAAGCTGAAATCGAAATAATATTCTTTTCACTATCGATAAATTTTTAGCTGCTACAAGAAAATGTCACTTTTCAGGTTCCAGTATCTAGAAAGCTACCTTTTGCTTTAGTGAGGAATACAAAAAGTAAAAAAAAAAGTTCTTTCTGAAACTTTTGTATGACAAGTGCTTCGAGTTTTCTTACACAACGTAAATATTTTCTGTTGTGTGAGAAATTCAGTGAATATTTTCTGTAAATTACCTTAATATCGTTACCTGCATTTCATCGATATTGGAAGATCGACACATTGTTTTCACTTATATTAATATCAGTTATTTCATTTTTGTGTTTTTAGCACTCTTTTTCCGAAACATGCTACAAATAACAACAATATAAAACGATTTATTGTACAACTCATCGGAGAGAAACTGATATTTTCTCTTCATGACGAAGTTCTACAACTTTTTGAGGCAAGGGTATCCGTAATTTGTTTGAAAAATCAGAGGATGTTCCTTATAGATTCCAAAATAGAAGAACGAACGAGTATACCTACCATTACACCTGTGTCGGTCATGAATGCTCTTAGTGCACAAGCTTTATCTGCAAAGTGATCAAGACGAGAATATAATATATTTTTCCAATTTTTCTGGTTCTTCTTTCTAATTACCCCTACCAAGAACTGGGGATAACTGACACCGTCTGTTCGTAGTGAAGCCTTAGATGACTAAAAGTTACAAATAACGGAGTCCAAATAGGACTATACATACTGTACTTCAAATTTTTTGTATAACGTTGAGAGCAAATGAAAGTTTTCTTGTGTTTTACGTTCTCATCCTACCTGATCTTACAGTGGCAACTGTCGCGACTGATGATCGAACGCTTACGTCTAAATGTCCAAGCAATAATCTGTTGATTAAATCTCTTTTGTTGTGCTCTTTATAGCAAAACTTTCACTCACTTTTACAGATATAGAATCGTAAATTTGGAGTCTCGGGAAAGTAACATGCCCCATTATTAAAAATATGAGTAATCTTTTTCTGCCATATGAGTAACTGCAGTGATTAAAATTCTAGCAAAATATATATCGCGATTATTTCTACAGCTGCATACATTGATATGCAAATAAATTTAATTACCGTGAATTTGAATTTAATCGAACTTGCGCACATTTCAGCATTGAACGTATATTCAGAAGCTTTTCTATGTGAAGTGAATGTAGCAGAAATACTATTTTTAACAAATTTTGACTGCTACACTATGGAAGTTGAAGTCAGTTTGTTGGTAGATTAATAGATAAATACGGATGCAAGATCATTTTAATCATCTCATTTCTCAAGCGAATTGCGCTGACATTCAGTACTGATTACAACGCTGAATGCAGGAATACTTCGATGAGCGTAATGTCACAGCAGTATTCCTATATGTTCATATGAGAATTCTGATAGTACAAATGATAGAGAAACAGCCTTTAACTGAGGTAAATTTTCACTAAGAAAAGACGTATCTATCATTTTTAGCCATGCGAATGAAACAAAGAATACCGTAGGATTCATCAAAAAAGTTTTTTGTTGCAGTGAAGCTAAACAATGGAAAAAATACTGACCTTTTCTTTAGGAAGAATTTAAAATTATATATTTGTAAAGTAATTTTTGATTTCAAAGCACACTACTCGATACTGAAATTGCCTCTTCGAGAAAGATTGAGTCAAATGAGCCAAACATCACCAGAGACATAGAATATGAGAGGTGGGCAAGACATCATTTAATTTTCAAAGCAGTACATCAGTTTTGACGCCCTACAGTCAACGGCCGTGAACGAAATATCAGCAAAGAGCACATACCTGCCTCCGTCAATCTTTGGTTCACCTTCCGAGTAGTGATTAATATGTCCTTAGTCGTCGCTACATCCCGTTGAATTTTCCCTGCAGTAGCTTGTGGCTCCACAATTGTCAGACAACGAATAAGTCAATCGATGCCTTCTGACGTCAGCTTAACAGCACCGGTCCCACTGCGGTAACTGGTGGTGCTTTCTGGAAACTCTACCAGCAACGTTCAACTGTTTTGGCACCCCGATGCGCATGGGTCACAATTTGGTGAACCCATCAACCCGCTTTACGGAAGATTACGATCCTTCCTCTCTCAAATTCGTTCAGGTGGTTATAGCGTTAGCGAAGAGAGAAATCTAGAACTTTTGCTGGCTATTTTTTTCATTCATGTAATGGATAATATAATTAGGGATTATAATCGCTGCATTGTGTCTGCAACGGTGGCAAATGTTTGGTTAGAAAATCGGATAAAAGGGAGTTGCTTCTCAGAAATTTCCCGAAATTTTCCTCCCTTATGCGCGTTTATATTCAGCTTTGTACAATAATGAAATATCAATGCTGTAATTTTGAATAAAATCGGTAGACAGAAAGAAAAAGCTACTGTGAAGTTAGTGGAAGGGACAGCTTAGAAAAATCTGCAGCTCGTTTTGTGAGAACGTTTAAACAAAACAATTCATTATGTTTGTGAAGTTCATTCCGTTTTACTTGCTTGTTTATTTCCTGTTTATTGTGCAGTACACTGGTAATGCGTAGCTGACGGCTTGATGACCTCTGAGATTGTTCGAGTTGAAACTTTGATGTTTCAGACGTGAGTTTTATGCCACAATCGACTGGTTGCCGTCTCTGAGGTCTTTCAAGGTTTTTTCTTCGCGAACATAAATCAGTTCATTCGCGAAAACTCCATGCTCAGTTTACTCGTACTGCTCCTCAGTGCAGTTTAGCTTCTGCACTTTCTTTTCTTTGTGGTCGGTTTGAATACATCCTTTTCATATTCTACGCCTGGAGTTTATCTTGAACAGGTAAAAAGAAAAAGGTTGCGGTAACAACCCCTTACTGCCCAAGATAACTTGCCAGAGTACGCAAATTACCAAACAACTTAACCCTTCACATGATTTTCATTTCAGTCTTAAACGTCAGACACGGTTTCTTACGAAGTTTATAAGGGAATAGTTTCCTCCAATTTGGAGGTACTAATCGGTTGTGAAACAATATGGGTTTGTTTCATTATGAAACTTTAAGGTTTAAAATGTCACTTGTCGATTTAAATCTATTTCCAGAACCCTTAAGTTTTAACTCGTTGATACCCAGCAAAAACAGCCTTGCAGGGCCAGCACTGCCAGTACTGCCAGCGGTGGCTCAGCACTACGTTGCCGCCGCCCAACCGTCAATGAAATGTTCCAGCGGCCACCACATGGTCCAGCAGTTCGGACCAGCAACGGCCCAAAAATGTCACCCACTAAGTTGTCATATGCCAGAACAGAGCCATTAGTTATCCATCGCAGGCAGTAGCTGCCACAAGTGGCCCTTCAGCGGCCCTGCAAGCACGTGCCATAAATGATGTCTAGCCTAATGTGGTCCGCTAATTTTCCGGCAGTGGCAGCCAGCAATCACGTGACGTAACTGATGGTTTGCTGAATCTTGTCCACCGATTTCCCAGTAGTAGCCATACAAAATAAATAAAAATAAATAAAGGATAACCGTAGTTTCTCAAAGCTACACCTACTTCTTCTTTTCGCTTTACGAAACTTCTGCATTGCAGCACTGCGTTGGGGAAATTTTCTCAACAGGTCCTGAAAACCCCCGTTTGTATTTGAGTGGAAACGAACCAAGGACGGGGTGCGAGGGAAGCAGACTCTCCGCCAAACGGGACAAAGGCACGAGCGTTTGTTTGAAGCTGAATCTCTTTCCTGCGGAATGTGTAACGAATTGTTCTCTTTTTAATTTTACAATATTGCGAGGTATTTTTCATAAATGTCAGTTTCATATAATTCATAAATTTGTTTTTTTTTACCTTAAGGGAACTTCACTCATTTTCACCGAGTGTACTTGACTTAAAGGCGCTTCCCAAAGTTTCGTGCTTTCCAAAGTTTCATCTTGAAAGGCGATTGTTGAATTGATATATTTACTTGTTCATGTTACATTCTGTTAAAAATTTTAACGTTGTATCTTGCCTTTCCGCTGTCCGAAGCTGCATTCGTTTTAAAGAGGAAAGTTATTTTATTTTACTTCTCGTTATTTTTAGAAGTGAATTCCTTCAGTCTTGTATATTCAACCCATAGATGAGTACATTATATCCACATAGCGTTGTTTTTTTCTTTTTTCAAATAATTGATAAATTTTGTACGCGTATAATTCTTCTCCCCCCCCCCCAACTTAACGTTTTTTAAATGTTTTTCCAGAATTTTTGTTTCAAGAGGTTTAGTGTATGTTAAAACGAAAGATTAGGCGGAAATTATTTCTTGTTATTCATGGGAATGGCGTGGGTGTATTTCATGGATGCAAACTAGTATTTCATGGCTTCATCTGATATCTTCGTCGACGTGGCATTTCACTATAGGAAATTAATTCGCTTCTTTACATATGTATTTTTATCTTAACATCCACTAAAATAAGATAATGGCGATAGCGTCGTCTTCAACTAACTGATACCACGAGAGACACAGCACGTGTTGCTTGTGCGCATGCGCAGTCCTGTTGCTTCTACCTGGTGTTGGGGTTTCATCGGTTGCCAGCTACGGGCCGCTAGTGGCACTTGCTTGAAGGCCCGCCATTCACGGCGATGCTGCAGGGCCATCAATGACTGCCAATTGATGGCGCTGCCACCAACGGACCGCTACCGGGCCGTGAGCGGTAGATTTCAGCCAGCAGTGACCCATCACTGCCAGCTGGTGGCCAGCAGTTTCCCAACACTTGTGTTTTTGCTAGGTAGTGGAAGCGACAAATTTAACTAAGCATTTGCAAAGTCTCTAATTAAACACTTTAAAGTAAATGGTCTAGAACAAACGAATCAACAGAATCAAATTACTTACAAATTCGACGTCCGAGCTTTTTCAGGCACGTCAAAGAAGAACAACTTGGGAGGTACTTCACTTCATAGTAAAAAAGTGATGCTGTAAATCAAGTACTTTAAACTATTTACTTGCATTATCTTAACAGCACACATTTATCAAACTTCAGCTCGCAAGATAAAAGCGTAATCCAAATATATTTTCGGAACTAACGTGGCAAACACAAAATCGTGAACAACGCAAAATAGTTTAATGACAGTTAGTGTGACATATATCGATAACGCAACAATGCCCAACAGAAAAGGAATTCCATCACTGCATGAGGAGGAAGCATGCGCATGACAGCATGGCAGTCCAAAAGTGATGCAGCAAGTGGCGCAGATTTCAAGGGGCTAATAGGGAATGAGATTACCCGGGACAGCAACTAGAGTAAGTCAACTTAACGTTTCCCCTTGAACATGTCTCTGAAAAATCTTTACAATCGGTCGACTCGTTTTGGACATATTTTTGAATTTGTATTTGTCTCGTCAATTTTTGACAAAACTATATTTTATTATTCGCTCTTATCCCGTCACACATCATTTATTGCTCTTAGCTCAACAAAACACTACGTAGCACTTATTCTCTTTTTATTGACATTCGGCTGCCAATGACAGCCAACTTTGAAAACACATTTCCAGAAATAATGTGTCGTTAAGTCAGAAAACATTCATGGTGCTACAGCAACATGTCTTGGTGCTATATCTCGAATAGCCGAACCTTTGCACTTGCATTTTCATAGATGTTATTAATAATATTAATGTATGCATCTTCAATACCGATTTAAAGCCATTGTAACTGCTTATAGTTTCATGGAATCAAAGGCCTTTTCATAATCGATGAAAGCCATACATAATGGAAGTTCATTTTCTCTCGTTTTTGCAATTAATTTTCTCAGTACATGGATATGACCTATAGTGCTGTAGCCACTCCTGAATCCAGCCAGCTTGTTCTTTCGGTTGAGCCATGTCCAGTGTAATCTTCAAGCGGTGTGAAAGAACCTTAGAGAATATTTTATAAACCACTGATACGAGGCTGATGGGCCTGCAGTTCCTGAGATCCTCATTGTCCCTTTTTTATGTAGTAGGGTCATTGTAGCATTGTTCCAATCCTCAGCAATCTTCCCTTTATTGAGACATCTGGTGAAAACTTGAGCGAGTGTAGTTTCAGTTACCCACTTATTTCTTGTACGATGTCCACGGTAATTTCTTCTTTACCTGGAGCTCTTCTCCGTTTTATGTTCTTAATTGCAGGTGTAACTTCTGCCTGGAGGACTGGCGGGACTTTGGTACTGGTACATTTCGTAATGTCGGGTAGCTTTCATATACAGTAGCTATGAGTAGAAATCTTTCGCTCATTTCAAACTTTTGCCTCTACTTCTTGTTACAGTACCATTTTCTTTTCTCAGTGCCATAATCTCTTTTCTTCCCTTACTGAGATGTTTACAATGGGCTAAATGATCCAGGCCGAAGTTACAAAAAGAAAGAATGAAGAGGTATCTGTACCTGAGAACCAACGGCCTAATTTGTTTTCCGAGCCCCCATGTGGGTGCTTGGAGGCAGCTGAGAAAAACCCATGAGCCACTTGCGGTCTAGTACAATTAATCTATGCACAGCAAAATTGCACGTATATTCAGTTATTTGACGCTTTTTGTTAATATTGCGGAAATACCTTACTCTGTAGGTCTTTCTCTAATCTTAACAAAAAGCGTCGAAAAACCTTACTCTGCAGAGACCTACTGTGTATGTTTTGGCACTTATATTACACTTTTGAAAAAATGGGTTGCTGCCTTGGATTAATGCCACTAGATGTTATCGTATAGAGGTAAATAATTTTTGTATTTATTTTGTCAGTGAGGTTGCTGAAAAACGTCGAATGTTACAGAGCTAGATTGTTTGCTGAGTTCTTCAAAAATTACCCAGTCTTGGTTTTGAAGAGGCCTTCTTACCACCCTAAAATTTATACGTTTTAAAGCAATGGCAAATATTAATATTTCAGAAGGAAAGTGACAGTTCCTCATTTGTTTGTTTTGAAAAAAAACCCAGCTCTCAAACACGACTGCGATATTTGGCAAAGGAGAATCGAAACATAAGACAAAACAAAAATATACGGACGTCAGGTCGAAAGTGAACATTCTAACTATGTAATTTTTTAAGGTGCAAGATAGATATAGATAAAGTAAGAGCACTCTTTCATTGTATTAACTGCCTTGGCATAGAGACTGAAAAACGTTTGAAATCTGTTTTGCATGAAAGCATAAAAATAAACGCAACCGTAGAAAAATTAGGTAAAGAAACAGTATAGAACAGTTAAGCACTCTGAGTACTGTTTTTTTAAAGGAGAGATTGGAGAAAAAAATACTCACAAATAGTGGAACAGATTCACAAAGCAGTGAACGTTTTTCAAGTACCCTGTCGTTTCCATTTAAAAAAGAGAAATTTAAACACAAATAATAAGTTGGCGTCAGTCTGGCAGAAAAAGCAATAAAAATTGAAAGAAAAAATACAAAAAAGCTCATTAAAATTGAAAAGAAAAAGTAATAGCATATCTCTGAAAAGCGAAAGTTATTAGGAAACGCAAGGTTAATACAAAGTTAAACATTACGTAAAAGCAACAACTAATTTCAAAGTATGCCTCATCACAATAAAATGTTTATTATATATCGACTATAGTTTCGCAGAGATTTTGGCTTGGCTTCCTCAGGACGAATGGAGTGTAAACATTCAAATAATTGTGACATCATCAGAATTCTGACGGTCACGGGTTTTGGTGAGTTGTTTCCACGCGCTTGAAAGAAATGGAGTGGACGTCATGTCGTTGACAAGCCGTGGCGAATTCCGGTATATGTGGAAAGCTTTTAATATATTAAGCTTGATATTCGCGTCCGGTTTATCAATAAGCTTAGCGTTTCCAAACAAAAATTTGTGGTTATTTTCGTGACAATGTTGAGCTATAGTCGACTTCTTCAGTTCATAGTTCCGTACATAGGTCTTGTGTTCCTTCACACGGAAACTTAAAGCCCTGCGGGTCTGTCCTATATATGAAAGACCACATTCATAAGGTACCTGATAAATTCCCCAGGAGTTTATGTCTTCGACGTAGTCTTTTGGTCCGTAAAAATTCATCTTGTTTATGGGTTTGAAAATAACTTTGAAATTAAAACTTTTAAGGATTTGTGAAATTCCGCAGCAAATCTGAGGAGCAAATGGGATAACTGACCAATTCTTTCGTATTGGGAGGTCTATAGGCATGAGCGCGTAGACAGGCTTTGGTATCCTAATTTTTGGACAGCTTTGTCTATAACGAAAGGGCTGTAACCTTTGTGTACTGCAATTCGTTTAAGAAAATCAAGCTCTTTCTGTCAAGAATCCTCAGTTGAGCAGATATGTATTGCACGATATACGTATGTGAAGAAGACAGAGATCTTTTGTTTCCATGGATGATTTGATTTTACATGAGGGGGTAAGAAAACAGCAAATGGCTTTCGATAAACTGTTGTACTAAAGGATCCTTCAACCTTTTTTGTTTTAACCCGAGCGAAATTCTGAAACGGATCTTACGTTACAATTCGAATTTCGCGATTTCGAAAAAGGTACCAATATCCAATATCATTGCGTCTTTTGAGGAGTCTGTGATGAAAAGCGATCTAAATACAGATCAAAAATAAACGATCATACATTGCGTTAGCCAGACAATAACCTCAAAGTCCATTCCACCATTTAAACCGAATCTCAACAAGGAAGAATACAATGTTCTAAAAGAATTGCAGTCAAATCGCGATAATATCATCATAAAAGCTGATAAAGGAGGACAAGTCGTTATTTTTGACAAGAAAAATTACGAGGCAGAGGTCTAAAAACTTATTCCCGAGGGGCCCTATAAGAAAGTTAAAAATGACCCATCGGAGAAACAATTAAAGGAAGTTCGGAAAGTGGTAACAAGTTGTGTAACTCTTGACCAAAGCTCAAAAAATCATCTGAATCCCTCATATTCTCGTTGTCCACGTTTCTATGCACTTCCGAAGATACACAAGATCGGTGTTACATTTCGTCCCATAGTTAGCAATATAGGATAAGGTACAATAAGTTGGCCAAATTTCTGCCTTCAAAACTATCGACTTTAACGGCTTCTTCGAACACAACATCTGTAACAAATTCCATTGAGTTTGTCAATCGGCTAAAGCGACATCCATTCAACGATCAGTTCATGATATCCTTCGATGTGAAATCCATGTTCACAAGTATCCCAGTGAATGGAGCCCTCAAAGCATTGAAAGCAAGTCCCAAAGAACATCATTTCAGCCAACCGGAAATAGAAGAAATTTTGAGACTGTTGGAAACTTGTATAAGACCAAACAGTTTCCTTTTTCGTAGAAAATTTTTCCAACAGACGGAAGGCCTTGCAATGGGTAGCCCAGTGTCACCTATTTTATGCGAAGTCTACATGCGCCACTTTGAAGACCAACTACACTGGTGTGCAAAAATTAAGGACGAAGAGGAGAAATTAGCATAACAGCGGAACGAGCAGGCAGAACGGACCGAAAAACCACTCAGGAGATAGACTAGGGTCCGGTACGGAAAGGAATGCGCATATATGCAGCATGACGTAGGGGCAGGGGGAGTTGGAAGGGTATAAAGCACACGGGCGGTGTACGCTCAGCAATTCGGTGAAAGCTATTGCACGGTGTACATC
Source organism: Macrothele yani (assembly GCA_039090855.1). NCBI lineage: Eukaryota > Metazoa > Arthropoda > Arachnida > Araneae > Macrothelidae > Macrothele > Macrothele yani. The sequence goes on along the minus strand of CM076992.1, from coordinate 54,220,290 downwards.
GGTTTGAACGACATCGAGTTGCTGCCACCGTGGGTCAATCCAGTAAACGACATCTGGATGACTTTACCCGAGATCGCGTCATTGGGAAGTTGGAAGACAGTCGAAGTGTGACTAGTGTGGCCGAGGAGTTCGGGATCACTCACAGCATCGTTTCACGAGCTTGGAGAGCATTTCAAACGACAGGAACAGCTGTCCGATAGTTTAGCAGTGGTCGTCCACGAGCAACCACGGCTGCGGACGACCGGTATATTGTCCTACAGGCGAGAAGAGACATACGGCAGACAGCGGGAGAAATCACAAGGCACACGCAACAGACAACTGAACGTTCGTTATCGCGTTTTACCGTGGCCAGGAGGCTGCACAAAGGTGGTCTATTTGCACGACGACCAGTACGGTGTGTGCCATTAACGCCTGCTCATCGGAGACGGCGGTTTCTGCGTTTCCAGGAACACAAGAACTGGACACATCAGCAATGGGGTCGAGTTCTCTTTACGGATGAGAGCCGATATAATCTGACGAGCGATTCTGGACGTTTACACATCTGGAGAGAGCAGGGAACACGCAATCACACCTCCTACATCATCGAAAGGGACCGGTTTGGAGGTGGCGGAGTTCTCGTTTGGGGCGGTATCATGCTTGGTAGCCGTACTGACCTCCACATCTTCCAAGGAGGTTCAGTCACTGGTGTCCGCTATTGTACCGAGGTTCTCGTGCCTCACGTGCGTCTGTTGAGAGGTGCTGTGGGTCCTGAGTTCCTCTTCACGGACGACAATGCTACACCTCATTGTACAGTGGCTGTCGCAGAGCTGTTGGAGAGTGAAGATATTCAACACATGGATTGGCTCGCATGGTCCCCGGACCTAAATCCAATCGAACACGTGTGGGACCTTCACGGCAGACGCTTGGCAGCACGTCACCAGCCGCCAGCAACGATTCCGCAGCTGCGATTGGCGCTACAAGAGGAATGGGCAGCGATGCCTCAACAGCTCCTTGAGAACCTCGTCCTCAGCACGGACAGACGTTGTAAATTCTGCAACGCAGTCAGGTGTGATCATATACCCTACTAAAGACTGGATTTTTCTTGGCAGCCGCCTATCACATGGACGTTTCTGTCTTCTGTCCAGTTGTGCTCGAAGCTACCTTTTCAATAAAGTGCCTTGGTATCCTTTGGATTCCTTGTTTGGACGGTTTTGCTCACTTGTCCCATATGCTTACATCTTGGGGATCTTATGGAATGATTTGAGTCGATATGGAGCACTTCTGCACGACGTTACATTCGAAAAATCGTCTCGTCCTTAATTTTTGCACGCCAGTGTATTTCAGCTTGTTACATTTGACCTGTGGATTCGATATGTAGATGATACTTTTGGTCTCTGAAATGGCATGAACTCGGAAATACCTAAATTGACTGAACTTATCAATTCAATTGATCCTCATATACAGTTCACATATGAGACTGAAAGTAATATCTACTTACCATTCCTTGATGTCCTTGCGTCACGCTCTGAAGGATTCTTTAGTACAACAGTTTATCGAAAACCATTTGCTGTTTCCTTACCCCCTCATGCAAAATCAAATCATCCATGGAAACAAAAGATCTCGGCCTTCTTCACATACGTATATCGTGCAATACATATTTGCTCAACTGAGGATTCCTTAGAGAAAGAGCTTGATTTTCTTAAACGAATTGCAGTACACAAAGGTTACAGCCCTTCCGTTATAGACAAAGCTGTCCAAAAAATTAGGATATCAAAGCCTGTCTTCACGCTCATTCCTATAGACCTTCCAATACGAAAGAATTGGTCAGTTATCCCATTTGCTCCTCAGATTTGCTGCGGAATTTCACAAATCCTTAAAAGTTTTAATTTCAAAGTTATTTTCAAACCCATAAACAAGATGAATTTTTACGGAACAAAAGACTACGTCGAAGACATAAACTCTTGGGAAATTTATCAGGAACCTTGTGAATGTGGTCTTTCATACATAGGACAGACCCGCAGGGCTTTAAGATTCTGTGTGAAGGAACACAAGACCTATGTACGGAACTATGAACTAAAGAAGTCGGCTATAGCTCAACATTGTCACGAAAATAACAACAAATTTTTGTTTGGAAACGCTAAGCTAATTGATAAACCAGACGCGACTACCAAGCTTAATATGTTAGAAGCTTTCCACATATACCGGAACTCGCCACGGCTTGTCAACGATATGACGTCGACTCCATTTCTTTCAAGCGCGTGGAAACAACTCACCAAAACCCGCGGCCGTCAGAATTCTGATGATGTCACAACGATTTGAATGTTTACGCTCCATTCGTCCTGAGGAAGCCGAGCCAAACGCTTTGCGAAACTACTGTATAGTGGATGTATAATAAACATTTTATTGTGCGGAACGTTGTAATTATTATTCTATCTTAACATCGCAAGCTTAGTAGTCATAAATTATACATGCCTCAGCGCCAAGGATCAACTCATATTAAAAGGATACTCATTTACCAATTGAATCCGACATGCAACAGGCAAGAAGTTAGGATAGGCGCTGACGTTCCAACCGCGAATGACACTTCTATATGGTCAAGTAAGACCCCGAAAAATCGCTTTGGCATCAACAAAAGAAAAATATTTTGCTACAGCGAAAGTACTGCATTTAGTAGCCTATAGAACAGTTCATGATTTTTAGTGAAAAAACAATTATGACAGCAATCTCTCAAAAAAGTCGTCACATGTGCTTTAACTTAGGTAAAATCTTCCTAATTATTTTTTAAATGGGCTTGGGTAAGTCTATTAAATGCAGGTATTCACAAAGGAATGCCAATACTCCAAATGTAATGCTCCCCGGTGGGGTGGCCCTCTCCCTTCCCTGGAACTAGTGGCCCTGAATTAGGAAGTTGGAAAGCATCTGGGAAGAGCTAAGTTTACACGCTGGATGTACAGTATGTCGAGCTATACCTGAAGCTAGCGTTGAACCTTTTGATCTGCAGTAAATGATTCGTTCCAAAATCGTCATTCAGTATATTTATTGCAGCACAATGTTAATATTTTCATTAAGTGTTTGCATTTAAAAGGTGCAAATTCTTTTGGAGAACTCTGGACGTTTCTAGGATATTTATGAAATCGTGATATTGATGCCCTTAACAGCAACTAATTCATGATTTTGCATGTTATTTTTATTTAAAAAAGTGAAACAAAATACCGGATCATCTGTTTTTGACTTGCGCACTTTAGCACTTTCATTTTCTTGTTAAATGTTATGCGGCAAAGGAAAGGTAGTTCTTAATCTTAATAAACAGATCCGCTGAAGTTGCCAGTACTCTAAAAGGAATTTATGAGGTTGCCAATATCATTCAATCATTTGAATCTATTCCTTTGTCTATTTGATTACAGGTACCCTAGAATACAAATAATTGATATCAGCTGTAACATCTAATTGACTGGTCCCAAATATGGTTTTAGACCCAGGTTAATTTCATTCTTCTATAAAAGCCTATATTTTCACATACTTGCACACAACAAACTGTGTTGTACACTCGTTTTATTAATTCTCAGTGTTTAGGCCTCCACATCGTTAACCGTCCGTTGCTTGAATTTGTATTTCTCTAACCAAACAACCATGTATCATAGCAGCGAAATGCGGAGGTGTTCGGATAGTCGATTACCCCGAAATGTCTATCTTAGTCTTTCGTACATGTGCATAAAGAAGGCCTGTTATAAATACCAGTTGCTTTAAGCTCCAAGAAAAGGTAAATATATATGTAAAAGTTTGAAAGCGTCTTTTCGGAGAATCAAAAACTACGAACATTTATCGGATTAAGATAAAAACCGAAAACAACGGCAGAAGGAAGAGTTCCGATTTCGGCACTGCGTCCTCTTACTCACCGTACAAAGCGGACCATCTGAACAATATGTAGATGCAGTGTCTGCTATCTTCGGAAGCCCGTCACAAAGAGCAGCAAAGAGGAAATATCCTACATTCTCCCTTAACTCTTTTGAAATTCCACATAACTTTATGAAATGTACACTGCTGGCCACCCAAAAGGCAACATCAAGAAGGAAGCATCCGATTGGCCTGAAATTCGCAGCATGCGTCGCCCGCGAAAGGACATGCAAACGATGAGCATTGCAGGATATATGCAAATCATGTGCGCCCGGCACTCCACCGAGAAGCACTATAAGAAGGGTGTACAGAAGGCGGGGTGTAAGTAGTACAAGTGTGTTGTGCTGCCGGACCTGTGCGTGGGAAGCTTCCTGATGCCTCGTCGCAGAATACGGCAGTCATTCCAGCACGTTTTGGAGTTCGACAGAGGACGAATAGTGGCTTATCGCGACAACGGTTTATCGTACCGAGACATCGGCGCCCGTGTGGGACGGCATCCAGCCACAGTGAGACGAGCCTATGCGGTGGGTGCAGGAGGGACGGACGGACCGACGTGAGCGATTGCCGCAGCCGCGGCGCACCACCGAACGAGAGGACCGGCATGTTGTGCGGCGGGCATTGACGGCACGCACCGCCACATGACGAACGTTAGCGCAGGAATTAGGGTGTGTTGCGCAACAACCTGTGTCAGCACGTACCGTTCAACGTCGTCTGCAGGAGCGGGAATTTGTCGCACGGCGCCAATTGCTCCGATTACCATTGACGTAAAAGCACCGGCGAGTGCGGCGGCAGTGGGCCGTTGAACGCCGCACCTGGACTACGGAATGGCACGACATTGTCTTCCCCGACGAATCCCGCTTCTGCCTGCAACACCACTATGGTGGGATCTGCTTGCGGCGGCACCGCGGCGAGAGACTGTATGACGCCTGCATTATGCATTGCCATACCGGTCCGTCGCCTAGCCTTATGGTTTGGGGCGCAATTGGATATGACACCAGCACCCCTATGGTACGCATCGCCGGTACACTCAACAGCCACCCCTACATATCCGACGTTTTGGAGCCCGTAGTCCTCTCTTACCTGCAATACCTGCCAGCGGCCACATTTCAACAGGACAATGCGCGCCTGCACGTAGCACGCATTGTGCAACAATTCGTTACAGCCCGCCAGGTGTCACTGCTGCCGTGGCCCGCCTGTTCTCACGAAATGTAGCCCATCGAACACGTCTGGTCGCTGATCGGCAACCGATTGGCCCGGCAAGCACCACCCGCAGCTACGCCTGATGAACTCTGGCAACGTGTGGAAGCAGCCTAGACCGACATACCCCAAGTCCACATCCAAAGCCTCTTTCGTTCGATGCTGGGGCGTGTAGCGGCCGTTATTTCCAGCCATGGGGGCCACACGAACTATTGATGTCTGCGTGTTCCGCAAGTCGCACGGGCCTGTAAGCTCAATCGTTTCATCTTTGTATCTGTTGTTATGTGTCCAGTAAATCTGGCTTTGCTTTCTCGTGTCCTTCTTGGTGTTGCATTTTGGGTGGCCAGCAGTGTATATCCAAAATGTTTGGTACTGTAAAGTCGCCCACAGCTGCCACTGCACTGGCGAAAAGAGACAGCTGACGTATGGAACCAGCGGAATCGGTACAAATGCCAGAGGGTCGTTCCATCAATAATACGTCAGTGCTCTGAATATGAAACTATGAGAAATAGGATTAAACTGTCAGTTGTATTGAAAGCACCATTTGATTGTTACCAGTAAGCCAGAAAAACACATGGTCAACAGGCGAATTTACGTCGTATATTGTTGAAGTTAGGGTATAAAGCGCATTTGTAGGGGGTGCATTGTTGCTGGAACGCTGTCTGGAAGTGGAAACACAAATGGTACCAATAGCCTCTAAATAGAGACAGCATATCTCGAGACACTACAGACCCACCCCCACCCCCGCCCCTCATGCATTCATACGAGCTTCAGTGCGGTTTTCTCTCGGTTGCGATTGCATCATCTCTGGTGTTACAACAACATCGTTTATATTAAGACTACACTAGGAAGAATGCAGTAGCTTTGTGAAACTGTCGAGTACTGTTTTGACGTAGAACTATTTTTTTTAAGGTAGGGGTTAACATCGGGAGCACGGATGCAACGAAAACATGTCACACTTTGAGCGCTTATATCTTCAAAATTAACCATTCACCCCTTAATCCTTCGATACAGTAGCGTTAGAAGGTTAAGTTAAATTTCGCATGATTTTGTATCACCGCATGCCGTTTTAAGGTTGATAACTAGTGAATAGATAAATAGCGATAATCTCAGCCTCGCATTGCGTGGTTGACGGTCAGAGCTAACGGACGTACGTATGTGATAAACCTAAATAAAATGGATTTAAAATTTATTAATTTTTTAGATAAAAAAAATGGTTACGAAAATTTAGAAATACCACGAAAATCGAGGGAAAATTGCTATAAGAGCCATCGAAAGTTGAAGAAAGCTGGAGGAGAACGAGAGGAGTCCGAAAAGGCCAACTAAGTCATCAACCGAAATGTCACGGGAATGTAGGGAGCGTCAGAAGTCCGCGCACCAGGATGCGTTTCGCCCGAGTTCGACTCCAGAGCCACCACCTTCCACTTCAACTGCACAAATTGAGCCTCAACAGCAAGAACAAACTGAGATTGATGTCATCGATTCAAATTTTCAAATGTTCACACCGAGCATAGAATACCAACGTACATCGCCAGTCTTCACAACTTCGCTGGATAAGGAGTGTATTATATCTTAAACCTTTATACTGCCGATGCAGTTTGAATCTAGACAAGAACAAGAGCAACAACAAGAAGAGTACATTAGGCACGAGACTCATCGCCAAATTTATAACAAGGTAACTAAGGCGTTTGAAATTTGTTTCTCAAGAATGATTTCTTCACGTATGAATTGTATATAGTGTAAGTTCCTTTTAAGTTAATAAAGTAAAACGTTTCTTTAGTTTTATTTCTTAAAAAAATTATATCTGAAAAAATCAAAGCGGTACAGTAGCAACTGTGCCGCAACCTACAACGTAAAGCTATGCCAACTGTTCTTCGCTGAATATTTTAAGGACTTAGAACTTGTAAGACAGTGCCATGAAATAGTGACAGTTGACGTACACTGAAGAGCAATTGAATTAGAGATACCTGTCTAGTATCGTGTAGCACCACCTTTCGTCCTGATGACGGCGGCGATTCGTCTCGGCATGGACTCGACCAGACACCGGAAGCGTTGGGAAGCCATACGGATCCACGACCCCTGAACAAGTTCCACAGTTCACGAAGATTTGATAGAGGGGGGGGGGGTCAGAGCCTCGAACATCTTTCTCAATGGCATCCCAGATGTGCTCGATGGGATTGAGGTCAGGTGACCTAGCTGGCCAAGGAAGCCAGGTCACGTCAGTGGAGTGTTCATCCAACCATTCGAATACAATTCGGGAGCGATCCCCAGTGGAATGTTGAAGACTCACAAACGGGAGCAAATGGTCGTCCAGGATATCCCGGTAACTTTGAACTGTGAGGGACGATGTCACAACCACCAGGGATCCCATTTCAGTCCGCGTAAACAGTCCCCCGACGAGAATGCCACCCCCACCAGCTTGAAGAGTACCCTGCTGGCAAGAAGGAACCATCGCTTCATGTGGTTTGCGCCGTACTCGTATCCTGCCATCCGCATGTACCAACGTGAATCTCGACTCATCAGTCCAGGCAACATTTCCCCACATGTCTAGGGTCCAATGGCGATGTTCCCGCGCCCATGCTAATCTTTGCACCCTGTGATGTGCGGTCAGCAGCGGTACCCTCGTGGGACGATGGCTTCTGTACCCCATAGCGAGGAGATGGTTCTGGATGGTGTGGCTGCTTACACGTTTTTGTGAACCAGCGTTAAATTGCCGAGTGATTTCGTGCACGGTGACCCGTCTATCCGCTGTTACAATGCGAGCTATCCGGCGTTGACCCCGCGCATCCACACGCTGTTGTCCACAGCAGTTGGCCCTTGCAGGGATGGTTTTACTGAATTCGATGTAGTCACGGTGCACCCGTGACACAGTGGCTCGTGAAAATCCCAGTGCCTGCACGACTTCCGAGATGGAGTGACCCATTCGTCGGGCCCCGACAATTTTCCCACCATCAAATGCTCTTAGTCTTACCCATACTGCGTCCGACTCTTACTGATTCCCGTCGCATCACTCCTTATATTGTCGGATCGCTGCATGCGTCATGTCGTTTGCGTTTACAGAGCCTCCCACAGCGTTACATTTGCATAATGCCAGCTGATTCTAATTCAATAGCTCTTCAGTGTAGTTCTACGTTGTAGGTTGCGGCACAGTTGCTACTGTACACCCTTGATTTTTTCCCTAAGAAAAAAATCTAAACATGTTTTTTTCTGATTCGACAGGATAACTAAGTGTTAGTCATATGTTCGTTGTACATCCACCGCAAACATTCTGTACACATGCAGTACTTATCGGCGGTAAATGTAATAGGTAAAAATGCTAAATGTGCAGCCAAGAGGAAAAACACACAAAGATAGGAAACTCATGGGCACTGTATGCGAATTACACCTACTTATGGGCACGCGATGTAGGCTAATGTAACAATGGATTGAAGTGCTCACATAATATTTAAGTTTCTGCATGCATGTTGGCCGAAACAATGCAACACGGCTTTATCAAATGAAAAGATATGTGCAGTGGAGTGCGCTTCTAAACATCAGTATGAAATGGTAATGATATGTGGAGAATATCAGTGAAATGCACATGCAGAGAGAACCATGTGTGTGTGTATGTGTGTGTGTGCACCGTGTTTCCCAGGATGTTTCCCTCCTACACCTTCCACGATCATCCGCCTCGTACAACTGGCCCGTCAAATGGGAAGCACCATGCCCCGCAATTTTCGAATAGACCACGTAAATTCTCTAATAAGTTTACTTCTGTGGATGTTGTGGCCTTTGGATTGCTCTACGATCAGTGCAGCATACGAGAGCTCAGTGCTGCCAGCGGCCTGATTACGGAGCGTGTGTAGCAGATACCGCAAGAGCTCGGGCTCCACTCAAACGGGATGGTACCCTTGCAGACAACGTACCCTGATGACCATCAACGATGGCGTAAATTTACTCTCCAAAAAAATTAGGCGACGACGACTCTCGTTTTCCACGAGTGAATCCACGGACACACATTACTGTTATAACAATGGGAACAATCACTATCATTGGAGCATGAACAATCCACGACGGGTATAGAAAGTCCTTCATCAGTTACGGTGGCCGGTTAACGTCTAATGTGGCATCTGGAATAACACCCTCGTCGGCTCTATGCTCTTCTATAGTGCTCTCACTAAACACCGGTATTTGCAGCTCCTTCGTAATACCATACCAGAAGTTTTAGATCATAGTTTCCTTTATTTACGGTCTCGTATGTGCTTTCAATGTGCTTTCAACACGACGGCACAATCGCACACCGTACAACATTCGTCACTGGCTTCCTCTCCGACACATCAAGGGCTATTAATGGCACCCCTGTCAAGTGGCTACCAAGGCTACCAGATGTATCACCGCTGTACCTTTTCCTGTTGGGTTATAGTATGAAGTACAGGATCTGTGACATTCCACTCTCTGTAGAAAAACTGCAGTATTTGTAAGAGGCAATTCCTCAAGCTCGCAAGAAAGTTATCGGCGCTGCGTTAGCTGATTGTTCATGGTAACGTACTGCGTCGCACCAGAGATGCATGGTATCCGATGGTGGAGAAAATTAAAAAGCTGCCCTGTGACAAGTACGTTCTTAACTTGTAGTGTAGGACATACGTAGGGCTGCATGTGGTAGCTCGGATAAGTTGATTATACGATGAATGCTACTGAGTATCTACAGCTCATTTCATTAAATATTTCCACATTTGGTTTTCCCCTTAAACTCCATAACAGCGCTGCGTTTTCATCACTTAAGGGTTTCATGGGTGTCAACTAAAAGCACTTTTGCACGCACATTAGCCTCCGCAGGGTAGAGCCGAAATTCTCCCAGTGAACTTTAATTTTTTATTACTGATTGCTAAAAGCCAATGGTGCTCTCTGGCTGTAGAATTCACAATTGTGCGCTATATATCACAGTTTCGGAGTTAGCAGCCCTAACTTTCCGAATTCTCAGCAAGAGTCTTGATAGCAGCCGCATCATTAGTAGCCGTTGTTCTTTTGAGCATCGGCTGTTGTGCAACTTTACTGAACAACTTATAAATACGAGTAGTTTAAGTAATATCGTTTAATGATTTTGTTTGAGTAGCAAAAACATGTTTTGCATTATTATGCAATTCATCACTGAAGTAAAGAAAGGAACCGTGAGACAAAAGCAAGAAAATGGGAATCGGATTGTCAGGTCATTCTCTTTCGTACAGCTTTGTGCAACATTTAGTTCTTCTTTTTCTGCGTAGAATAACATTCTGCGCAAACAAAGAAAAACTGTTACAAATCGTGAAACCATTCGATTGCATAATAAAACATTTGTCTTATATAGTAAGGTACTTTAGTCATGACTATGTATACCATGAACTTGCTAATCAAAATTAAAGAAGAACATACGAACGGACCAATTGACACTAAAAGCATGTACATTTTCCGGAAGATGTGCGAGAGAAACGCTTAAAGTGCTGATATATTGGGAGTGTGCAAAAGTTCTACCCGTTTTTGTAATAGATGTACATTGCGATCGGAGTACTTACGTCACAGAGGACACTGCGATGCCGAATGTTCGGCCAATAAAGCGTGGAGCAGTAGAGCGTATAGAGGCACTAGGTTTGTTCGAGTAAGTCGTTCGTAACCGAAATCACGGATAGTTTAACATGGTATGCGATAAGGAGCACATTAGACATTGTTTACTGTACGAGTTCGATAAAGGCAGTACTGCAGCCGCGGCTTGCCGCAACATCTGCCAAGTTCATGGGGAGGATGCAGTTGATGATAGCACAAGTCGCCGTTGGTTTCGGAAATTCCTGGACAGAGACAGAAGCTGTAAAGATCAACCACGTCCTGGACGTTCATCCGTTGTTTCTGACGAAGATGTGTATCCAGCATTAACAAATGACCCATATCCAACAGTTCAGGAATTAGCAGAAACGTTGTCAGTACACAGAACAACAGTCAAAAGACGGATGCATGTGCTTGGGTTCATCATCAAGTTCGATAACTGGGTTCCGCACCAGCTTTCTGCAAACCAACGAGAGGAGAGAATCCGTACCTGTATTTCTTTGCTTTCTCGTCACAGAAATGAACCGTTTTGGGGACGAATTGTAATGGGTGATGAGAAATGGTACTGTACCGTAACTTAAACCGTCAGCAGACTGTGTGCTAAGGTGCTCAGCCTGCTCCATCGACCTCAAAAAGAGGACTGCATCCGATAAAGGCTTTGTTGAGTGTTTGGTGGAATGTTCAGGGAATAATCCACTGGGAGGTGTTGGCACCTAACCAAACGATAAATGCGGGCCTCTACTTCCAACAGTTGGACTGATTACGAGAACAACTGACATAGAAGTGGCCAGCACTCGGGAATCGCAAAGGCGTGATCCTTCATCATGATAACGCCAGACCTCATTCGGCTTTAATCACTCGGCAAAAATTACTGGATTTCAGTTGGGAAGTCTTACCTCTCCCGACGTATTCCGCTGACCTGGCACCTACGGACTACGCCCTTCTTCAATCGTTTCAGAATGCCTTCGCTCTCCAAACCTTCGATGATGTTGACGATGTGAAAACGGGGTTACATGACTTTTTTGACTCTAAACCACAGGAATTTTTCCGGAGTGGGATTCACCTATTCATAGACAGTTGGCAAGAGGTCATACAGAATGATGGCAATTATATGAAATCCTAGGTGCGTTATTTGTTGTGTTCTCCTTCTTTCTTTGTAACCTACAAAACCAAGTAGAACTTATGCACACACGCAATAGAAATGGTAAAAACCAACTGAGAATGAATACCGCCTAAATTTTGAAGAAGCTGGTGTCTATGCCATAGCTTAGAATTGATACTCGTCACCTTTCAGAACTGCTTTTGACTTTGTTGAGGTTCAACCGATGATCGAGTATTGAGGGTTTAAGATTCTAGTTCCTTTTACTGCTGGACCTGGGTTAAGGCCTCAAGAACAACATGCATGTCGGGTTTGCTTTTGTGGTTCTGTTTCTTCGAAACGAGTTTTCCGAAATTATAAACGGGCTCTGGGGAGATAAAACTGAATTTAAAAATTCTCCGTAGCCAACAGTTTTCCATACTTGTAAATAGAAGGCGTCGTGATTAAGAATTCATCTTCCATAAGGCCAAGAGTTAGAAAAGTAGACAAGGATATACACGTATCGGCTACTGAGTTAGAAACTTTTATTTAATATCGGGTTAGACATCCTTTAGCCCTAAATACAGCACCTATGCAGTTTGGCATAGATTCTACAAGGTGGAGTAAATTTGCTTCTAGAGCACACTATGCGTCCACCAGACAGTAAAATGCTTAGATTTGATGGGAGAGAACCTTGTTTCCGGATCTGTTTTTCTAATATGTGTGTTACATTCTAAATGGGATTCAGATCCCAACTTTGTGGTGGCCCGGGAAGATAGCGAAAGTCGCTGTCGTGCTTCCTGAACCACTACTTAACACATCGTGCGCGATGGACGGTAGTATTGTTGTCCATGAAACAGCCGTCGCTTGCTGGGTAAAAAGCCAACATTGCAGGATAAATTTGATCTGCAGCAATGTTCAGATATTCCTTTGACGACATCCGACCTTCCAGCAATATCAGGAGACTAGTTCCATATAAACAGAACGTGCTCCACACCATGATATCACCAGCGAAACGTTAAATTGCTTCATGGGGCTCCCGTCAAACTCTCTGCCTACCATCGGTACAGAGCAAAGGTGAACTTCGACTCTTTGGACCACATGATTTTTTTCCAGTGTCCAGCCACTGTGTTCCTGAAATTAGTGGTTTCCGTATAAGCATGCGACTGCCAATACCGAGCCCATTCAATTTCCTACAAACAGATCGTTGAGATATGGATCGGGAACTGCCTTCGTTGAATACTTTGGTCAATTGCTACACACAGGAAATCCTGTTTCTCAGTAGAAGCCTTCTCAGATGACGGTGATCTCGTTCCTGACAGATTGTCGTCCCCTCACAAATACGCCTTTTAGACAAGCAATGTGGGTTATTTTTCCACTGATTAAAGACCCGCGATATCTAACCTTTTGAGAAACCAGTCAGCGTTGCTGTTTTCAAAATTGTCGCTCCAGCCAGACTGGCATCCACAAATGTTCCATAAAGGACTGATATGCATCAGCTCCTTATGGAACTCCGAAAGATCCTTTGTTTTTCCCACTGTGATCAACTCTGCTGGCGACTACTGACGAGCAGCAGTCTTCAACAGCTGCCCAGATCATGTGGTGACGCACGTGACCAGGTATTTTGCATATACGTTGCGTAAGTGACGTTTACATTCACCTCCATAAAGCTTTCTAATTCAGTGGCCGGTGTGTCAAGAATTCAAAACAACATCGGTTTCCTGAAAATGCAGTGCTACCTGTACATTTTAAAATAACAGCATGTGCCAACGTCATTGCAAAAATAAACTGTGCGAAATGTGTATCACCACTATTTTTTTCTTTTGCGATTTTAACATCGTGCATAGTATGTAACCTGTTTTCACCGGCTACCCGTGTCACTTTCGTTTACGAAACTCTGGGCTTTTTTTTTTTTTTTTTTTTTTTTTTTGGAGGTTTAACGACCACCGTGAGCAACTCAATGGGCTATAAGCAGTCGCCCGTCCCTAATTTAGGGTCACTGGTTCCAGGGAAGGGAGAGAGCCAGTGCCGTACGACAAACACAACATCCATGCCTGACCGGGATTCGAACCCGGACCCCTTACGGACGAATGATCAGGGCCAACGCCTTAGACCACTGCGCCACAGGGGCGGCACTCTGGGCTTGAGGATACGGTATTTAATAAATGTATACCGTTTAAATCACTTTTAAACACTCCGAAAGTGAGGTGCATCATTTGTGTACAGTAATATGGTTATTACAAACGTCCGACAAGACGAGAAAAATAGATGAAACCGCTGAGAAATGTATTTGACCTTGACTTCCAAATATTTCGTTTTCACTGTTAGGAAATTCGTATATAGTTGTTTTAGACGACTCAGCGAACCGGAACTGCGGAAACAAACACCTGTCGCTAGCCGTGATATTCATTCACGGTCACCATCATCATCATCACCATCACATATCGATGTGAACAACAAAGGACAGCTAAAACTCGTTTTCAGTATGCCTTTTGGGTGGGTGGGTGGGGTGGATACGTGATTATAATATCACTATGTACGTCCTTCTCTCGGTATACTTGTATATGGCCACCATATCTCGGCATCTATTATTCCGATTTGAAAAATTTCATTTCGAACAGAGATAACAAAGATTTATACTATTCGGTATTTTTTCCGATGTATATATAATCTTTCCGCTAGTGGGCCTAAATGCAGGAGCTCTTAACCTCAATAATATTTTATTCCACAGCATTGTTACTAAAACTCAAATTGAAAAATTCGTTTTCCGTTCGGATACCATTTCTCACGAACACACTTTCTACTTCAAATTACAGTTAACTCGAAGGGCTGAAATGAATATTCCGTTTTCTCCGTTATCTCTGCTTTTAATAGTCTTGTTTGAAATATTATTTCTGCGTCACATGGCTTTCACCGAGAGAAATGCTTTGCATACATTATTTGAGTTTTCGTAACGCACACTTTTGCCGTTAGCGGACGTAAATACGTCCGCTAACGGCAAAAGTCTCTTTGCTGTGGTACCTCCGCTTCCTAAAAAAAAACATTGTATACATATTTTCTACTATAAAATAATGCAGTCTTATCGCCACGAGCGTAAATGTAAATAAAATTTCCCTCGCTATTGTTACTTCTAAACGCCGATTTGAAAAACACTTTTAGTGTCTCATGCCTTTCAATGCGGGGAACATTTAAAAAAGATTTTCCAACTTTTCATAACGTACACTATTATCGCCAGATGGCGTAAATGTGAGATGCTGTTTGCGACTGTACTACTCTTCTAAACTTGCGGCTTAAAAATTATTTTCGCACTATTCACTACGACAAGACGCCGTTCGTTATTTTCCACTTAAAATATTACGCAGTTTTCCTGGTAATGATCCTATCTTTATATGCAGATGATATAATACTTCTTCTTGAAGGACAGGATATTTCGCAAATAATAGTCTACTTCAATACAATAAAATGTCAATATCAAGACTGGTTTATTAATAACGAATTGATTCTCAATACATCTAAAACTAAAGCAATGTTTTTTACCGGCCCAACTGCGAACCTAAATAATAATCAAGATTCAATCATTTCCTTGAATGATGTACCAATATCTTTAGTTGATCATTACACTTACCTGGGTGTGGTTATTCAGAATACCTTGAAATGGGACTTACATATAGATAAAATAGCTCGTGAGGTGTCGAAATACATAGGCATTATTGACAGTGTGTTTAATAGTCTCATTATAGAAAACATTAAATTACTATACTATTCTTTAGTACACTCTAGTTTAATTTACTGTCTCTCTTGTTGGGGATCGACAACTCAGCGTAACCTCAGGAAACTTCAGGTGCTTCAGAATAAAATTATTAGATTTTTAGAATTGAAATTAAATCCGCGTTTAATTGTTACTTCGGGTTCACAAAAGTATGGTCGAATTAGACTCGATCCTAATAAACATAATATTTTGAACATTAACCAGTTTTATTAACGCTGTCTAGCTACTAATATGTTCAAAAGAATAAAATTGGAATTTAATGATGATATAGACATTCATCGTGAAACTGATGAACATGAAACGAGAAAAAGATACATGTTACAACCATGTTTTCCGAAAAATCAACAAATAAAACTAAGTATTGGATATCAAGGGCCAAAGCTTTGAAATGACTTACCTAAGGTAATTCATAACATTAATAGCTATAAGTTTATTTAAGAAAAGAATCACTATTCACTTACTTACCCACTAATATTGAAAAAAAAAAAAATAAAACGCAAGAAAGATGACACCGAATTTTCGGGTGTAATAAGCACGTCTTTTGAATCCGTTCTGACGCAAAATAAATTTATCAAAGCTATTCAAAGGCAATAGGACCGGTATGGAAAACAATAGTATCTGACGGAAGGAAGAAGTTTTTCAATCGGGTCTTTAATCCCTCAGATATTGGTGTAAACGGAATCTTGAGCTTACGAACTCTTAGAAACAGAGTTATCGACAAAAATAATGTGACTTTACGTCCCCTGGTGGGAAAACCATGCATTATTTTAGGAAGAAAGTATTCTCAAAAGGTTTATCCATATGAGCGGTATCGGTCCAAGAAAAAAAAATTAGTCGAGTTTTCAGGAACCCAGATTTTGCTACAAATACATCAGAAGCAGAAATTAACACTTATGACTATTGGTGGCCAAACCATTCTTTACAAAACATTAGAAATTATGTGAAAAATATTTTCCATCAAGTCTTGTATGCGATACAGGAAGATTTTTTCAAATCGGAGTTTTAGGAGCAGAAAAACGCAATTTACCTCTATGCGCCCTAGCGGAAAGTCTCTTAAATGATTTACGTGAAATTTTTGAATTTATAGGAAAAACATTTAGCATCGGAAACACTATCCAACAACAAAGGAATTTTCAAATTGGACTTTTAGAAGTAGAGATATTGACAAAAATAAGATATACATCTACGCCCCTGGCGTAGAAACCATGCATTATTTCAAGAAGAAAGTGTTCCTAAAAGGTTTGTCGACATGAGTAGCATCGGTCAACAAAAGACTTTTTTCAATCGAGATTTTAGAAGCCATATTTTGCTGCAAATACATCAGAAGTGGAAATTAACACTTACGCCACCTGGTGGCCATACCATTTTTTTACAAAAATTATAAATTATGTGCAAAGGATTTCCCATCAGGAGCTGTATCCGGTGCAGAAGGAATTTTTCAAATCGGAGGTTTAGAAGCAGAGAAATAGTGGGAAACGCAATTTACCTTCATGCCCCCTAGCGGAAAGTCTATGAATTACTTGAAAATTTTGAATTTTTAGGAAAAACATGTCACACTAGAAACACTATCCAACAAAGAATGATTTTTTATAAATCGGACTCCTAGAAGTCGATATATTGACAAAAATAAGATATACGTCTACGCCCCCTTGGCGCAGAAACCATGCACTATTTTAAGAAGAAAATGTTTCTAAAAGGTTTGTCGACATGAGTAGTTTGGTCTACAAACGACGTTTTTTTCAATCGAGAATTTAGAAGCTCATATTTTGCTGCAAATACATCAGAAGCGGAAATCAAGGTTTACGCCCCCTGGTGGCAAAACCATTTTTTTTTTTACAAAAATTAGAAATTATGTGCAAACGATTTCCCACCAGGAGCTGCATCCGGTGCAGAAAGAATTTTTCAAATCGGAGATTTTGAAGCAGAGCGATAGGGAGAAACGCAATTTAGCTTTACGCCCCCTAGCGGAAAGTCTATGAATTACTTGAAAATTTTGAAATTATATGAAACACATGTCATACTAGAAACACTATCCAACAAAAAAGGAATTTTTCAAATCGAACCCCTAGAAGTAGATATATTGACAAAAATAAGATATACATCTACGCTTCCTGGCGTAGAAACCATGCACCATTTAAAAAAGAAAATGTTCCTAAAAGGTTTGTCAACATGAGTAGTATCGGTCTACAAACGAAGTTTTTTTTAATCGAAAATTTAGAAGCTCAAATTTTGCTGCAAATACATCAGAAATGGAAATTAAGATTTACGCCCCTGGTGGTAGAACCATTTTTTTTACAAAAATTTGAAATTATGTGCAAACGATTCCCCATCAGGTGCTGTAACCGGTGCAGAAAGAATTTTTTCAAATCGGAGATTTAGATGCAGAGATATAGGGCGAAACGCAATTTACCTTTACGCCCCCTAGCGGAAAGTCTATGAATTACTTGAAAATTTTGAAATTATATGAAAAACATGTCACACGGAAAACACTATCCAACAAAGAAGCAATTTTTGAAATCGGACTCGTAGAAGTAGAGATATTGACAAAAATAAAATATACATCTACGCCCCTGGCGGAGAAACTGTGGGATATTTTAGGAAGAAAATATTCCGAAAAGGTTTATCGATGTGAGTGGCCGCGAAAGAATTTTTTCAATCGATATTTTAGAAGCTCAGATTTTATGGCAAATACATCAGAAGCAAAAATTAACACTTATGCCCCCTGGTGGCCAAAGTATTCTTTACCAAAAATTCGAAATTATATGCAAAAAAAAGATTTTCCATTAGGAGATGTATCCGCTGAAAAAACGATTTTTCAAATCGGAGTTTTAGGAGAAGAGTTATCGGAAAATATGTAATTTACTTTTACGCCCCCTAGCGGAAAATCTATGCGTAGTTTAAAAATGAAACTATATCTAAAACACCCTTCGACATAAATGGAATCGAAAGATAAAATAATTTCTTCAATCGGATGTTTAGAAGCAAATATGTGGATTAAAACGTAATTTTGAATTCGACATCATCTGCATTTACGCCCCCTAGCGGCAAAATTGTTCATCGTAAAAAAAAACGAAATGAAGGATCATCATTCGCATATTTCAAGCTTCCGAATGCAAAAAGAATTTTTCAAATCGGACGAATAGTTGCAGAGATACCGTGGGTACAGACGGACGGACGGACAAACCGATAACAGAAGCACGATCTTTTTTTTCAAAAGACGTGCTAAAAAACGTTAGGTCAGAACGGGGAGCGGGGAATAGAAGCATGAAGGGACAAGGGGGAAATCACTCATAAGATAGAATGGATGAAATATTGTTGATACCATAGTGATTGAGTGTTCGAATGTCTTTTCGGATTAAAAGTTGCCAAAGATGTCCGTATTGTTTAGAAATCTGAAATCTAAATGTATCATTTTGTTGGATAACGTAATTTACTAACACTACTGTTTGTTCCCTATAAATATTGCTCTCAACACCTTGAGACACCGTTAACATGCATTCACCACTATCTACTAATATATTAACATTACGTTTAATTGATGTAAGTTATTTTTATTTCTTTACTTGTGCTTTTTATGAAAAGAGATTGGGACTTGTTAGGTCATTTTGGCCTCTTTCCTGATCTCGCAAGCTGTTGTACGTCTACTAATTTGTTATTTCTAGTAAGTATTTTGTATGTGTATAATAAAAACTAAACCAATAAATTGAATTGGCTTGAATCGACTACATTTTCTATTTGCTTCTTACCTTTGCTTTGAGCAGTCGTATTTGAAATATACGCTATATTGACAAAAGTCACGGACACCTAGAAGAGAAACACAACATAGCATTTATTGACATATATTAGTACGGTGTCGGTCCACCTTTGGCCTTAATACATGCACTGAACCTTCGAGCCATGCTTTCGACAAGGTTTTGGAACATAGCGATAAGTATGCGCTTCCATTCAGTAAATAATGCTGCCGCTAGCTGTTGCTTAGTAGTAGGCCATGGTTCCAAACTTCTTATGCGGCGCTCTAATTCATCCCATAGGTTCTCTATAGGATTAAGATCAGGGCTCTGTGCTTGTCAGTCCACACACGATACAGTATTATCGTCAAACCACGCCGTAACAGTTGTAACGTACCAGGAGATGTGACGTACCTGCCAGAAGGACGCACACGAGGGAGATGATGTAACGTACCAGGAGATGTGACGTACCTGCCAGAAGGACGCACACGACATAAAGGCAGATAGGAATCAGAATAAAAAATGTCCGCGTAGCTCAATTGGTAGAGCAACTTATTCGGGAATGAGTGGACCCGGGTTCGAATCCTGGCGCGGATAGAAATGACGGAGAAATTTACTTCGTTATACAGTCCTTGCTTTACGGCTCGGTGCGTTATCCTTCTGGTACCAACAAAGCTCGGTTCCATAGTATTGTCACAGAGTTGGTAGGGCATAGTTGTCCAGAATATCGAGGTAGACGTGCTGGTTAACAGGTTTGTCCACGATAACCAATGGGCCAGGACCATACCACGATAAACACCCCCACACGAGTACACTGCCAGCTCCAAATTTGACCGTAGGAATAGTGCACTGGGGTAAATAGCGTTCCCCTGGCTGCCGCCATACCCACATACAGCCATCAGACTGATGGATCGTGTATCTGGATTCATCAGTACATAGGACCCGTTTCCAATGATCTACGGTCCACGATAAATGTTCTTTACAACATGCTAAACGACGAGTAGCGTTTCGAGTGGAGATGAAAGGCTTATGAGCAGCCGCAGGACCACGGTAACCCATGGAATAAAGTTCTCTGCGATTGGTACGTGTACATACCGAGGTTCCACCATTTTTACTCACCTGTGCACTGAGGTCTTGTGCTGTACTCCGTCGATTAGCTCTAACGACGCTCCTGATGCTTCGACGTCCTCTATCACTGATTTTCTTTGGTCTGCCGGTACGTTTTGCTGTTTCAGGCACGCCATGTGTCTTCCACTTATTCAGTACATCCGAAATAGTTGGCTTGGGTATGTTTAAACGCCTCTCGGTTTCTGTTATGGACAACCGACTAATATAACACCCAACAATCTTTCCTTTCTCAAAGTCAGTTCTCTCCCGCCGCGACGTTTTCATTGAACCTTACAGTGCGATGTGATTGCGGTCAGCTGCAGGCTTGTTTTGATACCGTTTGCAGCTATACCGCGCATTTTTACAACGCAGCGGATCCGTTCATTAGCTTTTGAAAGGGTGTCCGCTGACTTTTGTCAGTATAGTGTATTTCCTTTGTCCCATGGCCTCCAGTATGAAGGGTATTTTACGTATATTCTCTTCTTTCTCATAATACACAGTTCTGTCCCTATGGGCACCAACCAATGCGTAATTCTTTTTTCAAGAGCATCTCCACTTCTAAAAATCGAATTCAAGAAAAATTCTTTCTTGGTCGGATACTCTTGACTTTGAAGAAGATTTCAAACACAGTTTCTTCTTCAAATAACGCAGTTTTCCCTCAAAGAGCGGTGAATGTTATTTCTGTTTTGCTCGATATCTTTATTGCTAAATGTTCAATTTAGAAAGTTTATTTTTCGCGTCCGATATCTTCCATTATGAAGAATATTTTGCACATATTTTTCTTTTTCCATAATGCGCAAATTTCTAGCTAATGGGCGTAAGTGCATATTTCAATTTTCAATTGTATTTCCACTTTTAAAGCCCAGTTGAGAATATATTTTGGTGGAGATATTTAGAGAAAAAGATAAAATGCATTTACTTCTGCAAAACACATAAATTTATGTCAAAAAATTCTCTTCATGCAGGAAAACTTCTGTCGTGTGAAACTTCTCGCGCAGACTTTTTACTTTTCTGTAACACACAATTTATGCCGCTAAGCAGCAGACATATTTGCAAATGAAGTCGTACTGGGTGTGTGCATGAGTTCTGCCCGTTTTTGTAGGCTGCAAAGGAAGGAGGAGAACACAAAAAAAAACGTACTTAGGATTTCACATAATTGCCATCATTCTATATGACCTCTCGCCAATCTATCTATGAGTAGGTGAATCCCACGCCGGTAAAACTCCTGTGTTTTAGAGTAAAAAAGTTATGTAATGCCGTTTTCACATCGTCAACATCATCGAAGGTTTGGAGAGCAAAGGCGTTCTGTATCAATCGAAGAAGGTCGTAGTCCGTAGGTGCCAAGTCAGGATAATACGCCGGATGAGGTAAGACTTCCCAACTAAAGTTCAGTAATTTTTGCCGAATGATTAGAGCCGCATAAGGTCTGGCGTTATTATGATGAAGGATCCCGCCTTTGCGATTCCCGAGTGCTGGCCACTTCGATGTCAGTTGTTCTCGTAATCTGTCCAACTGTTGGCAGTAGAGGTCCGCATTTATCGTTCGGTTAGGTGCTAACACCACCCAGTGGATTATTCCCTGAACATTCCACCAAACACTCAACAAACACCTTTATCGGATGCAGTCCTCTTTTGAGGTCGATGGAGCAGGCTGAGCACCTTAGCACACAGTCCGTCGACGCTTTAAGTTACGGTACAGTACCATTTCTCATCACCCATTTCAATTCGTCCTCAAAACGGTTCATGTCTGTGACGAGAAAGCAAAGAAACAGAGATACAGATTCTCTCCTCTCGTTGCTTTGCAGAAAGTGGTGCGAAACCCAGTTATCGAACTTGGTGATGAACCCAAGCACATGGATACGTCTTTCGACTGTTGTTCTGTATACCAATAACGTTTCCGCTAATGCCTGAAAGCTTGGATGTGGGTAAATTGTTATGGATTGGTACTCATCCTAGTCAGAAACCACGGATGGACGTCTAGTACGTGGTTGATCTTTACAGCTTCTGTCTCCATCCCGGAATTTCCGAAACCAACAGCAACATGTGCTATCATCAACTGCATCTTCCTTTTACACTTGACAGATGTTGCGGCAAGCCGCGGCTACAGTACTGCCTTTATCGACTTATACAGTAAACAATATCTAATGTGCTCCTTATCGCATGCCATGTTACACCGTCCGTGATTTCGGTTACGAACGACTTACTCGAACAAACCTATTGCCTCTATATGCTCTACTGCTCCACGCTTTATTGTCATTAACTGCATCTCCCCCATTGTTTGATTTTCACTTTGCATCTCGGCCTTTAGATTTAACTGCTATAATTTATATATAGCCAGTGCCGTTAATGCCCACCAGATGGAAACGTCTCAGTAGCTGAGCCCATCTTACGGATTTATAATGTCAGATGCTGACAGAAAAACGCACATAGCGCCGTGGATTGTTGGCCACCGTGGTGTAAGGATAGCGCGCTCGGCTAGATATCGAGGGATCCGGGATTCAATTCCCCGGCGGCAGCAGACTAACAATTTTTCGGTTTCTGTGCGTTGCTAAACGTGGAAAGAGCGATGTCTTTGTTTATTCACGCTTTATTGGCCGAAAATGTGGCATCGCAGCGTCATCTGTGACGTAACTACTACGATCGCAATGTGCATCTATTACAAAAACGGGTAGAACTTTTTGCACACACCCAATAGTATATGTGCCCCAAATTTCATGCTTCTATCATCAATAGCTCAATTCGTCCAAATATTTGACCTATCTGCCGTACTATGATACACTGCTGGCCATTTAAAGTGCAACACCAGGAAGATTACATTCCAGGGGCTCGAAAGTTGGCAGAAGGGCGGAACACGGGCGCATATGAAAATGATTAACCGTGCTGCACATGTTGAGATCATGTGGGACAGTAACACCTCCTGGAAGTTGTATAAAAGGGACAAGCACTCGAAGTGTGCTTGCTTGCCGAACTTGGCCACGGAAAGCTGCAGCATGCCTAGTCGAGGACAACAGCAGCTCTATCAGCAGGTTTCCGACTTCGATCGCGAGAGAATTGTGGCATATCGGGATTGCTGATTATCACTCCGAGACATCGGTGCTCGTGTGGACGGCATGCGGCCATGGTGGGAAGAATATGGCGTCAGTGAATAGTGGAGGAACGTGTGGGTCCCAACGGCCCCGTCACACCACGGAACGAGAGAACCGACATGTGGTGCGCATGGCACAGTCACATCGACCACCGTAGCTCAACAGTTCGGATGTGTGGCACAACACCCAGTCTCTGCACGGACGGTTCAACGTCGTCTGCAGCAGCGGGGCATTTTCGCACGTCTCCCATTGCTTGGGCTACCTTTGACTGTACAACACCGGCGTCTGCAACTGCAATGGTTCCAAGAACGTCGTGCATGCAGGAGCGAATGGCAAGGCATCGTGCTTTCCGACCAATTCCGCTTCAGTTTGCCGTGCCATGATGGATGAATTCGTGTCTGGCGGTACCGCGGTGACGAGTTGAGTGAGTCCTACATTATACTGTGACATACCGGCCCGGCACATGTCGTTATGGTATGGGATGCTATTAGATTCCACTCCCGCATGCTCCTCGTCTGTATTACCGGCACGTTGAACAGCCATCGTTACATCACTGAGGTTATGGAGCCTGTTTTTGTACCATATCTTCACGGACTGTGTGGTGTCATTTACCATCAAGACAACGCGCGACCGCACGTGGCCCGCAACGTCCAAGAGTTCCTAGATCGCCACCTTGGGCCGCGCGGTCCCTGGTTATGTCGGCTATTGAACACGTGTGGTCCATGATCGCCGGACGACTGGCACGCCTTCCTCCCGATGCCGGGCTGTGTAGCAACTGTAATTGCCGCCTATGGTGGGTACACCAGATGCTGATTGTTATGTGTTCTCCTCGTCTCACCGTGTTGTATTTCTAATCGATTCACCCTTGCATCATCTGCTTTTCGTACAATAAGTATGGCTTTGATATCTTTAGTCTTTCGTGGTGTTGCACTTTTAACGGCCAGCAGTGTGGATGTTTGCAAGTGAATCTTCATGCTAAACACCAGAACAAAAACTATTGCATTGACGGCTCTGGAAACATTTTCCCGTTTCTTTTACTTAAAAAAAATCACCTTTCTTTCCTTCTTTAGTTTAGTTTTTATTATGAAGCAACGTCCAGAATCAGGAGTCGACGATAGTGTATCCGCCTAACATACATGCTGGGAAAGTTTGCGCATTCTGAAACGCTCTTTACAAATCATTTTCAGTGTTGGTTGGTGCATTCCTTCACGGACCTACATGCCTACCATGTATAAATGAAGAACTATTTCTTCCGAGAAATTCGTTTCTCAAATATATGATCATTTTCAGTGATTAGTGCGGATATTTTGCATCAAACTTTCTGTATTATTTCACAAATTATATACTGTACCGAACATTTTCATTTCTGACGTAATGACAACATACAAAAATGCACTGACTTTTGAAGTGCACCCTCATCTTATGTACACGAAAAGGGCACTCACAGCCAGTGCAATATTTTACATACCAGTTTTTAGAGACAAAATTGTACTAAACACAAGTTTAACTTGAAATAACATATTTAAAGAACCAAAGTACGGTATCAGTTTTTTTACTAAAGGACAAGAATATGGAAATCGAATTTTTTTTTTTTTGAAATCAATTTATGCAGTATCTCATAAATTGTTTCAGCTTTCACACTCAATAACTGATACCAAATTTCTGTTCTGACACTTCTGACAATGTTTCGCGAGAAAAATGCACAAAGACAAGCTGAACGTGAAATAACCTTATGAATCCCGGCTGGTTTTATAAGGCAGTACGCCTATCAGGCCCCGTGATTGCGGTTCGTACATGCGGATGCATTCCTTCACGGACCTACGTGAAGTTCTGCAGAAAGTCAGTATGGTTGTCAACCATTTTTTAGACAAAATTATTAACATACACTATATTGACAAAAGTAACTGGACACCTAGTAAAGAAACACAACATAGCATTTATTGATATACATTAGCACGGTGTCGGTCTACCTTTGGCCTTAAGGCATGCATTGACCCTTCGAGACATGCTTTCGTCAAGGTTTTGGAACATAGCGATAGGTATGCGCTTCGATTCAGTACATAATGCTGCCTCTAACTGTTGCTTAGTAGTAGGCCTTGGTTCCAAACTTCTTATGCGGCAATCTAATTCATCGCATAGGTGCTCAATGGGATTAAGATCAGGGCTCTGTGCTGGCCAGTCCACACACGATACCGAATTATCTTCAAACCACGCCGTGACAATCCTTGCTTTATGGCTCGGTGCATTATCCTGCTGGTACCAACAAGGCTCGGTTCCATAGTATTGCCGCAGAGTTGGTAGGGCATAATTATCCATAATATCGAGATAGACGTGCTGGCTAACAGGTTTGTCCATAATGAATGGGCCGGGACCATACCAAGAAAAACACCCCCACACGAGTACACCGCCATCTCCAAATTTGACCGTAGGAACAGTACATACACTGTGGTTATAGCGTTCCCCGGCTGCCGCCATACCCACACACGGCCATCAGACTGGTGGATATTGTATTTGGGTCCATCAGTTCACACGACCCGTTTCCAATGATCTACGGTCCACGATAAATGTTCTTTACACCATGCTAAACGACGAGTAGCATTCCGAGTGGAGATAAAATGTTTATGAGCAGCCGCACGACCACGGTAACCCATGGAATGTAGTTCTCTGTGAATGGTACGTGTACATACCGAGGTTCCAGCATTTTTACTCACCTGTACACTGAGGTCTTGTGCAGTACTCCGTCGATTAGCTGCAACGACTCTCCTGAGGCTTCGACGTCCTCTATCACTGATTTTCTTAGGTCTGCCGGTACGTTTTGCTGCTTCAGGCACGCCATGTGTCTTCCACTTATTCAGTACATCCAAAAAAAATTGACTTGGGGATATTTAAACGCCTCTCTGTTTCTCTTATGGACAACCCACTAATATAACACCCAACTATCTTTCCTTTCTCAAAGTCAGTTCTCTCCCGCCGCGACATTTTCACTGAACCTGACAGTGCGATATGATCGCGGTCAGCTGCCGGCCTGTTTTTATACCTTTTGCAGCTGTGTCACGCATTTGCTTTTGAAGGGGTGTCCGGTGACTTTTGTCAGTGCAGTGTATATTTAGATATACATATCTACAGTACACTCGTTTATGGATGATCACCCTTAGGAAGGCAAGCCACGACCTTTCGTTCTTCATTTTCTCTCTGAATCTCTCTCAGTCCATTCACGGTTTCTCGACCTCCTCTCGTGGGTAAAGCCAGGTTCCTTCACGATCGCTTTTCGAGAGTTCTTTTAATGAATGCCCTTTAGTTCCGCCTCAATGCATGTGTCAGCTTAACAGAATATCTCTATACAAGTTGAAGATAGTTTTTCTGGGAACTACCAACTAACATAGCTTCCTTCAAAAGACAGTTCTCGAAGATGGCGATCTTGTTTGTTTCCCCTTTACATACACTGCTTTATAACCGTGACTGAAAATATACAAAATACATACATATTTCGCATTGTAACCAAAACTGGGTTACATTTAAAATGAAATATATTCATAAAACATTTTTAATATTAAATTAGGTATCCATTTCACTGAAATCCTCACAGACCTATTAAAAAGAACGAATTAAGTATGGCATCAGTTTTTAATGAAAGTACAAGAATTTGAGACCCGAAACTTTTGAGGTCGATTTAAACAGGATTGTATACATTGTTTCACCTGCCACATTAAAAAACTATGGCCATATTTCGGTCCTTTACGTAGGTTATATTTAATCCTAGGATTTCTGGTATAATTTATTAAAAAAAACACTGCTGTCCACCCACTGTTTTGCAAGAATCGAATTCGTAGGAATGACTTCGCTGTTTTTCATTCATTTTAATAAAATTTAGGAGCATTATCTGTGATGTAGAGCGTAATGCAGCGGGCTCTGTGTTCCCGGCATTTATTTCTCTTGGCAGGCCCAATATTTTCGGTTCGTTTTATCCTTTAAAATGACGGCCCTTATTTTAAACAGCTTGAGGAATCAACCAGGATGATCATCAATGATTTATTATAATTACTGCTGATACAAGTTAGTTTTATGTACATATTTACACATTTATGTGTTATATCCCATGGAATGCAGGAAGGGCGTCCTTTCTTTTCTCCTAGCAATCTGGAATGTTCTTGTTTTCTTCCATCTTCTCGCGATCCCCTCAACCGTTTAGAGGTCGCATTCTTGAAGACGAATGTTATTTCGCCCCCCCCCCAAGCATGAAAGAAGGCCTACAGAACATCACCATTGTATTTAACAATGACTCTCTTAAACAATTCGAACAAATATGGCGTCTTTTAGGAAAAGTTTCACAAAATGGCCAGCAGTGTTTTGCAAGAATAAATTGTCCGTTCCTATACAATATACCTTACACTGCCGTCACTTGAACATATACACATACACACACAAGAAAATTATTTTCATTACTGGAATGCCAAATTGAATCACAGATCAATTAAAATACATAAATCATATTTAAATATATATAGTGGCCTCCCGTCCGCGGAGATCCTTACACAGAGAAAAAAGTTTCTCTTTGACTTGTAGATGATGTGTAGTTAGAGGTCACAAATCCTAAAGGAAGCCTCTTCGATTTTAAAGTATTTTCATGTGAAAAAAGGGGAAAAAACTGAAGGAAAGCAGAATGAAGAATACGATTTCAGTAAAGCAGACAATGAAAATTTGAAGGACCACGTTCTTCGTTTAAAATGCAATAAATTTGTATACATAACTGAAGTTTCCATTGTCCTTGGAGTAAAATAAATCTAGAGAGTACCCTGGTACTTTTTGAAGATAATTTATGCTATGTATCTTTCTCATGCTATGTAAATTCCTCATGCTATGTATCTTCGTGGGGTGAAATAAAGCGAGTGATTCAAGAATATACATTTATTTATGCTCACTCACGACCAAACCGAGCTATAGTCCGGTACATACTAAGTGGAATTAAATCATAACAATAAACAATAACGTTTATTAATTCCTGACATTGAGAGGTACTTAAGTTATTTTTGTAAAACCAATGAAAGAAGATATGTGAGTGATAAAAGTATTGGATTGGAAAGAAAGTAATGTCCGATGATGAGGTACTCGAAGTCGAAGATTCAACCACGGCGCACTTTGGCCAATGAGATTACGCAGCACATCGGCATGACATCAGCAGGTCAGTGGCGTAAGTCAGTGGCAATTAGCCGTCAGAAGGCGAAGAGTGTGAACACCAGCCAACATGGAAATGGACAAGGAGCACATCCGCCATTGCAGCCTGCCCCGAAGCCGGAAGACACGCAACAGTGGATATGGCCATGCTGAAGACCTTAATGGAGACCGATCCACGTGTGACCACGCGAAAGGTGGCTGAACAGCTGGGGACTACCCACACGAGTATTATCACGCACCTGCGTCACGTTAGGAAGATGCACAAGAGGGAAGTTTGGGTACCCCATCAACTCACATTTAAGCAGAAAGCAAAGCGCATTAGTGCATGCATTTCCCGACTTGCACGTGACCAAGTTGAACAGTTCTTGAATGACATTGTGACTGGCGACGAGAACTGAATCCTGTATATCAATGCCAGGCCCAGGAACAGTGGTTGGACCCAAAACAGAATGCTGACCCCGAAAGCCGGCTTACACTCACGTAAGATCCTGCTGTCTGTTTGGTGGGATATGCGGGATGTTCTGCTTTTTGAGCTGTTTCCGGACAACACCACTATCTCCGCCCATGTATACTGCCGTCAGATCGACGATCTGCACGTATCGCTTACATCGAAAGGACCATCACTGCTGAACCTCAAGGGTGACTATAACACAAGGTCAGGGAACTGAGCTGGGAGCTGCTACCGCACCCAGCCTATTCCCCGGACATTGCCCCAAGCGATTACCACCTTTTCCGGTCGTTGCAGCATTTCCTGGACGGACAGCTGTTTACCAACCGGGACGATGTCGACCTCGCACTTACTCTCTTCTTTGTGTCCAAGCCCCCACAATTCTACAGGGACGGTATCCAACAGCTTCCCAGACGAGGGAAACAGGTCGTAGCAAACGATGGAGACTACATTTTGGGCTGATGTGTGCTTGCATATGCGGTAATTAGCACCTTTCTGTCGTCCTGCATTTGCAGACATTACTTTCTTTCCAACCCAATAAATATTTACTAAACCACAGTGGCGGCAATAGTAAGTATTTCGACTGTTTAGTTTTTCAAAAACAATACTTATTGATATTTTTATTATTATTATTTCTCTTGTCGTCGACTCTTTCGACCAAAGCTGGTGAGAAAAAGGCATAGATATTCGTTGAAGCCTGAAAATTCTGGATTTTCTAGTGACATGGCAGTTTTGCATAATGCATTATGACGAAGTAAATTTCTACATCATTTTTATGCCAGGGGCTGGATTCCAGCCCGCAACTCCTGGCTCCGGAGCTCCGAGTGCTATCCACTATACTACACTGGCATGTGCTCTCACTGCTATCTGCCTTTATCTCATGTCCGTCCTGCGGTGCAGGCACGTAACAGCCTGCCTTTTGGATTGGTTGAAGCAGTCTCTGTGGCAATCCTATTTCCTCTAGATTTTTCAGAAAGTTACTTAGTACCACTGGGGCTGCCGAAATGACAACTGGTGCGATCTGTTTTATGTTTGTTTCCAGATCATTTGGACTTCCATTCGCAGGTTCTCATATTTCGAGATTTTCTCAGATACTGTTTTTTGGATGTTTTCTGTAAAAGGGGACCGCTACATCTATCAGTTGTATCTTCTTCAGTTTTTTGTCTACAATTACAATGTCAGGTCGATTGGGGTCATTGGTATTGTCTGTGATGATAGGTTTGACCCAGTACATGATGTAATTCTGATTTTCGAGAATAGGTTCTGGTTGGTACTTTAAAAAAGTGGAGTATTGTCTTAGATAAGGCCATATTTAACGCCAAACTCTTGATGTAGGATCTCGGCTACTTGGTCGTGTCTGTTAAGGTACTATTCTGAAGCAAGAAGAGAACAGCCGGCTAAAATGTATTCTATGGTTTCATTGGCTTTTCCAGACATTCAAAAATTATCATCATCTGTAACTTTCAGTATGTTTTTCTTGTAGTTCTGGGTTGCGGTAACGCGATCTTGAATCCCAGTGATGAATCCCTCGGTTTCTGGATAAAACTGACCTTTTTTAACGACTTTAGTGAAGAATTTTTATCAATATTTTCGAGATCTAAGGACTTTGGATATTTACCGTGCAGAATGTTTCTTTTCCAACTTTGCAGTGAATCTGTGTTGATTTCTGATTGAGGAAGGAACTGAGAATATTCAGTTTCAGTGGAGCAAAGCCTTCGTCAGCTGTAGATACCACCGTAGTAATGACATGTTTTTTCCCTACAAAGTACTGTTTGAGTTGTATCTCGTATTTTCTGCAAAGACCTGATATATTGATTAGCCCCCTATACTTTTGTTTTCAGGTAGAGTCTTTAAACGGACGATTTTGGATGATGGCATCTGTACTTGGTTAAAATTCTCCCAGTGAGTCTGTCAAGTTCCTGCAGAACAGTATTTGTCAATTTAAGGATCCTAAAAGACCAGGTTAATATACACTGCTGGCCACCCAAAATGCAACACCAAGAAGGAAGCATCCGATTGGCCTGAAATTCGCAGCCGCGAGAGGACATGCAAACGATTAGCATTGCAGGGCATATGCAAATGGGCGCCCGGCACACCACCGAGAAGCACTATAAGAAGGGTATACAGAAGGCGGGGTGTAAGTAGTGGAAGTGTGTTGTGCTGCCGGACCTGTGCGTGGGAAGCTCCGTGATACCTCGTCGCAGAATACGGCAGTCATTCCAGCACGTTTCGGAGTTCGACAGAGTACGAATAGATGCTTATCGCGACAGCGGTTTATCGTACCGAGACATCGGCGCCAGTGTGGGACGACATCCAGCCACAGTGAGGCGAGTATGGATTCGGTGGGTGAAGAAGAGACGGACGGACCGACATGAGTGATTGCCGCAGCCGCGGCACACCACCGATCGAGAGGACCGGCATGCTGTGCGGCGGGCATTGACGGCTCGCACCACCACCTCATGAACGTTAGCGCAGGAATTAGGGTGTGTTGCGCAACAACCTGTGTCAGCACGTACCGTTCGACGTCGTCTGCAGGAGCGGGGCCTTGTCGCACGGCGCCCATTGCTCCGATTACCATTGACGTTACACCACCGGCGAGTGCGGCGGCAGCGCGCCGTTGAACGCCGCACCTGGACTACGGAATGGCACGACATTGTCTTCTCCGACGAATCCCGCTTCGGCCTGCAACACCACGATGGTCGGATCCTCCCTTACCTACAGGACCTGCAAGCGGCCACGTTTCAACAGGACAATGCGCGCCCGCACGTGGCATGTATTGTGCAACAATTTTTCACGGCGCACCAGGTGTCACTGCTGCCGTGGCCCGCCTGTTTTCCCGATATGTCGCTCATCACACGTCTGGTCGCTGATCGGCAACCGAGTGGCCCAAGCAAGCACCACCCGCGGCTACGCCTGATGAACTGTGGCAACGTGTGGAAGCAACCTGGACCGACATACCCCAAGCCCACAACCAAAGCCTCTTTTGTTCGATGCCGCGGCGTGTAGCGGACGTTATTGACAGCCATGGGGCCACACGAACTATTAATGTCTGCGTGTTCCGCAAGTCGCACGGGCCTGTAAGCTCAATCGTTTCATCTTTGTATCTGTTGTTATGTGTCTAGTAAATCTGGCTTTGCTATCTCGTGTCCTTTTTGGTGTTGCATTTTGGGTGGCCAGCAGTGTAGGAACTGTGCCCCTGAGTTGATAAGAATAATTTTATTTTTGGAATATAAGTTAGTGGTCAGAATATTTTTATGGCTATTGGTGTATTTTGTCTTGAATTCTTCTTCAAGTGTGCTGTGATTTCCCATTCTATTTTGCTCTAATCCTAGATACTTAAGTTCGATCATCTTCAAGGTTCTCAATCAATTGATTTTCTGAGGTTGGAATTTTAAGCGATTTTCCTCTCTTGATGTCTAGTATCACGAATTTGTTGAGGCAACATTCCATACCTCAGTCATCACTGAAAATTTTTGTTGTGTTGATTAGGCTGCAAGTTGCTTTTTACACTTGGTGTATAGCTTTAGGTCGTCCATATAAGACAGATGGGTAACTTTGCTTTGATGCGTATTAATACTGTCGAATCTGCCTAAAACTGAAATTGGTGGGACCAAGAAATGTTTACGTTGTAGGTAGATTTCCGCTTTACAAAGATTTCGGACAATCAACGATCGATAATACGTAATTTGGAAAACTCATTTCGCAGCTGTAATAATTCACGCATATTATCGTCATCTATACCATAATTACCCATTTACACAGTACATACATACTACGTACATCCATGCTTCTTCATTATTTAAAATAATCTTTAGTAGTTGTTTGCTTCTGATGTTTTTTCGCAAATACACTTTTCAACTTCACATTGAAGACCGCTAATCATGTTTAATAGTTTAGCATTTATTAGCACGAAGACTGAAGTCTTGCAACTTATGAATAGTTTGTAAAGCGTCATTATAAGTTTTTATGTCTTTTCTATGTTCACTTCATCCTCGACTTCCTTTTTCTTATCTATTACGTCATCAATATTCAAAATGCCTGCTTGAGTGCAATCGTCACTGTCTGAGTTAACGAATTCATGCGCTTGTATGTTTTCTGCTGTAGCTTTGTTAAATAAATGTTGCAGAAATTCGTCGTCGAAATGCAGAGTATCATCACAAACATCTGTTACGAATCCTGCTTTGCGAAAACACTTTTGTATTGTGAGGGGCGAGACATCTTGGTAAGCTTTAGCTAGCCAATTAATTGCATTTAACATATTTACGGATTTTGCAAGCTCATTAACGCTGTTGTTGCTATTCATACTAGCAATGAGAAATTGGAAAAGGAGCTTTTGATATTTCATTTTCACAGTGTAAATTACTCCTTGATCGAGTGGTTTTGTTACAGCTCTTGTTTTGCTTGGGGAAAATGTTAAATTGACATTTGCCAATGCAATGTGAGGGTGACAAGTAGCATTATCTAAAAATAAAATGACTTTCCTATTTTGTTCTTTCAGTTTGTTGTTGAACATGTGAAGCCACAACATTATTTTCGCTGTCATCCACGATTTTCTGTTTGCCTTCCATACCACTGGGAGGTCTTTGATGTTGAAGTTTTTAAAACATCTCGGTTTGACGCTTTTCCTATCACCAGAGGCATTTCAAACTCTCCTTCCATATTACAGCAGAAAAAAAAACAGTGAGACGTTCTTTTGCATGTTTTCCGCCGATGCGTTTGTCTCCTGATACGCAGAGTGATTTTGTTGGCAGTGCACGAAAAAACAATGCTGTCTCATCACAGTTGAAAATATCCTGTGGTTTGTATCCACACGTTACATTTTTGAGATTTTCCTTCCATACGTTTACCACGTTATCATCAACGTCTTTGGCTTCACCGCAAAAAAATTTACAGGCAATATATATGTCTTTTTTTTGAAACTTACCAGCCAACCATTCGAAGCTTTGAACGAATTCTTCCCCAACTTTTCTGCTACTTCATGAGCTTCGGCTTGTAAAATCGGACCTGTTATTGGCAGATTTCTTGAACGTGCAGCCACAAACCATGTCCATACTATGTCATCGATATCTTCGTTTTCTATTCCTCTTTTACTTTTATAATTTGCGCCTTTAGCCCATTCTTCTTTTATTTCACTTTTATTTTTGTGTCGTGTAATTTTGGGTTTTACCATATATAAATAGCTCACACAGTTCTTTAACCGAAACACTTTTGTCATGCTGCTCAATAATTTTCGTTTTCTGCTCAAGGGTCAGTACGTTGTACTGCTTACGACTACTGCTGGTCATTATGCGATTCCAATAGGGTTTGAAATTTTCTTTACACCTACGTATGGAGAAAGCACGCTAACATGATCGTGTCTAACATGCACTTCGTCACTGTCCGAGTTGGAGGTCGGAATTCGGAGTCTGTCCGCGAGGCCAGGAGGTTAGAATAATACTTCTGGAGATGCCCTGATTCTCTTAACCGTGAAGTCGCAATGTATGGGAATTTGGCGTTGTTTACATGATACCTATACAATTTCAATTGTGTGTATTTTGGAATAGCGTGGTTTTGGGTTGCAGAAACCGTGTTGATATCAAACCGGAATGCGTTATACTTCTTATACGAGTGAAGTTTTCAATTTTAACCTTATCTTTTGTTTAGAATTCGCACTAACGTTCGTGTATTTCAATTCAAAGTAAAAATGGGAAGGCGCCTCAAAATAATTAACAAGTTTATAAATTCAGCTTTTCTCATATATTAGCAGCAAATTACGATGTGAAATTTGAAACATTTACGACAAAAGAAGGCGATTCGGCCAATACAAAAGTCATTGTAATAGCCTTAAAAACCATCAGCTTTCCCACACTTTGACGGCTGTCTCTCGCGGCTATAGGCTTCACGCAAAGTGGTACTGCTCCTTTAACAAGGGTATCTCCAGATATCTTATTCTAACCTCCTTGGCCAGGTGGTGCCTCCTCCTTCCGACAGGTTCCGCTTATCAGCTTCTCGAACTCCACCTCTCATTTCTTGTTGGAAATTCCTTTCTCCTCTTTGTTTCCACCCCGCCCTCTTAGTGGCAGCGTCGCCGACGACAGGGCGAGAAAACCGGTTTCTTGGGACTCCGGTCCTATTGGTTTATCTACTGTATTTAGTAGCGATTCCGCATTAAGCAGGTTTTTCTTTTCCTGCGTCCTAAAATATGGCTTCCGTTTCCGCGTTAGGCAGATTCCGCTTAAGTAATATATTCATGCCATAGACATTTCAGCGGTCCTGAAAATGTTTCCGTTTTAAGCAGATTTCCGCTTTGGATAGATTCCAGTCTAGGTACATTCGACTGTACTGATATAGTACCCATTTGGAATTAGATTCAGCAATCTGGAGAGGGTTTAAAGAGAGGCAAAACCACAGTGAGCTTAGCGATTCTCTTTGGAAAAGGCCTCCACTGAGAACTGTGTCTTCAATTTTCATTTGGTTTAGCATTACTCAAGTTTTGTGTTCCAGTTTTTCATCAGAAATACAAGGAATTTAATAATAATTTTAGGATTAATTTTGTATATATTTAAAACTTTAAGAAGCCAGTATGGGATACATAATCAAATGCTTTACGATGGTCAGTGTAGCAGATGTTAAGATTGACTTCGTTTGTGCGTGCTATAGAATTACTTAATCCTTTAACGACCACAATCCTAAAATGAGTGTCGCTGAGAATACAATAACGCCCGAAAATGTCTACCGCTCCACAATAACGCCCGAAAATGTCTGCCGCTCCCTTTGGAATTTCATTCCTCCTGCTTTTTGCAATAACAAAAGAAGGATTAGTGTTGAGTCGCCACTCGAAACTTTCGATCTCTAGGCTTGACATACACTGACTTTTGGACGTTTCCGTGGGGCAACCAGTGCATTCTTTTACTGAGAGCATTAGGCATATAGGAGGGAGTGGTAATTGCTAGAAAATCTTGTTTCCTTTACCTTTTATTTTTCTTTCTTGTTAAAAATAGGCTCTCAATTTGTTTATTTGGAATGAGCAAAGTAAAATAATTTTTACTACAAATTTCCCCCCCCCTAAACTCTGCTTTTGGGACAATGCAAAATATAGCAGGCGAACGAAGCACGTATCAACAAAGCAAGAGTTCTACTGAGCGAAGTCACAGGAATGGTATAGCCCCAGGACCAACTCCTTCACTTCTTGTTTAGTGACTAGGAATATACAGCCCCATGGACCAACTCCTGGTCCACTTCTTTGCCTAGTGACAACAATGACGACTGAGGGTGGCTTCTACTAATCCCTCGGAAGCAGTGCTATCCGTGCGACTTGGGCGCTTGTGGTTGTTTGCATGTAAGGGCGCGTTGGGCGCAATGGTCGCGAAAGGGTTAATCCATTATAAGTTGTTATATTTGCGTCGAAAACATCTGTAAGAGCGAACGTGGCGTCACGTGACTTAGCGCTGCCTCCTACTTAAGGATCCGAGGCGCACGCGCTACGTGGGCTCTCACAACAAGCAGAGAGTGGTTTACTCTTCCCGGAAACACACACTCTCTCTCTCTCTCTCTCACTCTGTTAGAGCGAACAAACGCGAACAAACGAAACCTCCCCCCCCTTTACTACATATATATCTGTGAATCGGGGAGGCAGAGCGACAACAGCTGGTTATACGGAAGTATATTCACCTTCAGACATAATAATTTGAAAAGCACGCTTGGTTAACACATACACGAAACATTTATTCTTCATCAACTGGAATTTTGATGGCGGCGGATTACTCGCTCTCGAAAGTGGCCTCGTTATGACTGGGCCTGGCAAGGATCGTGGAACGCGCAAGATAAGGTGATCGAATTCTGTAGAAATCTCACTCTACGTTGGCGTCCTAACTTAGGGTCTCCTTGACACTAGATAGACTTCTATCTCATCGACGCTTTAGGAATAGTCTTCTAGCTATCCTTCTCTAATCGATGTTTCAGTAGACTGTACTAAATCCGTAATTCAGTAGTATATCATCAACTACTCTACCGGAATCCCTGACTCGGGTCGATTCCTTCTGTAGCGGCGACCTACCTCTTCCAGTGTCGGTGCCCGCTCATTCACCGTGGACTCCGAGAGCCCACCGTACCATCAACGCAAAGGCGTTCCTTTCTATCGGAGGACTATCACCTCCGCTTTCCGAAGATAGACTGACGAGCAGATCCTGTCGGAGTGACCTCTTTCCTTCATGCTGCTCCTCTTTCAAGGGCTACGGCGCTTACCTTCAACTCCGCTGGCCGGTCCATGCTGCTCTCCTCTCTGGACACGTGTCACCTCTCGCGCCCTTCACCTGCCCCGCCCTTAGTCGTTTTACGGGAATCGGGCTCCTGGACCTTTAAATCTACCTTGCGCGTTCTCGTTTTTCTCCCCAGGCTGTTCCTCTGTGAGTACCTCCTTCCAAGAAAGCAATCCTGCCACCGTAGTACATCCGTAGCAATACAATACACATTGTTATAATTATACAAAAGAGTATGTCTGCATTTCAGACTTGTAGGCGCCAAGGGAAAATGAACAATGTATCTGTGAAAGTCACAGCGTCCTTGGCGATATTCTCAGTTCGTAGAACAAGTCCTGGCCCTTTCTAAGGCGTGAGAAACTTAAGTCTTTTGTCATACATCTCGACTTCACACAAAAAAAAAAAAAGGATTAAACATATTTGCGAACTCTCTGTCGCCATTTTGGGAACTTGCGATGTTTTCTTTGTTCAAAAAAACAACAACCACATAATGTTTATCATTGAAATGAATTAACATCGTTAATGTGTCCGTTCTTACAACATCTTTTAACGCATCCTTTCTGTTCTCATGAAAACATTTCGTTCTCTTCGCAATCATCGTAAACCTTATTTGTTAGGACAGAGGTAAAAATTTTGTAAATATTTGGTAGGCAGGTAATTGGTCGATAGTTCAGCGGTTGGGCCTTACCTACTCCTTTATGAAACAGAATTGTTGTGCCCGTAGTGAGGAATTCAGGTACTGCGTTTGGGCCTATAAGTGCTTCGTTAAAAAAATCTGTAATAGAACTGTGTACCGACTTATTATTATTATTCAGATTTAGACGAACGTAAGAAACAACCGTGACACAGATGAAATGAGATGTCACTACGAAAGTCCATCTGCGCATACGCAATCTAAAATCTGACATCAAGATAGAAGAAAAACCTAAATTTCATGTGTGTTAGTGAGAGGGAATGGTAACTTTTTGTCTAGAATATCTACAAGCACCCCATCGTGTTATACATCGTTTAAAAGCTCTCGTCAGTAACAGGTAAGGAGGATTCGAGTGGAAGCCAAATTTCACTACAAAGTACCGTTTTAATAGCATTAAAAATGCCTTTTAGCAATGACTTTTATCAGTAACAGGTAAGCGGAGTTCGAGAAGAAGCCACATTTCGCTACAAAGCACCGTTTTAATAGCCTCATAAATGCATTTCAGCAATGGCCTTTATCATTAACGGGTAAGCGGAGTTCAAGAGGAAGCCAAATTTCGCTACAAAGCACCATTTTAATAGCATCAAAAATGTATTTTAGCAATTGTTATGTTTATGTAAAACATGATGAAATAATATTCGGCGATAGTTTAGTAAAATGTATTGTTGAGTAAGAATGAAATTAACTATTGTTGCGTTACTTCATGGGACAGCTTCAAAAATCAGATTTCAACTATGATTTTGACTACTTCCATTACCCATTTTCGTTACACCGAAATGTTTTGCATGGGATTTATTTTACTGCTGTCGGGGAAAAATGCATAGCAACAAAACTACTACTTTCCGTAGGCACAGACATAAGGAGGTTTCGCATCCAGGTGTAGATCAAGCGTCAGCGCCGTGTTTTTGAGACGACCAAACAATTGGTCAACTCCGCGCACCCAATTAAATACGAATTAGGCAGATCACTTGCCTGTCACGAGATACTAGTACTTCCGTTACCCATTTCCGTGACATCTAAATTTTTTTGCATGGGATTTATTTTACTGCTGTTGCCACGCCAAACTACGTTTGTCGGCCACATTTATTTATTTTTATTTTAATTAAGGTGAGAAGCTACAATTCAATTAATTTACATTCCGAGGAAGTTTAAATTAAGAAAGGAGGCGGTTAATTTTTATAGCGTGAGGTATGGGTTAGGCTTTAGGACGAAAAGGGGAATTCATAAGGAACAATTTTTAAGTTCAATTCATTTTGATAAGGGGTTAAGAGACAAGAAAGAAATCTTCCTAATTTTTTCCCAGGCAAGCGAACCCCAAACGTTTTGACCCCCTTCCAGTCAGAGTGCAGTTGACGCTCGAAGGAAAGGTGATCAGGGACCAAGTCACCCTCCCTGGGTTTCACCCCCCAACTCAGCCAGAGAGCGCAAGACTTCCAAGCAGCCCCGGCTCCCAGGGTAATCCCGGACAATACTAGAAAAGACTGAGACACAGGAAGGCAACGGCGACCGAAGCAATCTCCAGGCATAATGTTCGACAACATTGTTTCGCTTCTCTTTGATGTAAGCAATCAACATTATCAACGTTACCAACGAACACAGGAAAACACCCAGCCTACACACTCGAGAATAAGGGAGAAGCGCATCTGGTACCCTAAAAATGACAAGATTGACAGCGTCGTAAATTTTAGGAATTGATGGCTAACGGTCTTGAAATTCGAGAAACGTGGATAGCAATTGGTCAGAGGGTCCAACCAAATCAGAAGTGCCGCCCCGGTGGCGCAGTGGTCTAAGCGATGGCCTCTGATCATTCGTCCGAACGGGGTTCGGGTTCGAATCCCGGTGAGGCATGGATGTTGTGTTTGTCTTACGGCACTGGCTCTCTCCCTTCCCTGGAACCAGTGACCCTAAATTAGGGACGGGCAACTGCTTATAGCCCATTGAGTTGCTCACGGCGGTCATTAAACCTCCAATCAAAAAAAAAAAATCAGAAGTTTGGGATTGAGTTAACAGCGAATAAAAAATAGATTATTTCTTCAGCTCGGACCAATGAGCGAGAATAATTAATTTTAGTATAGAACCAGGGGGCGGAGTCTAAGAAAACCCGAGGAGAAGTCGGAACTTACGGACAGAAATTTTCACTCATTACTCGTGTAATCTTGAAAGAGGTCGGTCGGGACTTACCGACTGATATTTTGAAGCATTCACCCATGAGGAAGATGAGGACGGTGTTATATTGAAAGTTTTGGGTAATTAACAAAAGACTAGTTTTATGCTAATATTGAAATTTCGAAGTAAATTATAGAAAATTTAAGTTTGGGAGATGGGTGGATGCATTTCGAAACAAAACTGAAATTTTGAATAAGGCCATGAAATATAAATAGGAAAATAAAATGCACCACTGAATTTGGAAACTCCCAAAAGTTACTATTGTATTGTTTGCGTTTGCTGAGTAGATACACCTGAAAGTGCAAGAAAGGTAACTATTGTTTTCATGTGTACCAAATTTGTAAACACTAAAATTTAATTGTATACAATGTACACGTGTAAATAACCTTTTGGAAGTGGCGATGATCAAATTAGATAGTTAGGACAAAAACATTGATTTTTTTTTTTTTAACCACAATAACCTAAGATTACTTTCCCAACCTCAGTCACTGCTGAGGGGGTTGCACTTGAACCATGTGATGAAAATTCGCTCTTAAAATATCTAAAACTTCATTGCACTAAGGCTTAGGTTTTTGAAAGGCCACTTGGCCTATATTTATTTTAAAACTTAACCAAAAACAACAACAAACATAATAACAAAGTGTTTCAAGAAGTCGGATAATTACCCAGACAACCATGTGTTTTTGTTTTCGAACACAATCAGCTTTTAACATTTTTTGCCAATTCCATTTTTGGCAACCAGGCCTTATAAAAGCAAACAATATCAGATGACACTCACTTGTTGTATTTATATCAACCATAAAAGGAAGAACACATATTTTTGCCAGAAAATCAAGATTTTCAAAAACACATAAATACTCTTGACTTAGGGAACATAACATAAACACTGTGGATGAGTTCGGACAGCTGAAGTGCAATCTCTCCCTCTCTTCATAAATTTATAGATTATTGTATGCACAACACAGATTTCATTTCCTTTCGAACACACCCCTCAAACCAGGTTCCTTAACAAACATTAATTTTAAAATTGCAATAACTGAGAAAAAAATTTATAAATAACCAAAAGTTACTTCCGTAAACAATCTTACACTACCAGGAAACTCTGCATTAAATCCAAATATACTCAACATTCTAGCATTACTTGATACAAAATCACTCTACTAAACACACTCTACTAAATACCTTACTCAATCATCTCAAAAGTTATCATTACACAATAATGCTGACAAATATACTTAAAATTCACCCTATCATCTGGAAAAATTCAAAATACTTCACTATTCTAACTTGCTCTGAAGTACACAATATCCCACTATGTAAACAAAAGGCAAACACTAACTCTCAACACTCCTGGACACAAATTCATAATTATCTGCACTCCCACTGTTCACAACAATT
Source organism: Macrothele yani (assembly GCA_039090855.1). NCBI lineage: Eukaryota > Metazoa > Arthropoda > Arachnida > Araneae > Macrothelidae > Macrothele > Macrothele yani. The sequence continues at coordinate 54,178,785 of CM076992.1, read as the reverse complement.
TAAAATTTACACCACTAATTCTCACCATCAATTTATCAACAACTTAATCGAAAAATTCAAACTAGTACCATGTAAGCTTGTAGTAATTTTTACTAACTCATGTAGTAAGCCACTGAGGTAACGTGTAGGCAAAACATCTCAGTCAAATTACTAAATTTCACTTAAAAACAAAATTCTCACTGGGAAGAAGTATTATTGAGGCTGAAGGTGAGATTGGGTCGTGAATCCAATTCAACCTATGCACCGAAATAGTAAAATATGTGTGACTATCACCCTGTATTGGTTCTTCACTCTGATTTTGAGACAGCATCACATCACTCTCTGATAAGTACCACCTCCTATGAGCCAACGAGCTTACTCGGGCAGAAAACAAATCCCCCAATCTGTTTTCATGCAAGCTTTCAGACCCGAGGCATGTCCACGTAGGGAAAAGCACCCCACCAGAGTTCTCTTGCCCCCAAAATATCTCATACTCTATTTTCCAGAAAACTCAATACATCACCCCTTTTTCCCAGAAAATCACTTCATATATTTCCAGAAAATCACTTCACATCCATATTTCCAGGAACACACTGTACTCACTCATCTCCCAGAAAATCGCTATACCGCAGAACCACTTATTTCCATAAAAATTCAACACCTATCGCAAATCTATCCATTTCCAGAAATCACCTCCTCCTGAAGAATTCCAACGTTATACAAGGGTAATGTACAGTACAACACTTTATTAACCTAGTCAGCGTACATGCCCTTTTTAATGTCTCCCACTCATGAAAATTAATTTTCTAGATCCATCTGCTGATATGGTCCCTAGTCACACTAACTATTAAATAGTACAAACAATTTTACACCCCTTTCTGGCCAAACTAGAAAATCACCATAACCTGCCTTTAAGACAAAAAAAACTTACTATCAGACTCTTACCTTATACTTACTACTACCAAATACAATTTATATAATATTAAAATTTACCAAGCCCACAGAGTTAAATTTCAATAATAATAATGACTGGTTTGAGGAGTTACTTTTTCATGATAGATTATAACAGAATTTGGATTTCAGATATTCTTTACACCTGTAAAAACTTACACAGCATAACACCATCATAAAAAAAACCCAGAAGGGAAAAACATTTACATTTTTATTACTTTAGTTCTACTGACCCAAGCATGGATTATAACTGAAACCTGACCATAGATTATAACTGAAACCACTGTCAAAACCTCATATGTTAAATATTTTAGAGTAACCCTAACATATCTCTTTCTTTTCCTTTTAAAATGCCAAAACAAAGTTTCTTTACCTTTTTTCCTGTGCGCAGGCAGCACTGCTTACGTTGGCTCACAACAAGAAAAAGTTTGTTTTGTTCTGTTTCTTTACTCCCCAAAACAAAAGGTGGTGGGGGAGAAACAACACTGTCTCTCCTCTTTCTGTAGCCAGGGTTTAAGGAGGATGATTTGATGACTTTTTCACCACCACGCCAGTCTCCTTCGGAGAGATGTTGGCTTCTTCCAGAATAATGACGGCCATTGATGACGCCTCTACTGGTCTCTGGCTAAGAACAATTAGCTGGAAATTCCTCTCGATGTCTCAGACGTTCACCTGTCGACCAGGACTTCAAAGGCAATTCTCCTGCAGCCCAACACTGCAGGCGTCCACTATGAGAGTGATGAATCAGTGCACCGCCCATCTCGGGGACATGAAATCTTGAAGATAATAAACTTTTCTTCTTCATAAACCATTGTCGAGTGGCTGCACCGCCATGATTACGACCAGTCAGGACAATACCCCATCCCGGCGGCAGGACGCCCCGTAACTGTTTTTTTTGTACGATCTTACATCGTGATCAGCTCGGCAAGTGTCAAAAAGGGAAGTGTGACAATTTCTCAAAACTCTAGCTGGGATGCTTGAAACTGCCGACCTCTCATTGGCCCAGACTCTCCTCCTGGTAACCAACGGCTTCCCAACGGAATTTCTCTCCCACGCAAGCCAGGGGTGACACTCTTGACCTTCACACTAAGGGACCAAGTAACCTCCTACATAATGCTGTGACCTTGTTCCCGAAATAGAACATTGCTGGCCACTAAAAGAGTATTTCTGCAACACATTTTGGGTGACAACTACAGGACCCTTAAAATGGCCGATCTGAAAGAAGATTTCCTTTTCTCACAACTTTTTTTTCAGAAACGCTTTTTCCTCATTCCGTGATTAACTGCGAATAATTTTGTTAGCAAAAAAAAAAGGGGTTGATGCTGTCTTTTGCTCGCCCTTTGTTTCTTTTTCTAACTTACCAAAGAGAAAAAAAAATATGAATCAGGCCAAAAGAAAAAAAAAGAAGTTCAATGCTTATTATTTCCCTTTCTTTTAAGAAATTTTGTTTGCTTGGTCAGGGCTGTGAAGTAAATGAATATGGCCATTTATTCCCTTATCTCACTGCCTCTTCCAAACACAATTTTGAAACGTGGACTGTCGAGTATTTTCATTGTGTATTTTATTTATTTTTTTCTATTATTTTTTATTTTTCGTAAATCCTAGCGAAGTGATCAGGTTCCCCAAGATTTACGAACATAAAAATTCTCGACAGGACAATACATACCCTCTAGGAAAAAAGACGAGCAACGCGAGTCGAAACACACAATACCAGAAAATTCACTTCTATTTACTACCACACGTACTTCACGATGTCAACAAACCGATGAATGTAAATAAACCTGCAGCGTCACCTACCTCCGGTGAGCTCACTTCCGCCACAACATGGCTACCACTCGACGAGAAAAACAAATGTTTCGAAACGCAGCTGTCTACCACTCGCATCAACCAAAGAATTACACGAAGAATTTTTACAAGCCAAAAATTTCACGGAACGAAAAAAATTTATCTCTGCGACGATTCAAAACTCTTATTACCTAGCCTGAGAAAATTAATTTAAAAAAAAATTGAACTGATTATTATCACTTTCTTAACTCAACTAGTTATCACTGAAATACTAATCTCATCTAACACTGACTTTATACCGTACTAGAAAAATAAGCCATAGCCTAACTAAAAAAACAGCGCTCTCGGGAACTAAATTATTCAAACTGAGGAGAGGAAAGAATTTACACTTCTTACAATTTTCGCTGTATGTTTTTACAAATTTTACATTCCACAAACATGTTCGGATGTCAAAATTAACACTTTTCTAACCTCATTTTTAAATTATCAAATTTGCTTGAATGTAGCACATGAAAAATATACTTGAGATGATATGTAAACACAAAATTACTTAGTATGACACAATGAAATGTAAGTACAATTAAGAAATTATTTGTAGAGAGTAGTGTGTGAAATCCAAAATTGCTTGTATGTAAAACACAAAATTGCTTGTATGTAAAGCACAAAATTATTTGTATGTAAAGCACAAAATTACTTGTATGTGTAAGTATACTCATAAAATTATTGACATTATCCGCCAAAGGCAATATATATACCACACTCATACACTGAAATTATACATTATTCAATTAGCCAATGTTACGTATGAAAATTGATCCAAAAATTATAAACGCCAAAACACTAGAATTATAATCTGCAGTTTCACTTATTAACACTGAGAGTAAACACAAGTTAATTTTTAACTTTCACTAACTTAAACCACAGAGAGAAAAATTCGCCACCGAGAAACATTTCAAGACTGAGAAAAACACAACTTTTAACACTTTCACTATGTTATCACTGATAGAGAGCGACGAGAAATTTTTTTTACTGAGATACAAAATTCACTGACAAAACTGCATCCACTTTAGAATTTACCTAAACTCAAAGTAAGTTATCATATAAACACATACATTTTTTTATTCATCAGCCTACTATTTGTCTCAAATAAACTTTAAGAATTTTCCTTAATTTTCAGTGCAGTGAAGATGAATTTCATCACAGGGTTATGCATCCTAAGGTCACGGCACCAAATGTTATATTGAAAGTTTTGGGTTATTAACAAAAGACTAGTTTTATGCTAATATTGAAATTTCTAAGTAAATTATAGAAAATTTAAATTTGGGAGATGGGTGGATGCATTTCGAAACAAAACTGAAATTTTGAATAAGGCCATGAAATATAAATAGGAAAATAACTTGTACCACTGAATTTGGAAACTCCCAAAAGTTACTATTGTATTGTTTGCGTTGTTTGCGTTTGCTGAGTAGATACACCTGAAAGTGTAAGAAAGGTAACTATTGTTTTCATGTGTACCAAATTTGTAAACACTAAAATTTAATGGTATACAATGTACACGTGTAAATAACCTTTTGGAAGTGGCGATGATCAAATTAGATAGTTAGAACAAAAACATTGATTTTTTTTTTAACCACAATAACCTAAGATTACTTTCGCACCTCAGTCACTGCTGAGGGGGATGCACTTGAACCATGTGATGAAAATTCGCTCTTAAAATATCTAAAACTTCACTGCACTAAGGTTTAGGTTTTTGAAAGGCCGCTTGGCCTATATTTATTTTAAAACTTAACCAAAAACAACAACAAACACAATAACAAAGTGTTTCAAGAAGTCGGATAATTACCCAGACAACCATGTGCTTTTGTTTTCGAACACAATCAGCTTTTAACATTTTTTGCCAATTCCATTTTTGGCAACCAGGCCTTATAAAAGCAAACAATATCAGATGACACTCACTTGTTGTATTTATATCAACCATAAAAGGAAGAACACATATTTTTGCCAGAAAATCAAGATTTTCAAAAACACATAAATACTCTTGACTTAGGGAACATAACATAAACACTGTGGATGAGTTTGGACAGCTGAAGTGCAATCTCTCCCTCTCTTCATAAATTTATAGATTCTTTTATGCACAATACAGATTTCATTTCTTTTCGAACACACCCCTCAAACCAGGTTCCTTAACAAACATTAATTTTAAAATTGCAATAACTGAGAATTTTTTTTATAAATAACCAAAAGTTACTTCCGTAAGCAATCCTACACTACCAGGAAACTCTGCATTAAATCTTAATATACCCAACATTCTAGCATTACTTGATGCAAAATCACTCTACTAAACACACTGTACTTAATACCTTACTCAATCATCTCAAAAGTGCCGCCCCGGTGGCGCAGTGGTCTAAGGCGTTGGCCTCTGATCATTCGTCCGAAAGGGGTCCGGGTTTGAATCCCGGTGAGGCATGGATGTTGTGTTTGTCTTACGGCACTGGCTCTCTCCCTTCCCTGGAACCAGTGACCCTAAATTAGGGACGGGCGACTGCTTATAGCCCATTGAGTTGCTCACGGTGGTCGTTAAACCTCCAAAAAAAAAAAAAAAAAAAATCTCAAAAGTTATCATTACACAATAATGCTGACAAATATACTTAAAATTCACCCTATCATCTGGAAAAATTCAAAATACTCCACTATTCTAACTTACTCTGAAGTACACAATATCCCACTATGTAAACAAAAGGCAAACACTAACTCTCAACACTCCTGGACACAAATTCATACTTATCTGCACTCCCACTGTTCACAACAATTTAAAATTTACACCACTAATTCTCACCATTAATTTATCAACAACGTAATCGAAAAATTTAAACTAGTACCATGTAAGCTTGTAGTAGTTTTTACTAACTCATGTAGTAAGCCACTGAGGTAACGTGTAGGCAAAACATCTCAGTCAAATTACTAAATTTCACCTAAAAACAAAATTCTCACTGGGAGGAAGTATTATTGAGGCTGAAGGTGAGATTGGGTCGTGAATCCAATTCAACCTATGCACCGAAATGGTAAAATATGTGTGACTATCACCCTGTATTGGTTCTTCACTCTGATTTTGGGACAACATCACATCACTCTCTGATAAGTACCACTTCCTATGAGCCAACGAGCTTACTCGGGCAGCTCGTTGGCTCATAGGAGGTGGTACTTATCAGAGAGTGATGTGATGTTGTCCCAGAAAATCACTTCATAAATTTCCAGAAAATCACTTCATATATTTCCAGAAAATCACTTCACATCCATATTTCCAGGAACACACTGTACTCACTCATCTCCCAGAAAATCGCTATACCGCAGAACCACTTATTTCCAGAAAAATTCAACACCTATCGCAAATCTATCCATTTCCAGAAAAATTCAACACCTATCGCAAATCTATCCATTTCCAGAAATCACCTCCTCCTGAAGAATTCCAACGTTATGCAAGGGTAATGTACAGTACAACACTTTATTAACCTAGTCAGCGTGCATGCCCTTTTTAATGTCTCCCACTCATGAAAATTAATTTTCCAGATCCATCTGCTGATATGGTCCCTAGTCACACTAACTATTAAATAGTACTAACAATTTTACACCCCTTTCTTGCCAAACTAGAAAATCACCATAACCTGCCTTCAAGACAAAAAAACTTACTATCAGACTCTTACCTTATACTTACTACTACCAAATACAATTTATATAATATTAAAATTTACCAAGCACACAAAGTTAAATTTCAATAATAATAATGACTGGTTTGAGGAGTTGCTTTTTCATGATAGATTTTAACACAATTTGGATTTCAGATATTCTTTACACCTGTAAAAACTTACACAGCATAACACTATCATAAAAAAAACCCAGAAGGGAAAAACATTTACATTTTTATTACCTTAGTTCTACTGACCCAAGCATGGATTATAACTGAAACCTGACCATAGATTATAACTGAAACCACTGTCAAAAATTCATATGTTAAATATTTTAGAGTAACCCTAACATATCTCTTTCTTTTCCTTTTGAAAGGCCAAAAGAAAGTTTCTTTACCTTTTTTCCTGTGCACAGGCAACACCGCTCACGTTGGCTCCAAACAAGAAAAAGTTTGTTTTGTTCTGTTTCTTTTTTTTTACTCCCCAAAACAAAAGGGGGTGGGGGAGAAACAACACTGTGTCTCCTCTTTCTGTAGCCAGGGTTTAAGGAGGATGATTTGATGACTTTTTCACCACCACGCCAGTCTCCTTCGGAGAGATGTTGGCTTCTTCCAGAATAATGACGGCCATTGATGACGCCTCTACTGGTCACTGGCTAAGAACAATTAGCTGGAAATTCCTCTCGATGTCTAAGACGTTCCCCTGTCGACCAGGACTTCAAAGACAATTCTCCTGCAGCCCAACACTGCAGGCGTCCACTATGAGAGTGATGAATCAGTGCACCGCCCATCTCGGGAACATGAAATCTTGAAGATAATAAACTTTTCTTCTTCATAAACCATTGTCGAGTGGCTGCACCGCCATGATTACGACCAGCCAGGACAACACCCCATCCCGGCGGCAGGACGCCCCCGTAACTGGGTTTTTTTTTGTACGATCTTACATCGTGATCAGCTCGGCAAGTGTCAAAAAGGGAAGTGTGACAATTTCTCAAAACTCTAGCTGGGATGCTTGAAACTGCCGACCTCTCATTGGCCGAGACTCTCCTCCTGGTAACCAACGGCTTCCCAACGGAATTTCTCTCCCACGCAAGCTAGGGGTGACACTCTTGAATTTCATACGTAGGGATCAAGTAACCTCCTGCATAATGCTGTGACCTTGTTCCCGAAATAGAACATTGCTGGCCACTAAGAGAGCATTTCTGCAACACATTTTGGGTGACAACTACAGGACCCTTAAAATGGCCGATCTGAAAGAAGATTTCCTTTTCTCACAACTTTTTTTTCAGAAACGCCTTTTCCTCATTCCGTGATTAACTGCGAATAATTTTGTTAGCAAAAAAAAGGGGTTGATGCTGTCTTTTGCTCGCCCTTTGTTTCTTTTTCTAACTTACTAAAGAGAAAAAAAATATGAATCAGGTTAAAAGAAAAAAAAGAAGTTTAATGCTTATTATTTCCCTTTCTTTTAAGCAATTTTGTTTGCTTGGTCAGGGCTGTGAAGTAAATGAATATGGCCATTTATTCCCTTATCTCACTGCCTCTTCCAAACACAATTTTGAAACGTGGACTGTCGAGTATTTTCATTGTGTATTTTATTTTTTTTTCTATTATTTTTTATTTTTCGTAAATCCCAGCGAAGTGATCAGGTTCCTCAAGATTTACGAACATGAAAATTCTCGACAGGACAACGGCCAGAGTTCGCCCACTTACAATAGTGCGCCTGGCAACGCTCGCGAGCGGCCTTTACGTTAGATGAACGGAGAGAATGCATAGAGAATTCATAGAGAATGCCTATTGAGAATTCATAGAGAATGCCCCTCTTCATAGAGAATGCCTATCGAGACTCCCTTTTCCCAGATGCACCCGGAGAGATAACCAGTGCCATAGATGACGTCTTAAACGAAAATTTCCCTGACAATCCACATAATTTAGTTGAGATATTTACATTTATAGTGAAGTCATGTCTCGGTGTAAATTGGCATAATTTCTCCGAGCAATAAGTTGAATTATCTAAAGTGTTTCCTGAAGAATAATAATATTTCTGGTGATATATATTGAGTGGTTTACTGCCGGTAAAGGCAGGAGAGATGCTAAGGTTAAAAATTCCGAGTTAAGTGATAATTAATTGCGGGTTTGTTGCCAGGTTTAGGGCAAGATTAACAAAGAGTTCAATTGAGTACTAATTAAATAAGGTGATAATTATTCCGCTGCCGTAAAGGAGCAACGAGTTAAAGTAAAATCATACTATTCAGTACGGAGCATCGTAAATTTTCTCTATTTTGTTTTCAGTGTTTTCCTTTATATGCAAGTGTATATTGTGCTCATTCAGCATTTTAATAGCAATGCAATTAATTGAAGTTGTTAACTGTCCCCTAAAGACAGGGAATTTCCTGGCAATTAATAGTAAAGGTAATTTAGTACTTTTATCTGAATTGAGGAAGTGAATTTGATACTGTTAAAGGAAATAAGAAATTTTGAAGTGATCGAAGTATAAGGGAATAGGATAATCAGTGCTGAGAGTAGAAGACTCCAGCGACTTGTCGAGTATTTTTATGTTGATGTGTATGATGATTCAGTCGAGTAATAATTGAAGAGCATTGATGAATTTTAAAGAGTAAACCATTCTCTAAGACTTAATTTTAAAGAGCATTGAAGTTTGCATTTGAAGTGAAATAGTTAAGAGTAAATTTAATGCACTATAGGTTCTTCACTAAGGGTGTAACCACGTTACCAACTTATTTTCAGTGAATAAACTATTTGTTATTGTTATTTCCTTATCTCTGTTTCCTTCAGAACAAGTTGGCTTTGAGTGTGTTATTTCGCAAGCAAATAATTTTGATAAGGGGATAGCACTAATAGGTGTGGTGGGACAGTAATTTAGAGTAGGAACGAGAGGGACATTTTCCTTTTTGCCTTTTCTCCCCACTTATTTAACCTATTGTAACAATTCGGTCTTTACATTTTTTTTACAAAATTTATTCTCTAAAATATGGCGGCATATGAGTGCGCGCGCATTTTTGTGCAGGTGCTCATATGAAAACACAACGCATTTTCCGGCTGAAAATTTGTGTCGCCCTCTCCGGAAGGAAACACAACTCTTCGGCTCACTAGAACGATAATTAAAATATTTCTGGTGTCCCTCCCCGCCACAATCGGTCTGGGGGTACGACACTGCTGTCGGGAAAGATGCTTATCATCAAAATTCTAAGGATATTGCTGTGATTTCCACAGGCAGTTTTCTAACTACATGTATCTTAAATAGGTCTAAACGCTAGCTGAAGACAACTCATGTATAAATTTCTTTTCTTGCTATGTTCATATTCGTTTTCCTAATTTTTCGACCCTAAAAGCAATAAAGCTGTTAGTTATAGTCTATATCTACTTTATGAAAGCTGACTGTATAAAAGAAAATGAATCAGTGCTATAGAACAAATGCATCATTCATGATCAATGCTTCGAACCCAGATTCGTCACACGTAAAAGTAGAGCCCTATGACATACCCTATGACAGCTTATTATATGGCTTTATGAATGAGTATCAACGTACTGAATCAGATGAATATCATTAAGGACAGATGGTACAACATCCTGTGCTTTAGCCCTACCAGTCACTTTCGTAACTTCCACTTAGCAACTTAGAAGGAAGTAAAAAGCGAAGTCAAGCAGTCTCCTTTTCCACCTGGTTCTCGTCTCATGGAAAGCCTTAACGGTACGACTGACATGACCTTCGAGTGCAAAGCTGAAATACGCCTGTTGCATGCTTCACTTCCTGTTTCAAGACTTCGTGTTCCACTTCTTTTTCAGCGACACCGTGAGTCAGGATATTATTTGGCATCGACTTCGTGACTTAAAAACATGTGATCGTGGAGATTACATGGAGCAGAAAAACAAATAGACGCTTATTATAGGCATATGAGCGCAGTAAAAATAATATGCATCTACGAAAAACCCAGAGCATGAAAGATTGTTTCACTAAAATCTTATTGAGTTATGAAATAAATATAGTGGGTGCCACTTAATGCGATCACTGCGAGACCGAGATATTTTGACAAAAATTATCGGATGATAACATGAATCTGTGAAACAAATATTCAGCCATAACTATTAGTGCCTCTGGGACGAATCCTGCTGTGGTAAATAAATTTACGTTTTTATCATTGGTTAGTCCCATTTGCCAAGAGCGCTAAAAGTGAAATTCTGGACCTTATCCTCTCAGATTAACTTCCTCAAAAGTTGGCTGTTAATCACTATTCAGTTACTGCTCTACTTGGTAATATATATTAATATTTTCCAAATATATCAACATATGCTGCACGAATTGATTATTAAAATGAGATCTATGAAAATATTTTAAATTTCTATATTTATTTGATAACACTTCTTAATTTTCATTTGTCTATGAAATTTATATTATTTCTCTTTCTGCTAAGATTTCTAGAAATTTAAGGTTATATGAATAAATAATTGAAAGTATAAGTTATATCAGTGGAAAGAAATAATAAAGCTAAAATAGAGTTTAGTCAGACTGATAAACACGAAGAATTCTTTTCCGTCTGATTCTCTTATTTTGACTTAAGTAACAAAATGCACTGAAATAAATGTACTGAAAGGTAAAATATCTCAGTACAAATAAATGTACTGAAATATTTTACCTTTAGTAGGAGATTCGAGAGATTTGGGTACGTTAATTCAGGATTCACACTTGCAAAAAACTTGTTAATTTAGCTCCAGAATGAAAATGCAACGTATCACGTAAGAAACTATATCATGTTCGTTGTTGGGTAGTTAGAAATAACTCCTTTGCTTCAAGTACAGCGTTAGTACTAGCAGAATCACTTTATTTCTTGCATTTCTTCTTAATTTAATATTTAGACATTAGATTATGTTTTCTTAACTTATTTCCAAGGCTTCAAAAAAAAAAAAAAAAAAAAACAACGAAAATATTTAGAAATTGAATTTTAAGCAGCATATTAACTTAATTCTTAAAATGAGTTTCTCATTAGTACAGTGTGAAAAGAACAAATGTGTTGGAATGCATAAAAATATGGGCTACGAATAAAGGAAAACTGAGCTGTCTATCAGCTCATTAAACCATTACTGTGTATTTAGTCGAAATCGATCAACAAAGTCAACTTACAGAAAAAAAAAATCCAGTATTGTATGTGATGCAACAAATAGCAAACTCCATAATGTTAAAAATTTTTCAACATTGTGGTTAGTCCAGGAAGGTTTTTGTTCTTCAGAATTTCCCACAACATGTACAAGTTTGATAAAGTTTACATCTTGTTTCTCAAAGTAAAAAACTGATCACACCCTGTGGCATTCACAAGATTAAAATCTTTCGATTATACTTATTTTTATTCAAAATGTACTACAGTTATGGTTGCTTTGCTGTAGTTCTAGAAATGGTATGACATACGAAGCTCCTAACAGCTGAGCTTCATTGTATTGTCTGTAGTTTCATTAAAGAAACCCGCCACCGAAAATAAGCGTACAGGGAATAAATATTGTTGTTCGAGTACTGTAAGTCATTTTTCTTTTCTCCTACAATTTCAATTCAGAACTTTACTGCTGCTCTATTTCATTTTGATGAATACACGAAGTAAAAAACTGTGTTTACTGCTGTTAGATGCTGGGATGGTTTTCGAGCTCCCCACTCAACCTAAAAACATCATCAGTAGATCTAAAAATGTAACCCAAAATCAAAATGAATTACAGAAACTGAAAATAGAAGCCCCTCCCCTGTGGCACAGTGGTCTAAGCGCTGGCTTATTCGTTTGAGAAGGGTCCGGGTTCAAATCCCGATGAGGCATGGTTTTTGTGTTTGTGTCTTACGGCATTGGTTATCGCCGTTCCCTGGAAAAATTGGCCCTAAATTGGGGACGGGAGACTGATTATAAACCATTGAGTTGTTCACGGTGGTCGTTAAACCTTCAAAAAGAAAAAGAACCCAGAAGCCAAAGGCAAGATCAGAAATTACACCAAAAATCAATGGAAATTGGAACAAAATCAGTGGTAAGTATAGAAATCGGACGCTAAAATCAACGGTAAGTGCAGAAGTGTTGAAGTCCCTCACCCGCTGGATTGAAAGCCTGATGATTGGTCTATGAATTATCCCTGCAAGATGATTACTGGTCTTTAAATGACATGCTCCTACACGGCAAGTACTTGTAGTATTTTTCAAATTGCGTTTTAGCGAAATTTCAATATCTGCTCATGTACCGTAAAATCCCAACCAACTATAAAAAATTAAATAATGGTTTCTGTTCGGAAAATTATATTGCTTTCTTCCAGAAAAATATATGGCTTTCTTCCAGAAAAATATATTGCTTTCTTCCAGAATTTATTTTCGTTTATTACTGTGGCCCTCGAGTGATCCCACTTTAAAGAACAAATTATGGGGCACTGTTTGAATGAGCACATTTGCATAAGAAGTCTCTCTTTCTAAATTCGTGGGTTGGATATAACAGAGCTACCCACTTCTTTAATCGCTGGTGTACTACAGACTTAATGTAAAAATATCAGAAACTTTAAAAATAAAAAATGCTTTCTTTGTGAACAGAGACAAATCACGATTTTCACTGACGGTACTGAACTAAACTGCACTAGATAAATGATTAAAAATTCAAAGGAAATGCAAATAAATGGCATAGAAAACATAAAACTTCGTAAAATGAAAGTGTCAAATCTGTGAATGAAAAAAGAACACGACAGTAAAATAATATGTACAGAAAAATCAAGGAAACAGTTATTCCATGTGGAAGCACACATAAGTACAAGGGTTGTTCCAAAAATAAGGTGGCATACCTTCTCATTCAGAAGCAACTACGAGTTGGAAAGGATGAACGTCACCCCGTTGGCGCAGTTGTCTAAGCGATGGTTTCTGATCATTCATCCGAGATGCGTCCGGGTTCGAATCCCGGTGAGGCATGGATGTTGTGTTTGTCTTACGTCACTATCTCTCCCTTCCCTGGAAACAGTGGCCCTAAATTAGGGACAAGCGACCGCGTATAGCTCACGGTGTTCGCTAAACCCCCAATCAAAAAAGAAAAAAGAATAAACACTGCGCAAGGGAAACTGCTTGTGCTCTTTAATCTTTTACAAAGTCACCATAGCGAAATCGAGCTTTTGCTGGGGCAGCGAAGCTGTTACGGCCTGTCTCACAGCTGCATCTGTTGCAAAATGCTCGCTCAGCAAGCGTTTCTTGAGGTGACCAAACAGATGGAAATCGCAGAGTGCGAGGTCAGGACTGCTGGCGGGATGCTCTGAAACTTTTCAATTCTATCACGGAAGCTACTCACTCGTTCGTTGGGCAGCATTTGTCTGGTGTTGTCGTGCAACAGCAAAAAAACGCTGCTCAGCAGCTCAGGTGCTTTGTGGCCAACGGCGTGGTATAACATTACAAGACCTGGGCAATGTCATCGCGTCATTAAGCAGGAGATAACTGCAGTAGCGGACAATGCCTTGAGGGAAAACCGAAGAGTGATTTTTGACAATTAGCTCTGGAACTTTAGCATAGGATACCTCAGCAGTGTCACGCATGATCATCTCGGGTATCGGAAGGTGTTTGCATAATGAGTTACGAAGCCCCTCTTAACGGAGCAGAAACCAGAGCGTATGGGTGTCTCACGTTGGGACTCCTTACACTCTAGCAGGAAGCGGGAAAGCAGTTTCTGCCGTGAATTATTGCCGGCGACGATACTTGGTGCTGCCATTTCAAGCCAGCGACGAAATGCGTGCGTGAACATACAGTGGAAGATGCATCACGGCCTCTAAGGCAAGCCTGTATATCCTCTAGTGCAGGAAACAGACAAGTTTACATTTTTCTTTGATGAGATCCATTTGCATCATTGATTGGTTACGACATGGTACAATCATTAACGGGGAGAGGTGTTGAGACACTCTACACAGGACATGCCTACAAAAACAAGCGTCCATGCATGCTGACACGTGGTTTCATGCTGCTCATGACCATTTTCGACCTCACGGCGTCCACTCCTGCATAGAAACAATGCAATATTTCCTCTGGGAAGTCCTTTCCCGTTCTCCTTACAGCATCGACTTGTTGACATGAAACTTTCAGATTTTCGGATCCCGAAAAAATTCCTGAAGGACTGACGATTCTCATCAGACGATGAAGTCTGAGAAGTTGTCGGGGACTGCTAAATCAGGTACCACCTCCTTTCTATATTGAAGGTATCCAAAAACGTGTGCAGCGATCAGTGCTGAGACTGGCCGAGCCCGAGCCTGAAAGCCCGAAGTCGAGCCCGGGCTCGACTCTAATTTTATTATTTTCTTTTTAAATGCTATTTCGAATGATTTAGTATGTTCTTACATTTTTAAGTTAGTAATGCGAATTCCTTTGCTACTGGGTCCATTTATTATTTATTCGGAAAGGCCATTTATTCTGGTTTTGGATAGCAAATGCCATAGGTCATGCATTAGTGGATTTCCAGTGTCTATAATTCTTGAAGAAGCGAAAAGCTTCTTCAAGAATTATAGACACTGTGTAGATAGCAAACGAAATTTTGCCCTCTGCCTCCACGTGGCAGCTCCCTGAGAATTCTATTAAGCAATGTGCGAAGATTTCATAGCCGCTTGATCTTTCTGGATGCCTAGTCGCCAGAGTTTCTTGTTGCCCCGCAGCCCAAAGCATTTGATGACGAAACGAATTGTTCAAAGCAAATGTACGACTATACTACAGAAACTGATAGATATCCCTTCCTCACTCCCCAGTTGAGAAAAAACATCAGTTAATTGCAGGGGGGAAGACGAGGGAAAGTATCGAAGATGAGATTTATTTTTAATTTATGCCTAAACGTATTAGACATATTTTTCGGGCTCATTCGGGCCCAGGATCTGTCTGACAATATAAAATTCGGGCTCGGGCTGACATATTTCGGGCTCGGACGGGTTCGGTCACTTAAAATTGTGCCCGAACTCAGCACACGTAGTGATCGGACACATGTCTGAACGTAAGAGAAAAGTTCGTGTAAATAATACTGCCACACTGTCCTTTGACTTTCTATGTAACTTTTTTTATTGGAGGTTTAACGACCACCTTGAATATATCTATGGGCTGTAAGCAGTCACCTTTCCCTAATTTAGGGCCACTGGTTCTAGGGAAGGGAGGGATCCAGTGCCGTAAGACAAAGACAACATCTATGCCTTAACCACTGCGCCCGCGGTGCGGATTGGACGTACCACCCTGCGGTGAAGCATAATGAACCAACATGGAAGCGGAGCGTCATTTCACGTTTCATTTGAACAACGTATGGCATACGAAAAACGTGAAGTAGCTCTTGAAAAATAAAATGCATTAAAACTGCCTTGTAGGCGTATGGAACTTAGATATATACATAAGCATCAAACAAAAATTAGTCATTTGTTAATATACACAGTCGAGTCACATTATTGTGACCACCTCCTACTTTTGACGTCAACAGCGCGTAGCCAATGAAAGAGAGTACGGCTCGTGAGCTGGCTTGGAGGGTATATAAGGTGTGTTGTACGCTATCTGAAAACATATCATTCGTTGCTGTCATGGATAAAAGGAGCGATTTATCAGATTTGCAAAAAAGGGATGATTAAAGGCTTTCGGGCGAAGGGTGGCAGTATTTCTGAAACAGCGCAGTTTGTGTACTGTTTGCGTGCTGCTGTGATTATCGTTGCGAATAAACGACGTGGAAACTGTGGAGCACCACGTGCCATTGATGTGAGAGGTGAACGTTGGCTTCGAAGGTGCATGAGGGCCGATCGACGCGATATAGTGGGACAACTCACTGACCGAATGAACCAGGGGGCTACCTGAAGTGTGTCCAAAACGACAGTACAGCAAACTCTGCTGCGTATGGGGCTCCGATGCAGACGGATGGTCACTGCACTTATGCTAACGAAGGTGCATCGGCAGAAAAGGCTTGCATTTGCATGGCAGTATCGGAATTGGACCTCCGCTAATTAGCAAAGGATTGCCTTCTCCGATGAGTCACGTTTTCTGCTTCATCGAACGGATGGACGTTGGCGTATAAGGCGAGAAACATCAGAGAACAAACATTTTTCAACCATTGCTGGTAAAACACAAGCTGGTGGGCGTAGCGTTATGGTCTGGGGAATGGTTTCGTGGCGTTCTCTGACCGGACCGAATTCGTTATTTTTCCATCCTTGCAGACCACGTACAGCATACATGCTGATTGTCTTCCCTGGAGCGGATTGGATCTTTCAGCACGACAATGCGAAGGTAGAAATGTCTGAGAGTGGTTGGAAGAGCACGTTGAAGACTTCAAAGTACTTCCGTGACCCCCTAATTCCCCAGACATAAACACAATTAAGCATCTGTGGGACCACCTCTATCGTGTTATTCGTCCTATGGATCCTCCACCACGCACCGTCCAGTGGCTGTCAGATGCACTGCAGTCAGCATGTATCCACATACCTCTAAACACCTTCCAGCATCTTATTGAGTCACTTCCAGCCCGTCTAGCTGCTGTCCGCAATGCACACGGCGATTACTCTGGATATTAGCTAGGGGTTACAGTAATGTAACTCGACCATGTATTTCGTATCCATTGGGTGGTACCACGCAGTGGCAGAGTGATCAAAGGTGTAGGTTTCTGACTAATCGTTCCAGCTGGGCTTGGTTCTGAGTCCGCATGAAGCATGGGCCTTACTTTACTGTACAGGGTGTCCATAATGTCTTGTTACCTCCCCCTGTAATAAGAAATGTAAGTGAGCTATGTAACTGATGATGTATATGTTGAGTTATATGTTGAGGCATCCTTAAACATCCAGTGGATCCGTTTGGGCTCCGTCATTCTCGTGACAGATAATAATTTTACGCCATGTTCTGTGGGACATTTTCCGAAGCAGTTGCGGGCTGATACGAGAGACAGCACGTCTCACTGCTTGTTTAAGTTCATCAGTAGTTTGGTAGCGCTGCTGTGCAACAACCTCCTTTATGAAACCCCGAAGGACATTATCACACGTTGAGAGATCTGGGCTTCGAGGTGGCCATTCAAGTGGAGCGGGCAGCACTGCCGAGCCTCGGCCGATCCAACGATCCCGAAAGACCTCACCAAGGTATTCCCGAACAGCGATTGCGTAATGGGCAGGTGCCCCACCCTGTTGGAACCATACGTCATTCAGAATACCAAGATTTCCAAGTTGTGGCACGAACCAGGTTTGCAGCATGTCCAGATACGTTGTCTGATTCACTGGACCATCAAAGAAATACGGTCCAAACAGATGTCGACTATTCATTGCAGCCCATATCATGACATGCGGAGGCTGATGTTCCAATTCTTCGACAAAATGTGGGTTTTCCTTGGGCGAGAACACAACGTTCCGTGATCAGCTGCAGTATATCGCACATTCATCACTGAAAATGACCTTTCCACGTTTTGGGATCCCAAATTAGGGACAGGCGGCTGCTTATGATCCTCGGAGATGCTCATGGGAGTCTTTAATTAAAAACAAAAATAAAAAAATATTGATTTGTGGGCATTTCAAGGATGCCTTTTGAAGTTGCATAGCTTTGGAATTTCGATAACATGTATAGAAAGAATATGCCAAAAAAGGTGCGCCGTTATAATAAAACTTTGCCCGTCTACGGACACGGTATCTCCGCATCTATAGGTCATTTGCGTTCTGTATGTGGAATCATGAGATGAACGATACCAGAATTTCTTTAGCAGGTCGCGGAAGGTGTCTTTGTACATTAAATGGTACCTCTACTCATAGAAGTGATATTAAAAAATTCACCTTTAATGAAGAGCTGAAACCTTTAATGAAGAGCTGAACTATTAAAAAATTCACCTTTAATAAAAACATGCGAAAAATTCATATTTCGCATGTTTTTTCTTCACTCATCACGGTTTTCCCGATGTGAGACGTCAGTAAAAGTGTCTTTCTGGAATGAACATATCTTTACATTTCGCATAATATTTTTACTTCTAAAAGTTCATTCTGAAATATTCTTTTTGCAACCTATAGCTATTACTACCACCGAATTTGATGAATGCGTAATCGCTTTGTGATGAAAAAATTCTGATGTTCACTGCAACGGTAGAGAAACTAAAAAATTCTGATGTTCACTGCAACGGTAGAGAAACTTTTGAATAGATGTATGATGAATAGATATAACTGTCTTAACTGGAAGTCGTTGCAACAATGATAAATATTACGCATACGACATCTGACCTTCTAAATACACGGTTTGCCAGCTAGTTAGAGTTAATGCTATTGATATTGGTTTTCAAAAGTGGTATTTGAAAAAAAATTCTTTTTGCACCCGGTTTCTGAATTTTTCGCGCACTTCATAGGTTTTGTGATATCAGACATTCCCGTTAGGTGGCGTAAATACTTATTTCGATGATATATCGAATTTTAATTGCCTGAACTAAATATTTGTATGCATCGGCTAGGCCAAACCAGTATCATCCACACGTCTCCTGTGTTTTCAAATGTGTACTTCTTTTAATTGACTGAGGAACAATATATTTCTCCTTGGCACTGCAAAGCCATCATACATCTATTCAAATTTTTTTTTTTTTTTTTTTTTTGCGATTGCTGTAACAATGACTGAAACTCCCCAGGTATTTTCCCACACTTCTGATGCAAACGTCTTCCAAGGGACTTGCTCATTAAAACCGAGAATTCTGTGGGAGCTTTCTTGTTCTCTAAACAGCTTTGTACATAACACAATTTCTAGACGCCAAGAAATTGAGTGTGAGGAAGAGTACATTTGGAGAACGCTTCTGACGAAAAGGCCTGCTCCGGTGGCTGAGTGCTCAGCTGCACAGGACTTCACAGGTTTTCTGATATCAGCGCCCCAAATCAGGAACAGGACACCGCTTACGGCTTTCAGAGTTGCTCACGGTGGCCAATGAAGTTAGAAAACAGAAGCTCTTATGATTTACAAGAAAGAATTAGCACGATGAGGGCATTCCATACGAAAGTTGACAGAAAGCGATTGAAGAGGCCCATGAGAACGCTGAGAAGTAATCGGAAGTTATTTATCCTCTCAAATGCCACTATGATCTATGTCAAACATGGGTGTTGGATTCAAAGAGATAATGCCATGTACACTCGTTGTCATAAAAATCAGCGAACCAAGAAAAAACAGTGCGATTGACGTGAAACTTGGCGAATAGCTACGGGGAGGGCAGACATACTAATGATTAAAGTTTCGTTCGATTCGGCATGCCCGCGCGTCCAAGACCGGCGCTGCAATCGCAATCCTTGGGGCTTATAAGACGCTGAGCAGGAGATTCCACATTCGTGCCGAAGTGCACGGTAAGGGTCAAGTGAGATCCCTGAGCAAAAAACATGCCGAGGAGCCGCCGCAGATGTGCATATGGGCAACTGATGGAGTTGGAACGTTTGAAAGAGACCGTATCGTCGGGATGAGAGAGGCAGGGTAGCCGGTGTGCCGAATCGGCCGCCATTTGGGCCGGTCTGATTGCACGGTGCGATCGTGTTGGGAGCAATGGGCACGGGAAGGCAACCAAACACGGCGGACTGTCTCTGGACGACCCAGACACACCATCAGCAGAGAGGATCGTGAGATCGTGAGAGCGGCACGCACAGATGCAACGACGTCCTTGTCCAATATTCAGAAACATGTGGCGGCTGTGCAAGGGACTCCTGTGTCCGCCAGAACCATTTCTAGACGTCTGGCAGAGGCGAATCTGCACTCTCGACGGCCCTTAGGGTTCTGCACTCTCGACAGCTCTTCTGCCATTAACACCGGATCATCGTCGGCGTTGATTACAGTGGTGCCAGCAGCAAGCAACGTGGAATGCTACGGACTCGCGACGTAGAATGTTCAGCGATGAATCCCGCTTCTGTATGGGAACGGACGACCACCTTGTCAGAGAGCGAAGGACCGTAGGTGAGCGCTACAATCGCAACCTAACTGTACAATGGCAGACGTCCCGCACTGCAGGCGTGATGGTCTGGGGAGCCATCGCGTATGACAGGCAGGACTTCCCTCTCAGAGATCCAATGGATGTTGAGAACCTAGCTCTACATACAGGAGATACTGCGGCCTCGTGTGCTGACTTTCCTGACGGGGCGGTCAGGAGCCATTTTCCAACAACATAACGCCCGTCCGCACGCGGCTCTGGTTTCCCAAGAGTGTCTACGTCATGCTTCGACGCTTTCGTGGTCTGTCAGATCGCCTGATCTCTCGCCCATGGAGCACGTGTGGGACCAGATGGGACGCCAGCTTTCTCCATGTCCCAGTGTTCGTGATTTAGAGCATCAGTTGCAAGAAGTGTGGGCCAGTCAGTCCCAGGATAACATACAGCGTCTCTTTGACTCCATGCCGGACCGTATCACCGCATATATTCGAGCACAAGGCGGTCCGACGCGGTACTAATACTGACCGGAATGTGTACCGTATGTTCGCGGGAAATCGTCCCGCTGCTGTGATATTGTAATCACTTCTATCCTTGGTATGTACCATCTCATTACTAAAATCTCATTTCAGTCTGACGCCTCCTTGGTGCGCGGAGTTTTATGATAATGAGTGCACTTCTCCTATTATGGTATACTGAAGCATGGTTCTCACTTTGTAGCTGAGCGAAAAGAAAAATAAATTTAAACTCTTGAAAATTGCTTATAACGCATGAATAAAGATCAAGCCTTATATTGAAATTTAATGTGTTTCACCATGTTAAGTTAATAAAACAGCAAAAAAAAGTTAAATGTGGAACTCCACACAAAACTTCGAACGCATAATACGCCTTTTTGAAAGCACTGATACTGTTAAATATTTGAAAGCTCTAAATCCACCAGAATCTTAATCAGATGGCCCAGAAACTGAAATTCGAAGGTCACGTTGATTAAGGGCTGTTTCAAATACTTTGATTTTTTAGAATAGTTTTCTTTGTGCGTGTGAGATAAACTATTACTAAAATTGTAAAGAACGCTATTGTTTCACTTGTCGTAATGATGTACACTCTACGTAAAAAAAATTGTTGCACCCAGAAGGAAGCAACCGACAGGAATGAAACTTGGTGGGTAGGTTGGACATCGTGAGACATGCAAGTAATTCAAGTATCACCAGTTCTTGCGCATGTGACGCCAGCAAGGAGGGGCCGTAGCGCTGTGCCTGACCGGCTGTATAAGGTTGTTCCGTTGTGCATGCATGCCATCCTGACTCGTGCTGTTGTGTTGGTTGCATCCTTTGCAAGTGAAGTATGCCTCGAAGAAAAGTTCGGAAGCAATACGAGCAGTTGGAGGAGTTCGAGAGGGGCCGGGCTCCGGGAAGCGAGATGATCATATTGTCATATTGCGCGCCATATCGGTCGTGCGGAAATCACCATAGCACGTTGTTGGCGGCAGTGGATAGAACAAGACACGCAGCAGCGATAGGAAGGTTCTGAGAGACCTAGTCGAACCACGGAGAAAGAGGACCGACGGGTTGTCCGACATGCGCGGAGTGACCCAAAAGCGACGATTGCGGATATTCAACGAGCAGTGGGGCCCTATATGCATCGTCCAAGTAGTGCCAGCACCATTGGCAGACGGCTGCACGACGTAGGATTACACGCACGCCGACCGTTAGGACGACTGTCCTTAACACCATTTCATCGTCGCCAAAGCCTGCAATGGTGTCGTGCCAGACTGTCATGGAGCAACTCAGAATGGCAGCGGGGGATCTTCAGTGATGAGTCCTTCTATTGTCTTGGAGGAGACGGCGAACGAATCTGTGTGTGAAGTCACCGTGATCAGCGCCAAGATGAACGGTTTGTTGTCGAGCGTCACATGTCCAGAAGGCCTGGTGTCATGGTTTGGGGTGCAATTGCCTACGATGCCAGATCACCTATGCTGTTCATTACAGGCACTTTGACAGCCCAACGTTACGTTAATGAGGTCCTGCAACCAGTGGCCCTACCTTTTCTGGAAGCTCACTCTGGTGCAATTTTCCAATAGAACAACGCTCGTCCGCAAACTGCTGCTGTCTCGAGAGCTTGCCTTCAAGGCACTGAAACTCTGCCATGGCCAGCCGCATCGCCAGACCTATAGCCGATTGAAAATGTGTGGGATGCTATTGGACGCGCTATCCACACTCTACTCCTTCCGGAGACTACGTAAGAAGATTCAAGCTGCATGGGATGCCTTATCGCAGGACACCATTAGGAACTTCTACAACTCTATGCCGAGACGTCTGGCATGCTGTGTGAGCAAACATGGCTGCCCGACAGCGTACTGAGAGACACTGCTTATTGGCATGTATCAGTATTGATGTTTAATCATTTATTGTTCCTGGTAATCTTTGCCTTGCTCCCGAATAGTACTGTAATCTGACACGTTGTTCTGGGTGTAACTATTTTTTTGTCGTAGAGTGTGTAAGTATTATACTTCTTTCAGTCATTTTATTATGACCACTGTCCAAATCCATGACATTCAGACACGGTCTTACATCGTCTAAAATAGGTCGGGAAAGTTGATAACACTGGGGAACAAAAAACTATTTTTTTCGTTGTGCCTGGAATTTTCGAGGCCTGATTCCGGAAATGATATCCTTTTTGCTCTAGAAGCTCTAGTTTTTGAGATATTGTTGGCGTTATTACCTAGTGTTACTTTATTTTCCCGCCAGCATTTGTTACCTGTTCGTATACATATATTTGAATTTTCTGTTGCTGTCCATGTTTGCGTATGCACGTTACATGTTCAGACGTGTTTTATTTCTGTTTCAGGCGTTGACATGGATTCATAGGAAGAAAATGTGGCGATCATCCGGGTGTTTTTTGTTACATTTGCGGAGAGTACACGTTCGCTCAACAGAGACAAGCTATAACGGACTTTGTGAAAAGAGCTTATTTTGCCTACTTCACAGTAAAACTAGGGGACCAAGATAAGCTTTGGGCACCGCATGTCGTGTGTAAAACGTGTACAGAGCACCTGCGACAGTGGACGAATGGGAAAAGAACTGCATGAAATTTGGTAAACCAATGGTATGGCGCGAAGACAGCAACCACGGTTAAGACTGTTACTTTTGTCTGGTGAATATAAAGGGCATCAATGGGAAGAACCGGAGTAAGTAGATGTATCCTGATCTAGCCTCTGCTAGACACTCTGTTCAGAAGAGATACCTGTCCCAACATGTAGCAGGTTTCCAGAGCTCTCCGAAGAGTCGGATGAATCGGCTGTAAGAAAGAAAGCTATGCTGAGCAACATGATAGTGTTCCAAGGACCTTCATCAGCTGCATGAGGTTTCAGT
This sequence comes from Macrothele yani, assembly GCA_039090855.1. NCBI lineage: Eukaryota > Metazoa > Arthropoda > Arachnida > Araneae > Macrothelidae > Macrothele > Macrothele yani. The sequence goes on along the minus strand of CM076992.1, from coordinate 54,155,161 downwards.
CAAACGGAATTGAACGACCTTATAAGGGACCTAAGTCTTCCAAAGAAGGCAGCTGAATTGTTAGCTTCCAGGCTGGCAGAAAAAATGTACTGTTACCGGGAACAAAAATCAGTGTACCGCAACAAAGAAGAAGAGTTTCTGCCATTCTTCACAAAAGAAAACGAATTCATTTTCTGCAGCAATGTGCCAGGATTGCTCATGAAATTGGGCGTACAGGAATACACACCCAGTGAATGGCAGTTATTCATAAATAGCTCCAAACGCAGCCTCAAATGTGTACTTCTACATAACGGGAACATATACAGATCGATCTCAATCAGTCACTCAGTTGGTATGCGGGAAGATCGGACGACAATAGCCATAGTCCTAGAGAAGATAGCATACCGGGATCACCAATGGGTCATCTGTGTGGATTTGTAGAAGGTAAATTTTCTCCTAGGGCAGCAGGCCCGGCACACCAAGTAACCGTGCTATGTATGTCTGTGGGACAGTAGAGCTAAAACACACATACGTGGAAAGGTATATCAAGTTAAATGCTGTCTATGCACGTTAAATTAAACCAATATGTTCCAATTGCTGAATTAAAATTCGAGATTTATTTACTATTAAAACACAACGACTAAATAAAAACTACTTGCAAGATCTTTTGCAACTAACTATAGTCCCACCATCAGGAAGGCTCTCACAGAGAAAATAGTAGAGCTGGTATTAAACACCCATGGTACAATTAGGCTCATGTTGCCCCAACATGGTAATCGATAGGAAGTAAAGCGAATAGCTGATCACACAGCTTGTTCGTCATAGGCCATTTCATCATTTACAGAAAAAAGTTCCAAACAGTAACCTCCACGGTTGTGGAATAAAGCCTGGCAAGTCCTCATTGCAACAGTTTTCAGCATATCGAACTATACACAAACTTTCTGTAAAGAGAAGAGAACGTCGATTATGTGCTGAAGCCATAATCGTAGCGTTTTCCCAATCTGGTGTATAGTGTCCTTGACTAACAGTTCTGGCAAGAGCTGTAGTAGAAGAACCGGTCCTGATATTTGTGCATTATATTTGTGCTCTTTCATTCTAACAGCTAAAGTCCTAAGGGTAGTACCTATATAGAACTTATTCGGCATAGTAGAAACCCCAGAAATTAAGGGGATCCTATATACATCATGTCTTTGTGTGGTCTGGATTGGTTCGCGTTCCTTCTTGATAAGGCTATAAATATAATTCATGTGGACCCTAAATTCTAAGTTATGTTTCCTACAGAGATTTTTCAGGATAAAAGTAACCAAAGGAAAATTATCTACAGAACCCACAAACGTCATCGGTCGTACGTCTCGTTGCAGAGTAGTATAAGACGCACAATGTTGGTGGTTGCAGACGATTTTGTTAAAGAGATCACTAGAGTAACCGTAGGTATCTGGTAAATCTTCTCGAGTTCAACCCTACGAAGATTAACAGACGAAGAATGAGTGAAAGCCCGCTTTATTAAACACCAAAAACCACAGGGCTGAAAGTTTATAGGAAGTCGGATGGGCAGATGCGGAGGCTATGAGGACCGGCGCAAAAGTCGGTTTTCCGTAAACAAAAAAAAACTAATAACGTTAGATACAGTATCCCGGGTTAAACGAAAATCAAGGAACGGAAGAGTACCATCCTTCTCGAGTTCCGGAGTATATTTCAAAATAGGGTAAACAGAAGGAAGAGTTTAGGTCAACAAAACAAGTTATTCTAGAGAGTGTGGCCAGAAAACTAAAATGTCATCGACATAACGAATAAACAATGACGGTTTTTGAGGAAAAACTGAGAGAACTTGTTCTTCCAGCGATTGTAAAATGAATTCAGCAAGAATGAAGGATAAGGGGGGGGGGGGGACCCATAGGTGTTCCCTCCCTTAAAACCCCATTGAAACAAAAGAAAGAACGGCGCGCAATCAGTTTAAGTGCGGAGAGAATTGACTGGGACTCAGAAGTAAAATGGTTGAAGTATTGGCAAGTTTTTCGCCAATTATAGCGAAGGCCTGATTAAGCGGAACATTTGGAAACAAGAAAATCACGTCTAAAGACTCCATAATAAAATTAGAAGATGAACCCTGGGAGTTAAAAGATTTAATCCTTTCCAAAGGTTCTAATGAGCTTCTCACATAGACATCAGAGGACCTAATATATGCTGTTAAAAATTAAGCCAGGGATTTTTCCAAATTTCTGGTAGGGTTATTAGACCCGGATACCCGTAATTTAATGGGGTGTCCAGGCTTGTGGAGTTTAAGCTCCCCGAAAGCTTCGGGACGACGAAGTCTAAAGATCAACACTCAGTGAGAAGACAGTGGCCTTTGAGAGAAAACATGGTAGCTGGAGAGAAAAATATCTTCACAGAACCTTTGGTGGACAGAGAACAGATCATATTGCCACCATTGTACATCAAACTTGGTTTGATGAAACAATTTGTAAAGGCACTTAAGAGAGGTGGAATGTGTTTCGGCTACATATGTAGAAAATTTCCAGCGTTGAGCATGGAGAAAATAAAAGCAGGTATATTCGATGGACCCCAAATCCGGGAACTCATGAAAGACCAGCGTTTCCAAGACTCAATGACAATATTGAGGCATGTGAGTGGTCGTCATTTTGTATGGTTGTACAGATTTTTCTTGGGAACTATAAGGCCGCTAACTACCGTGAACTCGTGGAGAATATGCTCACTACGTTTTGTACACTTGGTTGTAACATTGGCATTAAATTGCATTACCTCCACAGTCATTTGGATTGATTTCCGCATTGTCTTGATGATATCAGCGATGAACAATGGGAGCGATTTCTCCAGGAAATAAGGGCCATGGACGAACGGTACCGTAGACGATGGGATACGTATATGATCGTGGACTATGGTTGGAGTATCCAATGCGAATGTCTAGGAACATCGCATCGCAGGTAATCACAAAAACGCTGGTTCAGCAGCATGTCTCAATGACGAAACTTGTGTGTTGCTGTTCGTGTTCTAGGCTTCTTCTTGGGATTTCTCTGCATATGACATATCGTGAGAAGCAGATCTGATGGACAAAAACTGATGCCATTTTCGGAATCTGTGACCCCAAAATACCCCAAAAAGGGTCTAACATCTTAGGCACCAAAAGTTGTGTTCCCCAGTGTTGGCCACACTGCTGGCCACCCAAAATGCAACACCAAGAAGGACACGAGATACCAAAGCCAGATTTACTAGACACATAACAACAGATACAAAGATGAAACGATTGAGCTTACAGGCCCGTGCGACTTGCGGAACACGCAGACATCAATAGTTCGTGTGGCCACCATGGCTGCCAATAACGACCGCTACACGCCGCGGCATCGAACGAAAGAGGCGTTGGATGTGGGCTTGGGGTATGTCGGTCTAGGCTGCTTCCACACGTTGCCACAGTTTATCAGGACAATGCCACGTGTGGGCGCGCATTGTCCTGTTGAAATGTGGCCGCTGGCAGGTCCTGCAGGTAAGGGAGGACTACAGGCTCTAAAACTTCGGAGATGTATAGGCGGCTGTTGAGTGTACCGGCGATGCGTACCAGAGGGGTGCGGGTGTCTTATCCAATTGCGCCCTAAACCATAACGTTCGGCGAAGGACCGGTCTGGCGATGCATAATGCAGGCGTCATACAGTCTCTCGCCGCGGTGCCGCCACAGGCGGATCCGATTATCGTGGTGTTGCAGGCAGAAGCGGGTTTCGTCGGAGAAGACAATGTCGCGCCATTCCGTAGTCCAGGTGCGGCGTTCAACGGCTCACTGCCGCCGCACTCGCCAGTGGTGTAACGTCAATGGTAATCGGAGCAATGGGCGGCGTGCGACAAGTCCCCGCTCCTACGGACGACGTCGAACGGTACGTGCTGACACAGGTTGTTGCGCAACACACCCTAATTCCTGCGCTAACGTTCGTGATGTGATGGTGCGAGCCGTCAAAGCCCGCCGCACAAAATGCTGGCCCTCTCGTTCGGTGGTGTGCCGAGGCTGCGGCAATCACTCACGTCGGTCCGTCCGTCCCTCCTGCACCCACCGAATCCATACTCGCCTCACTGTGGCTGGATGTCGTCCCACACGGGCGCCGATGTCTCGGCACGATAAACAACTGTCGCGATAAGCCACTATTTGTCCTCTGTTGAATTCCGAAACGTGCTGGAATGACTGCCGTATTCTGCGACGAAGCATCAGGAAGCTTCCCACGCACAGGTCCGGCAGCACAACACACCTCCACTACTTACACCCCGCCTCCTGTGCACCCTTCTTGTAGTGCTTCTCGGTGACGTGCCGGGCGCACATGATTTGCATATACCCTGCAAGGCTAGTCGTTTGCATGTCCTCTTTGCGGGCGACGCATGATGCGAATTTCAGGCCAATCGGAAGCTTCCTTCTTGTTGTTGCATTTTTAGTGGCCAGCAGTGTAGTAACGATTCATATCCAAAGCGTTAATCAACGCCGAGTTGAGTTGATGTTGGTACCTTGATATCGCGGACTCTCGGAAAAAAATTTACGTTCAAAATCAGTGTGATCTTCACCAAAAGTTTATACTGATTTAGAGCAGAAGTTTATACTGATTTTGAGTAGAAGTTTATACTGATTTTGAGTAGAAGTTCACTTTCTGTGCTAACAGAAGGTGGTGATGTTTCAATGACATGCTCAATTTTTAAAAGGAGCGAACTGCGTTTAAAATACGTTGAAGAGTTTTTAGAAACGATTTACACGACGTTTCTTGAGTAAGATTTATGACCTAGATGCCTTATATCACGTTCCTTTTGGACAACAAGGGGCCTTTGTACCTGCTCACGAAATTGACATAGGAAGCAGACACTAACTTCACCATTATTTTCTGTGCTGTCTATTGCTTTTGGTCAGTAAGAGTTTCCGTGGATTACGGCTTAATTTCTTGAAAGGTAAGTAAGTCTCATTTTAATCTTCTAGTTAATTTCCAAGATCAGTAATTTTCCTCGAAAACGTTTGCAAATTTCCGATAACACTCTTCAGGATTTCCATGGTGCAGGTCCATCAAACTTACTGGGGAGAATTCTTTAACATTCAGAGAACTAAAACGTCGGGATAATAATCTAGCCATTTTTCATGGACAAACGGAGTCGTCCCTTCCACTATCCCACTCTGCCTCAGCAGTATTCACCATTCAACAAAACTCAATAACTACCTAAGACAACAGCGCCAGATCATCGCCTTAGGTTGCAACTCGAAGTTCTCAGTGAAGAAATTAATTCTCTAATTTGCAATATAGTATGCCTTTTGGTTCTTCTCTGAGAAAATATTACACTCCTTTTCCGAACTTTCTTTTTCGGTATTTAATGAAATGAACATTCCTGGATTCTTACCTAACCACAAAAACACTTTGCCTTCTCTTATCAAGCATGCCTGAGCTAGTGGATGTTCAGCAAGAATAATGTTTTATTTAAAATATTAGAGATCATAAATTTTCATTCTACCCATCCGGTTCCGGCACATATGACCATGTTACATTTTGCGTACAAAAACAATACGTGCGATAATTACGTTTCCAAAGGCACAAAAATTTAATACTTTGACAAAAATTGGCAGAAAATAATTTTTCTAGGTGAAACATACATCCAGAAAAATGATTTTCTTTTAAGTCAAAACCTTCAACAGGAGTCGAGATATTAAACAATACGTAAACTCTTGTGACTGCAATTTTTGCATAACCTTTCAACATTTTTACACAACGTCCTGCGTTCAGAGGTGACAGAAATAAGTTTTAGATAATTTCCGGCAGCTTATTATGAGTAGGAATGACATTTTTTATTTTGAAATTTCTTAAAAGGGCTGAAGCAGCAAATTGTTTATATATCGGATGAAATTCACTAGATTCACTTAAATACAAATTAATCTGGAACAAAACTGATGAAAAAATAGATAGAAAACAAAAAGAAAGAATAGTTTTTACTAATTATTAGCTTCCAAAATAAAAACCAATTCAATATCCATTTGACAGGGAAAGAACGTAAATATTTTTCTCACTCTGAAAGCTTTCAATTCCACCAGATATATGTCAGTTCATTATAAATGAGACTCTGTCGTTACACTGTCATGTTGGTAGACTTACGTCTTTCAGCTACTTACACTGGAGCTCAGAATTAAAGGATAGTCTGCAAAAACGCACATAGCTGCCGCACTGGATATTCGCGAACATAAAAAATTTCGCTGCGCGAAAGAGTGTCCTACATTTACTTTTAACACAGGTAAGCTGCAATATGCAAATTTGGATTACGTTAAAAAAGACATGCGAGTCTACTCGCATCTTGTTGCTGTTGTAGGCAACTCATTTACTTGAGTCATACGTCGAGCTGTTTATATCACGAAGACATTGTAAGGATGATGTCAAGGATGAAGAGCGATTGGCAGGATGGAAGGAGGTCAGTCTAGACGGAAGTTTTCAGAGCACTGAATGTTCCACATAATTTCCTATCAAGACTAAGGTGACAGTTTCATCAGACCGATATCGTCGTCGACCATAACAAGGCCGTCCGAGAGCCGCAACTGCTGTAGATGATCGCTATATTAGTCTGACTGCCTGATGGAACAGAAAATGTCCTCTAGGCACGCACTCTTGTTGGAGTTTGTACATGCTATAGGAACAAAGGTTTCAAGGCACATTGCTTGCAGGAGACTTCATGAGCAATGCCTTTAAGCAAGGAGATTTTAGTGTCTCTTAACTTCCGCTGCCCGACGAGCTCATTTTACCTGGAGTTGCCAACATTACTCTTGGAGTTCGGACCAAATGACGAATGCTGTTTTCACAGATGAATCTTGATTCAGCGTAAGTACTGGTTCGCAACGCATTCTCATCTGGAAAGAAACAGAGTTCCTCAAAAATACCCCTTACGTCAGCGAAAGACACTACTCTGGTAACGATGTAGTGATGGTCAGGGCAGGAATCATGACAAACAGGCTCATAGACCTGTACATTTTTCAGAGTGGCTGTCTTACTACCCTGAAGTACAGAGACGAGATTCTGAACGCATATGTCATACTGTACAGGCAAGTCGCCTGTCCAGATTTAATTCTTGAGAACAATAATGGCCAACCTCATCGACCTCATTTGGTCGACGATTTTTCTAGAAGAGGAAAATATTCGTTACAACTGCTTCAGACAATTGCTGTACGAATGGAGTGGCGACCCAGATTTCCTGACCACAGTTCCATTGAACATGTACGGAACACTCTAGGGAGATGCATTGTAGCGCCCCAGCTCCCTGGTAGGACTCTTCAAGAATTCAGAACACCTATTTTTGAGGAGGGGTGATTAATCCCTCAAGACCTCATTGATACGCTAATAAACCGTATGAAGAATCATTGCTTGAACTGCAGGACTGTCAGAAGTGATCATATTCTATATTAAAATACCACATGTCTTAAGCAAAAAACTTTAAATATTGTTCCACGGACAGCTCTTTCATATAAATTGCAAGATTGTGATATTAACGCACGCAAATTATAAGATTATGCCTTTCTTCTTCTTGAGTTATTTAAATAACGCAATAATAAACATCTTTACTAAATTTCATTGAATTTCCTCACAAATACTTCGAGTTATGTACGATATTATATATTATCCTTTATTTTTCAGTACCAGTGTAGGTACAGTGACGGAAATTCTTACTCGGAAAGACACTTTCCAACTTTCTTTCCTTGATATGTGAATATATGTTTCGTAGATTGTGCAAAGAATGTGTAGTCGAACGAAAGCATTGAATGCATTTTAGTAAAGTCTGCTCTAAGATATAAATAAATACACGGGGTTTCAAATGATTTGTTAATGATTGAATTCTATTTTTTCTCTCATCTTACATTCATTTTGTTTTCCTCCTTTTTGATCTTCTAAGAGAATATGAAACAACAGCTACTGCTGTGAAACTACTTGACTTCAAGGAGTAAAAGTAAATGCATGCAATTCCTAAACTGTGGTTACTTTCTTTCATCTATATCATGTATGTTCAGTAGCGTGCTTCCATGTTGATTTTCATTAGTCATTATTTCTATTCTCTATAATAAACAAAGACACCGCTTTTTCCACGTTTTATCAACACATAGCGACCGAAAAATTGTTATCCGGTCACCACTGGGGATACGAAACACAGATCTCTGGATTTAACTGCTATAATTAATATATAGCCAGTGCGGTTAATGCCCATCAGATGGAGACGTCTCAGTAGCTGAACCGATGTTACGGATTTTTGATGTCAGAAGCTGACAGGAAAACACACATATCGCCGTTGATTGTTGGTCACCAAAGCGTAAGGCTAACGCGCTCGGTTAGATATTGAGATATCTGGGATTCGTGTCTCCAGAAGTGACCGGATAACAACTTCTCTGTTACTAACTTTTGATAAAACGTGGGAAGAGCGATGCCTTTGTTTATTTATTCACTGACGCCACGTATTTGGAGGATTTAAACATTTCTATTCTCTTTTGCTGAAAATTTTTCGAACTGCAATTTAGAATATTCAGTGCGCTGAGAACTTGGGCTGAGTAACGCGTAATTCACGCCTGTAATGCAAGTCCATTGTACTTGGAACACATTTTAGTGGTCTATCACCCTTTGAAAAAACCAACAAAAAAAAAAAGCAAAACCAAAACAACAACAACAACAACAAAAACGAAGCCCACCGAGAAAGTCGTTCGATACTGATGCAACTCCGCATGCAAGTAAGTACCTCAGGACCGAATATCCAAATGCTTAAAAAATAGTGACCAATGACTAAATCGTGGACCGCCACAGCATATCGAAGAGGACGTATCAAGAGCAAAGCTCGCACTCAGAGACAATTGTGACAGCGGATTGCGGTTGCATTAACTTCCACGGACTGTGAGGATGCCCCGACGTCGAGTCCGTGCACAGTACCAGCAGTCGAGCGTGTTTGAGAGAGGCGTATAATTGGGCTGAGAGAGTCCGGTTGGTCAAGTCATCGTGTCGCCAGACGTTTGGGTGACGCGGCAATAGAACGATGCTGGTGCCAGTAGGTCGACGAGGGCACAACTTAGTGGCACGCTTGCAGTGGACGGCCGAGGGCAAAGACAGAACGCGGGGATCGAGCGATTGTGAGATTCGCACTAACAGAACCGAATTCGTCGCTGTCAACCATTCGTGGCCCTGTTGCGTTGTCCACAGGTACAGAAGTGGCCATCCGGACCGTTGCCACACGGCACGGAGACTACATCCGAGAAAACCACCTACCACTGACCAGCGAGCATGGCCGGCACCGGTGGCTGTGGGGTTGAGCCCAATCAACGTTGAATAGTGTCCAGTGGTATCGTGTTCTCTTCTGTGATGAGTTACGGTTTGGGTTGTTACCGATGACCAGCGCATACATATCTGTAGACGAGCCGACCAGAGCACGGATCACGTCTTTACTGTGGAACGTGCTTGCTTGTATGAGTCCTTGCCTGTTTTTACCAAGACTACAAAAATAATGCCTTTTTGCTTCTAAACCCTGAAGCTATGCGAGTCCCTCTTATGCATAGATACTCAGTACATAATGAAAATTTTCCAAAATTTGTGGCCGAGTTTCTAGCACAATTCCGGTTATGCTCTCCTCAAGCTTGAATTCACTATGTCATACGTTACCTTGAATACAGTTATTCTAGGGTATTTTTCTGATGAATATCTAATACAAGAGTCGCCTGCTTTTTAATGCTGTCTTTAGTGCTCTACGTCACTATATGATCATAAGTATCCGGACGCACGTGGCCAGATCAACATCATAGACAAGCATGAACAGTAGAATTGGTCATACGTCAGAGCTCAGTAACTTTCAACGTGACATGGTCATAGGATGCCATCTTAGCAACAAGTCAGTTAGTCGCAGCTACCCGATCAACTGTAAGTGATGTTGTTGTGAAGTAGAAACGCCTGACCGCAACAACAGCGCAATTGCGACCTGGTCGGCCAAGTAAACTGACAGAGCGAGACCGCCAAGAGCTGAAGTGGGTACTGAAAGTTGCAACTGCCCAATCAACTGTAAGTGATGTAAACGCGACCTGGTAGGCCAAGTAAACTGACAGAGCGGGACTGCCAAGAGCTGAAGTGGGTGCTGAAATTTGCAACTGCCCAATCAACTGTAAGTGATGTAATCGCGACCTGGTAGGCCAAGTAAACTGACAGAGCGGGACCGCCAAGAGCTGAAGTGGGTGCTGAAAGTTGCAACTGCCCAATCAACTGTAAGTGATGTAATCGCGACCTGGTAGGCCAAGTAAACTGACAGAGCGGGACCGCCAAGAGCTGAAGTGGGTGCTGAAAGTTGCAACTGCCCAATCAACTGTAAGTGATGTAATCGCGACCTGGTAGGCCAAGTAAACTGACAGAGCGGGACCGCCAAGAGCTGAAGTGGGTGCTGAAAGTTGCAACTGCCCAATCAACTGTAAATGATGTTGTTGTGAAGTGGAAACGCCTTACAGCAACAACAGCGCAATCGTGACCTGGTAGACCATGTAAACTGACAGAGCGAGACCACCGAGGGCTGAAGCGGGAGATGAATGGAAGACATGGTGCAACAAAATCACATGTCTTCGGTTGCGGCACTTACCACAAATGTCCAAAATAAAACGCCAGAACCATAACACTTACCACCAATTTCCAAGAAACAACGCTAGCACCATAACGGTTCGTCGAGTACCGAAGAGAGTAGGTTTACATTGCCGAGTATCCGGTGTCCTAACATCAGCAACATCAACGCCAAGCGTAGGTTGGAGTGATATAAAGATGGGTGCCAGTAACCTCTGTAGCAGTAGAAACGCGTTCTCTGGAGCGATAATCACACTTCACCATCTCACAGTCAAACGGACGAGTCTGAGTGTGGAGAATGGCTGGTTACCGACTGTGTTGTGTCAACTGGGAAATTTGGTTGAGGAGGAACCATGCTCTGGGGCTGTTGTTCATGGTTTAGGCTGGATCCCAAGTTCCAGTGCCCTGAAATGTTAACGCTGAGGCGTATGATGACTTTCTTTATAATTCTTCAGTCCCGACATTATGGCAACAGTTCAGTGAAGGTCATTTTAGTTACTAACAGAACAATGCTAAATCCAGAAAGCTAGGTCCGAGCAGGAATGGTTTGATGAGATGGTTGTGGAAGAATTTGACTGGCTGATACATCTTTGGGATGAATTGGAACGCCTACTTCGAGCCAGGCCAAACCGCACGACATCTGTAACCGTTCTGACTTGGCAAAGTGCACGACATCTTCAGGCCAAACCGCACGACATCTGTGACCGTCCTGCTCTTGCGACAGAACGGAAGGCAATTCCCGCGGCAACGGACCAAAATCTAGTAGAGAGCCATAAAGTGAAGGCTCGACGTCAATTCCTTTCCTATTACAGGGAGTTCGTAGATAGGCAAGTAAGTGTCCGGATACTTCTGATCAGACAGTGTATCTTCTTCTATATTCTCTCAGATTATCGTATGGTCTCATCCTTCGAAAAACTAGTTCTAATGAAGTTGGATGTCAATTCCCCGAAGAATTGTTGTACGAATAGTTAAACAAAAAATGCCTAATCTATAAAAGCAACAGGAGGGAATGTAGCTATGACTGACAACAGCAGTTGTCCAGCGTTGCCTAGAAATGCACAAGTTTGTTCAATACTTTTATTTTCTCATTTGAATTTGGTTCCTTGAAGGAAATTAAGCATATTAAGTTGACATGTTAGCATCGGCAATTAAGATAAAGATCCCTGTGCTGCAAGTATAGGTTTATTCCGAAAGTAATTTACCAGTGGTTTATATACACTGCTGGCCACCCAAAATACAACACCAAAAAGGACACGAGATAGCAAAGCCAGATTTACTGGACACATAACAACAGATACAAAGATGAAACGATTGAGCTTACAGACACGTGCGACTTGCAGAACACGCAGACATCAATAGTTCGTGTGGCACCCATGGCTGGCAATAACGGCCGCTACACGCCGCGGAATCGAACGAAAAAGGCTTTGGATGTGGGCTTGGGGGTATGTCGGTCCAGGCTGCTTCCACACGGTGCCACAGTTCATCAGCCGTAGCCGCGGGTGGTGCTTTCCGGGCCACTCGGTTGCCGATCAGTGACCAGACGTGTTCGATGGGCGACATATCGGGAGAACAGGCGGGCCAAGGCAGCAGTGACACCTGGTGGGCCGTGAAGAATTGTTGCACGATGCGTGCCACGTGCGGGCGTGCATTATACTGTTGAAACGTGGCCTCTGGCAGGTTCTGCAGGTAAGGGAGGACTACAGGCTCCAAAGCGTCGGAGATGTAGTGGTGGATGTTGAGTGTACTGGCGATGCGTACCAGAGGGGTGCGGGTGTCTTATCCAATTGCGCCCCAAACCATAACGCCAGGATACGGACCGGTATGGCGATGCATAATATAGTCTTTCTCCGTGGTGCCGCCACACGCGGATCCGACCATCGCGGTTTTGCAGGCAGAGCGGGATTCGTCGGAAAAGGCAATGGCGTGCCATTCCGTAGTCCAGGTGCGGCGTTCAACGGCCCACTGCCACCGCACTCGCCGGTGGTGTAACGCCAATGGTAAGCGGAGCAATGGATGCAGCGCGAAAAGTCCCCGCTCTTGCAGGCGACGTCGAACGGTACGTGCTGACACAGGATGTTGCGCAACACACCCTAATTCCTGTGCTAACGCTCGTGGTGTGGCGGTGCGAGCCGTCAATGCCCGCCACACAACATGTTGGTCCTCTCGTTTGGTGGTGTGCCGCGGCTGTGGCAATCGCTCATGTCAGTCCGTCCGTCCCTCCTGCACCAACTGAATCCATACTCGCCTCACGTGGCTGGATGTCGTCCCACACGGGCGCCGATGTCTCGGTACGATAATCCGCTGTCGCGATAAGCCACTATTCGCCCTATGTCGAACTCCGAAACGTGCTGGAATGACTGCCGTATTCTGCAACGAGGCATCAGGAAGCTTCCCACGCACAGGTCCGGCAGCACAACACACTTCCACTACTTACAACCCGCCTTCTGTGCACCCTTCTTATAGTGCTTCTCGGTGGCGTGCCGGGCGCACATGATTTGCATATGCCCTGCAATGCTAATCGTTTGCATGTCCTCTCGCGGGCGACGCATGCTGCGAATTTCATGCCAACCAGATGCTTCCTTCTCGGTGTTGCATTTTGGGTGGCCAGCAGTGTAGATCTATTAAGCTGTGTGGTGTAAAATTTTTGATATACTTCTGTACACTTTTATTTATAAAAGAAATCACAACTGATTGACCGTTCAGTATAACTGGGCTGTCGCTGGGTGTAAAAGAAGCACTTGGTTGCTAAAGACAGTTAGCCATAGTGCATTCAATATAACTTGACAGTTGGGAAGGATTCACTTTACCAGTTTTAGGGGAGCTTCGTATCGTAAGCAGCGTGCTTACAACTAATCGCCTCCAACCCTCTTGGAGCAGGGCAATAAACAATGACGATACGGGGTGGATGGGGGGAGTGTTGGCGGTCCCTCCTAATGTTGATTCCCTGTGATGTTTGGAGCTTCTCCTTCAATGGTCTTTGTGGGAGGTAAAGAATAAGGCATTCTTGAACATCACCAAACGACCCTTTCCGACTTCTGTTACTGATTTCTCAAGCTAGCTTTGTAGCAAGCAAGAGATCTTTACTCACGGTTTTTTTCTTTTGTTGTTTATTTAATCTTTCGTTTTGTGACACTGTTAATATTATTGCTCGCAACTATGGTACTCAGCACACTGAAAGCTGGAAAAGTACTGAAAAGCCAAGCTAGGGAAATTATTGGGAATGTAATAATGTTCATGGACGAAGAAAAACGAAATGGAGTTCCGAAAGTGGATGTGAAAAAATCCAATGAACGTGTTTCGGAGGCTACAGGAGTTTCACTGAGAACTGTTTACAGAATTCGGAAACAGACTGCTACAAGCGAGGTTTTGTCAACTCCTGTTAAAAGACGAAACAAGAAAGCGCCGAAGCGCGAAATAGATGATTTTGACAAATGCGTTGTGCGCAGAACGGTACATGACATGTATGAAAGAAAGGAAATCCCTACTCTTCAGTCTTTATTAATCAAATTACGCGACAGTATTGATTTTGACGGAGGTAAGACTACATTGAGTAAAATACTGGATGATTTGGGTTTCAAATATAAGCGATGGAATGGTCGAAAGTTTTTAATAGAGAAACCCGACATTGTAGCAAAACGTAGGCATTTCTTAAAGGAGTTAAAGCGTAATGAAAATCAACCCGTTCCAAAAGCTGTTGTTTATCAAGATGAGACATGGCTTCTAACGTCTCATGTTTGCCATGCCGGAACAAAGGATGGTTTTACACCAGGGGCTTCACTTTTATTTCGTTCGAAGACAAAAAGTGGTGATTACCATGATGAAATGAATTCCGAAAACTTTAGAAAATGGTTTGAAAGCCAGCTGCTTCCGAATTTACCACCAAATTCAATAATCGTCATGGACAATGCACCATATCACTGCATGCTTGCTGAAAAAATACCCACGACGAACTGGAAGAAGGCTGAAATACAAGCATGGCTTCAGCGACATAACATTGATTTCGCACTTGATATGCTTAAAGCGGAATTACTACAGATTGTCCGTCGCACCAGACCACAGAAAAAATGTATCATTGATGAAATAGCAGCAGATCATGGACATCAATTACATATTAAGACTCCCATCTTATCACTGTGACTTAAACCCCATTGAGTTGATTTGGGCTGATGCCAAAAACTATGTGGGTCGGCATAATGCTTCTTTCACGAAAGAAAGCATAGAAACTTTATGGAGTAAAGCATTGCAAACCGTTACTCCGGAAAAATGGGAGACCTGTGTGAATCATGTCCAAACTTTGGCACAAAAATGAAACTGAAAACATATCATCAGCCGATGAAAATTTTGATATTGAGGGAATAATGCCTTTACCTGATTGAAATTGATTCTGCTTTGCTGTTGCTTCAAGGTAAGAGATACACAGTCCTGTTTCAATAAAAGGAATGTCCCTAACACACACACACACACACACACACACACATATATATATATATATATATGAAAAGGCTTTGATTCCGTGAAACGTTACCAGTTACGATGGACTGCCTCACTCACTTTCAGGCCGATGAGGACGGCAGAGTGGTTACTGTCTCGATGAATAGGGGAGTTACGTCGATTAACATTTTCTGTGTGTATGTTTCGTTGCTGTGCTCCTTTCGGAACAGCTTCTACGAGCAGTTTCTTTACTTCCTCAGAAAGGGCTAGATTTTTCTGGTCAGAAGAATGTTAACTCATTTGTCGATAACCATAACGACCTGCTGGGCACTCGTGGCCACAAGGATCCTGATAGCACGGTCTCTACGGCCTTGATCAGGAGTCAGCAGTTGAAGGACGTGTGGCACTCGTATCTGCAGGTGCCGGGTTTTACCTGCGTAGGAATAACCAAGCTTCTAGGATTGACATATGTTTCTTGTCTTCGACGCTTGAGTAGGTAACTGGGGCTGAGGTCTTCGAACAGAATTCGCAGCAGCTGCATATATCTGATCATAGTGTTCTCGTGATGGACATCTGTAGCACCGAAGGAAAGAGATGTGACACTCTGGCGCCTAAACACTTCCGTGTTGGAGGATTTCGAAGCACTGTTGAAAATCCAATCGATCCAGGAAGAGGATGCACAGGCGAGATTGGTGGATGGGGACGAGCGAAGAAAGGGGTTCAGCGGGATTTGAGTATTCGGGGGAAGCAGTTAGCGAAGGAGAAAAGAAAACTCAGATG
Source organism: Macrothele yani (assembly GCA_039090855.1). Taxonomy (NCBI): domain Eukaryota; kingdom Metazoa; phylum Arthropoda; class Arachnida; order Araneae; family Macrothelidae; genus Macrothele; species Macrothele yani. The sequence continues at coordinate 54,139,397 of CM076992.1, read as the reverse complement.
TCTCTTGCGAATTTTATGAATGCTTTTCTTCAAGGTAAAGAGTATGTATGTAACCTCCGCATCATTACTGAAATTAAGTAGGAGACTGCCCATTTTTACAAGACCGTTCTGAAGTCCAACTTCAGGCGGCGATCAGGAGCATCGAGGAGGAGTGGGATGTAAATTACATCTGCCGTAAGCTGGAGGTTTAAAGAAAGAGAAACAAGTTTTCTGCATGAAGTTTGGGATTATAGGGAGATTCTGCAGGAGTCTGCAAAGTTCTACGGCGAGCTTTTTTCCGGCGAGAAAATTGAGTCAACCACGATGTGCAGTGGCTCGAAGGAATTTCGGTGGATCTCCGAAGAGGAAACGGAACTCAAGCTCATCGAAGAGGATTTTATGGTTACAGAAAAAAGGTCGGTGATCCAGGCCCTTCATCAGGGACTTGAGAGTCTTTAGCAGAAGGTTTTCGCTCAGAGAGGCATGAATGAGCATTCACTCGCATCGGGTGGACTGTAAGCGTATGGAGTTTCATGGTGGAAGCCTGCTCATTTTTTGTTAAGTTGTCTTCCAATGAGGCACCGTGCTAACGCCCATCCCCCTCTCAGTTTAGTCTTGATGTGCTTCTAAATGTTTATTTTCGTAGTCTGTGATGTGTTTCTAATTGTTTGTTTTCGTAGTCTGTGATATGTTTCTAAATGATGTTTGTTTTTGTTGATGGCTTAATCGCGCCCCTCGGTGAGACGTAAGGAGGTTTTCCTCTTAACTCCCACTCGTGGGGCCCTTTGTTTTTGATTACAGGTTTCTCCTGTTGCCGGAGGTGGGTATCGTGCCGTTGGTTCGGGGGTGGTGCTTGTTTTGCTGCATGCATTTATGGTATATTGTGGTTATGTGTTTGGGTTTCTCTTGGGGAGGGAGGCTGCGTGAGTTTGGTGTGTGCCGGTTCTGTGAGGATGAGTTGTAGGGTGGAGGCGTACCTCGTCGGAGTAAAGTGTTCATCTCCGACCTGACGCCTCCGCTGGTGGAGTCACTTCACTGGTGACAACGCCACTGAGTCTCCCCTGAAGGAGGGTTCTCCTCCTACTTGTACGTACCGAGAACGTCAGCCTGACTTTCTCGCCGTACTTAGTGACTCCGCCGTCGGTTCGAGAGGGGTCCGTTCGAGTTCCTCTGCGTGACCAGTATGTTTCGGGGGTTCAATTGTTGGTGCCTGTGGAACCGTGGTGTGTGCAACGGGGCATGAGTGAAACACCAGTGGAACCAAACCCATGTCTTATACATATGGCGAGGGAAAGCAAGTGTGTTGGTGTTGCTGGGCAACAAAACTTCGCTGTGGGAGAGAGGTCGCCGTGCGTGAGCACACTATGACGTCCCTCTCTTCCAGTTTCCGAAGACAAGAATATTAGTGTTATCAATAAAATCTTTGAAAATGCAAATGCAAAGGTATAGGCTATTTGAGGATACAACACCGATAAAAAATGGAAAGGGGGTGAGACAAAGTGATATCGTACTTCCCAAACTTTTTAATGCCACATTGTAAAATGTCTTTCGATTACTTAACTGGAAAAACAAAGGGATAAAGATTAATGGAGATGATTTAATTCATCTCCGCTTTGCTGATTACATAGTCACTTTTATAACTACCCCTTCAGAGCATGATCCAGGAACTTGCTGATAAGAATCAAAAAGTGCACTTGAAAGTGAACTGTCGGAAAACAAAGTTGATGTGTTATGTTTTTACAAGAAATTAAGATTTATACATTGATGCAGGAAATTTGGATATAACCGATACCTACATTTACCTTGGGCAACATATATCAAGGAAGGATCACTTTGATGAAGAAATTAATTGGCGTATGAAACTTGGTTGGAGAGCTTTTGAAAGAAACAGCACAATTTTCAAGATCAATAAAACGTTATACCGATCAGCCATTACATTATGACCACCCCCAGTCTAGAGCAATGTGCGCGCCTGAAGACGGAACGGTGGCGCACGTGAAGTTCATTGAGCAGAATGTATACAACTCGAGGACAGATTTTCAGTTAGTAGAGTGTTCGGAGTCAGAATGGGAAAAGCTGCTGCTTTATCGGAGTTCGATAAAGGACAAATTGTGATGGCGCGGCGCCTCAGAACGATGCCATCTCAGAAACGGCGCGGCTTGTGTTTTGTTCCCGTGCCACTGTAGTGAGTATGTATCAAAAGTGGTGCACAGATGACCAAACGACGAACCGTCGTCCAGTCGTGTGTCATCCGCATCTCACTGATGCCAGAGAGGAGAGCGGAGACTGTCGCGCATTTTTCACAGGAACCGCAGGGCCACATTGCAACAAATCATCCGCAGCTAGAACAGTGGTCATCAGAGCAATGTCTCATAGCACACAGTTCACCACAGCCTTTTGTGCATGGGCCTGCGTAACCGAGACACACCCATGCTCACTGCACGTCAGTCATTTCCAACTACGCATGAAATGGGCCCAAGATCGTCGAGATTGGACAGTGGATGATTAGAAGAAAGTGGCCTCGTCTTACGAGTCAAGATTCCTGGTGCATCACGTATGACGGTCGAGCACGGATTCGTCTATTGCCAACGGAGGCTATGGCACCTGGATGCACTGTTGGGGAGAAGCAGGCCGGCGGCGGCGGTGTTATGCTGTGGGCGATGTTTTATTGGGACACTTAAGGCCCCATTACGCCAACAGCACAATCCCTGACAGCTGTCATGGTATCTGAACATCGTTTCGGACCAAATTCACCCATTCATAGCAACTGTGTTCCCTGCAGGCGACGGCCATTACCAGCAGATAATGCGCCATGCTACACTGCCAAAATCTTCAAGGAGTGGCTTGAGGGATATGCTGGTGACTTTCTGTTAATGCCCTGGCCTGCAAATTCACCTAACATGAACGCAATCGGACATTTGGGGTTCGACTTGAAAAAGCGGGTTTGCGCTAAATCACCACCATCCCGAAATGTACGGGAACTGGAAGACCCATTGTTGACAGTATGATAAGAGATATCCCAGAATACCTATCGCCAGCTCATCGAATAGATACCTCGCCGCTGTTTTGCGGTCTAAACGTTGTCATACAACTTATTAGGCAGGTGGTCATAATGTAATATGGCTCGTCGGTATGTACATCATCACCATCATAATCAACCATTATCAATCCACTGCTGGATAAAGGGCTCCCCAAGTTTCTTCCACAACGGTCTATCTTGTGCCACTCTCCTCCATGTCACTCCCAAATGCTTTTGAATTTCATCCACCCATCTCCCATGTGGTCTTCTTCTGGGCCTTTTTCTGTCTCTTGTAATCCATTCTACAATTTCGGTTACCCATCGGTGGTCCGTTGTTCCAGCATATGTCCAGCCCGTTGCCATTTCAGGGATTTTACTTTGATCATGATGTATTCCTATCTTGTAACTTTCCTTTTCGACGAGTTCCTGCAGAGCATAATCCAGGAACTTGCTGCAGAGCATAATCCAGAAAAAAATGTTCTAAAAAGGCCTGTGGCCTTTTAGAACATTTTTCTCATTAGGTATAACACGTATTGAAAAGGTGTTAAACTCCTTTTCTATGAATAGGTGTTAAACACCTTTTCATTTTAGAAGACCTTTCATTAGGTGTCATAAAATGTTTACAAATGCGAAATATCTAGGTTGTAACTTAAAATTTCCTAAAAAGGCCCATGACATAGTGTTTTTTCTTTTTTTATTTATTGTATTGGGGTTTAACGACCACCGTGAGCAACTCAGTGGGCTAAAAGTAGTCGCCCATCCCTAATTTAGGGCCACTGGTTTCACGGAAGGGAGAGAACCAGCGCCGTAAGACCAGCACAACATCCATCCAGTGACAACATCCATGCCTCACTGGATGGATGTTGTGCTGGTACCCGGACCCATCTCAGAGGTATGATCAGAAGCCATCGCTTAAACCACTGCGATAGCTTATTTATTTCGTACACGTCTGTAATTGGGTGAAATTTTTATACATCAAAAATTCGTTTGAATTATGATATTTGGATCATATTTTATTTTGCCCACTACTTTGATGTAATTTCAACAATGAATCCGGTGGGGGAAGGGTCAAAGCAGAATTGGACTAGTGTTCATTTTTCAACCATGCATTTTTACATTTTCTTGCTAACACTGATTCGTTTATGAAACGGGTGTAGGAGAACTGTCCACAAAAAATTTGAGGGGCCTTATAAAAATTGCATTTTTGACCGATTCGTGGACACGACCCCCAGAGGTTGGTTATCTGAATCATATGAAGCTTCCGTAATTTCGTCTTTTCTTAATTACGGTTATTAATGTAATTCTTTATAAAAATGTTTATGATCTTCAACTCAACAAAAGATTTCAGGATTTACAACAAACTGCAATTAATTATCTGGGGGCATGTCCTGCCTCAGGAAACTTGTCGGGGAAAGGGGGAGACCACAAAAGTATAAAATATAAAGAGTTTCTGGTCTGACCGGTAGACTTTCAGCATTTACAAGCTATAACTCGACACATCATCTGACGGCATGTGCCAACTCAGCAAACCTGTTCGGGACGGGGGGGGGGGGGTAATACCAAAAGTGTAAAATATAAAGATTTCTGGTCCGATCGGCAGATTTTCAGCATTTACAACCTACATCTCAACAAACTCTCTGAAGACATGTGCTGACTCACAAAACCTGTCGGAGGGGGGGGGGTAGGTCCTAAAATATAAAACAAAAACAAAGTATTTCTGGTTGTAAATGCTGAAAATCTCTCGATTAGACAAGAAATAAGAAATTCTTTATATTTTACACTTTGGGAATTAACCCCCCCGGCCCGACACAGGTTTTCTGCGTTATCACATGTTCGTAAAGAGTTTGTTCAGATTAGTTTCTAAACGCTCAAAATCTCCCGCTCTGACCAGAAATTCTTTGCATTTTACACGGGTTTTTACCCCCTCCCCCAACAGGTTTCCTGGGTAGGCACATGCCCTCAGATAATTTGTTGAATTTTAGCTTGTGAATGCGGAATATCTCCCGATCGAACCAGAAATACTTTATATTTCATATTTTGGGTTTTAAGCACCCACCCCCACCCCCCGGTAAGTTTCCTGGGTTTGCACATACACGCAGAGAATTTGTTTAGCAGTAGTTTATATACCTTGAAAAATATCGTAAATATGAAAATACGAAATTACGGGAATTTTATGTGTCAGATAACCAATCTCCGGAGACGTAGCCGCGGAGCAATCCAGAACGCAATTTTTATACGGCCCCTTAAAATTTTTATGGCCAATTTTCCGCTTTGTCTTTTTCCCGAAAATCATGGAAATGTTTAAATTTCTTACTGAAAATGAAATATTAAAAAAAAATATGGACAGTAGTTGCTTAAGTAGTGGGTAATATAGCGACACGAAATTTGTTTATGCAGAACAATTTTATGGCACTGAAATTCCAATGTATCCAGTTCTCCGGTGTGGCCAGTTCTCCGTACCCGTTATGATATGAGATACACACTTCAATGTGGAGGGGATATTTATATGGCTTCCTCATCAATATCATGCTTTTTTGGAAATTTTTCTCTATTCGGTCACCCATAGTGAGATCCTAGATGTGCACTAATACTGAGGCCCAAAAATAATGGCCCAGCCCTGGACCCACTGTCTGCTTAAGGAAATGTGCTCAGCGATAGTGTATATATACGATATATAACTACTGAAAACTTTTTGTTTAAATTGTATCACAGAGAACAAAAAAAAAAAAAATTCCCCGTGTTATCTGTAAATGCAATGACAGTATTCGACACTTGCTACCGAATATTAACAGCATGCATTTTCTTATTAAAACCTAGCCGTGATTGTTTCCTTATTTGACCGCATTTGGTTGAAACTTTTAATGTCAAACCCCAGGCTCCCGCCCATCATGGAAATCCGATACCATCTCACAAAACCATAGCGGATACCCAGCATGCAAAGTCTGTGGTATCCTTCATGCAAAGTCTATTTAACGAGAAGCTTCTAAGCGCCACAGGGAGTCAGCACTAGGAGGAACCCCCAACACTCCCTTCCCCTCCACCTCCCGTCGTCATTGTTCAAAGGGTCTTTGGTCTGCTGGAAGCGATTAGTTCCTAAAAGGCACGCTGCTTACTCCCCTCAAACTGGTAAAATGAATCCTTCTCAACTGCCAGGTTAGAGTGAATGGACTATAAATTGGCTCAGTGTAATTATCTTATTTCAGCAGGAATGTGGAAAGTTCTGTTCGGTCTTGATCCTGTTCACAGATGATTTTTTCTACTTGATTTATTTGAAGTACTACGTTTGTAAAACAAATGCTGTAAACACTCTTGTAGAAGATGCGAACGGCAATGTGGGGTCAATAAAGCCAGTGTAAAAGTTCATTCATCATTTTTTACTGCTGAAACACTTCAGTAGACAGATATACAGACAGTATTCCATAAGTTTTGAAGCCTACAAATATTGCAGGGGCAATTGAAGGTTAAAATTGCTTCAACCGTCCAGGTGACCTATAACGAAGTAAATTTCTCCGTCATTTTTGGTCTACGCCGGGATTCGAACCCGAGGCCGCTTATTCCGGAACAAGTCGCTCTACCAACTGAGCTACGCAGACGATTATTCTGATTCCTATCTGCCTTTATGTCGTGTGCGTCCTGCTGGCAGGTACGTCACATCCCCCCCCGAAAAAGGGCCGGGGGCATGGCCCACGGGTCAGCCGTGACCATGAATCGTTGCAGGCAGCCATCCACTGTAGAACGTGCACTTGAGAACTCCCAGTCAATCTGCTGTGTGGAATGCAACATCACACATTTTTATTTTTCGAAGCGCTGGAGAAGGGATTCTCTGATTTTTCCTGTCTCGCGGTGTGGAAATAACATCACACCAATGCGAGATTTTGAACGGCCGGGTCATCCGGATAGTTCGGGCGCCATTATAACGAAGTAAATTTCTCCGTCATTTTTGGTCTACGCCGGGATTCGAACCCGAGGCCGCTTATTCCGGAACAAGTCGCTCTACCAACTGAGCTACGCAGACGATTATTCTGATTCCTATCTGCCTTTATGTCGTGTGCGTCCTGCTGGCAGGTACGTCACAGACCTAGTTGTCAGAAGCGCTGCTTTCTTCGGGTCCAGGCCATATTCCTGAATGAGGCATAAATGGTGCGCGTGTACAACGACTCTGGCACTCTCCCTCCCTGGAACCAGTTACCTAAAATTCAGTATAGGCAGCGACTGCCTTTAGAGTTGTTCATGGTGGTCGTTAAACTCCGAAACAAATGAACAAGAAAAAAATAATTGCATTACCCGTTGGTAGTAATAAAATGCAACATAGGATCATACTAATTATACTGTGTTGCAATGTGTTTGTAGTTAAGGCGTGCACGAAAGAACAGGAACAACGAGAATGTACGTGAAACTATGGAGTAACATTCTTACGCTATAAATTCCTTTTTTTTTTGGTTTGCTTATTTCGAGGTTCGACGACGACCGTAAGCAACTCTAACGGCTATAGGCAGTTGTCGTCTGTCCCTGATTCAAGGGAACTGATTCCAGGGAAGGGTCAGAGCCATCAGACAAACACACAACCCGTGCTTAATCAAGCATCATCTCGGACGAATGGTCAAAAGCTAGCGCTTCGAACCACTCACCCACCGGGACGGCTCTATGAATTTGAAATTTCTGGATTGTATCGAGCAGAGATACATGACACATACCTTGTTTCAGAAAGCAATTAATTCTTGGCAACTTATTAATGCTACAATTCTTCAAAAGTCTAGATATGCGTGGGTGGCATCTCAGTTTTTGTATACACTATGTAGACAAAAGTGATTGGACACACCCGAGCGGGCGCAATGATGTGTTCTCGCAGCAGATACGTGGTCAGTAAGGTATAAAAACGTCAACGGAAGTACGCTCAGATCATTCGATGATAAAATGGCTAGAAGCAAAGAGCTTTCCGAGTTTGAAAAGGGCGTTATGATAGGCTGCTCACTTGAGGTATGAGCATAAGAGGCATTGCTGATGTCAGACAGTTCGCTAAATCGACTGTGGCCTTTGTCATTAACAAGTGGAAGAACACGGAGCATTGCAGGAATTCATCTCGCCCTGAAAGACCCACGAAACTGCAACCCAGGAACCGGAGGGTGCAGAGGGATATCCGGAAAACCAGGTCCCGACCAATTCACGCCATAGCACATGATTTTCAGATGGCCACAGATGTTATGGTCTACACCAAGACACCTCTAAGAGAGGCCCACGCACTCTGGTATCATGACCGAGCAGCCGCCCATAAACCTCTCATCACAAAGACCAATAAAGCCCCGCGACTACGGTGATGCATACAGCACAAAAATTGGACATTGAAGCAATGGCGGCTGGAGTTATGGAGCGACAAAAAAACCGCTTCACATTATTCCGACCGGACGGACGTGTCTAGGTTTAGCAGTTGCCCGGAGAACATCTTCTTCTGGAGTGTTTAGTGCCGATTGTGAAGCACGGTTGCGGTGGAGTTATGATATGGGGCTGTTTCAGATGGTGCGGTGTGGGTCCACTGGTTGCTCTTCATGGCAATACGAACTCTGTGCTGTATAGAGATATTCTGGAAAACTCACGGTTCCCAACGTTGTGGCAGTTCTACGGACATGACGATTGTTTCTTCCAGGACGACAATGTCGCTTGTCATGTTTCCAGGGCTACAATGGAATGGTATGAGGAAAATCAGGTCTTGCGGATGGACTGGCCTGCTCAGAGCCCGGACCTCAATCCCGTTGAACACCTATGGGATGAATTTGAAAGACGGGTGATGTCTAGAACAACACGACCTTTTTCGCTGACACAATTGGTCGATGTACTCAAAGCAGAATGGAGAAACATCCCGCTCTTCATACTCTATGGACTTGCGGACAGTTTACTTCGACGAGTGGCTGCTGTAATCTCTGCAAATGGCTGACCTACACGCTACTGGTGTAAATACAGTACTGTTTTTCTATTTACTTACAGTGTCCAATCACTTTTGTCCACATAGTGTATTGCAGAAGCTAAGACCGAATTGTTTTTGTAAAATTTTACTTTGTTTATCTCCTTCAGTCAATATTACTATTGTTACTGAACTTTCCTGGGTATATACACTTTTATTTACAGTTAACTTGTCCCTGAGAAAATTTCTAAAAATCATTTGCGGAATCCAAATAAAGTACTTGCAAAAAATAAGGGGGGTGGGGGTGGGAGGAAGAAAACATCAGAAAATCAATTTCACCAGTGAAGTAAATCACACCTAATTTCACATAGAGGTATTTTTTTTTTTTTCGGGATTTAACGATAGATATCGTAAAGTTACAAACCGTTGGTTCCAGAAAATGGAGAGAGCCAGTGCCATAAGATAAACACACCACTCATCCCTCATACGGGGATCAAATTCGTCCCCATCTCGGACCAATGGTCAGAAGTCAGCGTATCAGATTACTCGTGCACCGATTCGACGACTTTAGATTTCAAATGCAATTTTTATACCATTATTGAGACACAAAACATAGATATTTCGTACTTAGGACATGCGTTCCTGAGTAGAATTATATACTGGGAAAGTCAAGCCAGTGTGTTTCACTGCTTTGCATTTTTCTAGGGTGAGTAAAGAACATAACGGTAACAGTAACTAGCATATCCACAACATATTCCCTTAACAGGAGGGTATATTCTGTTTCCAGTAGTTTGAAGCACTAGGTGCATGAAAACAAAAGATACGAAGCAAATTCGGAGAATTACGTGAAAACAACCGGAACTGCCCGAATTTGATACATAGTTCAAAATCGGAAACTTTAGATGTATAAGTTATTTATTAAGAAAATTTTGGATTTAAACGAAAATATAAAGCTTTTACATTCATTATTTAGATGAATTCATAAAATGATCGTGCTTTGTAATGAAATTTTCACTGAACTGGGAAATATTACGTTTCCCACTTAAGGATCTAAAGTGCGCAAGTTTCAATTACTGTGGCTTCCTGAAAACAAAGAGCGTTGATTTTCTTAAATATTTTGGGTGACATTTTGCATAGAATACAGTATGAAAAGTGTCTTATCACTTCTTTGGGGGAGAAATAGCTTTTATTCATTTTTGAGTTTTCCTAAACAAAACTATTCAGTATGACTCATTAAAAGATTTGATTTTACGCGACTCATTTTATGATCACGACTGACTAACTTAGCTGTTACTTGAGAATGTGACGTAAGACGAAGTCTTTTCTACTATTTTATGACATCACGGCAGCACATTTTTATTTTTACGAAAAAAAGTGCAAATCTTTAATATTTTGTTGTCCATCAATTAATATGCATGCATTTGTTTCCAATAATGTACACTGCTGGCCACCCAAAATGCAACACCAAGAAGGACACGAGATAGCAAAGCCAGATTTACTGGACACATAACAACAGATACAAAGTTATAACGATTGAGCTTACAGGCCCGTGCGACTTGCGGAACACGCAGACATCAATAGCACGTGTGGCCCCCATGGCTGGCAATAACGGCCGCTACACGCCGCGGCATGGAACGAAAGAGGCTCTGGATGTGGGCTTGGGGTATGTTGGTGCAGGCTGCTTCCACACGTTGCCACAGTTCATCAGGCGTAGCCGCGGGTGGTGCTTGCCGGGCCACTCGGTTGTCGATCAACAACCAGGCGGAAGGTCCTGCAGGTAAGAGAGGACTACAGGCTCCAAAATGGCAGAGATGTAGCGGTTGCTGTTGAGTTTACCGGCGATGCGTACCAGAGGGGTGCGGGTGTCATATCCAATTACGCCCCAAACCATAACGCCAGGCGACGAACCGGTATGGCGATGCGTAATGCAGGCGTCATACAATCTCTCGCCGCGGTGCCGCCACACGCGGATCCGACCATCGTGGTGTTGCAGGCAGAAGCGGGATTCGTTGGAGAAGGCAATGTCGTGCCATTCCGTAGTCCAGGTGCGGCGTTCAACGGCCCACTGCCGCCGCACTCACCGGTGGTGTAACGTCAATTGTAATCGGAGCAATGGGCGGCGTGCGACAAGTCCCCGCTCCTGCAGACGACGTCGAACGGTACGTGCTCACACAGGTTGTTGCGCAACACACCCTAATTCCTGCGCTAACGTTCGTGATGTGGCGGTGCGAGCCGTCAATCACGAACGTTGCCCACCGTCAATCACGAACAATGCCCGCCGCACAACATGCCGGTACTCTCGTTCGGTGGTGTTCCGCGTCTGCGGCAATCGCTCACGTCGGTCCGTCCGTCCATCCTGCACCCACCGAATCCATACTCGTCTTACTGTGGCTGGATGTCGTCCTACACGGGCGCCGATGTCTCGGTACGATAAACCGCTGTCGCGACAAGCCACTATTCGTCCTCTGTCAAACACCGAAACGTGCTGGAATGACTGCCGTATTCTGCGACGAGGCATCAGGAAGCTTTCCACGCACAGGTCCGGCAGCACAACACACTTCCACTACTTACACCCTGCCTTCTGTGCACCCTTCTTATAGTGCTTCTCGGTGGCGTGCAGGGCGCACATGATTTGAATATGCCCTGCAGTGCTAATCGTTTGCATGTCCTCTCGCGGGTGACGCATGCTGCGAATTTCAGGCCAATCGGATGCTTCCTTCTTGGTGTTGCATTTTGGGTGGCCAGCAGTGTATTTGCTGTAACTTATAACCTCATAAAGAGAATATGTGACTCCACCTAACTGGTACCACCATATAAAAACTAATTTGAGAGAAACGATGAACTAAGTCTGATCATTAGCGAAAGTGAGAACTCTGTGGCTTACATTTCATGATTTTATCAAAATATGGCTTTTGTGGTGCGGCATCACTTACGTCAGCAAATAGTCGCATAAGAATATTCAGTGTAGGAAAAAGATTGTAATTTTACTCTGTGACCATTTTGTATGGCGGAGTTGTATTTGTTGTCTCGTGAAGAAGGTCGTATCCACATCGTTTCATCGCGGTTTTTTTTGTGTGGGCGGAGTGTTTATCCCACTGAAAATTCCAGAAATTTAATGCACTGAAATTTATCGGAACATTCAGTGTCTTCTGTGAAAAAAAATACACATAAATTTCGAGAGCCCAATATCGATAATTGGAGGTCGATAGCACAATGAAGGCCCCTTATGCCCACAAAAGGGGTAAACCCTAGAGTCATGATTTAACCCCGACCGATTTCATTTTGTTTAGGCGCTTAAGAAAGATTAGATGACGACAGTTCCAGAATAAAGGGGAAATGTAAAATTCAGTCAGTAAATGACTTTTGATCAAAGATCAGTTTTTCTATCATGATGGATTTTTTAGTCTCTTTCGATTGGAGCAAATATGTCAGTATCCTTGAATATTATGTATTAAGTGGGTAAATGACGTTTGCTCTGTATAGTAAGACTGATTGATGCCTAATTGATGCATTAAATTCGAAACTATTTACTGCTCTGTATCTCCATTTCTGAGCAGCCCTCCTATTACTAAATTCTCGCTTATATTTCATGAAGTTTACCTCACAATAAGGCGAACACATGAAAGTATATACATACGTGGTGACTTATTCATAGCTTCAACAGCGTATGCCGTATAATACACTGCTGGACAATTGCTAAGGACGGATCATAAACGGCTATATAGCGCATAAAAAAGTAAGTGTGGTTGGATGCCAAGTGAAATAAAATAATGTCAGAATGCCAGGACATTACAAGAAAGACAATTTATTGTGCTCTGAAATCCAGAAGGCTTTGGAACGTGTTCAAGGGACAAACAGGCCATTTTGTGCAGAATACGTAAACGTGAAAAAAATGCAATTACCGTCCGCAGGCGTTCCGGCGTAAGATGTCAATACGGGATATGGCCACCATGGAGGGCGATGCAAGATTCCACACGTCGTGTCATGCTTTGCACAACATTATCAAGCAGCTGTTGGGGTAATTTATCCCATTCCTCTGTCAGTGCACGGATGAGGGTGTCCTTGTTTATCGGAGGGCATTGGCGACCAGCAAGACTCCTCCCCAAAGCATCCCACATATTTTCAATGGGATTCAGATCTAGAGAACGTGCTGGCCATACGAGGCGTTGAATATCCTCGCTCTCAAGACACTCCTGGACAGCGACTGTTCGATGACATGTTGCGTTGTCGTCCATGAAAATGAATCTATCACCGACAGCACCACGGAACATGCGAACATGAGGTAGCAGAACATAATTAATGTATCGTTGGCCAGTCATAGTCCCAGTTGGAAGCACATAGAGGGACGTACGGCCATTGATCATGATGCCAGCCCATACCATGACACTACATGTCGGATACCATGACACTACATGTCGTTGGCCAGTCATAGTCCCAGTTGGAAGCACATAGAGGGACGTATTGTGCTCTGAAATCCAGAAGGCTTTGGAACGTGTTCAAGGGACAAACAGGCCATTTTGTGCAGAATACGTAAACGTGAAAAAATGCAATTACCGTCCGCAGGCGTTCCGGCGTAAGATGTCAATACGGGATATGGCCACCATGGAGGGCGATGCAAGATTCCACACGTCGTGTCATGCTTTGCACTACATTATCAAGCAGCTGTTGGGGTAATTTATCCCATTCCTCTGTCAGTGCACGGATGAGGGTGTCCTTGTTTATTGGAGGGCATTGGCGACCAGCAAGACTCCTCCCCAAAGCATCCCACACATTTTCAATGGGATTCAGATCTGGAGAACGTGTTGGCCATACGAGTCGTTGAATATCCTCGCTCTCAAGACACTCCTGGACAGCGACTGTTCGATGACATGTTGCGTTGTCGTCCATGAAAATGAATCTATCACCGACAGCACCACGGAACATGCGAACATGAGGTAGCAGAAAATCATTAATGTATTGTTGGCCAGTCATAGTCCCTGTTGGAAGCACATAGAGGGACGTACGGCCATTGATCATGATGCCAGCCCATACCATGACACTACATGTCGGATATCGGTCCCTTTCCTGTATGTTTGCTGGACAATATGCAGTACCACTATCACGCCAGATCAGTTGTCGTCGACAATCAGCCGATAGACTGTATCTACTCTCATCTGAGAAGAGGACAGCAGACCAGTCGTTATCAGTCCAATTGCGATGTTGATGGCATCATTGCAAACGGGTGGTACGGTGACGTCTGGACAATGGGATGCACACAACAGGACGGCGGGCATATAGTCCTCCTTCATGCAAACGTCGGGCGACAGTTTCTCGGGAGATCCACTTGCCAGTAGCAGCCATAAACTGATTTGCTACCTCACTAGCTGTGCTGCGCCGGTGTCTTTTTGTTGATAGCAGTATGTATCGATCTTCCGCAGGTGTCGTACTGCGAACACGACTTACCCGTGACGTTTGCTACACTCTCCATTTGTTTGAAATGATTTCCAAAGCCTTGAAACAACACTGTGGCTGACGTCGAACTCCCTGGCAACATCTGTTATTTTTCGCCCTTCTTCAATCTTGCCAATAATACGGCCACGCGTAAAATCATCTAGGTGATGTCGGGAAGACATACTGAAAATTGCAAGTTCGTCAATTGATTCTTTCCCTTTCAACTTTGCGTTTGAACAACAACGGTCAATACTCGTCAAATCCCTTATATCTCTTATCAGCGCTATGATGTCACGAACAAGTTCGGCAATCCAAAATGTTCATACGCACAACACGTCTTACTGTATCCCGCACTTATGCTAATTTCCACATTTTCCTGCGTTCTATTTTATGGTTGCTATCGTTGCTATTGTCATCCGTCCTTAGCAATTGTCCGGCAGTGTAATACTGTTATTCACGTTGATTCATAACTGTGTCGATAATGACCAGCTGACAAAGTATCACATTGTTTCACTATTCATTCCCGATACTCCAGTGTATATTCGCATTTAAATCAATTTTATTTGTTATGCAATTAAAATGTTGTATTAAAGATCCCCGTGAGCCATTACAACAGTTCTGTATTGCTATTCAAATTGTCCGCAGTGAACTAAGTGAGACACAATATCCTTACACAATATCCTAACAACACTAAGACACAATATCCTTAAAGTCTCAATATCCTTACTTTAAGGATATTAAGTCTTAGTGTTGTTATACACTTAGTTCACGGCGGACAATTTGAATAGCAATACAGAACTGTTGTAATGGCTCACGGGGATCTTTAATACAACATTTTAATTGTATAACAAATAGAATTGATTTAAATGCGAATATACACTGGAGTATCAGGAATAAATAGTGAAACAATGTGATACTTTGTCGGCTGGTCATTATCGACACAGTTATGAATCAACGTAAGTAACAGCATTATTATACAGCATACGCCGTTGAAGCTCCTATTACTATAATAACAATAGGACCTCGCACTCTTCTCACTTAGCAGTTTTCTGCAGAGATTTCTCTCAGAAGCTATTTCACAGTCCGTAACTAACGTGTGAAAACTTTTATTCAGTACATGGTATTTTTCCGGAGAACATCACAGATCACACTGACAAACCCTTCTTGCTCCAAAAACTGACCCTGCTCTTCAAATGATTTCTCATCACCATGTATTCATTATTTCTCGTAATGATAAAGTTCATTTTTTATTTTCCCCCTTATACGTTTTTTCAACCTGCAACTGTTTAATACAATGGTGTACGTGTTTCAGGAATTTTGTAAGCCACATGTCACACAAGAAGTGTTATTATGAATGATTCCGATCCGCTGCGAATTTCCTTTCATGGAGTTCTGTAGCAAATGTTTTGGTGGTTTCTACTGAAACATTCTTAATAAATTAATATGCATTTAAAATTTCTTTTTTTTGTCCTTCTAGCATGAACATATGTTTCATTAAAATCCGTCATTTAGCGATGAATGTGCAGGATATGCCACAAAGGGGTGTTAAAGTATGCCGCATAACGTCTTTGTGACCCAAGAGAAAAACAGTGACTGTAGCAATAGTTTTATGCAAATACACTCATTTTCATAAAAATCCGCGCACCAAGAAGGAGGCGACGGATTGAAATGAGATTTTCGTAGTGAGATGGTACATAGCAAGGACAGAAGTGATTACAATATCACAGTAGCAGGACAATTTCCCGCGGACATACGGTACACATTCCGATCAGCGTTAGTACCGCGCCGGACCGCCTCGTGCTCAAATACATGCGGTGATACAGTCCGGCATGGAGTCAAAGAGACGCCACATGTTATCCTGGGACAGATTGGACCACACTTCTTACAACTGACGCTCTAAATCACGAACACTGGGACATGGAGAAAGCAGACGTCCCATCTGGTCCCACACGTGCTCGATAGGCGAGAGATCAGGCGATCTGGAAGGTCATGGAAGCGTCGAAGCATGACGCCGACAGTCCTGGGAAACTCGAGCCGTGTGCGGACGGGCGTTATCTTGTTGGAAAATGGCTCTGTGCCGCCCCGCCATAAAAGGCAGCACATGAGGCCGCAGGATCTCCTGCACTTTGCTCTAGGCTGTCAACGTCCCGCGGGTCACTGCGAGGGAAGTCCGGCTGTCATACACGATGGCTCCCCAGACCATCACGCCTGCAGTGCCGGACGTGTGCCGCTGTACAGGGAGGCTGGGATTGTAGCGCTCACCTGCCGTCCTCCACACTCTGATACGGTGGTTGTCCGTTCCCAGACAGAAGCGGGATTCATCGCTGAACACTATACGTCGTCAGTCCGTAGTATTTCACGTTGTTCGCTGCTGATACCACCGCAATCGACGCCGACGAAGGCCAAGTGTTAATGGCAGAAACTCTAAGAGCCGTCGAGAGTGCAGATTCGCCTCTGCCAGACGTCTGGAAATGGTTCTGACGGACACAGAAATCTCTTGTACAGCCGCCACATGTCTCTGTATGTTGGACAAGGACGTCGTTGCATCTGTGCGTGCCGCTCTCATGATTCCATGGTCATCTCTTCTGGTGGTGTCTCTACGTCGTCCAGAGCCAGTATGCCGTGTCCGGGTGACTTCCCGTGTCCATTGTTCCCAACACTATCGCACGGTACTGTCCGACTGGCCCAAATGGGTGCCGAATCGGTGCGCCGGCCACCCTGCCTCTCTCATCCCGACGACACGGTCTCGTTCAAACGTTCAAACTCCGTCAGTTGCCCGTACGCACATCTACGGCGGCTCCTCGGCATGTCTATCGCTCAGGGATCTCACCTGACTCTTACCGTGCACTTCGGCACGAATGTAGAGTTCTCTGCGCGGCGCCTTCTAAGCCCCAAGGATTGCGATTGCAGCGCCGGGCTTGGACGCGCGGTCATGCGGAACCGCACGAAGCTTTAGTCATTTGTATGTCTGCTCTCCCCGTAGCTATTCGCCGAGTTTCGCGTTAATCGCACGGTTTTTTCTTGGTGAGCGGATTTTTATGATAGTGAGTTTAAATAAATTATAAATTTGTATGTACAAAATCTTAAGCAGCTGAAACTTTAGGACCTTTTGTATTTATTTCTCACCAGTTCTGGATTTATAATATTGGACTGACCAACGTAGAATTACAGAGGAGAATTAAGGAAATTTTCTCGTTCGAATGTTTTCTAAAGCATAACCATTAAATTCTAAGTGAAAGTTTTTTGGAATGCGGTATGTAGCATTTAATGATGGTTTGACGGAAAATATATTGTATCCTGAGAGTTGGCACTAAGAATTTGACTTAAGTACCCGCCTGATGTTTCTAGAAACAAAAATGGTATTTGTTACTTCATATTCACTTTTAACATTTATTATTATGTTCGCACATTTTTAGAACGATTTGCGAGCATAATAACTATTGTTTAAAATAAAATCATTTCTTTCTTAAATGTTCTATCTGATAGCCATTTCTCTGGACTATGAACCTAAATTTAGATATCCAAGATAACAGGGCATTTCTTAAAATTGGTAGTTGTATTTCATTCCACTCCTCTTACACTGATTTACATAGTCCACTCATTGTTTTATATCTGCGTTTAGAAAGGGTTCTTTTAGCAGTCCGAAAGCCCAATAGTCCATTGGTGACATATCAGGGGTCTGCGAAGCAATATGAGCAAAAGGTATAGACTTGATACCCGTCTCTTTTTTCACTTTTTCAAGAAATAGAGTGGTAGATTTGAATGTATCACTGGCAGCTTTATCCTGATGGAGTTCCACTCTTTGAAGGCTCTGTGGATAGAGGAATAGCATTTTCTCTTTAAATATAGGCGTTAAGACATTATTTTGGTAATACGTAGTGCGATCAAAAAGTTCCGAGACTAGGTACGTAGCGCGCCAACAGATGGCAGTGCGCGGATGCGCGAGCAGTGATCGAGGGCAGTGACCTTCATGAGTCATTGTGCCGAGTGGCGTCGTTCTGTGATCATCGGCAGCGTTGCTT
Organism: Macrothele yani; assembly: GCA_039090855.1. NCBI lineage: Eukaryota > Metazoa > Arthropoda > Arachnida > Araneae > Macrothelidae > Macrothele > Macrothele yani. The sequence continues at coordinate 54,121,051 of CM076992.1, read as the reverse complement.
CACGATATTTGGTGACCACGTGCAGAACACAACTGCGATTTAGGTATGGACTGCAAACTAGAGCAGCGAGCGAACATCAAATTCTGCTTCAAACTTGGCAAATCGGGAACGGAGAAGCATGAAAAGTTGCGGCAGGCTTATGGCAATGCAGCAACGAGTCGTGCGAGGTGTTTTGAGTGGTACTCGCGCTTCGTGAGCGGCAGAATGGCACTGGAAGATGCAGCAATGAGTCTTATGGTAATGTAGCAATGAGTCGTGCGAGGTGTTTTGCGTGGTACTCGCGCTTCGTGAGCGGCAGAATGGCACTGGAAGATGCAGCAATGAGTCTTATGGCAATGCAGCAATGAGTCGTGCGAGGTATTTTGAGTGGTACTCGGGCTTCATGAGCGGCAGAATGGCACTGGAAGATGCAGCAATGAGTCTTATGACAATGCAACAATGAGTCGTGCGAGGTGTTTTGAGTGGTACTCGCGCTTCATGAGCGGCAGAATGGCACTGGAAGACGACAAGATGTCAGGGCAACCGTCCACGAGCAAAACCTCCGAAAATGTGGACAAAACTTGGGAACTAGTGCATGAGGATCGTCGGAGAACCATTCAAGACATTGCTACTATTGTCAATGTGTCATGCGGAGTAGTACAAGAAATTCTGACGTCAGTTTTGAACATGCACCGCATTGCTGCAAAGTTTGTGTCAAAGATTCTGAACCCCGAACAGAAGGCGCTCCGTGTCGAATCCCGTCAAGATCTTCGTCAGCAAGTGGTCAGCGTTCCTGTCGCGGGTCATCACAGGGAACGAGACTTGGGTCTACGGATACGACCCGGAGACCAAACAACAGTCGTCTCAGTGGAAGAGCCCGACATCTCCACTACCGAAGAATGCTGGACAGGTCCGGAGCATAACCAAAAGCATGCTCATCGTGTTCTTCGAAATTCGTTGGGGTTGTGCACCGTGAATTCGTCCCCCAGGGCCAGACCGTCACCACCCTTTTTTACTGCGATGTTCTGCGGCGTCTTAGGGAAGACCTTTGCCGCAAACGACCTGAAATGTGGCGCAGGGGCGATTTCCTGCTCCATCATGACAATGCAGCAGCTCACAGAGCGTTAGCAACAACCCAGTTGTGCAGCCGCAACAGCATGACTACCCTTCCTCACCCGCCTTACTCGCCGGATTTGGCCCCCTGCGACTTCTTTCTCATCCCGAAGCCGAAGCTGAAGCTCAAGGGTTGCCGTTTTGAAACCGTGGACGAGATTCAGCGTGAATCGCAGACGGTGTTTGACACGATTCGCGAACAGGACTTCCAGGGAGCGTTCCAACAGTGGCAAAAACACTGGCAGCGGTGTATCGCTGCCCGAGGAGACTACTTTGAGCGAGATCATAGTTAGACTTAAGTAACGTAAGTACTTTGTTGAATATCGGCCTAGTCTCGGAAGTTTTTGATCGGACCTCGTATATAGAATTGATTTTAACATTCTTTTCAACTTTTCGTAACTTTTATTTCCATTGTACGAGAAACTCTAAATAATGATGGATCCTTAACTAAAATTTTTTTGGACTCTTGGAACCAAGTTTGCAAGCCCTTTCCTTCTCTTTTGTGATAGAAAATCGACTTTTTTTTATTACATTCGTTTAGGTAGTTACGTGCTTCATCAATAGTCACAATAAATTTCCGTCTGTCTCCGGCTAAGTGATTTTCGTAAAGAAATCTACACCGTGTTCTGCGTTCAGCCATGTACCTAGGCAAAAGGCGGTGAACATTATGATTTATGTTTTTTTCCAGATTCAAGTCTTGTTTGTTTCCCTATTTACAGCTGATACAGGTATTTTTAACGATCTAGCTATTGCTCTTTGTCTCGGTTGATTTTGTGGTAAGAGCAGAGACCTTACTTTTGAAATAGTCGTAAGAGTACGTACCTTCTTCGGATATTGGTTTGGTTGGGTTTTTTTCGAGTTAAAAGCATTGCTCGACGATTTATCCCTTTATTAATAATAATCTTGCTTCTTTTACATTTAGAAATGCTGATTCCATGATTTTCCTAACGTTTTCTAATTACAGTATACGAATATATTTCTTCGTATGGAGCAAAAACATAACCTTCTATCGACAGCTTGTTTACGCGCTCCATTTTCTTAGCAGACGATATTTAACTGCAGCAGTTTTTTCTTTCGTGTCCATCTAACACGCCGTTGCCAATTTCAATTCTTTGAACTTCTTTTATTTTCTGTAATTTCTTATCAATAACGTTCTAAAAATGTGTGAAAAACCTTTGCATTTGGGCATGAATTTATTTAAGGAACCCCACTAATTTTTATTTTATTTTTGTAAAACGTTTTTATCCTTTCTTAGGAATTTAATTTCTGCTGGAGAGAAGTGCTCACACAGATTCTAGAAAGTTATAAGCAGTGTTTCTTTTAGGCATACATCCGGGGGAGGGGGCAGCATCCGCGGAGACGACCCCCCCCCGAAGGTATTATGTGTTACTGAGCTAATGCTAATAAATTCAGGTTATGATGAAAAAGAAAGTTTCGTTTCTTTTGATGCCACAAATATTTCTCGAATTGTAACTTTTTTAATGGTTGTATAGTTTATTTTACCTAAAAAGTGTATGAAAACGCATGCCGTTTTTCCAAATACATGACTAGTCATACTTCATAGTCAGAAAATCGCGATTCAGGATCAGGAGTGTGTTGAAACCATTTTAATAGATAAGAATTTCTGGCTTGCCGAAACCAACGCCCACACCCTGAATCCGAAGTAACGTACTGGATCCTCTTATCCAATAGTTATGCTGCCACTAATAACTACACCACCTCAGGGAGACCGAAGGTATCATCACAAAGCAGCGCGTTATTTCCACATGCTGTTGTGATAAATACCTCAGCCTAAAATAATCGGCTGGAATCAGGACGGCAAAACAACTTATGTTCATTTATCGTTATTGCTTTATCGTTATTGCCCTGAAAAGATTCCATATATTGACTAGTGGTCGAAATAAAACCTGTTATTTTATCGTGAACAACAATGTCTACCCAAAGGAAATTTGCACAACAATCTATGATGTCTTCAAATTCACAGAACTTTATCTGGTGCCAAGGAAGCAGAAATGAAAAATGTTTCAGCACTATCGGAAGAATTCACTTCATTGGCATCAACGTCAACTGGAATTTCAGCTGAGAGCTAACCCAGAACAGGAAAAGAAAGGCGGTTCTGCATATAATAAGGCTTGGGAGAAAAAATATGCATGGATGCACGAAGATAAAAACAGAGGTGATGCATTTTGTAAACTGTGCGAAAAATTCATGGCAAACGATGTAAACATTTTGCAAAAAACTGGCGGTGTGTTCATAACGGTGCCATTTACATTTACATCTTACAAGAAAACATTCGGAAAATGATGGAAAGCTGGAGATAGACGAAGAAAGAGCTATTTTACAGTGCTGCTCTATTCTGAGGGTCCTGCTGGTGAAAACAAAATAATTTTTACAGAAAATTTGCAAGTTAAACTTCACATTATGTGGCTGTAGTCCAATTTGCTAATTTGCAATAGTTTGAAATCGGCCCCCATCGTTTAGCAGGAGAAAAGTTGTTCTTGAAATATTTGAAGAAGTAATTACTCCTATATGTGTAAATACAGTAATATATATATATATATATATATGTAAATACAGTAGTTTATATATATATATATATATATATATATATATATATATATATGGATGTAAGGTCAGGCGATGCGTAACATCACGGCCTCTCCTTGACAAATGTCAACCCCGCCTTCTCGTGGTACATCCTGTTCCCACTAAAGGTGCTCTGACAACCGCCAATAGCGGTATAACTATACCATCGGGATTAGAGGAAATGCTATCCCACACTCACCAACCCGCTTGGCCAGAGTGGTGAGTTATAGCCAAACCCCTCCAAAATGACTCCACAACTTAAATCTTGACCCTCAGTCTCCGGCAGCTGGGATGTACCTGGCGAAAGCAGCGGCCAGTGCGACATGAAGGCAGAGGGTGCTAAGAATCCCCAGAGGACCGGACTAGGCTGCCATCTGATGCTGACCTTGACTACGTGTAATGGACGCTCTCTATCTTCTGATTCAAGGCTTCTTGAATTGGAAGAGGAACTACAAAAGATCAAGTGGGACATCGTCGGGTTAAGTGAGGTAAGGAGAAAAGGAGAAGATTTCATTGAACTGAAAAGTGGACATCTCTTCTACTATCGTGGGACTGATACTGGCAGAACTAGTGGTGTTGGATTTATAATAAACAAGAAACTGAAGGATAAAGTTGTAGAAGTTGAAAGTTCCTCTGACAGAGCGGCACGACTCGTTATCCAACTCTCGAGAAGATACCAGGCTCAGATTATTCAAACTTATGCACCCACCACAAGTCATCCTGAAGAAGAAATTGAAGAATTTTATGAGGAAATTCGTCATCTAAATAATAAAGGTAAGCAGCACTTAAAGATAATTATGGGAGATTTCAATGCAAAAATAGGGCAACGACAACAGAATGAAACTTCAGTAGGTAAATTCGGTCACGGCAACAGAAACCATCGTGGAAATACTCTCGTAGAGTTTGCAGAGGCAGAAGGGATTTTCATCTTGAACTCCTTTTTCAAGAAAAAGCCACACAGGAAATGGACATGGAGACATTCAAATGGGATGACAAGTGAAATTGATTTTGTTATGTGTAACAAAAAATTCGTCATAGTAGACTGCAGTGTGCTAAACAAGTTCAACACAGGTAGTGACCATACATTGGTGAGATGTAAGATGCACCTCAACACTAAACTCAAACGTAGCAAGCTCATAAGACAAACAAAATGTATTGACATAACCAACCTTACAAAACACCATAATACCTTCAACTTGGAACTGAAGAACAGGTTCTCTGCTTTAGAAGGCCTAACATCGGAAGAAGTGGATATTTCTGAAGTTAACAGAAAAGTAACCAAAGCTTTTATGGAAACAGCAACAAAATTAGCTGGGTCTAAGAACAAGTTGCATGTGAACAAATTATCAGGGAAAACCAAAATGTTGATGCAAAAAAGAAGAGAGATGAGGACAAACAAAGAACATGTGACTTCCAAAGTGGAATATATAGAGCTATGCAAGACAGTACGAAAAAGTATCACTGAAGACGTAAGGAAATTCAACTGTGAACTAGTAAGGAAAGCAATTGAAAACAACCAAAGCGTAAAGATAGCAAAGGGCCATCTCAGTAAGGGAAGAAAACAGATTATGGCACTGAGAAAAGAAGATGGTTCTGTAACAAGAAATAGAAGCAAAATTTTGACAAGAGTGAAATATTTCTACTCCAAATTATATGAAAGGAATGATACATGTACTCCAGACATCATGAAAGGTACCAGTACCAGAATTCTTCCAGTCCTCCCAGCAGAAGTTGCACATGCAAACAAGAACATAAAGCGGGGAAAAGCTCTTGTAGAAGATGGAATTACTGTAGACATCATACAACAAGCAAGTGGAGAAATCGAAACAGTACTCGCCCAAATTTTGACTCGATGCCTTAATGAAGGGAAGATTCCTGAGGATTGGAACAACGCTACAATGATCTTGCTACATAAAAAAGGTGACATTGAGGATCTCAGGAACTACAGACCTATCAGCCTCCTATCAGTGGTTTATAAAATCTTCACTAAAGTTCTTTCACACCGCTTAAAGGTGACACTGGACATGGCTCAACCGAGAGAACAAGCTGGATTCAGGAGTGGCTACAGCACAATAGATCATATCCACGTTCTGAGAGAACTAATTGAAAGAGCGAGGGAATATGAACTTCCATTGTGCATGGCTTTTATCGATTATGAAAAAGCCTTTGATTCGGTGAAACCATCAGCAGTTACAATGGCCCTGAAATCGTGCGGTATTGAAGATGCATACATTAATATTATTAAGAACATCTATGAAAATGCAAGTGCAAAGATTCGGCTGTTTGAAAATACAACACACATAAAACTTGGAAAAGGAGTGAGACAAGGTGACACCATATCTCCGAAGCTCTTTAATGCCCCATTGGAAAATGCCTTTCAATCACTGAACTGGGAAAACAAAGGGATAAAGATTAATGGAGATTATCTAATCCACCTTCGTTTTGCTGATGACATAGTCATTTTTGCAACTACCCCATCAGAGCTGCAGAGTATGATCCAGGAATTTGCTGACAAGAGTAAAGAAGTGCGATTCAAAATGAACTTTCAGAAGACAAAAGTGATGTTCAATGCTTTTACAAGAAATGAAGATTTATCGATTGATGGAGAAAAGCTGGAGATAACAGACACGTATGTTTATCTTGGACAGCAGATATCAAGTGAGGGTCACATTGATGAAGAAATTAATCGGCGTACAAAACTTGCCTGGAGTGCTTTTGGAAGAAACAGCATAATTTTCAAGAGCAATATGCCATTATGTCTTAAAAGAAAAGTGTTTGATCAATGCATCCTTCCAGTGCTTACGTATGGTGCAGAGACGTGGATCTTAACTAAAAAAGACATGCAAAGGCTGCAGATAAATCAAAGCAGCATGGAGAAGTGCATGCTTGGTGTAACCAGGAGAGATAAGAAGAGGAACACGTGGATCCGAAAAATGACAAGAGTGGAAGACATCATGATCAGAGTTAAATCCCTGAAATGGCAATGGGCTGGACATACTGCCAGAAGGACAGACCATCGATGGACAGCCGAAATTTTAGATTGGATTCCAAGGGGCATTAAAAGACCCAGAAGAAGACCACATGGGAGATGGGTGGATGAAATTCGAAAGTATGCAGGAGTGACATGGAGGAGACTGGCACAAGACAGACCGTTGTGGAGGAAACTTGGGGAGACCTTCGTCCAGCAGTGGATTGATAATGGTTGACAATGATGATGATGATGATGATATATATATATATATATATATATATGTCTTAAAAGCTTCATGTTCTTGATTGCATGTGCAACTTCTGTTGGGAGGACTTTAAGAACTCTGGTACTGGTACCTTTCATGATGTCTGGAGTACATGTATCATCCCTTTCATATAATTTGGAGTAGAAATATTTCATTCTTGTCAAAATTTCGCCTCTATTTCTTGTTACAGAACCATCTTCTTTTTTCAGTGCCATAATCTGTTTTCTTCCCTTACTGAGATGTCCCTTTGCTATCTTAGGCTTTGGGTGTTTTCAATTGCTTTCCTCACTAGTTCACAGTTGAATTTCCTTACGTCTTCAGTGATACTTTTTCGTACTGTCTTGCATAGCTCTATATATTCCACTTTGGAAGTCGCATCTTCTTTAGTTGTCTTCAACTCTCTTCTTTTTTGCATCAACATTTTGGTTTTTCCTGATAATTTGTTCACATGCAACTTGTTCTTAGACCCAGCTAATTTTGTTGCTGTTTTCATAAGAGCTTTGGTTACTTTTCTGTTAACTTCAGAAATATCCACTTCTTCCAATGTTAGGCCCTCTAAAGCAGAGTATCTGTTATTCAGTTCCAACCTGAAGGTATTATGGTGTTTTTTAAGGTTGGTTATGTCAATACATTTTGTTTGTCTTATGAGCTTGCCACGTTCATGTTTAGTGTTGAGGTGCATCTTACATCTCACCAATCTATGGTCACTACCTGTGTTGAACTTGTTTAGCACACTGCAGTCTTCTATGACGAACTTTTTGTTACACATAATAAAATCAATTTAACTTGTTGTCCCATTTGAATGTATATGTAGCAAATGAAAAACTTGCCCTCTCTAAGGTTCCATTCGTCACCTCCCCCCCCCCCCGCTCAAGAAGTCCTGAAAGAAGCACTGGTTATAAGAAAAAGGATTGTTCTTTTTAACTTTTTTTCATCTTTTTCGGAACTGAGTCACAATTCGAATTCATGACCTTTGTTTTCTAAAATAATTTTCCTGGAAAGTGACTGGACTCTACTGGTATTGCTTTCAATATTATGATAAATACCATTGATATTTAAGAAAAAAAGCCTGTTGTCTACTTTTAAGTCACAAAAACTGGGTAGAGCTTTAACCATTTACAGGTAGATCATTGAAACTCCATTGCTTTTGGTAATGTGCGGGAAAAACATGTTCCTGAAAACAATTCCAGACTATTAAAACAAAATTTTAACAAAAAACAAAAAGAGATGGTTTTGTTAAAATAACGTTAGCTGGGTGCTGAACAAAAAATATTTCAGCGTCAAAAGAAGGATGTGTGAACCGTTTTGAAAAATCTGAATCTTCGTCATCCTAGTTTTATTTCTAACTAAAATGTTTTTTAAAAGTTTTTAGTTTAAAACGGTTTCCAAATGTTAAGGGAATTGCATTACAAATCTTACTCACTCATTTATGATTTTAAAATCTAATAGAAAAATAAGAAAGAAGTAATAAAAAATAACAACTAAAAATTAAGTAAAATTCAATCCCATTACAGTCACAACTGTATTATTGTGATGAAACTGTTTTTGAGCTAATCGTACTGTAAAAAATGATATTTCGAACGAAGGAAAATGTAGAAAACTTTCTTATATAACGTCGTATTGCTATCATTCAACGAAAACCCCAAAAAATATTTCAACGCATTTTACAATCGTGTTTTAACCTATCTGTTACCCTTCTTGAACGATGGAAAATCGTTTCGGTGATGTACGGGAATCTTAAATTTTTAAAACGCATCTGCACTGCTTTGAAATAAAGGATCTACCTAGTACAGTCAAACTAATGCTTATTTCATGTATATACAGTCATGTGTCGCCATCTAGTTTTTCACTTAAATCCAGTTATTTCGAAGCAGACTAGTAAATGAAAGAATATTGAACTTGATTATTTTTACATGAGCAGTTCATAACGTCAAAAATTGTTAACCCTGAAGGCAAAATGGAAGCAGATGAAGTGCAGAAGTTGATTATTTTTTTTAAGCCCAACATTTCAAGAAAGCGAGAATTTTCAGTCAATTATAGGCGTTTTCAAATAGAAAAATATTGAAAAATTGTATAGCAAATTTTAAAAGTAAATCTTTTACCCTCTTTTTGAAATGGAAAGGAATTATCCCAAAATATTTCTTAAGATTTTTAAGTAATTCTCTATGTAAACATTTATAGTTGTCTTCAAATTCCTGAATTGCGATAGACAGAATTAAGGTACTGAATAAAAGCCATGTATTCTTTCATCATTAAGTTTAAGAACGTAGATCGCGGCAACATCTACAACGCCATAACAATTTGCCAAGTTTAAAATAGTATTACTTACAGGTAAAAAAAACAACATAGTTACTTTTTTAAGGAGGTCATTTCGTTTTTCGGATAAGTGTCTTGTTAACACGGTGACGTAAGATCGAGAAACCAAAAGTCGTTTTTTTTATTTTTACATGACAATTCCTTTTCTCTTTTCTTTTTTTTTGCGGGAAAACTCCGTTTCTTATTTTCAAAGGAGATCTACAGTGTTTAACGAGTAAATATGTCTAATCGAGTGCCGCTGAATAGTTTTGTATCTGGAAACTAATCAGAGAAATGTTCAAATACATGTCAGATGCTGACAACTTTTTTCAAAGATTAAAGTTGAAAGTTAATTATTCCATTATTGCAAATCATGCTATAAATATAAGTGAGACCACAACTCAAAAAATGGAATACAAATATAAGTAAAACTGCAAAAAGATATCAGAAGTATTGGAATTTCTTCCAAATAGAAACTCAACACGTTGACAAAATTTTCTGGGAATGGAAGCTAAATCCGACACCTCATGACTTCTCAGAGAAAGTTTAAGTACTCCAAAATACAAAAGAATTTTGTCAGGAGTTAGTTACTATATGTATCAATTGCTTTTCAGTTTTTCGTTATGCTGAATTTGCAACCTATGACTGGAGTTTATACTGATCTATTTCCCATCTCAAGTACAGTAAAATTCAGAGTGTTATTCTTGTGTGCAAATTATACGTTGTTCTTCTGAATATTGTTAGCTAAATAAGAGAAGTATTTCACATCAGTTTTCAGTTTCTTGATTTCTTGACCATGAACAAAAATAATAAAACTCATGAAGAAATACATCTTTAATGCCGCAAGCGCGTATTCGTTAATTTCAATTGCATGGTTCTGAGCTAAGCTACCCAATTCATTCCATTTCTTTATATTTGCACTTCTACGGAACGAATGATAGGAAAAGGTATGCTTCAGTAAATAAACGAACGGCTGCATTCTGTTGTGAACACGCCTTAATCAACATGAATAGCGACAGACGCCAAGCAACGTTCTGTAAACACGAGGATGTGTTGAACGATGTACGAGCGCACGTAAGATAGCAGACAACGAGACATTTTTAGGCAGTGAGTGTTGTGAGTGTAATGGAAGTTAACAGACGTTGTTTTTAATTGTGCAGACGCCATTAAAAAGGAAATGTAACGATTTTGTTCTAATTTGACGTTTAATTATTATCGGCGCATGTAATCATCTATAACCATTGATTTCTACATTTTTGTTCGAATAAATGAGTTTAGATGTACTGATATAAGGTGAGTGATTCCGAATCCTCTTGTTTATATTCTACTCGAGATTATTTCGCTAACCCTTGCTATCGAAGAATAAATATACTAACACATTCATCATTTTATCACTCGGTATTAACTAGCAGCATAGCAAGCAAAAACCTTTTTTTTTCAGTAACGAGGTGACAGTGGTTCAGTTTCAAACGTGTTCTCCTGAGAAAGGCACGATGCTACGGGCGGGATAAGGTAGGCTCATTGAAGGTTTAACGACCACCGTGAGCAACTCAATGGGCTATAAGCAGTCACCCGTCCCTAATTTAGGGTTACTGGTTAAAGGGAAGGGAGAAAGCCAGTGCCGTAAGACAAGCACAACATCCATGCCCCACCGGGATTCGAACCCAGACCCTTCACGGACGACTGGTCCCATGCCAGTGCTTAGACCACTGCGCCACCAGGGCGGCGGGGTAGGCGAAGCCTACCCTAACATTTCTTTCAGACCCCCCAAAAGATATTTAAGCAGCTAGAATATCTGGCAGTGCAACCATCTAAGGTTTTATGGAACTTGGATAATTTTTCGAATTCACAGAAATTTTGTTTATGAAATTTAAATCATTTTCTTGTTAAATTTAGTGCTGTACTGTTCTGTAAAATGAAGAGAGTCACCTGAGTGAATGTCTAAAAGAGTAGTTGAAAGACACCATTTTCGCAATTATAGTTTAAAAAGATGAGATAGAGAGAGATAAAAATATTCCGTGTCAGGTTACAAATTGAAATTCATAAACAGCCTTATGGTAACAAATTTAAGAAAAAAGATAAAAAAGATGACGTTAGTGAGACATAATTGTGAAGAAATAGTAACTTGTTAAACACCATGGAGGTTCGTATCCATGGTTACATACACTATCCATGTTACGTACATGGTTATAGCACAACATACTCTGAATAAATACTAACACATTTTTTTTACTAGGAATAAGATCATCAGCACCAGGAAAAATCTACACGAACAAACATTTTAGGCAAAATTTCTACCAAGTTCTTCAAAATTTGTACCTCCCCCGTACGATATTTGCCCCTTAATAGCCCTTCCTCAGCGATGAACTAATGAACTGCAGGCGTCGCCACTGCCCTTATATCTTACAAATCCCTGCTGAGTTTCAAGAAGGAAGCTAAACCACGCATCCTTAAATACAACTACGAAGTTGAGGAGTTTTCTGCTTCCGGCGTAGTGAGGAAATGATTTACAGGCTTTAGACAGGGCGCCGCCAAGGCCATCCAATTCAAGATGTGCAATTTTTAAATTTTTGTTAACTCTAAAATATAAACTGGAGTTTGCCAAGTAATAATGAGTCTCGTGTTTTCCGTCGGGTAACCCTACGTATTTCCTATTAGGAAGTGCGTTGTTTACTTTCCCGTAGAACGGTTATCCAAACAGCGTCGGCAGGGCCAGGACAATGTAATTGCTCTCCACTCTCCGAAATCCTTAGTTTAAGCCTTTTTCCATGTTAGTATAGCCAGGGGCGAATGAGGGTGTTGGTTAGGAATTTATCAAGAGGGGTCATTACTGATTGCTCTGCTGTCTTTTCTACTAAGTACGGAATTTCAACACAAAAAGTGGAGTCCAAAGCTATAACAGAGCTCTTAAGCCTGTACCGGGGCAGTGAGGGAGCGGGACTTGGCTGGCGACTGCTTTGGAGGTGAGGACGAGTGCAAAGCAAGATTGTTGACCTGAAGGAAGGGAGCTAAGGAGTGGACAGGTGTTGTGCCTGCGTGTCACGACGTTAAAAATTAATTTAAGTAAATAAATAGAACAGTTTTCTCTGAAAAATGTTTTTCAAGTTCAGTATTATTTTCATAAGAAAAATGCAAAATTTTGCTTTAATTATAAAGCAATGCATTCGCAGCAGGAAAATAGTTGAAGGCGACATTCTGCGAACACAATCTTACACAACTAACCCATAGTCATTGTCATGCTCTCTTGCTGGTTTATCAATGGCATAATTTGTCAGATCCAGGTGTGCCTCTGTGTGTGCATCGGAGGGGGAGGGGGCGCCGAGTTCTTTTGTAGCTGGTAGTAAAAAGCATTAAAATTCTTTTTTTTTGGCAGTGTTTCGTAAATAAATTTGCTATCAAACTTGCCCCAGTAAAAATAATACTCGCCCACCCATCGCTCACCCTGATTTCAAAGTCTAGTGACGTCCGTGGCATTGGATAATCTTGAATGTTGATAATTGTAAAGAAATGAAAGCGTTCTCGGCGGTAACAGCACACAACAAATAGTGCCAGTTCAATGGGTTTCCAGCACTTTTTTTTTTTCAAATTCTAGCTTTTCTTTTGGTTAGTCTCATGCATACAGCACACATGCTTCTTCAGATAAGCCGCCGCAAATGTAATTGCCCATAACTAATTCTATTGCGCAACTGCCTACAAATCTTAAATCAGGGATTTGCGAATTTTCAGTAATACAGACAAGAAAGCTATATCAGTGCTATTCTGACCCATTTATGGGAACCTACTCTCATTATCTCTGTGCTATGTATAAGAGAATACAAATTGGTTGTGCTGTCTCTAAAAAAAACAGTTCTATGCAAGAATTTTGTTTGAATAATCATGAACCAAATAAAATCATGTAGAACATTCAAATGAATGATCAGATGTTTGGGAATGTCAAAAGTCCGGGAATGTAAATATGATAAATCAATTTGCTGTGTATGAATTTTGTTAAAATAGACGGAACCAATTGTTTTGCTGCTGTTTCAGAATTAGATTTAAACCGGGGAACACAGTAGAGAATATTTTAGTCTTATCTAAAAGTTAAGCAAAGAAGATCGATCCTGAAAAAACTGGTCTCAAAATTCTGAGCTTTTATATTCGTGTTAATGAAAAAACTATGAGATATATCGATCCTTTATACACGGTCGAGTCACATTATTGTGATCATCAGCTGATATCCATAGTAACCGCAGTGTGCAGCGCGGACAGCATCTAGACGGGCTGGGAGTGACTCAATAAGATGCTGGAGGGTGTCCACAGGTATATGGAGCCATGCTGACTGTAGTGCATCTGACAGCTGCTGGAGGGTACGTGGTGGAAGTTCCATAGAGCGGACAACACGATCGAGGTGGTCCCACAGATGCGGAATTGGGTTTAAGTCTGGGGGATTAGGGGGACAAGGAAGTACTTTGAAGTCGTCATCGTGCTCTTCCAGCCACTCTCGGTCATTTCTAGCTGTGTGACACGTCGCATTGTCGTGCTGGAAGATCCCATCCGCCCCAGAGAAGACAATCAGCATGTATGGGTGTACGTGGTCTACAAGGATGGGATCATAACGAATTCGGTCAATAGTTTCTTCCACAGGTATAAGTGGACCCAGAGAATGCCACGAAAACATTCCCCAGATCATAATGCTGACCTCACCAGCTTGTGTTCTGCCAGCAATAGTTGAAGAGTGTTTGTTCTCCGATGTTTCTCGCTTTATACGACAACGTCCATCCGTTTGATGAAGCAGAACACGTGACTCATCGGAGAAGGCAATCCTTTGCCAGTAAGCGGAGATCCGATTCCGATACTGCTGTGCAAATGTAAGCCTTTTCTGCCGATGCACCTTCGTTAACGTAGGTGCAGTGTCCATTCGTCTGCATCAAAGCCCCATACGCAGCAGGGTTCGCTGAACTGTTGTTTTAGACACACTTCCGGTAGCCTCCTGGTTCATTCGGCCAGTGACTTGCTCCAATGTTGCGTGTCGATCGGCCTTCACGCACCTTGGAAGCCGACGCTCACCTCTCACATCAATGGCACGTGGTGCTCCTCAGTTTCCACGTCGCTTATTCGCAATGGTGCCATTTCTCCAATCACGATATATTTTGACCACAGTAGCACGTGAATAGTTCACAAAACTACGCTATTTCAGAAATACTGCACCCTTGGCTCGAAAGCCGATAATCATCCATTTTTGCAAATCTGATAAATCGCTCCTTTTATCCATGAAAGCAATGAGTGATATGTTTTCTGAATGCGTACAGCGCACCTTATGTATCCTCCAAGCCTGCTCATGACATGAGCTTTCTTTCATTGGCTACGCGCTGTTGACGTCAAAAGTAGGAGGTGGTCACAATAATGTGACTCGACTGTGTATAAATTGCATCCAGTCCAACTTCAATGCATTCTTCATTGAAAAGCTGTAACTTGAAATCATACGTTTGTTTCAATTGATGGGTGACCCTTAAAAAGTAGCTGACCACTCAGAATGTATCGTAAGCTGCAGTAGTGGAACTTCTACAGAAATGATTGTAGGAACATTTGAGGAACCCACATCCTCATATGTATGAAGCCTTTTTCTAATTTTTTAGAGCCCTTGATTTCATAGAACCGCAAGTAAAATTTTAGCTTGAATCATTTACAAGAGTGAGCTGCATTTACAGATGTAGTGCACCTCTCATACTGTATTTGGAAAATTCTGCATGTCAGATTTTTATTGTAATTTGTTTCCCGCGAATTGTTAACAAGTTAATTTTCATCTCTGGAGCTTACGAAAAATTGCCTATTAAAAGCATCCTACTAAAATACAAAAATTGCAAATTTCAGATTTCAGCTGTTTGTATTTTAAATTTGAACCTTGTAACAAGTACAATACTTCATGTATTAGTAAAATATTAACTCTTTTACTACATGTATGGCAAAAAATTAAATTTGTAATCTTCTACATTTCATGACATGCATTTCCATCCTGTATGTTAAGGTATCTGGACTACTGTGTCACAGAAATGCGATGAAAATGATTTGCACAAATGCACGGAGATGATGAAACCTTTGTCGGAGAACCCGAATTTAGCTGCTGCCTTTGAAGGAAATGAAGATAAAATTACAAGAGCTTGCAGGTAAAATTTGTTTCAATTTAAAGCAACTTATATGTTTCAGAGACATTGCTCGTTTAATTTGTTTAGTTAGAAACAGATATCCTGCCATTTGGGGAACCACAACTATTAAATGAATATTCAGCCGTTACCATTGAAGTAGTAAACAGAGGAGAAAATTCTACGTCAAGCATAAAATTTCCCCCCTGAACCATGTTTATTTAAGTTACAACTAATATTAAATTAATGTAATATACCTCTATACTTACATTATATATTATTTAAAATTAATATATAATGCTCATAAATTATCAGAACTAATTGATCTAGTTTTACAAAAACGATTTCTCAGTCCCTGCATTCAATGAAGATTTTTTTGGCCTCCAAAACAAAGTCCATAAACATGAAGTCTGACATCAATGTGTACCTACTGTGTGTATGATATGGGAAAATATCAATGCAGTGCCGTTTTACAAGGTCAAGAAATGTTTAGCTGCAAATAACTGCTACTGGTGATGTAAGTAGGGAAAATAAAAACTCAACAACAGTTCAATTTGGGATTTGCTTTTGTCTTTTTTCAACTGACCGTTTTTGTTTCTGTCTTTTTCTAAATGACGGCTTTCATTCACAGTTTATTTTCTAGCTTTCTACCATGCCATAGATTAATATAATTTAGTTTTTTTAAAAAAACAGAACAGTATGTTCTTTACGGTATTAGATGTTCAGTACTGCTCGCATGTAAATAGAAGTCGTTAAACATGTATTTATAATTGCATTTATTTTTAAATGTTTCAAAAGCATTTGGTACATTAAAAGAAAACTACGTTCATCAGAATTAAATCTACATCAAAAACAAATCGAATAATCTGGAAGAGTTCTTGCGTAATTACATATCTAATTAAATTTCAATATCGATTATTCTTGATCCTTATTTCACTTTAACACTATGAGGTGCTAAAACATAGAATGAATAATTTTTCATTCTGTCGAATTCAGGAAGACTGAAAAGTTCATGGTGTATTCGAATGCACTCAACTGTTGATCATAATTATAATATCAACTTTTATTATAGTGGGTTTCGTTCATTTCAAAACTTAATGAATAATTATTGAATTATAAGTCATGCTTTCTACGGGAAGCTAACTTTGGCTACGATCCGGATATATTTGCGTAAAATCTGTATTGAACAAATAAATGCACGCAACTTCATTTTTTAACGACAATTGTGAGTATTGAAGAGTAGGAGACTCCCATTGCTAACAAATTTGTTGCTCCTGGAAAGCCTTACAGACAAAGAACCAAGCCTGAAGGACAGACGCAAATATCTCGCCCATGACTGAAGCTGTTGTCACACTCTAACCATTAGACTCCTGAGTAGGCAATGTAGAAGTGCTTATACACCAATTATAAGCTCAGAATTTTCACATAAAGCACCAGAAATTACATGTACCAATCTTAGCATAAATACTGTTAATAAATAAATAAATACATCGCTCTTTCCACATTCCAGAAACACACAGCAACCGAAAAACTGTTTTTCAGCCAACCGCTGTGGAATTAAACCAACAGAACTCTCGATATCGCGCCGAGTGCGTTACATTTCCGCCACGGTGGCCAAGAGTTCTGTTGGTTCAATTCCACAGCGGTTGGCTGAAAAACAGTTTTTCGGTTGCTGTGTGTTTCTGGAATGTGGAACGAGCGATGTATTTATTTATTTATTTGGAGTATTTATTTATTTATTTGGAGTATTTTCACCTGGATCTCGCCCGTTGGATTTAAATGCTATAATATATATAGCTAGTGCCGTTTATGCCCAACAGATGGAGACGTCTCAGTAGCTGAGCCCATCTTACGGATTTATGATGTCAGAAGCTGACTTAAATACACATAGCACCGTGGATTGTTGGCCACCGTGGCGTAAATGTAACGCACTCGGCGCGATATGGAGAGTTCTGTTGGTTCAATTCCACAGCGGTTGGCTGAAAAACAGTTTTTCGGTTGCTGTGTGTTTCTGAAACGTGGAAAGAGAGATGTATTAATTTATTTATTAACTGTCGCCACGTATTTGGAGTATTTTCACCTGGATCTCGCCCGTTGGATTTATCTGCTATAATATATATAGATAGTGCCGTTTATGCCCAACAGATGAAGACGTCTCAGTAGCTGAGCCCATCTTACGGATTTATGATGTCAGAAGCTGACTTTAATACACATAGCACCGTGGATTGTTGGCCACCGTTGGACACCGTGGCGTAAATGTAACGCACTCGGCGCGATATCGAGAGTTCTGTTGGTTCAATTCCACAGCGGTTGGCTGAAAAACAGTTTTTTGGTTGCTGTGTGTTTCTGGAACGTGGAAAGAGCGATGTATTTATTTATTTATTAACTGTCGCCACGTATTTGTAGTATTTTCACCTGGATCTTGCCCGTTGGATTTAACTGCTATAATATATATAGCTAGTGCCGTTTATGCCCAACAGATGGAGACGTCTCAGTAGCTGAGCCCATCTTACGGATTTATGATGTCAGAAGCTGACTTAAATACACATTGCACCGTGGATTGTTGACCACCGCGGCGTAAATGTAACGCACTCGGCGCGATATCGAGAGTTCTGTTGGTTCAGTTCCACAGCGGTTGGCTGAAAAAGAGTTTTTCGGTTGCTGTGTGTTTCTGAAATGGGGAAAGAGCGATGTATTTATTTGTTTATTAACTGTCGCCACGTATTTGGAGTATTTTCACCTAAATACTGTTACAAACGTTCGGCAGATGGCGCGCAACCGGTGTGAAACGTCACCGACCAGCCAGGAGGCATGAATCAGCTAGTGAATCATTGTGCGTTCAGTCACAGTGGAGATAACGTGTTTCGTGAAGTACTTGCCGTGAAGTGGGGCGATTATGAGAATCGTGTTGCTGTAATAGCGCTGCACAAAGTTGGAAAATCAGCTTCCGAGATTTTTAACATACTGAAGAAGCTAAACATCAACCGAATTTTTGTCTACCGGACCATAAAAAGGTTCCTTGAGATTTGAACCATCGCTGACCACCCGTCGGCCGCGTACCGTGAGGACTGCTCGCCTGGTGAAAGCAGTGGTAGCCCGTATTCGACGAAATTCTGTCAGAAAACAATTAGTGATGGCTCGTGAGCTGAACATTTCAAGAATGTCGATGTCACGCGTGCGACGGAGTGACCTAAGGGTGAGAGCTTACCTGCGGCGTACAGGGCACTTCCTCACCCCACAACTGAAACAGCAGAGGGTACTAAAAGCAAAACGTTTGCTGCAGCATTATGCACACAATTGCCATAGACAGATCCTTTTCTCTGACGAAAAACTTTTTACTATTGAAAAGGCATTGAACTGCCGAAATGACAGGGTGTATGCGTCAACCACACGAAAGGCTCAGGAGAAAGCTTCAAGGATCATGAGGGACCATCATCCTGCTTCTGTCATGGTTTGGTGGGGAGTCTCGTACGACGGTATCACTGAGCTCCATTTATGTAAGAAATGAGTGAAAACATCCGCCAAAGTCTACCAGGACTGGGTTTTGGAGCCAGTGGTAAAAAATGTGAGTCACACCGTCTTCCAAACCAACAGTGGAGCTTTTAGCAGGATTCCGCACTTGCCCACAAGGCCAAGTCAACCCAGGAGTGGCTTCAGACGAATTTCCCAGACTTCATTTCTCCAGCTGATTGGCTTTCAAGCAGCCCATACTTCAAATAATTGGACTACAAGTTGTGGACCACACTGGAGGACATGGCCTACAGAAAAAGACACCCCAGTATTGACAGTCTCAAACACTCTTTGGTGCGGGCAGTAGCAGCTTTCCCTGTGGAGCGTGGCCACAGACTGTGTGAAGGCAAAAGGATGACATTTTGAAAAGTGATTGGTGCCATGTATTCACAAGTGTACTACTTACGTCACATTACAGGTATATTAAAGTATCTTTAAATTTCTAATGTTATTTCATTGAATACTTTGTAACAGTTGAATTGTCTCCTGACACCTGCCGCTTGATTTATTTCCTTACAGTACAGTCTACTTCGTCGACTACTTATTTCATAACTACGTGACAGTTTCATCATAAAGTGCAACGTTTGTTCACGTATCATCTTCATAAATTTCGTTTTCAGCAACTGCCACCAGCGGGAAAGTAAGACAGTTAATGAAAGTTCGAAGCTGCATTACTGAAATAAATTCTAGATAAATCCCGACTTTTTCATGCATGCAGCTAGGATACGCTACTGAAAAGCATTGCCGCTCAAAATGGCATTCTATATTATTTCAGCGCGTGTATCCATACAATTCTTACTAGTGAGATACTCTTTGTTTGAAGGGCAGTGAATCATTTACTTTCTCCTTTGCAGGGAATTATTTCCAGAATCGATGAAATGCATCAACAACTACGTCAACATGTGTTATCATCCCGTCCAGAGAGAAGTGATTATGTCATCCTTTTCGGGGTTGAAGTCGTTCATGGAAAATCTGTGTGATGACGATTCATCTTTTAGAAGCAGTATGTATTTCTTACAATACAATCTTTATTTTCTAAGCGATATAATAACCCAATATCAGGAATTACCTCTGAAAAAATAAATAAACGCATTACGGCCAATAAATAATTTGCATCTAACAATATCTTCAAAATACAAGGCATCTTAACATACCGGTGCGGGATATTTTTCTACAGAAGGTGAGTCGAAAGTTTTGCAAGATTTGGATCACTTTAAGTCTTCGTACGTACCTTTACGACGAAAGCTCATTAGCATTTAAATTATAGGCAATCGTATTGCACCGTCTTTAGCCATTTGTCTGCCAGATCTTCAATTCCGAAGCGGTACCAGTTCTTGTCCTTCGAGGCAAAGAATTCCTCCACAGCAGCAGTCGCCTCTTCCTGGCTGTTGAAGTGCCACCCACGAAGGAAGTGGGCCATGGACGGGAGAAGGTCCGGACTATATGCTGGGTGTGGCATCAGTTCGATGCTCTCGAGTTCCTGCAGTTTTGCCCGGGTGGTTCGCGCGGCATGAGGCCGAGTGTTGTCCTGCTGTAGGAAAGCGCGCTTTCTGTTCACCAGTGCAGGGTACTTCTCCTCCAAAACTGCATACATCCTCTTCAGCTGTTCAGAGTAAAAGTTGGCGTTGATGGTCCGACCGTCTGGAACAAATTCGTAATGGATTATCCCCTCGAAATTTCACCAGACGCAGAACATCACCTTGTGCTCGAAGCGCCCACGTTTGGCAACAGGTTCTGGAAGCTGGCCGGAGCTCAACCATTGCCGTTGTGTGTTAGGATTACGGAAATAGACCCACTTTTCATCACACGTAACAATTATCTTCATGAAACGTACATCGCGCTGGTTTTCTGGAGTTGCATGCACACTTCCACTGGGCGGTTTGCTTCAGCTGGCGTCAGTTCATGAGGGACAATACGGCAGCTCCTGTAGATCTTGCCGAGGTATTGAAGGTGATGAACCATGGTGGTCTGTGATATGTCCAGCTCGCCTGATAATCTCCTAGTGCTGGTAGTCGGATTTGTCTCTATAGCCTGGCGCACAGCCTCCGAATCCACGGTTTGCGGCCTACCTGACCTTGGCTGATCGTCTAGGTTTCTGTCACCTGAACGAAATTTCTTCAACCATGTTGTTGGTGCTATGGTTTACGAAACCTTCCCTTTTTGCATGACAAATGTTTCGTGTTGTTTGAGCAGCTTATTGCCGAGTTCAAGCTCGTAAAGAAAAGTTCCCTAATTAGCCGGTTGTGGCTGTTCATCTTTTAGGCGTCCCAACCACAGACAGAACGACGACATGCAATGCTGTTCACAGCAACGACTACCACTTTATATCCCTTTCGACTGGCTGCAGTGCGCCACTAGAGCTAGTTTAAACACGTGACATACCCGCCGCATCACATGTGTTTATGCAAATATTGCAAAACTTGTGACTCCCCCTCTGTAATATCTGTGAGAATCTTGGTGCACACAAAACGCAGACACGCACACAGAGGCAATTTTGGTAAAAGTAAAAAATATATAGATCTTTATCTCTGTTTGTTACTGTATTTTCCTTATAGTTCACGAATTTTCAAATGTTGGAATGAAAAAACGAAATAGTTTGTTTTATCGATCCCGTGAGTAATCACCACTCATGACAATTTTCTGACTTAATGGCTGTGAAGTGACAGACTTCCAGCTTTAATGCGATTAACTTGCGTTATTTGTTAGTAGGTTAGTCGGCATCTAATTAATTTCTCATTATGATATTTTGTGATGTTCCTGCCTTTTCACTTTCAGAAGCCAGCTAATTTAGCAGATATTGTATTATTTTTTAATTAATTCTAAGAACGACATGTTTATTTCTCATTTTCTCACAAAAACCTGCAATTTCATTATTATTTACTGATTTACACTATTGGGATTTATTATGGTTTACTAACTATATGTGTATACTAACTATGTGCGTTAACAATTATATCTATTAATCACATTATAATATTATATGATTATTATGATTCCGTATCCAGCTTTCCTTAAGCTTGATTAAATTTTAGGTATTTCTGGTATTTAAAGAACCTTATGTAATCCGTGCCAAGAATTTGGTACAAATTACGTGAGGTTCTTTGAATTTCTGACAGGTGGAAATTCACTGAATTGAAACAGTGCTTTATAATTCAGTTGACTATAAATGTTGAGTACCACTGGCATAGCGCAGTTGGTTAAGTCGCTATGCGCTGTGTGGGAGGCGGGCGTTTTTGACGGGTGCTCGAATCCCGGTTCTGCCGGCCATCTAGTCTGCGGTTTTTCCGGGGGTTTCCGCTGGTTGGGGACGCGAATGCGTAGATAGTTTCCCGTGAAGTCGGTCCCGGACGCCCTTTACCCTTATTCGTATGCAGCAGAGGAATGGCAAACCGGCTGCATTAATTTGCTAGTAACCCTCAAGGGTGCATAGTAGTCTTTTCGGGATTCAACCCACCATGAGCGGACGAGTTGGATGGATAAATATTAATGCCTACTTTGGAACAGAGTTTCATAAATGCAACCTTTAAAAGAAGAAAAAGTAGCAAAATGCCATGGTATAAAAAGGCATCCCACCTATATTCAGCAGTTCTGAAACTTTGAAGGATCTCGGTGGTGTTTGAAGAGGTGCAAGATAAATCTTGGAACGCCGAAGATATCTACAACACTAAACGTGTCTGACAAAGGCACCTCCTGGACACAGATTTTAATCAGACTGCGCAGCATAA
The DNA here is from genome assembly GCA_039090855.1 of Macrothele yani. Classification (NCBI taxonomy): domain Eukaryota; kingdom Metazoa; phylum Arthropoda; class Arachnida; order Araneae; family Macrothelidae; genus Macrothele; species Macrothele yani. Next base: position 54,098,488 of record CM076992.1, on the reverse strand, counting down.
TTTATCAAAGTGCCTTCATTATATACAAATTAGGGGCAGACAGTTGGATATCATTTACTCCGCTGAGACAATAAGAATAAAAACTATACGAAACCCAGCACGTCCTTTAGAAAAAAGATCGTGCTTATGTTATCGGTTTGTCCTTCCGTCTATGGACACCATATCTCTGCAACTAGTAGTCCGATTTGAAAAATTCTTTTTGCATTGGGAAGCTTGAAATGTGCGAATGATGACCCTTTATTTGGTTTTTTTTCGTCATGCACAATTTAGTCGCTAGACGGCGTAAATGCAGAGGATATCGAATTCAAAACATATTCTATTCCATATATTTGCTTCTAAACATCCAATTCAAAAACTTCTTTTACTTTTCGATTCCATTCAAGTCGAAGATTATTTTAGGCATAGTCACGTTTCCAAGTTGCGCATATATTCTCCGCTAGGGGGCGTAGTAGTAAATTGCTTTCCCCCAGATATCTCTGCTTTTAAGACTCCGATTTAAAAAATGCTTCATTCAGCGGATACAGCTCGTGATGGGAAATATTTTTCACATAATTTCGAAATTTTGGTATAAAATGGTTTGGCCACCAGGGGGCATAAGCGTTGATTTCTGTTTCTAATGTATGTGCAGCTAAATTTGAGCTTCTAAAATCTCGATTGAATAAATTCTTTCGTAGACCGATACTACTAACGTAGACAAACCTCTCCAAAATATTTTCTTCTTAAAATAATGCATGGTTTCGCCGCCAGGGGGCGCAGATGTATATCTTGTTTTTTGTCAAAATCTCTGCTTCTAATGATCCGATTTGAAAAATTTCTTCTTCGTTGGGCAGAATTTCCGGTGCGACATGTTTCTAATATAACTTCCAAATTTTCAAATAATTCATTGACTTTCCGCTAGGGGGAGTAAAGGTAAATTGCGCTTTCCACGACATCTCTGCTTCTAAAATTCTGATTTGAAAATTCCAGCACAGGATACAGCTCCTGCTGGAAAATGTTTTTATTGTAGTTTCTAATTTTTTATAAAATATGGTTTGGCCACTAGCGGGAGTAAGCGTTAAATTTCTGCTTCGTAGCTATTTGCATCAAAATCTCAGCTTCTAAAAGCCCGATTGAAAAATGTCTTTCGTAGACCGATACCGCACCTGTCGATAAACATTTGAGAATATTTTCATCTTAAAATAATGCATGGTTTCTCCACCAGAGGGTGTAGATGTCAATCTTATTTCTGTCAATATCTCTTCCTCTAAAAGTCGGATTTGAAAAATTCTTCCTTTGTCAGATAGCGTATCCGGTGTAAAATGTTTTTTATATAAGTTCAAAATTTTCAAGTAAAGCATATATTTCCCGCTAGGGGTGTAAAGGTAAATTGCGTTTTCCTCAATATCAGGCTTCTAAAACTCCAATTTGAAAAATTCTTTCTGCACCGGATACATCTCCTGATAAGAAATTCTCAGCATATAATTTATAATATTTGATAAAGAATGGTTTGGCCACCAGGGGCGTAAGAGTTAATTTCTGCGTTTGATGTATTTGCAGTAAAACCTGAGCTCCCGAAAACTCGATCGAAAAAAATGCTTTCATGGACCGATACCGCTCACATCGGAAAACCTTTTGAAAATACTTTCTTTTAAAATAATGCAGGTTTTCTCAGCAGGGGGACGCAGAGGCATATCTTATATTTGTCGATATCTCTGCATCTAAGAGCCCGATTTGAAAAAATCTTTCTTTGCTGGAGAGCATTTCCGCTGCGAAATGTTTCTCATATAAATGAAAAAATTTCTAACGCAGAAGTCTGCCTCCAGAGGACGTAAGTTGACGTTTCCGTTTACAGCAATATCTGCGGGATTAAAAACCCGATTGAATTTTTTTTCTTCGGTCAGATACTACTGATTTTTATACCAGTTCCAATGATTTTGAATGGCTTTGGTAAATTTAATTCGCATCAGAACGGATTCAATAGACGTGCTCATTACACCCGAAAATTTGGTGTCATCTTTCTTGTTGTTTCTTGTTTTCAGTTTTGGGATTTAACGAGCACCATGATCAAATCTTAGGGATAAACAGTTGTCCATCTCTAATTTGGGACAAATACGCAATCCATGCTTCATCCGGGACTCGAACCCTGCCACAACTCCGAAGACTAGTCTGAAACCAGCGTCTCGACTACAAAGGCTATAGTGAAACTGTAAGGCATTAATTGTAATACGAAATGAGCAGAAAGAAATATGTATGGATGAAATGCAAGAAGAGCAAATGCGTTTACCGAATCCTAAAACGACGAAGAAAAAAAAAAACGAAGAGCAAATGCGTTTACCGAATCCTGTAAACGAATACATGAAATTACTGAAACCTTTCCTGTTTTCACTTAAAGTAAAGTAAAATGGTATTAATGAAAAATCTTGCATTAATGTCCCAACAGTCGAAATCAGATTTACAGATATATTGTTTCGAAACGGTGGTGTACCTGCAGTTGGATGAGGCATTTGTAATTATCCGGAACGTGATATTTGCAGAAGAATATGTCCTATGGAATAGAACTCTGATTCAACGGTTGAACCGTTGTTAATTCCATCAGGAGAAAGTGTCGATTCGGAGTTGAAGCACTTTTACGAAAGAAGAACAACATTCGGGTAATTAAATTTCATGCATATAAAGCATCAATGAGGAATGACTTCTGCCTAACATGCACTCGAGTGACAATTTTCTCAGCAGTACGTTATCGATACATATGCCAAAAACTGAGGGTTGGGATATAATTTCTCATATTCACAAGTATAAAGAACTATTGAGCGTGACAGAAGTGAGAACTAAAAATTAGAATTTGCGTGCAAGGGTAGTTCTTATGATTCCATCTACATCTCAAGAAAGTTTAATATACACGAAACAAAACTTTTAGGATCCAACTGCAGTAGAGCGTAAATTTAGCATACTGGAAACCTCTTGAGAACTTATACTTGAAACTCTACTTGCTTCGAAACTGTAAATGCAATATCTGGGACTCAAAATCCAAATATTGTCTCATGTGTTTTCAGTACCAAATTACACGAATTACTGACAATATTCTCCTTCCCAGTGGCAGAGTGGTACGAGGCACTGGCTCCTAACCGTTCGTCCGAGATAGGCCCAAGCTCGAATCCTAGGTGAGGCATGCATGGTGTGTTTGTTCCACGGCACTGGCTCACTCACTTCGTCAGCACCAAGACACCAAATTGGAGACGAACGACTGCCCATAGCCCATTGAGTTGCTAACGGTGGTCGTTAATCCCCCTCTCCACAAAAAGTAGCAGTATTTTTAAGAGCTTTGTTTTTTCAATGATTTGAATTTGTGCGTTTGTGCTGAAAATTCTAGAAATATGTGTTGACTCGTGAACACATGCTTCTGATAGTTGGTGAAAATTTAAAGATCAGAACTATAAGTCACATCGATAAATACAAATGCCATTCCATGAAAACTGAGAGTAATGTTTTCGAGTTGGCAACAGTGCGAAGGGGAGAAATAACCACCCAGTCTACTAGTTGAATGAAGTATCTATAGCAACAGTCATTAGCCGTGGCAGACGATTTTGGTTTTGTTATTGCGTAGTAATAACAAAACCAAAATCGTCGGCCACGCCATACAGCTAAGGAGGGGAGTGATTCAGGGTTAAAAAGTGACGTGCGTTGTGAACTAAAAGTTTGCTATCGTTTGGGTAAAACGGCTCCAGAAACAGTTCATTTAATGAAAAAACTTACAAAGATAAATGTTTGGGTGAGTCAACGATTTTTAGATGGCACAATGATTTCAAAAAAGGGCGTTTGTCGGCAGAACTCGCTCCTAGGCCTGGCCAACCTGAAAGTGCTGTTATGGAGCGTATTGTTAACACTGTTTGGGCAATCCTGCAAGAAGATCGATCGACGAATGACGTGTGAAGACATAGCAGCGTCACCCTAATATTTCAAAAACGTCGGCATTTTGCATTCTACGCGACAGATTACTGCTGCATCGTGTGTGTTCCAGATGGGTACCTCATCATCTGACGAGAGAACAATTGTTAGCCAGAGTTCAGGTGTGTCATGAGGGGGTTCACTATTTCGGTCCCCTCACGAAGCGCGCAACAAGTGTCTGGAAACACACAGGCTCGCCTCCTCCGAAAAAGGTCAGCTACCCCAAATCAGCTGGGAAGGTGATGATAATAATCTTTGATCATAAAGGTGTAGTATACCAGCATGCCGTTCCTCCACAAATTACTGTCAATGCTGAGTACTACATGTCAGTCTTGAAGCATATGCGACGCCACATATCGATTAAGAGACCTGAACTGGTGGGCAAGTGCATCCTACACCATGATAATGCCCGCCCACTTGTGGCTGCTTGTGCTCAACATTATCTTACGAATTGCAGTATTGAAATCATGCCACAGCCTGCCTACAATCCTGACCTCGCCCTGTCCGATTTCTGGTTGTTTCCAACAATGAAGAAGTTCCGTGGTGCAACATTCAACACAGATGCTGACGTTATTCTAGCTGTACAGGGGTCGCGAAGGCAGATTCTACGAAATGCCTTCGCCACATGCTTTGAAAAGTGGACTGAACGATGGGACCGTTGCATATCATCCGAGGGAAGATATTTTGAGAAAGAATAACATATATTTTGCTGTACCTGTATTTCTTAATTTTGTGTGATTTTACTCTCCGTTTTTATGGAACGCACAAAAAATCTGAGAGTAAAATCACACAAAAGGGCTGAACGTTGTAGCAAGTAGATAAATCCCATTCTAAATTAAATGTATGGATACGTGGGTCCTGTGTGTGTGGGATTGTTAATCTAACGTCATTCTGAACGACGGGAAAAACTTTTTTTAAGAATTTCGAAAAAAATCATTGAATAATCCAAGAAAATTACCGTCAATTGCTGTCCAATGTGCTAAAGATAGCAGCTGAAATTTCAAAACTTTCATTTGCTTCGTATGGCATTTACAGATCAGTCAGGATCTTTAGACGGTTCTCCGGTAGGAATGCAGCAGACTGGGTGGCCTGCTGCATTCTTGCATTCTTGGTGCTCAGACATGAACGGGGTCGGCGCCGAACGGGCCCAATCGAGAAATTAGTTCTGAATATCAGTGGAAATTTTGTGCATCTATCAAAAACATGAAGCATAATTTTTTTATGTATGTTAATAAACGGCATGACGCTGCTGACGTTGACCGCCGAAAAGTCAACAAATGACTCCTTTAACATAATGAAATACTTATCAGACCTTTTCTCCGTTTTTTAAAAATCTTTGGTTAAAAACTGGGTCAGTGACACCAGTTCTTAGAGTTACTATTGAGTATGCTATTGCTTCGTCCACTGATGTCAAGCAAGAATATATAACAGAATATTTAAAGTCCACTATTAACAGTGCTGTTAACTGCAGCTGTAGGAAATAGTTCTCTAGTGTCAATTGAGTAATCAGATATTGCTAACCACAGGGGATCAGCTTCTAAAAGAAAGGATGCTAAAAGCTGTGCCTCACTCCTAAATAAGATTTCTCTCTCTTATCTTCTTCAGCTCTGTCGTTCACTCTCTCTTGGTGCTTTACGTGAACAAATCTTAGAATTATGCTTAACTTCTGTGATTTTCATGCATGAAAATTTTGCAGCATAACAAGTTCCCGCCAGCAATAAATAAATAAAGAGACATTTCGAGAATAAAATTAAAAGACGGGTTGTTGGCTAATAAGGCACTCCGGCCTACTGACCTCTACGATTTAAGAGGTCTGTAAACAGGATTCATGCTTTCGAAAGGCATAGTAAATGCCAGGTTACCTTAAGTGTCCCGTCCCGTTTACGAGCATACTAATCAAGAGAGTGACGTCAGCTGAAACTTTCACCCATCCTGCAAATATCCCTTTTCATGACACCGAGTATTCCAGATTTTGAAAATACAGTGTCAAGCAAGCAAATGCAGGAAAACATCGAAAATGTTCCTCTGTTTCACAGCACGGTAGCACGATGTATTTATGATATTGTAACGTTTTTGCGTATCCAAAGCTTTGTGAAAACACAAGTTTGTCCGCGACGGGCATCAAAGTCGTGTCCCCTCACTCCGGAGTAAGTCGCTCTCCCAACTGTCCTACGCGGACAGAATGTCTCGCTGCAGATTTGTCGTCTTGACACATGATTTCACGTCTGTAGTACGTCACAGCTTAACAATATATTTAAGACTTTAGTAGCTCCTACAATTTTTTCTTCACACTGAAGACTGAACGATAAAAGAAATATCTTATGTACATACACTACTTCTAAGATAAAAATCCGCAGCTACTTGCTTTATGATTTCTTAGATGTCCTTTCTCTTTGTTATTTCTTCAACGTTCTATCTACCTGTACAGCGTATCTCAGAAAGGAATTTTGCGGAATGGGTCACGTCCTTAATCTTATTATGTTTACATGTATTGCAGGGGAGAAAAGTTGTTGGTTATCTTCGGTTATCACCGAAACAGCTGTCAAATTCTTCAGCCTGCTTCTCAGTGATCCCGTGAATTGATTTATCTCAAACAGGGGAAGTACAGCTCTGCATGTTCTCATTTCATAAATGTCCTTCCAATTTATCTGGGAAAACATTGCATAGAAATAATTTTTTCGCTAAATATTTTTACTCTCCTAACGAATGAAGATTGCTTATGCTGCAGTAATTCTCAGCGTTTGTTTTTATTTTTTAGAAATCTTAAAATATGGACAGTGTTTTTCGGAAGCCGAAGCCGAGGAGAAAGGTTGCCATGAAAATTACTCACGAGATCATGAAGCTATCGATGACACAACAATGACAAAAGAAGAGAGAGAAAAGCTGAATTGCTGGTAAGGTATATTCTCACTAGTCAATAACCTTGGTCCAATGCGTTGTAAGAAGTTAATGATAATTGCTAAAGAATTATATCTTCTTCACCTCATGTAATGATTTTACAATGCACATTATGGTTTGGAAAGTAAAAATTTTGAAGAAAAATGATAACCTATTGATCCGTTTTCTTATGATACTGTTAGTGGAAGGTCCCCAGACATCATTGTTCTGTTGCACGTTATATGTATAATCGGCGAGCAGACGTTTAAATGCTCTCTGACTGTACATTACATTTAAAACACACAGGGCCGCCCCGGTGGCCGGATGGTCTAAAACCATTCGTCCGTGATGATGCACGGATCGGGCCCCGGATGAGGCATGAGTGGTGCTCTTTTCTGACGGCGCCTAGCTCTGTCTCCTCTTTGGTACCAGTGGCTCGAAGTTAGGGACGGGTGACTGTGAGTTGTTCACGGCAGTCGTTATAGGTTTTTTTGCTTAATTTTGTTTTGTTTTGGGTTTTTCACAGTCGTTATTGTGAAAAAATCCGAAACAAAAAATAAAGTAAAAAAACCCACAGAGAACACAATTTAGTAGTTTCACAATTGAAACGTACCAGGAGATGTGACGTACCTGCCAGAAGGACGCACACGACATAAAGGCAGATAGGAATCAGAATAAAGCGTCCGCGTAGCTCAATTGGTAGAGTGACTTATTCCGGAATGAGGGGATCCGGGTTCGAATCCTGGCGTGGACAGAAATGACGGAGAAATTTACTTCGTTATAATGGCGCCCGAACTATCCGGATGACCCGACCGTTCAAAATCTCGCATTGGTGTGATTTTCTTTCCACACCGCGAGATAGGAAAAATAAGAGAATCCTTTCTCCAGCACTTCAAAAAAAAAAAAATAAATAAAAAAAATAAGGGGGAGATGATGTAACGTACCAGGAGATGTGACGTACCTGCCCGAAGGACGCACACGACATAAAGGCAGATAGGAATCAGAATAAAACGTCCGCCTAGCTCAATTAGTAGAGTGACTTATTCCGGAATGAGGGGATCCGGGTTCGAATCCTGGCGTGGACAGAAATGACGGAGAAATTTACTTCGTTATGCAATAACGACTCATATCATAGGAATTTTTTGAAAATTCCGTGAAGCCGAACCGACGTCAGCACCAATGTCAAATTCCAATCTCTTGAACATGTGCTACTGAATGGTGTTGACTTCTGTTGTTGTCTTTTTTTTTCTTCTGTTTAAAAACGATATTTTTCGTTTGGGGGTTCCACAACCACAGTGAGCAACTAAATGGGCTATAAACAATCACCCTCCCTAACGTAGGGCCTCTGACTCCAGGGAAGAGAGAGAGCCAGTCGTAGACACACACGATACTCATACCTGACGGGATTCGAACCCGAACCCATCTCGGACGAATGATCAGAAACCAGTGCTTAGACCACTGCGCCACCAGGGTGGCCTATGTTTCACAGAAGTTTGATTCATGATTTCTCACTTTTTCAGGCATAAGTAATATAGATAGTATGTTACCGTTGTATTATTATTGTTATTATTTTGGAATGCTGCTCCAATATTTATCGTTAAGCGTGTTAGAATATCTTTATTTCTACTACGCTTAACAATGTGTGTAATTTTGTGCAAACGGGGGCTTTATTTTGGATACAGTGAACAATCAAAGCAGTTTTGTTATTTTTTTCTTTGTACCAGTTCTTGTTATGCTTTTGCATCAGTTGTCTAAATAACGGTTCGCGCTGGAAATGTAGAATGAAGTTATACACTTTTTTCCTTCCATGGGTATTTTGTACATATCCGATGTACTGAAGATCTCAGCTTTGGCATGATCATTACAGATAATATTTCCTCTATTAGTAACTTTTTAATTGGTTAGAAATATTTTGTCCTGTACTTGTTATTATTAGATTTCATCTCGGGTGGATTTTAGTTTAAGTAAACTTTCTTAAGCAAAATAAAATTAAGAACTACGGCGTTGTAGAGTTCACTCTCTTAAGAATGGTATCAAAATAAGAGTCACTTACAGCCACTTTCTGGGGAAATCCTGTCGATTCGTTTTAACTACAGTTCCACATCAAAGAAGTCGTAAGTCGAACCCCACGCAAATTTCAAGTAGACATTCTAACACTAAATAATATTCAACAATTGTAACACAGCTGAATAACAGTCTTTTCAGATTTTAACAATTGTCACACAGTTGAATACTCACACAAAGTTGTACTCGTAAATTCCGAACGATTCACCGATTATCTCGTCGAAACATCATTTAGTCGCAGAGTATGATAACGAACACAAATCAATAAAAAGTGATAACGAACATAAACCGATTTGATCCATTCAGCTGTATACGGTTCTATTTTTATTCTAGTCATCTTGACTTTACTCACTGCCAGCCCACGCAAAGGAAAATGGTGTTATTGTAATGGATTTTAGTGGGATTGTGTTCTGAACGTCACGTCTAAACTCCCTTCAGGCGTGTCACTCAAGACCGAAAGCATTACCAGATACCTTTCAAAATACCAAGAATTATATAAGATAAAATAAACAATAACGGAATATTAAAAGTATTGGATACGTCACAGGACATTCGTTTCGCAGAACCTTTTGCTGCAGAAAAACTATTCTACAAGAACCGTAACAGTAGCACAGCAATCCTTATTTCACTCGCCTGAAATAGAGATTGGTGTACTACTAGCTTCCATAAATGAATCTAGCTTCCATAAATCTCGTTCTTAAAATGGAGTGAAAAAGAGTACTAAACCGCAGCACAAGTACGTGAAGCGCTTAATTTGATAATGGTGTACAAATCGGTTCCCTTTAATGGAGCTGAAATATACGTACATACCAATAATTTTGCAGGATGCGAGCTGTTATTGTGAAAATACTAAGTGGTGCATCCTTTGTTTCTAAACGTAAACTACACGTTTAGTGTGCATTCCAACCTTTACTTATTTATTACGTAACGGAACAACGACGTCTGTTGAGAATAGGCTTCTAACTACAACAAGAATATCACTTTAATTTCAAAATGTGACTGCTAAATTGACTGCTAAATCACTACGCGAGAAACAGAAGTTAGATATACCTTTTTCATCGTAGTTATATCTTCTCACTAGCTTCATATGTTTTCTTGCCTGATGTTTTTCAGAGCAATGTCTGCCTAGCTTCTAAAATTAAAAATATATTGCCTTAATACAGTATAACAAACTATTATAAAGTCAATATTGATACACTTTTAGCACGTCTTTTGTAAAAAAGATCGTGTTAATGTTATTGGTTAGTCCGCCTGTTGACACCATATCTCTGCAACTAGTAGTCCGATTTGAAAAAAATATTTTGCATTGGGAAGCTTGAAATGTGCGAATGATGACCCTTCATTTTTTTTCGTGATGCACAATTTAGCCGCTAGAGGGCGTAAATGCAGATGATATCGAATTCAAAATACATTGTATTCCATATACATATTTGCTTCTGAACGTCCGATTGAAAAAAATATTTCAGCTTTCGATTCTATTTCTGTCGAAGATTATTTTAGGTATAGTCACCTTTTCAAGTTACGCATAGATTTTCCGTTAGATGGCGTAAAACTAAACTGCGTTTCCACCGATATCTCTGTTTCTAAAACTTCGATTTGAAAAATTCTTTCTCAGTAGATACAGCTTCCGGAGGGAAATCTTTTGCATATAAGTTCTAACTTTTGGAAAAAAACGATTTGGCCACTTGGGGGCGTAAGTGCTAATTTCTGCTTCTGTTGCATTTGCAGCAAAATCTGAGCTTCTAAAATCCAATACCACTCACGTCGATAAACCTTTTAGGAATATTTTCTTCTTAAAAAAATGCATGGTTTCTCCGCCAGGGGGCGTAGATGTGTATCTTATTTTTGTCGATATTTCTGAGTCTGAGGGACCAATTTAAAAATTCCTTCTTTTGCGAAATGCTTACCAGTGCAAAATGCGTTTCATATAATTTCAAAATTTTCAAGCAATCCACAGACTTTCAGCTAGGGGACGTAAAGGTAAATAGTGTTTTCCTCGATATTTCTGCTTCTACAACTCCGATTTGAAAAATTCTTTCTGCACCGGATACAGCTGATGGAAAATGCTTTGCATGTAATTTCTAATATTTGGTAAAAAATCGTTTTGCCACCAGGGGCGTAAGTGTTTATTTCTGCTTCTGATGTATTTGCAACAAAATCTGAGCTCCTGAAAACTCGATTGAAAGAATTCTTCTGTAAACTGATACCGCTCACATCGAAAAACCTTTTGAGAATACTTTCTTCTTAAAATAATGCATGGCTTTTCCTCCAGGGGGCGTAGATGCAAATCTTATTTCTGTCAATATCTCTGCTTCTAAGAGTTCGACTTGAGAAATTGTTTCTCTGTTGGAGAGCTTTTCCGCTGCGAAATGTTTCTCATATAATTTGAAATTTTTCTTAACGCACAAGTTTGCAACCAGGATGCGTAAGTTCACGATTCCGATTACAGCAATATCTGCGGAATTAAAAACCCGATTGAAAACCTTCTGTTCGGTCAGATTCTACTAACTTTGCAAACTCTGTGTGCGTATTTTCCCCCAAAAATAATGCACAATTTCGCCGCTAGGTGGCGCAAATGGTTAATATGCTTTTCTCAATATCTCTGCTCCTACATGTGCGATTTACTTATAAACACTATTGAGAAATTTCTTCTTACTTATGCCATTCGCTACACTTTAGATGTGGATCATTATCCTCTTCAAATAATGCACAGATTTCCCGCGAGGGGACGTAGAGGTTGAAACCTTTTTCTCGCTAATGCTACTTCCGGGAGACGTATTTGAAAAGTTCTTTTTCCTTTGCATACCTTTTTGCATGCGGAATATTTTTCGCCTATTTTCAATTTTCTTAGCACGCTTTTTATCCGCTGGTGGAACTTTTTCTATTTTTGGATGTTTCATCGATAGTTGAAACCGGTTGATTGTTTTCCTAACCGATTCCATTGACTTTGAATAGCTTTGATAAATTTAATTCACACCAGAACGGATTCAAAAAGTCGTGCTCATTCCAACCGAAAATTCGGTGTCATGTTTTGTGTTTTATTAAGTCACTACGGAAGAACATGCTTCGTACAGTTGAAATGCACTATGAAAACAACTGTTATGACGAAATGCTTATTTGCTGGTTTAAATAAACACAAGGTTATCCTAATGTCGATGTAATACGAAATGTGCTGCATCATGATTTGTACGCAAAATTAAAATACCTGCAAGATTGCAGAAGTTGTTATTGACTAACTTATCTTTTAAAGTGAACCACTTTTCTTCCAGAAGTTTTGACTTTTCTGTTATAATATGTTGAACTGAAGCTATGGGTCTCCTAATTTCTTCTCGTAACTACTATGACCCTACAATCAATCAATAGTGTTGAACCTGTTGCACATATATGATACAATGAACGACTGGCAAATACAACGAACTTCGTAAGCAAGTTTCTTAATAAAAAAAGCAACATAGAAAACTAAACAATCACTTGAGGATAAACCGAGGGTTCTTTTCTTCTACAATGAATGTTATAACTGTCTTCCTCTTAGGCTGATAAACTGTTGCTAAGAAGAAAAACTCAGCGCTTAGATCACTGCGCCACTAGCGCGCGTAGCAGCCGCGCCGGATTCAAACTGTTGGTCCGAGAACGATGCGGGTTCGAATCCCGGTGAGGTATAGATATTTTACTTTTCTTATGGCACTGGCTCTCTGTCTTCCCTGGAACCAGTGGCTTTAAATTAGGTACGGATGACTACTTATATCCCCCCCAAGCCCTAAAGGGAAAAAATGCAGAAGAGCATTTGTTTAGGCATAGAAATACCGTTAGCAGCTGTTCATGCAGGATAACTTGCCTCTCCATAGAGTCCCCAAAACAGGCATTTGGTTAGAAATCAATCGATTTTAAAAAAGCAAACAAAGGATTAATTTGTATTTTATTACCAAATCATAATGAGTTTAAAGAGCGGTTATTTAAAAAAAATAAGCAATGGGGCTTTCAGACGTGAAAAATTTAGAAAACTTGAAAATTACATCATTCAGGAGCAGGAGCTGCTTCATGCTGCCACAATTCTTGTTTAGTCCTAAATAAGAAGCAAGGATGAAAATATCAGTGAACTGAATGAGATCGACAAATATTTATTTGTTTTAAATTCATGAACAAAACGACGGAAAAAGAAGTAGTCGCCAAGGTTCCTCTCAAAATCCCGAAATTATTTAAAGAAAGGGAATTTATTAAAATATTTCGGCAAGTGATTTTTTTCTTTTTTGAGCTGAGAAACAAAGCAGGCCTATCCTAGGTAGCTGTCACCTGTCATACTGAATACAAAGATCAGTTTAAATGAGCAGCTACTGTTTTTCAAAGAATTTCAAGTCATTTGCCTTTGAAGAAAATTCTAAAAAAGATACTGTACTATTACTACACATTTCGGCAGCTCCGGTGGCGCAGTGGTCTGAGTGAAGGCTTCTGAGCAGTCGTCCTAAATTGGTCCGGGTTCGAATCCCAGTGAGGCATGGACGGTGTTTTTGTTTTACGTTGCTGGCTTTCCCCTTTCCTGGAACCAGTGGTTCTAAATCAGGGACGGGTGACTGCTTATATGAGTTGCTCACAGTAGTTGTTAAACCTCCAAAAAAAAAAAAAAAAAACTTGTCGCCACGTATTTGGAGTATTTTCAACTTGTATCTCGCCCGTTGATTTTATTGCAATAATATATATATAGCTAGTGCCGTTAATGCCCATCCGATGGAGACGTCTCAGTAGCTGAGCCCATGTTACGGATTTATGATGTCAGAAGCTGACTTAAACGTACACATAGCACCGTGGATTGCTGGCCACCGTGGCGTATATGTAACGCACTCGGCTAGATATCGAGAGTTCTGTTGGTTCAATTCCACAGCGGCGGCTAAAAAACCACTTTTCGGATGCTGTGTGTTTCTAGAACGTGGTTAAGAGCGATGTATTTATTTATTTAAAAAACTACATATTTCGTATAACAATGATATTAGAATCACTAAATTTCTGACCATTGAATAGATAGTCATAAGATGATGAACTTTTGATAAGGATTATGCTTGTCTGATAAATTTTAATTTATTTTGGAACAAATAAGCGTAATAACCGACAAGGAATACAAATTGAGTGTTAAAAATACATCGTCTGAAAAATTCGGGAGGTAATTTACGTTTATAAATATATAAAATATATTATATGTCATCATCATCATCATCATTGTCAACCATTATCAATCCACTGCTGGACGAAGGTCTCCCCAAGTTTCCTCCACAACGGTCTGTCTTGTGCCAGTCTCCTCCATGTCACTCCCGCATATTTACGAATTTCATCCACCCATCTCCCATGTGGTCTTTTTCTGGGTCTTTTCCTGTCCCTTGGAATCCAATCTAAAATTTCGGCTGTCCATCTATGGTCTGTCCTTCTGGCAGTATGTCCAGCCCATTGCCATTTCAGGGATTTAACTCTGATCATGATGTCTTCCACTCTCGTCATTTTTCGGATCCACGAGTTCCTCTTCTTATCTCTCCTGGTTATACCAAGCATGCACCTCTCCATGCTGCTTTGAGTTGTCTGCAGCCTTTGTATGTCTCTTTTAGTTAAGGTCCACGTCTCTGCACCATACGTAAGCACTGGAAGGATGCATTGATCAAACACTTTTCTTTTAAGACATAATGGCATATTGCTCTTGAAAATTATGCTGTTTCTTCCAAAAGCTCTCCAGGCAAGTTTTGTACGCCGATTAATTTCTTCATCAATGTGACCCTCACTTGATATCTGCTGTCCAAGATAAACATACGTATATGTTATCTCCAGTTTTTCTCCATCAATCGATAAATCTTCATTTCTTGTAAAAGCATTGAACATCACTTTTGTCTTCTGAAAGTTCATTTTTAATCCCACTTCTTTACTCTTGTCAGCAAGTTCCTGGATCATACTCTGCAGCTCTGATGGGGTAGTTGCAAAAATGACAACGTCATCAGCAAAACGAAGGTGGGTTAGATAATCTCCATTAATCTTTATCCCTTTGTTTTCCCAGTTCAGTGATTGAAAGACATTTTCCAATGTGGCATTAAAGAGCTTCGGAGATATGGTGTCACCTTGTCTCACTCCCTTTCCAATTTTAATGTGTGTTGTATTTTCAAACAGCCGAATCTTTGCACTTGCATTTTCATAGATGTTATTAATAATATTAATGTATGCATCTTCAATACCGCAGGATTTCAGAGCCGTGGTAACTGCTGATGGTTTCACCGAATCAAAGGCTTTTTCATAATCGATAAAAGCCATGCACAATGGAAGTTCATATTCCCTCGCTCTTTCAATTAGTTCTCTCAGTACGTGGATATGATCTATTGTGCTGTAGCCACTCCTGAATCCAGCTTGTTCTCTCGGTTGAGCCATGTCCAGTGTCACCTTCAAGCGGTGCGAAAGAACTTTAGTGAAGATTTTATAAACCATTGATAGAAGGCTGATAGGTCTGTAGTTCCTGAGATCCTCAATGTCACCTTTTTTATGTAGCAAGATTATTGTAGCGTTGTTCCAATCCTCAGGAATCTTCCCTTCATTAAGGCATCGAGTGAAAATTTGGGCGAGTACTGTTTCGATTTCTCCACTTGCTTCTTGTATGATGTCTACAGTAATTCCATCTTCTCCTGGAGCTTTTCCCCGCTTCATGTTCTTGATTGCATGTGCAACTTCTGCTGGGAGGACTGGGAGAACTCTGGTACTGGTACCTTTCATGATGTCTGGAGTACATATATCATCCCTTTCATATAATTTGGAGTAGAAATCTTTCACTCTTGTCAAAATTTCGCCTCTATTTCTTGTTACAGAACCATCTTCTTTTCTCAGTGCCATAATCTGTTTTCTTCCCTTACTGAGATGTCCCTTTGCTATCTTAAGGCTTTGGTTGTTTTCAATTGCTTTCCTCACTAGCTCACAGGTGAATTTCCTTACGTCTTCAGTGATACTTTTTCGTGTTGTCTTGCATAGCTCTATATATTCCACTTTGGAAGTCACATCTTCTTTAGTTGTCCTCATCTCTCTTCTTTTTTGCATCAACATTTTGGTTTTTCCTGATAATTTGTTCACATGCAACTTGTTCTTAGACCCAGCTAATTTTGTTGCTGTTTCCATTAGAGCTTTGGTTACTTTTCTGTTAACTTCCGAAATATCCACTTCTTCCGATGTTAGGCCTTCTAAGGCAGAGAATCTGTTCTTCAGTTCCAACTTGAAAGTATTATGGTGTTTTTTAAGGTTGGTTATGTCAATACATTTTGTTTGTCTTATGAGCTTGCCACGTTCCAGTTTAGTGTTGAGGTGCATCTTACATCTCACCAATCTATGGTCACTACCTGTGTTGAACTTGTTCAGCACACTGCAGTCTTCGATGACGAATTTTTTGTTACACATAATAAAATCAATTTCACTTGTCATCCCAATTGGATGTCTCCATGTCCATTTCCTGTGTGGCTTTTTCTTGAAAAAGGAGTTCATGATGAAAAATCCTTCTGCCTCTGCAAACTCAACGAGAGTATTTCCACGCTGGTTTCTGTTGCCGTGACCGAATTTACCTACTGAAGTTTCATTCTGTTGCCGTTGCCCTATTTTTGCATTGAAATCTCCCATAATTATCTTAGAGTGCTGCTTACCTTTATTATTTAGATGACGAATTTCCTCATAAAATTCTTCAATTTCTTCTTCAGGATGACTTGTGGTGGGTGCATAAGTTTGAATAATCTGAGCCTGGTATCTTCTCGATAGTTGGATAACGAGTCGTGCAGCTCTGTCAGAGGAACTTTCAACTTCTACCACTTTATCCTTCAGTTTCCTGTTTATTATAAATCCAACACCACTAGTTCTGCCAGTATCTGTCCCACGATAATAGAAGAGATGTCCACTTTTCAGTTCAATGAGATCTTCTCCTTTTCTCCTTACCTCACTTAGCCCGACGATGTCCCACTTGATCCTTTGTAGTTCCTCTTCCAATTCAAGAAGCCTTGAATCAGAAGATAGGGAGCGTCCGTTATAGGTAGCCAAGGTCAGCATCAGATGGCAGCCTAGTCCGGGCCTCCGGGGATTCTTAGCACCCTCTGCCTTCATGTCGCACTGGCCGCTGCCTTGGCCAGGTACATTCCAGCTGCCGGAGACTGAGGGCCAAGATTTAAGTTGTAGAGTCATTTTGGAGGTGTTTGGCCATAACTCACCACGCTGGCCAAGCGGGTTGGTGAGTGTGGGATAGCATTTCCTCTGATCCCGATGGTATAGTTATACCGCTATTGGCGGTCGTCAGAGCCCCTTTAGTGGGAACAGGATGCACCACGAGAAGGCGGGGTTGACATTTGTCAAGGAGAGGCTGTGATGTTACGCATCACCTGACCTTACATCCCTATTATATGTAATAAATATAATATATTATATGTACCCGCTTGGCCAGCGTGGTGAGTTATGGCCAAACCCCTCCAAAATGACTCCACAACTTAAATCTTGACCCTCAGTCTCCGGCAGCTGGAATGTACCTGGCCAAGGCAGCGGCCAGTGCGACATGAAGGCAGAGGGTGCTAAGAATCACCGGAGGACCGGACTAGGCTGCCATCTGATGCTGACCTTGACTACGTATAATGGACGCTCCCTATCTTCTGATTCAAGGCTTCTTGAATTGGAAGAAGAACTACAAAGGATCAAGTGGGACATCGTTGGGCTAAGTGAGGTAAGGAGAAAAGGAGAAGATCTCATTGAACTCAAAAGTGGACATTTCTTCTACTATCGTGGGACTGATACTGGCAGAACTAGTGGTGTTGGATTTATAATAAACAAGAAACTGAAGGATAAAGTTGTAGAAATTGAAAGTTCCTCTGACAGAGCTGCACGACTCGTTATCCAACTCTCGAGAAGATACCAGGCTCAGATTATTCAAACTTATGCACCCACCACAAGTCATCCTGAAGAAGAAATTGAAGAATTTTATGAGGAAATTCGTCATCTGAATAATAAAGGTAAGCAGCACTTGAAGATAGTTATGGGAGATTTCAATGCAAAAATAGGGAAACGGCAACAGAATGAAACTTCAGTAGGTAAATTCGGTCACGGCAACAGAAACCAACGTGGGAATACTCTCGTTGAGTTTGCAGAGGCAGAAGGGTTTTTCATCTTGAACTCCTTTTTCAAGAAAAAGCCGCACAGGAAATGGACATGGAGACATCCAAATGGGACGACAAGTGAAATTGATTTTTTCATGTG
Organism: Macrothele yani; assembly: GCA_039090855.1. Lineage (NCBI taxonomy): Eukaryota > Metazoa > Arthropoda > Arachnida > Araneae > Macrothelidae > Macrothele > Macrothele yani. The sequence goes on along the minus strand of CM076992.1, from coordinate 54,080,392 downwards.
TAACAAAAAATTCGTCATAGAAGACTGCAGTGTACTAAACAAGTTCAACACAGGTAGTGACCATAGATTGGTGAGATGTAAGATGCACCTCAAAACTAAACTCGAACGTGGCAAGCTCATAAGACAAACAAAATGTATTGACATAACCAACCTTATAAAACACCATAATAACTTCAAGTTGGAACTGAAGAACAGATTCTCTGCTTTAGAAGGCCTAACATCGGAAGAAGTGGATATTTCTGAAGTTAACAGAAAAGTAACCAAAGCTCTTATGTAAAACAGCAACAAAATTAGCTGGGTCTAAGAACAAGTTGCATGTGAACAAATTATCAGGGAAAACCAAAATGTTGATGCAAAAAAGAAGAGAGATGTGGACAACTACAGAAGATGTGACTTCCAAAGTGGAATACATAGAGCTATGCAAGACAGTACGAAAAAGTATCACTGAAGACGTAAAGAAATTCAACTGTGAACTAGTGAGGAAAACAATTGAAAACAACCATAGCCTAAAGATAGCAAAGGGCCATCTCAGTAAGGGAAGAAAACAGATTATGGCACTGAGAAAAGAAAATGGTTCTGTAACAAGAAATAGAGGTGAAATTTTGACAAAAGTGAAAGATTTCTACTCCAAATTATATGAAAGGGATGATACATGTACCCCAGACATCGTGAAAGGTACCAGTACTAGAGTTCTTCCAGTCATCCCAGCAGAAGTTGCACATGCAATCAAGAACATGAAGCGGGGAAAAGCTCCAGGAGAAGATGGAATTACTGTAGACATCATACAAGAAGCAAGTGGAGAAATCGAAACAGTATTCGCTAAAATTTTCACTCGATGCCTTAATGAAGGGAAGATTCCTGAGGATTGGAACAACGCTATAATGATCCTGCTACAAAAAAAGGTGACATTGAGGATCTCAGGAACTACAGACCTATCAGCCTCCTATCAGTGGTTTATAAAATCTTCACTAAAGTTCTTTCATATCGTTTGAAGGTAACACTGGACATGGCTCAACCGAGAGAACAAGCTGGATTCAGGAGTGGCTACAGCACAATAGATCATATCCATGTACGGAGAGAACTAATTGAAAGAGCGAGGGAATATGAACTTCCATTATGCATGGCTTTTATCGATTATGAAAAAGCCTTTGATTCGGTGAAACCATCAGCAGTTACAATGTCTCTGAAATCCTGCGGTATTGAAGATGCATACATTAATATTATTAATAACATCTATGAAAATGCAAGTGCAAAGATTCGGCTGTTTGAAAATACAACACACATAAAAATTGGAAAGGGAGTGAGACAAGGTGACACCATATCTCCAAAGCTCTTTAATGCCATATTGGAAAATGTCTTTCAATCACTGAACTGGGAAAACAAAGGAATAAAGATTAATGGAGATCATCTAACCCACCTTCGTTTTGCTGATGACATAGTCATTTTTGCAACTACCCCATCAGAGCTGCAGAGTATAGTCCAAGAACTTACTGACAAGAGTAAAGAAGTGGGATTAAAAATGAACTTTCAGAAGACAAAAGTGATGTTCACTGCTTTTACAAGAAATGAAGATTTATCGATTGATGGAGAAAAGCTGGAGATAACAGACACGTACGTTTATCTTGGGCAGCAGATATCAAGTGAGGGTCACATTGATGAAGAAATTAATCGGCGTACAAAACTTGCCTGGAGAGCTTTTGGAAGAAACAGCATAATTTTCAAGAGCAATGTCTTAAAAGAAAAGTGTTTGATCAATGCATCCTTCCAGTGCTTACGTATGGTGCAGAGACGTGGACCTTAACTAAAAGAGACATACAAAGGCTGCAGACAACTCAAAGGGGTATGGAGAGGTGCATGCTTGGTGTAACCAGGAGAGATAAGAAGAGGAACTCGTGGATCCGAAAAATGACAGGAGTGGAAGACATCATGATCAGAGTTAAATCCCTGAAATGGCAATGGGCTGGGCATACTGCCAGAAGGACAGACCATGGATGGACAGCCGAAATTTTAGAGTGGATTCCAAGGGACAGGAAAAGACCCAGAAGAAGACCACATGGGAGATGGGTGGATGAAATTCGAAAGTATGCGGGAGTGACATTGAGGAGACTGGCACAAGACAGACCGTTGTGGAGGAAACTTGGGGAGACCTTCGTCCAGCAGTGGATTGATAATGGTTGACAATGATGGTGATGATGATGTACATATATAAAAGCTATCAACTGCAACTGCAAGATCAAAAACGAACTTTTCGGACTGGACGGAAACTTGCGTGAGGGAAACCTTCAGCAGGGGATGAAAAAAGGTTACAGCCGCAGCGCGAACGCAAATTAATTTCTGAACCATGCCGTCTCAACTGATCGGAATATTTCTGCAGCGAATAACAAATAAGTGTTTTTAAGATGATGTTACGAGGGAAAACAAAACAGTTTGAACATATTCATGTAAAAGTTGAGTTCACAACAGTTTCGAAAGAGGTTTGAGTAAATACAGCGAAGTAGCAATAGTGATGTGGGTTAGCAAATAACAGGTAAATGCATACCGAAAGGAAATCGAAGCGAAAATATCACAGTACAATTATGTCGAGTCTAACGTCAATCGATGATTCATTAGGTGTCCGTCGTTTGTTATAGAAATCTGGAATTCGGGCAGTAGTGGAAACTTGGTTGCTTTCAATTTGAAGAAATGCAAGTATGTGAAGTTGAAACATCTTGCACAGTCGACGTCTCGCATTGAACACCCGGGGAACTACTCTTTGACTTGAACATAAGACTTATTTTTTTAAACATTATACCTGAAAATGGGCTATATGTAAGGTATTTTAATTGTTACATATGCAGTTTTAACATTCTTTATAATGCTCCAACTTTTCCTCAAAATGGTTTTGAAAACTGTTTTTTCTGGCGAAAGGGAAAAGAGTTACAACTTAAGAGTAGCTCCTACAACCATAATGTAGAAACATTGGGACGATGGGCGCAAGATCTGGATTTTAGAAGACACGCATGAGAGAATACTTTTAATAACGGTAAAAAAGTTTGCCCTTGAATTTTCTTTCTGGAAAAATGATAATTCGACCATGTGGGAATACGGGGAAGAGCTGCAACTAAACTAATTAAAGGAATGCGATTGATTTAGGATGGCAATTTTAAATTTCGTAGTAAAGGTAAAAACACTAAAATAGTTTGGAAGAGAGTATAACATTACTGGAAAAAGTGTGAAAAAAGGAATTTCAAGTAAAATTCCTTATACATTGTAGTTCCTTAAACCGGAAAACAGCACGAAGCGGGGGAAATTGGTGATTTCTTCAGGTTCAAAAATCCAAACTTGAAGAATGTATTTATAACACGACGAGTTATTAGAATAAAATCATTAGCAGTAGTTTTATGCAACACACATACAGAATAGTCCTAGGCAATTTTTCCCAATGAAGATTAGCAAATTTTCACAGTAATCCTCTAACGAAAAATCTAAGAAAGGAATCAGAGTTATCCCAAGCAGAAACAAAAATAAAGAAAGCAAAGAAAGAAGATAGAGAACGTTTTTAGCATGTCTTCTGGGCTTGAAGATGATGTGCTGCGGGAAGAAGAAAATGAAATAAAAGAAGAGCACACGAAGATCATGAAGATGAGAGTCAAGTTTAGGTTTAAGTGAGTAATTGTGTTTCATATTTGATATGACATTTTGTTAGAATAAAAAGAAGGCACTGACATTCTATCTTGAATCTGTTTGTTTGCTTGGACAATCAGCTTATGCTCGAGGCTGTCGTACATTCGGAGCATTACGATGTTCGTAGAAATTTTTGAAAATTTTAAAACATATTTAAACATAACACGTTTCGGACAATTGTCCTGCATAACGCATTTCGGATGATTTTATCTAAATTTGATGATATATTTATGAAATACTCTTTCTACTACTCTCGTTCCATCCGTGGCTTAAATTACGGTAATCTACATAAAAGAGGCGTGTATTTTTGGAGGGTTAGGCGATGAAAAGGATTATAAACGAAAAGTGAGTGAGCCTTTATTTGCAATTACAATTCGCCATTGTTTTTCAGCTTGCAATGAAAATGATTCTTATGAAGTAAAAATAATGTCAAATCGATGTAATAAATCTTTGGATGGACTTTCAACAGGAAATGCTTTGACTTTTCATTGATATCTCGATGCCGGCAAAATGTGTGATTGTATTCACATTTGCTTGTTATTCGGTCACAACATGTATTTGAGGAAAAACGTTTTCAACGCGCAATTACTTACGAGTAAATAAAATGTTGGTGATAAGATGCAATAACCATTTCACGGTCAGACCTAAAATTCCAGCTTTCTACAAGCAGTTTGATTTAAAGAAAATTGGAAACTGAGACATCGTGCGTTTTTTTCATTTCTTTATTCGCGACATCTCTTGCCTATATTACAGTGGTGTGCAAAAGTATTGCATAACCTGCAAAAATCGTGAATTTTAAAGTTTAACTCTTTTTTTAACTAACTAATTTTTATAGTTATATATTTCATCATTTATATGTCATTAGATGCGAAATTTAATGGACACTTCAAAAATGTTTTACATTTTCCTGTAGCTACTTCTGTTCTTAAGATACATTACAGAAATCATGACCAAGTCGAAACTGTTATAAAAAAGATCATTTATCTAATACTTAGGTTTACAGCAATAAATCGTTTTTGTAATTCATAAGGAATTAAATAACATTTAAATACAGAAATTTAATGAAGCAAAATTATAAAATGTACCTAATATTTTGTTGCCCAGCCTTTAGTTTTAATCACAGCTTTGCATCTTGCTGGGATACTGTGTACATGGTTTTGTAAAAGATTGGGTTGAACAATACGATTCCAAATTTGAATTGCATCTTTGATGAGTGGAATTTTGGTCATTGGCTTATTTTTTGATAGTTCATATGGCACTTTGAACCACACATTTTCGATCGGGTTTAAGTCTGGTGCCTGTTGTGACTAATCAAGATGCTGAACATTTTTTTCCTGAAACCACTTTTCCACTACTTTAGCACGATGACGGGGAGCATTGTCATCTTGAAAAATAAAATTGCTGTCATAAAGTCTTCTAGATGATGGTAGCATCTTGTTTTCTAATATACAGATGTATTTCTGGGCATTTACCGTACCATCGACAATATGGAGGTTCCCAATGCCATGTGCACACATGCAGCTCCAAATCATGACCTTAACCAGATACTTAACAGTAGTCACTAAGCGACTTGGATGGAATTTTTTATGCTTGAATCTCCTTACATAGACCCTACTCTGCTTCTAATTAAGGGAATAATCCCCGAAAAGAACATTTTCCCATTGCTTGGTTATCCATGAGACATGTTGTTTTGCCCACTGAAGTCTACGCTGTCTTTGATTTGCAGTTAACAGTGGTTTACGCCTGACTTTGCAGCCATGTAAGTCATAGTGAAGCAGCCTCCTCCTAACAGTAGATGTACTAACAGTAACATCAGTCACTTCAGACAATATTTGAAGTAATTCAGGTGAATTGATCTCCTGTCTTCCAAGCTTAGTTTTCTGAGCACTCTGTCTTGTCTGGTTGCAGTGGATCTGGGCCTTCCATTGCGATGAATGTTTTTAATATCACCAGCGTATTTTACTTTCTTCGGTAGTGTACTAACTGTAGATTGGTGACTGCCCAGCCCACGTTTTTAGCGATTTACCTTGAAGAATACCCCTCTTCATGCAGAACAAATATTTTTACTCAATTCCGGAGTTTTAACCATTATTGAGAATGCACATAAGTTATACCCTAATAACCACAAGAAGCAACCACTACAATGCTCTGGTAGCTCTGCGTCAACCCTTATAAAGGCTGGGGTAGGATTATGATAGCAGTAGGAAGCAGTGAATCAGGTAAAAGAATGTCTATGATTGGCTGTAAAAACTGATATGCAGCTAACGTGAATTTCAATGTTGTCAGTGTCGTCAAACTCTATATTTTATGTCATACCTTAAGAACAGAAGTAGCTACAGGAAAAACTAAGACATTTTGAAATCTCCATTAAATTTCGCATCTAATGACAAATAAACGACAAAATAACTCTGAAAATTATTTACTTATAAAAAAGTTAAACTTATAAATTCACTGTTTTTGCAGGTGATGCAATACCACTGTAAGTGCTAAGGCAACTGTAATGACCATATTCACACAATTTAGTATTGGTGGTGGCAAATTAATTTTTAAATCTTTACCCCTTTAAAGGAATTATGAATTTTATACATCAGAAACAGCTTTCTACTATCCGAAATTGTTGGACATTTTATCCCTGTGCTTCTTACACTAGGTCAGAAGTCGAGCTAAATAGACAGAGAAATTTTCAGTAGCTTAAAAATTCGGGTGCACAAAGGATCAGCTCAGCACTGGTAATACATTTCTATTTGGTATCGGTAAGGATGTGGTGACAGAAAATATGAAGGACACAGAGTCACGAATCATGTTTGCAGAGACGAAGACATGAGAGCTTTTGTATAATTGTAAATAGCAAATCGTAACAATTCAAGCTATCGTTCTCAAAACTTCGTGAACATAAAACAAGTCCGTCTCATTAACAAATGCTACGGAAAAACAAGTGACAGTAATAATCAAGTGCTCGTGATAAACTGTGCTCTGACAAAACAGTGTTGTGATATGCTCAAAACATGAACTCTTATTTCTCGCTTTTGATTTCGTAACTGTCTTAGGACTGGTTGTCAGTGTTGCCAAACGCAAATTCGTCGAGAGAGAAAATGTGGCGTTCAGAGTTTAAAATGTTTAACGAGAATATACCAAATTTACACAAGAAGACAGGAAATAAAAAGGAAGGTTATAAATAGAGTATACGTCACAAAACTCAAGCTACGAAGAAACTGTGAACACGATGTAGGAGAAGTTCAAGGAATTAGGATGTAAGACCAGCTACAAAGCTCATTTGGTCTACTTTCCAAAAAGTCTGGGAGCTTTATGTGAAAAGCAAAGTTCAAGATTTCATTGGAATATAGAACTGATAAAGAAAAGTTACCTAGGCAAATGCAGTGTCAACATGATTGGTGGCTACTGCTGGTTGTTGCAGCGAGGGACTCCACACACACAGAGCCGGATTAAGGGGGTCTAGCGGGGCTATAGCCTAAAGGCCCACTATTACCAAGCGCCCAGAGGCATGCTACTACACTGCAAATTACATACACTTTATATATTTATATATAGAGAAGGGGATGTAAGGTCAGGTGATGCGTAACATCACAGCCTCTCCTTGACAAATGTCAACCCCGCCTTCTCGTGGTGCATCCTGTTCCCACTAAAGGGGCTCTGACGACCGCCCATAGCGGTATAACTATACCATCGGGATTAGAGGAAATTCTATCCCACACTCACCAACCCGCTTGGCCAGCGTGGTGAGTTATGGCCAAACCCCTCCAAAATGATTCCACAACTTAAATCTTGGCCCTCAGTCTCCGGCAGCTGGAATGTACCTGGCCAAGGCAGCGGCCAGTGCGACATGAAGGCAGAGGGTGCTAAGAATCCCCGGAGGACCGGACTAGGCTGCCATCTGATGCTGACCTTGGCTACTTACAATGGACGCTCCCTATCTTCTGATTCAAGGCTTCTTGAATTGGAAGAGGAACTACAAAGGATCAAGTGGGACATCGTGGGGCTAAGTGAGGTAAGGAGAAAAGGAGAAGATCTCATCGAACTGAAAAGTGGACATCTCTTCTACTATCGTGGGACAGATACTGGCAGAACTAGTGGTGTTGGATTTATAATAAACAAGAAACTAAAGGATAAAGTTGTAGAAGTTGAAAGTTCCTCTGACAGAGCTGCACGACTTGTTATCCAACTCTCGAAAAGATACCAGGCTCAGATTATTCAAACTTATGCACCCACCACAAGTCATCCTGAAGAAGAAATTGAAGAATTTTATGAGGAAATTTGTCATCTAAATAATAAAGGTAAGCAGCACTTGAAAATAATTATGGGAGATTTCAATGCAAAAATAGGGCAACGGCAACAGAATGAAACTTCAGTAGGTAAATTCGGTCACGGCAACAGAAACCAGCGTGGAAATACTCTCGTTGAGTTTGCAGAGGCAGAAGGATTTTTCATCTTGAACTCCTTCTTCAAGAAAAAGCCACACAGAAAATGGACATGGAGACATCCAAATGGGACGACAAGTGAAATTGATTTTATTATGTGTAACAAAAAATTCGTCATAGAAGACTGCAGTGTGCTAAACAAGTTCAACACAGGTAGTGACCATAGATTGGTGAGATGTAAGATGCACCTCAACACTAAACTTGAACGTGGCAAGCTCATAAGACAAACAAAATCTATTGACATAACCAACCTTAAAAAACACCATAATACCTTCAAGTTAGAACTGAAGAACAGGTTCTCTGCTTTAGAAGGCCTAACATCGGAAGAAGTGGACATCTCTGAAGTTAACAGAAAAGTAACCAAAGCTCTTATGGAAACAGCAACAAAATTAGCTGGGTCTAAGAACAAGTTGCATGTGAACAAATTATCAGGAAAAACCAAAATGTTGATGCAAAAAGAAGAGAGATGAGGACAACTAAAGAAGATGTGACTTCCAAAGTGGAATATATAGAGCTATGCAAGACAGTAAGAAAAAGTATCACTGAAGACGTAAGAAAATTCAACTGTGAACTAGTGAGGAAAGCAATTGAAAACAACCAAAGCCTAAAGATAGCAAAGGGACATCTCAGTAAGGGAAGAAAACAGATTATGGCACTGAGAAAAGAAGATGGTTCTGTAACAAGAAATAGAGGCGAAATTTTGACAAGAGTGAAAGATTTCTACTCCAAATTATATGAAAGGGATGATATATGCACTCCAGATATCATGAAAAATACCAGTACCAGAGCTCCTCCAGTCCTTCCAGCAGAAGTTGCACATGCAATCAAGAACATGAAGCGAGGAAAAGCTCCAGGAGAAGATGGAATTACTGTAGACATCATACAAGAAGCAAGTGGAGAAATCGAAACAGTACTCGCCCAAATTTTCACTCTGATGCCTTAATGAAGGAAAGATTCCTGAGGATTGGAACACCGCTACAATGATCCTGCTACATAAGAAAGGTGACATTGAGGATCTCGGAAACTACAGACCTATCAGCCTCCTATCAGTAGTTTATAAAATCTTCACTAAAGTTCTTTCACACCGCTTGAAGGTAACACTGGACATGGCTCAACCGAGAGAACAAGCTGGATTCAGGAGTGGCTACAGCACAATAGATCATATCCACGTGCTGAGAGAACTAATTGAAAGAGCGAGGGAATATGAACTTCCATTGTGCATGGCTTTTATCGATTATGAAAAAGCCTTTGATTCGGTGAAACCATCAGCAGTTACAATGGCTCTGAAATCCTGCGGTATTGAAGATGCATACATTAATATTATTAATAACATCTATGAAAATGCAAGTGCAAAGATTAGGCTGTTTGAAAATACAACACACGTAAAAATTGGAAAGGGAGTGAGACAAGGTGACACCATATCCCCGAAGCTCTTTAATGCCACATTGGAGGGTGTTTTTCAGTCGCTGAGCTGGGAAAACAAGGGGATAAAGATTAATGGAGATTATCTAACCCACCTTCGTTTTGCTGATGACGTAGTCATTTTTGCAACTACTCCATCAGAGCTGCAGAGTATGATCCAGGAACTTGCTGACAAGAGTAAAGAAGTGGGATTAAAAATGAACTTTCAGAAGACAAAAGTGATGTTCAATGCTTTTACAAGAAATGAAGATTTATCGATTGATGGAGAAAAGCTGGAGATAACAGACACGTACGTTTATCTTGGACAGCAGATATCAAGTGAGGGTCACATTGATGAAGAAATTAATCGGCGTACAAAACTTGCCTGGAGAGCTTTTGGAAGAAACAGCATAATTTTCAAGAGCAATATGCCATTATGTCTTAAAAGAAAAGTGTTTGATCAATGCATCCTTCCAGTGCTTACGTATGGTGCAGAGACGTGGACCTTAACTAAAAGAGACATACAAAGGCTGCAGACAACTCAAAGAAGCATGGAGAGGTGCATGCTTGGTGTAACCAGGAGAGATAAGAAGAGGAACTCGTGGATCCGAAAAATGACGAGAGTGGAAGACATCATGATCAGAGTAAAAATCCCTGAAATGGCAATGGGCTGGACATACTGCCAGAAGGACAGATCATCGATGGACAGCCGAAATTTTAGATTGGATTCCAAGGGACAGGAAAAGACCCAGAAGAAGACCACATGGGAGATGGGTGGATGAAATTCGAAAGTATGCAGGGGTGACATGGAGGAGACTGGCACAAGACAGACCGTTGTGGAGGAAACTTGGGGAGACCTTCGTCCAGCAGTGGATTGATAATGGTTGACAATGATGATGATGATGATATAGAGAAGATTAAAATTGTTTTAGTTTTGTCTCGCATATGGTGTCCACTCGATCACAAACAGCGAGTAGAAGACGAACAGATTTCAAGGCAGTGATTCACTAAGGGTAAACGATTTCAAGGTAGTGATTTACTAAGGGTAAACGATTTTAAGGTAGTGATTCACTAAGGGTAAACTATTTCAAGGTAGTGATTTACTAAGGGTAAACGATTTCAAGGTAGTGATTCACTAAGGTTAAATGTCGCTGTGTACAGAGAGGCCGGACAGACAGTTTCAGTTTTTTCACTAACATCCACTCACATCTTACACCTACACCTTCCTGTTTACAATGGGCGAAATCTACTGTGACTTCACATTGCATAACAAAAAGAATATATACCAAGAAAAGTTAACGATACTAAATTATTAAAAATTCCAAGTCAAAATCTAGGAATCTTAAGCTTTTAACACATGTTTTTGTGAGAACAGTGGAAAATACAGTGACGTTTTACGAAAACACTGCAGGTAATTTATTAGTTTGAAGAATGCACTACTTATTAAGTATCACAAGTATATTGCTAGAGTTCCGTGTTTTAACGGACTTCAATAATGATTGTCCGTCTTAAGTTCTTTGGAGCCCACTCAGATGCCTTAGCCTTGGTAGCCCACTGATGTCATAGCCTAGCGGCCCACTAAGGCTTTAATCCAGCCTTGTCCACACAAAAGGAAACCTAAACGGAAGTGGGAAAAACGCAGCTTTGAAGGGAAAAGACGGAGGTTTTATAAAGGGTCTGAAACTCACTATACGTTAAGAGCAATAGATATGTACAAAAGTTTGAAATGTATCTTCAATAATTTTTTTCAACTTTTTCCCTATTTGATACTCTGTGATTTAAGCATACTCTGTCTAAAGTATTTTGTGAAAAAAAAAACAAACTAATTTGCAGTTAGCACCGCAAATATGTGCAACATCTTCCAAAATAACTCTAACAACTTTTTGATGTGACATTTTGCGGAACTCTCTAATTAACCACGCGTGCATGGCGCTATGAGACTTAAAACTGGCAAAATAGTAAAGTTATCTTTATTTTGCAGAACTCGGTAATTAGCTACGCATACACGGTGCTATGATGCTTAAAACTGGTGATTTAGTAAACTTTTCTTTGGGAAATAGATTTATGGATTTAGTAATCTGAGATTTTGTTACAAGGGGAGAGCAGCAGTGTCTTAGCGTTGATTCTTATTTCTCATGATCTGATTCTGAATGTCTAGCTAGTAATGCTATATTTAGCAGTTTGCTGATTTTCGTTCAAGGCTGTCAACTACGCTTAGTTTTTCAGAACCTAATTTTGCTTATTACACGTTCTTAAGATTCCATGTACCGCGTTGAAGGAATAAAAGCCAATTCAAATAAAAGTTCAACTTATGTAGAGAAAATACATGAAAATACTATGTGGTAAACATTTCAAAACTCTCATTTACAACTGCTGCTTTAAAGACTGAGTTATGTTGGGATTGTTGAGATTTCATTACATATTTAACAAACACTTCTGCGAATGAAAAGTGGTTGTCATAATTATTTAAAAAAAAAATTCGACCTTAAAATCAGATGTTCTTTGATGGGAGTGTGTGTGTGTGTGTGGGTATTTTCATACATTTTCTTTCTTTCTTTTTTATTGTACTTTCGTTTAATGCCAATGTAAAACTGAATTATTTCCTTTTCCTTTTTTTTACAGCATGATGAACCGTTTTACTCATTGCATGGAAGCAGTTGTTCTTAAAAAATGTGGTCAGTCAGCTGCCAGAGTAATAAATCAAACTTTTGAAATGACCGGTGGTGAGCTGTTTCGTATTTGCCGTAATTTCCAAGAGGGCAGTCAGGAATGCTCTTCTCCATCTTCATCTTCCGTTACGATGCCAACCATTTTGTCTTTCATCTTAATGTGTATCGTCCTTCTCAAGTATTAGACTTCATTTTCAAAGAACTGTTTAAGGAGATATATACGGGACTGAATAATTGATTGTATTTAATGATGGTGCTAGTTTTTATGTTTTTATATTCAACGCAGTCTGAATGTACAGAAAGTTAGTTGCTTTTTCGTGGCTAATGAATCTTTTTATATAGTCATCTCAAAAATCTTCAGTTGTTATTGAAAGCTGGTCTGTAGCTAATGTAGTGCCAATAAACAATGAGCACGTATATTATGTATATAGACAAAAATACAACTAAAGATAAACTAATGTTGTAAGTACAAATCCAAGTTTTCTATGCGAATTTTTGTTCTACAATTGTACTAAGCGTGACAGTACAAGGGCTCGTTGTATGAAAAATGACAAGGATTTGTTGTAGAAATTGGAATAGGTAAATACGGTTATATATATAATTACGGATATAAAAATGAAAATAGGTTTTTGTAACTATGACTAGTTAATGGTTTGTATTTACTCATAACATGTTTCAAAAAAGTAGAAAAATTCAGGTAGAGTAAATTCTTTTAAAAAGAACGTTTTCTTTCGAAACATGTTCCATTAAGTCCTGAAAATATTTTTCTTCGCCAAACAGATGCTTAAAATGTTATCAAACTTAAAAATATCTAATAAAACTAAAATAGAAGTTATATTTCTAATTCTATTATAAAACACCTAGTTTCACTAGTGTAAAATGAATTTTAAAACAGCTGTTTCTCATTATTAAGAAGTGTATTTGTTATCGAATTATCCATGCAGTTGGCACTTTTCCAACAACGGGTGTTACACATAAGTTAAAGCTTGAAAAGCAAAAACTCTATACGAAGCTGACATGGCTGATTCGGTAGCCTAGTCATCAGAGTCGCTGGCCCCTGGCCAGTAAACCGATTTGGGTTTAACCAATCCAATGAGGCATGAGTGGTTTATTGTTCCACTGCGCTCGGCTGTGCCTGTTTCCCGGAACCGGTGGCTCCAAATTGGTGGTGAGTAAGTGCATATGTTTTTACAAACCCTCCGAGGTCGTAACCCCCGCCCCCCAAAAGAGAAGGCATGTTTCAATAAAAATAAACATCTGTTCTTCTACAGCGAAACTTTTTTTAATTCTTTTCCGATGTATCTGTATAATTGATAAGATCCCTTTTCACGACGATCTACTGGTTTTGTCTAAATTGCTTTATTCCGTTTCTGTACTGCAGCTACAATTTGTTCTATGGAATACAACCATCGGATTACACAAAATCAGAATAAATAACTACATAAGGCACACCTTGGAGTTCACTCTGAAATGTTTATACAATATTTGATTGATTTCTAACTATAGCAGCCTTTATCGTGAAAGCTCGTATCTGAAAAAAGTGCTTTATAAGAATGAACTGGAACAGTTATTGTAATTTCACATAGTTTTTGAGAAAGCATTTGGAAGTGAATTCTGTCGCTTAAGCAACAGGATCCACTGATATTCGTCGAAAATTGTATATATCTAAAGAAACGACCATTTTCTGTTGTGACGCTTGCCACCATGTCATCTGATGAGAATGTGAAATTGTTCATTTTTGATGTCCGAACTGGTGATAGTTATGCATAGATGTGGACAACAGATGAGAAGTATGAGATAAAAGCACTTTAATGGTTATAGATTATAGATAACAACACTGTTTCATGATTGGAGGGTATCATGAGTTCAGGAGATGCTTAGAAGCTGAGCTGCTTCAATCGAGCAATTCGTCGTTACCTCACTGCTGGCATCAGGGCTAATTTTCGAATAGATATTACACATCTCTCTACTTAGCACTGAAAGTTAAAAAAATTACTTGAAAAAAAGCACTTTCAAAATTTTATTTGCTCCAAAGTAAATTTATTTGCAAAAACTATGCTGACACTTTAAATCATTGTTTTGTTGATATGATCCCTGATGATCTCCCTGAACAATGTTTATCGGGACAATATTTTTACAGCCATGTTTCAGTTTACGCATTTACGCACACCTCGAAAAATTGATCCAAGATTTTAAGATAAATGTTAAGAAAAACTGATTCCATAAAAGTAAGAAGCGATCCAATTGGTATACAGTCTCTGCGAAAGTGTCCATCATCTGACTACGTAGCAAACAAGTGCAGTTCTCTTAGTTAAATGCACCGTACCATCGTAGAAAATATTTTTACATTTGTTTCGATCGTCCTCGAATTCATTTACGTTAATATTCGATAACCCAAAACTGTTGTTCATTCTGATATGGTTGTCACTTTTCCTATTTTTATAATTTATTGACGTACTTCCTGGAATCCCGAATTCGTACTTTGAAATGGTGGTCGATTTCCTGTTTCTAAAAAAGTTAGGTACCTAGGTGATTCATTGTCTTTTTATCTCAAAATGCATTTATCGTCTTCCTCTTCATCTTAAGTCCCATGCTTATTAGCCATTGCCGTGGTTTATCGTTTTACGTTTTGTTTCGTGCTATGGAGTACATAACTAAGTGAAGAAGAAAAAACTATAATAGCGATGTTTCATAACAATGGGACTTTAAAATTATTTGCCTTCACGTCACTATTGAAACAGTCCTTTAGTCGATCCATGTTCATTACTACATGTCTCACGTACCTTTCGTTCAGTCTCAATATATGTATATTCAGAGAAGTCTTGCATTGTGCCTTCTCCAAAAGAGCAATCACTTTAACTGATGCTCATATCCTTTCATTGCTAATGCGCTCCTTTCCAATGACGCCACGTATACATCTAAACGTTTGTAATGTAACAGCGTTGAGCTCGTCCCCTATATATTGTGATGTACTTCTGAGATGACACGTGAGTTAAAACGGCGAGTTACATCGATGAACTTTGCGGGCATAGTTCAGTTGGGAGAATACCCCGCTCCAGAGTAGGATACCGTGGATTCGAATACACCACTGGTAAAAAGGGGATGGCATAGTGATATTATAGCACTACAATATCACTGTGCAAACCCCAGTACTGTATTTGACTGCTGGTTTTGCTGCAGTCTTAAGAACCTTGCTTTTCAGCTTTCAGAAAACCTCCAATCACATATTACATCTTATGTTTTTTTCTTAGATATTCCATCAAGCCTGAGCTCTGCTACTGTATTCTCCATTTATACCTCCATCCTGTTTAAACACAATACCCTACATTTCAATCTTCTTACTCTTTTCCGTGACTTTACCTTGACATTAACACAAACTGTTCAATTCTATTTTTCCTTACAGCACGTGTACGATATTGCGCTTTGCTTCTGCTTATCTTCAGTCTTCTGTCTCTAACTCTCTTCTTTAAACATCTAACTTTCCTTTTGTTTC
This sequence comes from Macrothele yani, assembly GCA_039090855.1. Classification (NCBI taxonomy): domain Eukaryota; kingdom Metazoa; phylum Arthropoda; class Arachnida; order Araneae; family Macrothelidae; genus Macrothele; species Macrothele yani. The sequence goes on along the minus strand of CM076992.1, from coordinate 54,064,730 downwards.
ATCTTCACTTTTACACAGCGTATTTAACCAGAAGGAAAAAACGTGGTCCATGGTGCTGTTTCCCTCACTCCTGCTATTACCACACTCATAAATGTACCAAGTAAAAAAAGAGCATAATGATGATTCTCGGTGCTCCATAAAGTTAAATTTCTTTGTCTAACCAATGCTACTTCTAACATATGTCTGCATATCTGCATATTTTCATCATCAGGAATACTTAAATGTTTCTATGGCACAGTAATTTCCTTCGGAGAATTCGATATATCCCGCTCGATATCTGTATCACGCGTCTTCTTCGGTTCTATAAATATCTTGAGAATTTCTGAATTTCCGAGGGTTGTCCTAAAACTAATGTTTTTTTTGCTAGTTACTCCTGTAATTTTGGAAATATGTACATAAAAGTTTGTGTAAATTTAGACTGACTTTTTCTCATTAAATGAACACCTTTTTGTTTAGATCAGTCAAAAGAAAGGATGAATATTCGCCTATAGCAAAGAGGTTATTGAGTTTTGGAAATGGAAGATTACCAGCTGAAGGGAACAGATACATATGAAGCTGAAAAAGTTTATGGAAATGCTATAATCGACATCAACAATGAGAGAAGATGGATGAAAAAGTTTCCAACAGGAGAAATCTAAGTGGCCAACAAATAAAGAAATGGAAGGCCTTCAGCTGCATCCAACGACAAGAATCAACGGCAAGTTGATGAATTCATTAGGTATGATTGAGGTATAAACATTCGAAAGATCAGTGATGCAATGCATTGTGGTTATAGAGCTGTGGAAAAATTATTCATAATTTGAGATATCGGAAAGCGTGTGAATAATGGGTTCCATACCAATTAACTCAGGATCATCGGGGCCACAACTTCTAAATCGGTCAAGATCTATTGGAGATATATGTGGTAAACCACAACACCTTTTTTCTAGTGTATTTACAGGAGAGAAACCGCGGCATTTTTATGATCCAGAGACAAAAGCGCGGTCTATTGGATGGAAGCACAAGACCTGGCATAGGTTAAAAAGTACAATACACCGCGTTGAACAAAATAAATTTCGTGACAAATTTCTGAGATGTAGAACCATTATTCTTTTTTGTTTTTCTGGAACAAGGTAGCAGTGTCAACCGTTGTCACTACATTAAGACACTAAAGAAACTCAGGGAAGCTATCTGCAAAAAGAGAACTCACACACTTCTTTTTGCTATGTTTTCCTACATCATGACAACGCTTGACCTCACACCTATCTTGAAATATCTCGGGCCATTGCCGGAATGGGCTGGACAGAAATCCCATGTCCGCCATACAGCCCTAATTTGGTACCTTCTGATTTTCTCCTTCAGTTCCACGTGGTCAACGTTTTGAGGATACAGATGACGTTGAACAGGCTGTGAGATCCTGTGCCAAACAACAGACCACGGAATTCCTCCATACTTTTTACACATGTTGGGTTGAACGATAGAGTAAGCTCTGGATTTCAGCTGAGGACTATTTTGAGACTCCCCACCATTAGATTCATAAAATTTCAATGCATTTTAATACCAGATTTCATTAAAATATCTCGTGTTAGAGAAGTTATTGGCAAAGAAGCATTTCTTTTAGAACAACCGTCGTACTTTCGTGCACTACTCTATGAGTTGGTTGTTTCAACATAAAGTGTTGTTTTTCTTGTTGTACGTTTTTTCGTCATAAATTCAAACTGGCTATCTACTGTTTTAATATATTTTCTTAATTTGCGATCAGTATTCTCTTCCGTACCTTGATGATGTGCCAAAATGGTTTTATCCTTATCAATAGTCTTCAAATCAAATGTTATCCCACATTTCATTTCAATATAGGTTTCCCAAGTCTTCTTGTTTAACACTTGTTAAATGTATCGAATACTTCTACCCTCGAAAATTCATGGAAAGTCTGGGTCATAGCGACATCCGTTGGATTCTTCTTTTCTGAAATACGAATTTGAGCAGCTGAGTTATCGTTTCTGGTTAAAAGACACGTTTACATGAAAAACGTGAAAACTTGGCATCAACAAGAGCTGAAACAGATGTGGATAACCTTGGCCATGGATCAATACTAGAACGAATATTTCTTATGAAACTGCGCTACAGCAACAATCTGACGGAAAAATCAAAATATACGGTTTCTCCATCTAAGGAAAAAATTACCTACGGAAAGCAGAATAATGCCAGGATTAAAAAAAATAAGTATATCAGTGTTCTCGGGTCCATAGAAAATCGAGGAATGAAGATATCGAGACAAACGTGGTGTTTATCTAACTGAGGGCATGGGAAAACGATTGAGCGGGAAAAATTGTTCAAAATTACGCCGCTAGGGAAACAATGGCGCTCCAGACTCAAGAAAATAATAGACGCGCGTGGATTTACTTGTTAACGTTTCAGGGCAAAATCTGTTCAATATGCTGTCCATCACAAGAGATTACCAGTGATGCTCAGCAGCAGTATCACTGCTGAAATTCAAGAAATTGCATGTCGTTCACATGGAAAGTTTCGTATGCAAATGTTCACATACAAATTTGACATGCTTCGTCTGGCAATGAAAAAGGAGCAATGATCTGGCTGCCGGTAGCCATTATGGCTCTTGCAAAGAAGGAACGCACGCTGCTGGTAAAATTTTATTACTAAAATCAGAGTAATACCAATAGTGCACTACGCCAGTATCTGTGAATCAAAGGATTACAGAGAAGACCCTTTACATCCGTTGAAATAAGATGATACGGAAGTTCGAAGACACTGGAAAATTGGATATAACGTCGGGAAGAAGAAACCCGCCAGTTATTGAAAAAATCGTGGATGAAGTTGCAGTTGTCAGTGCAAAGAGGAACTCACTCTCACATAGAAGTGCCAGAGCGGTGCCTCTACAGTTGTACATTCCGTGGTCAACATTCTGCAAAGTGCTGCAGTTCGTCGCGAGATGGTATCTGTACATGAGACGTGTGATGTAAGAACTACTACCGGGCGGCAAGGAACAACGCTTGGACATTGCTCTCCGACAGTATAACGTAAATGTCTTTTCGTACTGATACGTTATTTTAAAAACATAACCATGTGATGAAATAGTTCCTAAATTAAACCTTAACGGCCAGACAAAACATTTATACAGAAGTCAAACTTACGGAAATGATGCTTTATTTCTCCAGCACAGATATAGCACTTCACGATAGTATAGAAATCACATAACACAAATCAACCACCAACATTCCACCACGCTCCACAACGCTCCAGAAGTAACTGTTGTATCGTAGTTTATATCTCTGGTTCTTATCTCATAACAGGCATACGTCACGTTCATTCAACTTCAATTGTTGCCAACAGTATTCGTTTGAGAGAAAAGATATCACATTAAGTGTGATGTATAACTGAGAACAAACTCAAGATTTACATAGGGAGAGAAACTAAAAAGGAAAGTTAATTTAGAATATACGTCACATCATCTCCCTCGTAATTTTTTCCCCCCAAGAACCTATCAATTTTGTGAGGTATCCTTTCAAACAATCTGATTATTCATTCATCTCTTCCAGATAAAAACTTACAAAATGGAGGAAGAGATTTGTTGACCAGTTGCTGTAGCTGACTTTATATCAGTACACAGTCTCTAAACATCAATAGTTCAATATCACTAATATTCATTGAAAAAAGAAACTGTCCGTACGATATCAAATCTCCATATTATAGGTCGTGATATATATTTTGTCACAATACGTGCGGAGAACACTCAAATTGCGTGTGGCAGGAAAAAAAACTACAACATTTTTAACGTGGAGTTAATTTACACATTCGCCTACACCTGATAACTTCTCAGGAAAGACAAAACATTCAAACTAAGTTAATTGAATAGTAGAACATTTTAACACAGAAAACATGATGTAAATTTTGTCTGTTGAAAAAAAAACTGCACTTGCAGAAAAAAATTCAACCACACACAAAAAGTGTCAAGCACAAAAAAGGTTAATCATAGAACTACAACACAAAAAAACCTTTAACTGAACACTTGGTGGACAGGGCCGACTTCGAACTACTCCCATGCATTCGCACATCGAATTTTAGATGGGATAGGGGAAACCCTGGAAATCCTGCCGTGGGAGTGAAATATCGATAGATATCAACAAAGGCAATGGTTGATATCAATGTTATGCCGAAAAGGCAACATTTACAAAATGAGTTGACAAGCATTTTAGTACTAAAGAAAAAAATAATGTGGCGCCACACAAAAAAAAAAAAAAAAAAAAAAAAAAACATTACTGACAAGGAGATAAGGTATTTGATTTTTTTTTCTCAAGGTCTGTCATAAAAGTTCTGGGATACTTTGAGTACAAAGAAACTTTCAAATAGTCTTTATATAGAGCAAAGCTCTGTGATACATTTTGAGGACAGAGAAAGATTCAAATAGTCTTTTTACAGAGCAAAGCTCTTTGTAGCAAAAGTTCTTTGAGCTTGAAGGTCAATTGTAATAACAAAAAAAAATTAACAGTACCTTTTACTGGCAAAGAAGACCCGTGTGCGGACATGCTTACTTTGTTGTTGGGGCGACAACGGCACTCTCGAAACGTCACGCTTCACAGGCTTAGGTTGCAGGTCACTATCCAGTGACCTGCAACGTAAGGATGTCTCAGGATTTCTCGTGAACAAAGCAAGTTGACCGGAAGAAACGGGGTCATCAGGCTGTCGCAAGGAAGTTCCAGGCTGAAGCAAGGAGGTTCCAGGCTGAAGCAAGGAGGTTCCAGGCTGTGGCAAGGAGGTTTCAGGCTGTGGCATGGAGGTTCCAGGCTGTCTGTGGCATGGAGGTTCCAGTCTGTCTGTGGCATGGAGGTTCCAGGATGATTGGAGATGAACCCGGAATCGGAGAAGACTGTAGATCCGGTCGTTTCTTTGGCGGTCGAAGAAGCGGCGTAAAAGTAGAAAGGCGCTTCCGTGGACGACGAGGAATAGTTGAGGAAGGCATTGGCTCCGTCCGTCCTGAGCGAAGTTTCCAAGGACGAAATCCAGGCGGATGCAAATGCTGGACTCGATGTCTGGATTGTATCCCAACACTAGAAGTTGCACTAGGAGACTGTGGAACAGGAGGGGAAAATTAAGGAGGAGGACGCTGCTAGGTTTAGAGGGCACAGACGACGAAATAGGAAGTTTTTGCCCTACTGCAGATTGATTAAATGTTCCTAAAGTAGGCAACTGCTCAGTAGAAACAAAAGCAGGGCTTTTGTCCCTTGGAGACTGAAGAACCTCAACTATATTGTCCGATGATTCAGTATAAGCAAGAGGTACGACCCTTTTAGCCACAGGAGAGATAGAACTACCTGAAGATGAAATGTCAGTTTTTTTTTTCTTTTTTAACTTTTTAGATTTAGAACCAAACGGAGGCACCATGCGTGAAGAAGTAAATGGAGCGATTGAATTATGAAAAGCAGATGAAAATGAACCTCGTTGCACATTACAAGAATATCCAGAGGAACTGGAAGTACTTGAAGAACTCTCGTTCTTTTTGAAGGCAGGAGACGGAGGAGTTGAAATAATTGCTGCACCCCGAGTGAATGGGATAATGTCAGAATGAGAATCGTGAAAAGTGGAAACAACGACCCGCTCAGACGAAGGTAGAGAATCGGACAGGACAGGAGTGGGGTCAATAATTTCATCATCAACTGTACATACTTGTGAAGAAGTCCCACCCTCTGCCTGATGATTCCTACGAGAATTTGGGTCAATAATTGCATCATTGCTTTTAAGAACCCATTTCCTACATTGCTGCACATGGGCAAAATGTAGGAAGCTCTCTGGCTTCTTTAATACGACATTATTATTGTAGAATTCCACCAATTCAAAGGGGCCTTCATATAAGGGTGCACATTCTTTTACGAACGTATGTGCAACGGGGATTGAAAATGAGTTTCTAACAATACCAGATCCCCAACTGCGAGATCTGGTTCACTCCGTTTCGCATTATAGTGCCTAGCTTGGCTTAACTGAGCTCGACTGATAGCAGCCCGTGCCTTTTGCGAAAGTAGTTTTACAGATTCAGGTGTTGGTCTTTGGTTGATTTCATCGATAATGCCAGTTAAATTCTCAAAAGGGGTGCGGATTTTGCACCCTAGAAAAGTTTAGCGGGCGTGAGCCGCGTTGATTCATGAAATGATGAGCGAAGGGCGAAGCAAAACATTTCAACATGTTCGTCCTAACGCTCATGATTATTGCCAATGAAAGTTGAGATCATCTTTAGTAAGGTTCGATTAACACGCTCAGCCGGATTGGCTTGAGGATGATATAGACTGATAAATTTGTGTTTTATTTGAAGCCTCGAACACATTCGCTCGAATAACTCCGAAATGAACTGCACCCCGTGGTCCAAGACTACAGTACGGGGACAGCCAAAACGAGTAAAAATATTATGTGTTAGCGTATCACATATTACATCAGCAGTAGCTGCTTTGATGGGGAATGCTTCCACTCATTTAGAAAAGTTATCTGTAACAACTAAAATATAACGAAACCTAGTTTTAGTTGATAATGGCTAAGAGCCCAATAAATCTATAGATATGGTTTCAAATACATAATTACTTGAACTACAAATAAGGTGACCGGCCGGTCGTTTATTATCATAATTGTAGTTTTGACAGTACTCACAAGAGCGAATGTATGCGAGTATACATGCACATGCCCGGCCAGTAGGCTACGTCTCGAAGCTTAGTACGAGTGTTTCGTATGCCTAAGTGGCCGGCAAGATGAATATCATGAAACTCATATAATAAGGCCTTGCGAAGAGACTGAGGTATCGCAGTGCGGTACTCAGCTCACGAATTCACAAATTTTTTATGATACAAAATACCATCGATGATCGCATAATTTTAACTACGACCCGCTAAAGAAGGTTCACCAGGAGCAGAAGAACCAGCGAGTAAGAAATTATAGATTTCCTCAAAATCTGGATCATTCGGCAGCTCAGAAATTATCTGCTCCCTTGAGGTGATTTCCGAAATTAGAAATAGGGAGGGAAGTTCAGTATCCAGCGTATTTAAGAGCATTAAAAGCAGTCTCTGCCTCCGTGGACCAAACAAAGTGTCTATACTTTCGTTTTAATGCAAATAAAGGTTTGCATAGAGTAACGTACCCCGGAACGAGCTGTTGATACCACCCGGTCATGCCTAAAAATCGAGATAACTCTTTTGTTTACTTAGGCTTAGGAAAGTCAGAAATTGGCTTGACTTTTGAGTCGTCAGTTAGAAGACCATTAGGGGTAATTTTTAATCCCAGATATACTAGTTCGTCCCGTCCAATTTGACATTTGGCAGGCTTTAATGTCAAACCGCATTATGTAGCAGTTCGAAAACTTGATCCAACAGAGACAGATGCTCCTCAAAAGTCTCAGAATAGACAAATATATCATCCAGATAGACATGGACATTAGGTCCGAGCACAGGACGTACGTCTGAGTCCATTAGGCGCTGAAAGGTTGCTGGAGCACATGCCAATCTAAATGGCATTTGCAGGAACTCATGTGCTCCAAACGTGGTAATGAATTCAGTTTTTTCTACAGAATTTGGGTGGACAGCAACCTGCCAATAGCCGCTAGCTAAATCCAAAGTTGACAGCCAGTTTGTTGACGATAAGTCCTGGAGAATATCGCTAATTATAGGCAACGGGTAATTGATAGCTTTAGTCACCGCATTCAGTTTACGATAGTCTATCACAAAGCGATACTCTCCAGATTGTTTTTTTTTTGGAACAAGAAAAGCAGGTGCTGTCCAAGGACTTAGTGATTCCTTAATAATTCCCGAATGGAGCATGTCCTGAATTTGTTTTTGGAACTCATCTTTTTTCTGGTTCGGACATGGATAAGGTTTACATGCTATGGGATTAGCCCCTTCGGTATCAATAGTATGATACACCACCTGTGTAAATCCTGGCTTGTCAGAAAATAACCCTGGTCTGCTGTTTAAAACCTGACCAAGTTAGCTCTTGTGCTCAGGCAACAATCAGTCACTTGCAGGAACTGCAGAAAAATCAGTAGGCTCTTTTGGGGTGGGAGGACTAATCTCAGGCATTAAGATTAGCCCATGCACAAAATCAAGTGTAAGCTTAAACATTTTAATGAAATCCACCCCCAGAAAGCAATCAACGGGTAACTCTTGGATCAAGAAGAAAGTATATGAAACTTTAACTTTGCCAATCTTGACAGGTAAATGAACTGAACCCGAGATTGAAAAGACATTATAGTCGGCACCTTGCAGACATTGCTGGGAGGGCTCGACAAAAACATTTGGAAAGGTAGCAGCACAGAAATCAAAGTTTAATGCAGAAATGTCAGATCCAGAATCAATTTTAGTCGACACCAGAATATCAGGGAATTGCGGAGCTTGAATAGTTAAAAAAAGAGATTTTAGGTCTTCAGAAAAACGAGGAGATAGACTCGACCCATCTACCTCCTGCTAAAGTTTAAATTATCGTGAAACTGATTAGTATGTCTTGATTGATTTTGCAAATTTGCCGAAGCACCAGAACGTTCTGAGTTGTAGTAACCGACAGGAGAGGCAGCATTAATATCATTAGGCTTGCCTTGCCCCCGCACGGTGTTTTGGATATGTCTTGTCAACTGGGTAGTAATTATCCCGGGGACGAGAAACGTGGTTCTTATCCTGGTTCCCATAATAGTCAGGATGTCGCACCTCTGGTGCCCGACGATGCGGCGGCACGTATCTAGACTGCTGATAAGCGTTCTCCACCCTTGCTGATAAGCAGCCTTCCGAGGCTGATTGAAAAATTGTCCTTGACGAAAGTTCTGTTTTGGCTGCTGATACCTGTTAGTCTGAATAGGAGGTCCATGGTACTGCGTAGGTTGGTGGTACTCTTGGACCTGTGAAGATTGTCCTTTGCTGTGTCGTTCTTCAAAACCTCGGATGAGTTTCAGGCACTCGTGAATGGAGACAGGACGCCGAACTTCCAAAAAATCCTGCAGGAAGGGATCCAGCTGCTGTAGCAACGTGCCACAAATATCAGACTCGACTGCAGCGGGATCCCATAATTTGTAAAGCCTAACTGTTTCCAGAGCGAACGAGACTGGACTATCTGACGCTCGCTGTAGCTTGGAAAACAGTTGTTGGGCAAGGCCGGCCTTATTGGTGCCAAAAGGAAAGACATCCAAATATGCAGCTTGAAATTGCCGATATGAGCCTTCTGGGTTCATCCGAAGCCACTGTCTGTACCAGACCTTTGCAGTGTCTTGCAAACATGTGCCCGCAATAGGTATTTGACAATCTTCAGGAACATTATATAAATCAAAATGATCGTCGAGATCCTCCAAAAACCTAAGCGATTCGCCGTTTCTCCTGAATACAATGGAACACGCATGTGGTACGTAATGAGCAAGGATTTTGCTCCTTCTCACGGTGGTTGGTGGGGTAAATTGTTGTTGAGGTACTGCAGTCGAAGTACGCGATACATAAGTTTTGTACCTCGCGTATTCGCTGTCTGGTAAGTCAGAACCGCAGGCCTCGTACAGAGCACTTGGAGAATTATTTGGTACTCTTTAACGCTGAGTGCGTAGATTATCGGTTGTAGAATTATGAGCCTCACGGTCATGTCTATAACAGTCATGGAAGAGACCGATAGAATCCGTGAGATTTGCCATTTTCTGGGACTTCTACTATGAGTCTGTTCGGCTATAGTTCGGGCGCCAATATAACGTAAATGTCTTTTCGTACTGATACGTTATTTTAAAAACATAACCATACGATGAAATAGTTCCTAAATTAAACCTTAACGGCCAGAAAAAACATTTATATAGAAGTCAAACTTACGGAAATGATGCTTTACTTCTCCAGCACAGATATAGCACTTCACGATAGTATAGACATCACATAACACAAATCAACCACCAACATTCCACCACGCTCCACAACGCTCCACAAGCAACTGTTGTATCGTAGTTTATATATCTGGTTCTTATCTCATAACAGGCATGCGTCACGTTCATTCAACCTCAATTGTTGCCAACAGTATTCGTTTGAGAGAAAAGATATCACGTTAAGTGTGAAGTATAACTGAGAACAAACGCAAGATTTACATAGGGAAAGGAACTAAAAAGGAAAGTTAATTCAGAATATACGTCACAACAGCTTGTTGCTTTAGGCTGTCATGTGGTCAAATGAGGTATGCTTCACTATTACTGGAAATGCCAACTCGCAGAACTATCAAATACAGGAAGCTTCAAGACTAGCTGCTATCATGAAAGACCTCTACAGAGTCCACATGTGACGGTATGGTGTGGCTTCACAGTAGATTTCATCATTGGACCATTTTTCTTCGAAACCACCGCACACCAGGGCCCAGAAAGGTCTAATATAACCAATGAATGATGCTGCTCTATTCTGCGGCAACATGTTATTCCCATTTTGCAGGAACGGCAATGTTTAGACACTGCCGTGTTCATGCAAGACGATGCATCTCCACATGTCTCTCGGCAGGTGAAGGTATTGCTCATTCCGACATTTGTCAATGTACGCATAATTTCTCGAGGGATTCAGCAGTCCTGGCCAGCCTGCTTACCGAGCCTTGCGATTCCTGGTTTCGGTGATACGTGAAAGATATTCGGTGATACGCTGAAATGTATCAGGACGGCATACGCTTTCTATCATATCTGAAAACGAGTATCAGACGTGAAGTGGCCAACATCGACCGCGACATGCTGCGTCCATCCGTGTCACTTCTTTGCAGCATGTCATTTCTTGCGATGGCCAGCATATTGAACAGATTATGTCTTGAAACGTTTGTTTTGTCAATAAATAGTAAATTCATGCACGTGTCTGTTCATATGTTTCCCCAGAGCCACAATCGTGAACTATTTTGGTCCCGCTAAATTGTTTTTCCATGCTCTTAATAAGCTACCTAATAAGTTTCGTCGCGATATCTCCAATTATCGCTTTTCTAGACACCCGAGAATAGGAATACTTATTTTATTACCATCCGGTACACGGGTGCGACCACGCCATAGCTGTCTGCTATTAATGGCATTTTTTCAGTCCGACTAATCAAAGCTAAGCTACCGTATGGAAAAGAAATCAAATTTACAACACCTAGCGAGAAAATGCTTCAGAGAAAAAAATGGGAAAATATTTGATATCTTTGATGACGGTTTCGGCTGTACGTTACTAAAGGAATTCTTCAAGTTGGACTTGAAGAAGTGAAGTTATCATGCTAAATGCTACTCTTATACTTTTGCAATCTCGCAGAAACGTGTATTTCAGCCACCTAGTGGAAACTCGCCGTGGTCTAAGCGATGGCTTCTGATCATTCTTCCGAAAGGGGTCCGGGTTCGGATCCTGGTGAGGCATGGATGTTGTGTTTGTCTTACGGCACTGGCTCTCTCCTTTCCCTGGAACCAGTGGCCCTAAATTAAAGACGGGCGACTGCTTATAGCCCATTGAGTTGCTCACGGTGGTCGTTAAACCTCCAATGAAAAAAAAATGAGTGCCATGTAAATTAGGAACGTGAATGCTTTTGTCATGATTCCAACTAAACAATACGAAATGAATTACACTAACCTACTTTTGGAAGCTGAAATGTCATGCAAATGCAAAAGTACGGCACCTTGTGGAAAAACTGTGTAGTAATTCCACAGTTGCACAAACTGGTACAGTTTTTGCTGTACACTCACATGCCAAGTGCTAAAAAGTCAGGATCTTTAGCAAAAGAAAAAAAAAAGAAAAAGTCTGTTTTCCTGAATATACTACAAGTTGGATAAAACGCTTTAAGGTAAAAATACCTTAGAGTACCAAAAAGTACTGTAACGTACCAGGAGATGTGACGTACCTGCCAGAAGGACGCACACGACATAAAGGCAGATAGGAATCAGAATAAAACGTCCACGTAGCTCAATTGGTAGAGCAACTTATTCCGGAATAAGGGGACCCGGGTTCGAATCCTGGCGTGGACAAAAAATGACGGAGAAATTTGACTTCGTTATAATGGCGCCCGAACTATCCGGATGACCCGACCGTTCAAAATCTCGCATTGGTGTGATGTTATTTCCACACCGCGAGATAGGAAAAATAAGAGAATCCTTTCTCCAGCACTTCGAAAAAAAAAAAAAAAAATAAGGGGGAGATGATGTAACGTACCAGGAGATGTGACGTACCTGCCAGAAGGACGCACACGACATAAAGGCAGATAGGAATCAGAATAAAACGTCCGCGTAGCTCAATTGGTAGAGCAACTTATTCCGGAATGAGGGGACCCGGGTTCGAATCCTGGCGTGGACAAAAATGACGGAGAAATTTACTTCGTTATAGTACTTAAAGCAAAGGCTTTAAGTTGCAGGCTCCAGTCATAACTAAATTTTGCCCTAAATCATTTGTTTGACTTCATGAGAGGGAAATTTATCCATTTTCAGAAAACTTTGGAGACCAACTTTTCCAGTTAACTGAAAAGAAATGCTGGATGCCAACTGCAATAAAAGGAAAAAGGAAAACCAAAAAAAAAAAACAAAAAAAAAACAACAAAACAACAATTGAAGTAAATAGAAAATGATGAGAGACGGAGGTTTTCTGGGAAGTAATGCTTCAAGGCCCAAGGTAAATTTCACGTGCATCAGCAAATAGGCAAATAGGTAGCTGATTTAAGAAACGGATTACAAGATGCTTATTCACGATGCAATGAGTGGAATCAAAAAAGCAAGTTATATCGATTGTGAATTTATTTAGTGCCGAACTCTTCGTCTTTTCTGTTTTCAAGCACAGTAAATTTCTGTCCACCGTTTTTAATTTGGTTATAGCCGTTCAATGTGTATATTGTCTGTCTCAGTACACACCAAATTTAAAACACCAAAGTTTCTTTTCATGTTCTTGGTTTACTCCCAGTACTACAAGAAATATGAAGTAACTCGGCACGCGCGCCGATACTGTCCTTTCCTTACCCTGTTGAAAAACAGCCTGTGGAATGGTCTGTAAATTAGAAGACAGCAAGCATCAGATTCATACAGTATGTCACATGCATAATAGGAAAAACATCTTTGTCTGACTACCAAAATTACAACTGTAACTTGTCTTGCACTTCTTATTAAAAACTGATTTACGATATTGCTTCAATATGATAAATACAGTTAAAAAATTCAGTGATATTTAGCATTTTCAAAACGTTTTCTTCCCTGAATACAGCACTAAGCAAATGGTTAATATGCTAAAATCTTGTGCCGACAGCTTGTGGTTACGGCTGAAACAAGATGCGTTGCTTTTTTTATCTACAATTCAGAATCTTCTGCGTCCTTAAATTCAGCAGCTTTAAACTCATGGCTAACTATAGTTGAATAATAAGTCGAGATGTAAACATTAATAAGTGAATAATAAAAAAGAGGAACATCATGGAAACTTACAGGACAGTCTCCATGAAATCTCCAGTTAAGAATTTTATTATACAGTATTAAGAGGTTGATTGCCCAAAATATTAAAACGGGCAATGGAGGAAATATGAGACTGAGTGTTAGTTGTGGCAATAATGTGAAGTAAAATCAACTTTCCAATTAACACCAGGTTATACATAAACACCTTGCACTTCAAATATCAACTTATAGTGGGTGGGGTACTTACGTTTTCCCTATACTTTTTCTCGATAAACTACATCAAATTGACCAGCCAAATTCAACTTTTAATAGGCAGCGAAAAACCGTTTTAAAAATTTGCTACATGTACCTCTTCTCGAAGGCGTACAGTGAGCACGAGTTTGTACTTGTAACTGTTTGCACCAGTGTCGGTTAGTGAATATGTTTACGAAGCGTATCAGTTCCCAACTTAAGGACACATCATTACGTTTAACTGACTCATAATCAATCCCGTTCAAAAATTGGTGAAACCAGAAAACAGTAAGTAGAGCTCAGTAGAGTAAATTTAGCTTTTCTGAGCCATTTCTCATTGGTTTATCTTTCACCAAGCTCTGAGACTTCTTCAAAGGAGCACTTGAGGCATACAGACGTCATGCGCAAAATCACTATTAGGTGTCTTTTTGAGCCCAGCTCTTCCCAAGAAAATCACATGCTAACCACGGCAAAAGATGCATACAGGTTATAGATACCAAGTGCTGCTTTGAAAAAGACTTTATAACATAATGTCGTTTTCGTGAGCAAGATTGGTGTTACGCTATATCTAAAACCATGACTAAGAAATGTTGAACTAAATAAGAATACGATGCAATAGCTCCTAATTAAACTTTTACGGCCAGACGAAACATATACAGAAGTCAGACTTACGATAACCTTTGATTGGTCCAGCACGAATTTCAGTAGATCCAACATATAACACAGCAGGTAAACTTCACATTTATCTTAGCTATCGAACGTCTACACACACAGACACATACCCATGAGCAACTGTTCTATCGTCCTTTTTATCCATCGTTCTTATCACATTCATACATTACTTTCTCTCTGACCTCAAATGTGTTGCCAACCTCATTCTTGTGAGAGAGAAGATATCACGTTAAGTTTGGAAGTATAAAGGAGAGCAAAATCAAACTTACATAGGAAAAGGAACTAAAAATGAAAGTTATTTTAGAATATACGTCACAACTTAGTCCTAGGTTGAAAAGGAACCAGTAAGAAATAGTACCGAATTAAGCTCAGCTTATCCAATTGAGTCTTTCCTAGTTTCATTAGTTTTTTATGGGATCTCAGGCGTTTTTCTGCACAGAAAATTCGACTGTTCTATAATAAATAAACAAACTGCTGCGCTGGCGTTTTTCAAATAACTTTTAAGAATACAGCTCCGGGGCGAGTGAGTCAGTCATTGTTTTCAAAATGATATTATCAAAAACACCATGCAGCGTAATTGTGCGTATTTATTCACCCCACCTACACCAACACAAGAAATATGAAGTAACTCGGCACGCGCGCCAATACTGTCCTTTCCTTACTATTCTTATAACAGATGATAGGGAGTGCATCATGAGTGGACCAATTCAACACACTGTGGTAGAAAAGAACTATTCGATGAGAAAAACATAACCTTGTTTCCAGATGTAATGGCTGAGAAACCACGACTTCAGGAAACTCTGATAATATCGCACTATATTACTGATAGCATGGCAGTGAATTCAGGGATCACAGGAGCTACAACAAAAATTGAAATAATAATACAGCAAATCGCCTAATTTAATTGAGGACCTAGTACTACTTTTTTTTGTCCTCCCTGCGAACAGAGTCAGTAAAAAAAATTAGCATTATTAAATATTAAATCTGTTTGCTAAGATTACACACGAAATGATCAGGACAACAATAAGCAGGGTGATCCTATGGGCATTTTCATGAGCTTCACTGACACGTCTCAACTTATTCAACCTTTCACGTACGATATCTGGACCCACAACTTCACAACTAATGGCATTCAGTATACGGAAGTATTGGTCCACGTTCTTCTGCATAACTTTATAAGTTTCTACAAGAAGTCAAAGGACCACCAACACCACTCAACTTTGTGCCGCAGTACACTAACAATACACTTGGAACTATCTATCAATTATACAGCTGTATGGGCACTCTGAAAAGCAAAAAAGGTCAGAAAGCTGATGGTTTTCAAAACTCCGTCCTGGCGCGTATCCTTGAGAAAAGAGAAATAACTCTTTCCTTACTTTAAGAAACCGTTTTCACGAATCCTTGACTTCGTCCTTTCTCGGTATTCTTTGGAATCATGGATCTCAACTAGGAAAATTTAACTGTCATGGTTGTGCATACCCCCTTCGGAATAACTTCTGCGTAATGAAATTGTATTACTTTGCCCTAATATACGGTATTTCTAATAAGCCAACTTCCCACAACATAGAGCTTTTTTTCTGAGAAAATGACCGTACTACCTTTTTCATTCTCTTGCAAGCCAATTGTCAGGGTGTGATGTGGCCATAGCTCTGCTCAAAGATACCTTCAATGCCATGATGTCTATCTACCATTAAAACTCAGACTAGCAGCATCGTCACATATTAATATATACCATTTAAACTTACGAAAGATGAATTGTACGTGGAAAATGTTCACATCCCTCAAGGTCCTGACGCCAATGGCGAACTACTCGAACTCGTACAATCGGTTTTATCCTCACTGAAATCCTACAATTCTCTTATTCATGGAGGATGCCTTTAGATACAATCAAAGTCGCGCTGATATATGGTGGGAATATGAGGTCGTCCATGTAAAGCTTCTAACGAGGGAAGCTGCACAGAGGAAAACTCTCCAAGAAGAACTTGATGGATGCCGTTTCAAAGAATGTACAGTAGAATGTCATTGAGATACGAAATATTGTGACAGTCTCTTAATTTGTTGACGTTCTCCGCTGTACAGCTCCCCTCGATCGAAGCTTAACATGGACGACCTCATGTTCTCACCATACATCAGCACGACTTGATTATTTCTACCGTCGATGACTAAAGTTCATCACCCTGTCTCAGTTTGTTCTGAACACCGTCTAGTAAAAGTTACTTCGACGATTCGTTGCAATCAGGATTCATACTGCCAGCTTCATAATACTGTTACGAATATTAAGTGTCTTAATTTATTCGATTAGAAAAAGGCGAGGATAGCGTTAATTTTTGCACACAAAAATTGAGGGCTCGTAGCTTTGAAAGATGCATTGTATTCTAACGAACTAATCGTTTGCAGAATCATGGGCAGTTAATTTTTCTCTGCTATATATGCGACTTTAGTTCATTTCACTTTCGTGTAAAAAAGAATGCTTATTCATAAACGAATTATTATGCAGCAACAACTATTATCGCTCCGACACGAAATCTAGCAGCTGAGCATACCGGCGGGATGCCCGCGTCTCAGAAAATCAGAGAAATTCAGGAAACAGGTGGGAAAATTGCGTACGTTTTGAGGAAGTTTCACCAAGACGCAACTGGGATCGGTACTCGGGTCGGAATTCTCGTCCTTTAATCTAATTTCTGGTCAAGACAAGGGGACCGCCCTTGACCGAGGCAATAATAAGGTCCATGGGATTACTCTGACAAATTGTTATGTCCGAAGCGACGGAGCCCTCCCGTTCGTGAAAGTTAGGATAGGGAATACCTTCGCAGTAGCACTTATTGACAGCGGAGCTTGTATCTCGATTTGTTGCGCTTCACTGTTAGATGAGATAAAGGGAAAGGTTGATATGCGCTCCTTAGGATCGGCGGTTTTGGTGAAGAAAATCACGGGAAATATCCTTCCCAAGTTGCAGTGCTACGAGATACCTATAGAAATCAGAAGAGAGATCATTGTTCACCCCTATCACGTCACTCAACGGAAGTTGCATCACGATTATTCCCTAATTCCTGGCTGAGATCTATTGAAATAACACAAATATATATTCGACGCAGGTAGGGGAATCCTGAGACGGGAAGTTAGAACTAATTCAGCTAGGGCAGACTACAGCAGAAGGAGGAAAAGTAAGAAGCGGAATTCTAAGGGAAAAACAAGTCAATCGAAAATTCGGACACTGGCCTTATTCGTGCCTTCGGCGGAAAGGACCGCCTCCATTCCCCCGACCGCAGTGGTTTAAGCAATGGCCTCTGATCATTCGTCCAAAAGGGGTACGGGCTCGAATCCCGGTGAGGCATGGATGTTGTGTTTGTCTTACGGCACTGGCTCTCTCCCTTCTCTGGAACCATTGATCCTAAATTAGGGACGGGCGACTGAGTTGCTTACGGTGGTACTTAAACCTCCAATAAAAAAAACAACAAGGAGCTTATCGCACCGTATTCAGAGAGGGTTGTCCAGATTCGATGCGAGAAATTTGCGGGTTTTCACGTTAGCCAAGTGCTTGTACAGCCATTAGAGAAGTACGCCCAGGGAAATGTTCAAGTTGGTCGGTCGGTAAACACGCTGGACAGTTCAGGCATTATGCCAGTTCTTGTAGCTAACCTCACCGTCCAACCCTTCCACTTCAATAAAAGGACAAAATTAGTGACAACGCAGCCCATCCTTCAGGTTAACACGGCACAGTGCCGAGATACGGAGAAGTTGCCACCTATCACCTCCACAGGACTTAAACTTAGAGGGCGTAAACCCAAATTGGAGAAAACCCTTAATTACGCTTTTTATGAAATACAAGGATGTTTTTGCTCGCTCGTTAGCCGAATTAGGGAAATGTAACTTGTGATATCACGAGATAAATTTAACTAACGATGTCCCCATCAGAGGAAAGTTGTACCGAGTCCCCCACCATCTGCTGGATGAATTATTGAAGGCAGGCATCATTACAGAGTTGCCTCCCCTATTCCGCCCCCTACGTCTCGTACGGAAGAAAGACAATACTTTTCGTTTAGTTATAGACTTTCGTGATTTAAATCAGGTCGTAATTCCCGATCCCTATCCTCTACCCAGAATTGAGGACTTGCTAGAAACGGCAAAAGGTAACCGAGTCATTACCACCCTAGATTTAAAGAGCGGTTTGTATCATATGGCTATAGCGGAAAGAGACAAACACAAGACAGCTTTCTCGTCAGGCGATAAAAGCGACGAGAGCTGAAATAGCAGGCAATAAAAGCGACGAGCTGAAATAGCAGGCAATAAAAGCGACAAGCTGAGCTCTTCATCGACGCACTTACACTTACAACGGTTATGTTCTTTGAAACGCCTGTGCGGACTGGACTGTGAGAGGGGAATATCTCCAACCCTCCCGATGGGAAAGCGAAACTCCTAAAGGACTCAGAAGAACGAGACTTGCACCATAGAGACGGAGAACCACAAACTAAAACCAAAACGCCGAGTGGCGGCGCTCGTACCTAAGAAAACACTGTGTGTCGCCTGGAGAAAAAAAACGGCGGCTGAAGAAAGTTGTAAACAACGGTTATGTTCTTTGAAATGTTTTTTATTTCTGTCAATCTTAGAATTAGACTCGGTGGAGGAGCTATGAATATTACTTTATGTTATCGTATGTATTATACTCATAGGTTACAGCTGTATTGTGTGTTTATAATACCATTGGGTGTCTTGTATGTGCATTTAAGTTCTTCTAATGCTGTAATTCATCGCATGCTGAAATAAGTAGAAAATGAGCGGCCTTCTAAAAGGGGGGGGGGGTCCACATTGCCAACTCCGAGGCCCAATGTCTTAAATCCCACGGAGGGAGGGATATAATGTTACCCGCATATCCTGCGGAATAACGTACAACATTGGAAGACCACGATTCCGCTAGTAGACATTTGTGGGGCCACCAAAAATTTTAATACAGGAATTATGCCATTCAATGGTTAATTCCGACGGCACCGCGTGTAAAGAAGTGATAGGGAATGAGCGCTATTTAACCAGAGAAGACTTGACTGAAGGAAATATCTAGGGCTTCCCAAGAGGAAGGATAATATCCAGGGTGCATAAAACAGATCCCGGTGTTCATGTATCTCAAAGCAAAAATAAAGTTCTTACATTTCATATCTTGCGTTAAGCTCCGTTTTCTGGGTACGTTTCCTCCTTCATGAGGGAATTCCTTTTTTTTTCTTCTTCCTAGCTCCCAGGAACCAGGTAGGGATAACATGGCGTACTTCACACCTTCATTAGTAAAGTACAAGAACGTGAGAAATACGTAAAAGACAAGCAAGCGTTTCTCACGCCACGGGCGGTTCCTTTTGAAAGAAGCATGTCCTCACCAGCTAAGAAAAAGGCGAACAGAACACATTTCTCGAAGAGGTGTATCCCGGGTTGACAGAGGTATAAAAAGCCACTCAGGAAGTGAAGCAGAGCCACGATAGTGTTACAGACTCCAAACTGCGTGCTTGACGGATCAAAGGGAGCATATTTCTCTCAGCATCCCTAGCCCTTCGTTCTTTAACCGACGTATCACGATGACCCACAACGAGGGGGGGGGGATCCAATCCGGAGGGAAATGTATTCGCGCCACCAATGAGGGAAGTGTATTCGTGTAAGGGTTATGGAAACCCTACCCCTACGAAATCAACCGGACGTTTCGGGAGAACGCGAGAAGAGAAAAAACGAGGATTCTTTTGAAAACTATCAGCCGAAGAGTATTACTAATGCTGTAACCTTCACCTGATGAAGAGGGCTTCCTAATTCCTCCAATACAGGAGTGAGGTTGTTCGTCGAGCGTCGAGCCAGACGCAGAAGTTAGAGATGCAGTAGTGCACCAGTGGAGTGTCGGGGAAAGTAACCCCTAAGACCAGATAGAAGCATGATGAAGATGCTACGTGCGGGTATTGCGTGAAAACACCTAGGAAGCTAGTTAGGTCAGGTTATGCTTCAAAGTCTACCAAGTGAGCAGCCGGAAGTACTTCTCAGCGACATCGATATTGGGTAAGACTTCTTAAACTGATAATACTTCAAACTGCATGAGTGTTCATAATCATTTGCAGGTGAAATCTCAGTAGTGAAAGTCAATTCTCTTGCAAGCGCTCATTTAATTGTCTGTATATGGAAAGCGAAAACGAGTAAAGTTTAGAAATTAACATCTAGAAATTAAATATCTGATTTTGATCTAGATTAAATAGAACTCCATCGATACCCTTGTATCTACCTTTTAAGATACCAAATTGAGAATAAATCTGTCTTTTGTTGTTGAATTTCACCAGAGTGTCTGAAATCTTTCCAGAATTGTTTATAGAATGAATCTTTTAAACATCTTATCACTAAATTATCCAACTCACCAACGTTGTAGCTCAGAGTTGGCTTTTTTTTTGAAGGTTTTTAGTTGTTGCTTATTTTGAAATTCAGTCATCTCTAAAATTCCCCAACCCTTACCTAATGAAATTCTTATCATTAAAGCGGCACATGGAAGAGCATGGGATTCCCTTATTTTCCCAAATGAAACACAACGCAGTGCACCAGTCGACCTTTAGCTTGGAGGCCCTCAAGTAGGGAACCGAACCTCATGGTAGACACCAGTACACAGGAAAAGTTAACGGGGTAAAGAGTCATGCATTTTTTCGGGCTTTCAATTTAATCCCACTGCAGCCAATAAGACGCAGTAGCTGGTTCGTCTCGTTGTCCAACCGGACGTACTGCGGAAATACAATGAACAGTCGTGAAGGGGGCAAAGAATAATGCAAAGAACCGCAGAAAGGGAAGTATTGTCTTCTCAGGCACATCGTACCGAGTTTCTTAATTTGTTTTGTTTTCAACTGCAGTTAATGTCACTGATACCTACTACCTACTGATAAGTGTGGTTAATGTTACGTAAAAAATTCAAACTAACAAAAACGGGAAAACTTTGATCACATGTTGTTTCATATGACAAAGGATTTCTTCAGTGCATCTTTTTAGGAACAGGCAAATAAAAGCACAGTTTTGCCCTGCCTAGCAGAAATGTGTGTGTGTGCCTCAGGACTAGCTCGGAAATCAAAAATATGGAAAATCTTGGGAATGTTTCTCCAAATCAATTCACCGAAAATTTTCTTAATGCGTGATTAGATACACCGATAGCCTGACAAGTATGAATATACATTTACGCAGTTTTTCTCGGGAAAATTGCGTTCCAAGAAAACTTGGAAAACAGGCGAAACTTCTTAATTTGTTACATTTATCAGGTGCTAAATAATTGTTCAAATCCATCTTATAGAAGCAGATATATACTGCAGATAAACATTGGCCGCCCTGTGGTCGAGTGCTGCAAGGGGTTTGCCTTTAATCATTCGTCCGAAATAGGTATGGATGGTGCACTTGTCCACCGAACTGGCTCTCTCCCCTCCTCGAAATCATGCAGTGGTTTCAATTTTTGGACGGGAGAGTGTGTATAGCCCACTGAGCGGCGAGCGCACTGTGGTCGTTAAACTTGCATTTATGATAACTACAGGAATAAAGTTAGCTAAAAAATTTGGAACTCAACCGGGAAAATTTTGAACATGGTTATATTTATTCAGTGAAAAAGAACTTTTCTCATAAATATTAAATGCAGCTTTATTACGAAAAATACAGTTACATGCTTATGCCACCCAACAGGGAAAGTGTGCTCTGGCAAAGCAAAGCATTTATGGAAAATCTTAGTGTTATGTTTAGAAGTGTCGAACAAGAAAACGATCTTTTTAATTCGACTGTTGGAAGCGGTCATATTGGCGTAACAGCTGGATGGACAAAATTATTATATCAAGACCTGCCATTTAAAGACAAATAAACAAACGCTTCCTCTTCTTTCTAAAATAATTAGAATGGACATCAGTCTAAGATGTCACTGTATGATCGTGTCAAGATTAACCTATATATGAAATGGCAAAACATTATATTACACTGGCGTGCAAAAACTAAGGACGAGACGGTTTTTCGAATGTAACGTCGTGCAGAAGTGCTCCACATCGACTCAAATCATACCATAAGATCCCCAAGATGTAAGAATAAGAGACAAGTGAGCAAAACCGTCCAAACGAGGAATCAAACGGATACAAAGGCACTATATTGAAAAGGTAGCTTCGAGCACAACTGGACAGAAGACAGAAACGCCCATGTGACAGGTGGCTGCCAAGAAAAATCCAGTCTTTAGTATCACCCCTGACAGCGTTGCAGGATTTACAACGTCATTCGATACTGAGGACGAGGTTGTTAAGGAGCTATTGAGGCATCGCGGTCCATTCCTCTTGTAGCGCCGATCGCAGCTGCGGAATCGTTGCTGGTGGCTGGTGACGAGCTGCCAAGCGTCTCCCGAGAAGGTCCCAGACGTGTTCGATTAGATTTAGGTCCGGGGACCTTGCGGGCCAATCCATGCGTTGAATATCTTCACTCTCCAACAGCTCTGCGACAGCCACTGTACGATGAGGTGTAGCGTTGTCGTCCATAAAGAGGAACTCAGGACCCACAGCACCTCTAAACAGACGCACGTGAGGCAGGAGAACCTCGGTACAATAGCGGACAACAGTGACTGAACCTCATTGGAAGATGTGGAGGTCAGTACGGCTACCAAGCATGATACCGCCCCAAACGAGAATTCTGCCACCTCCAAACCGGTCCCTTTCGATGATGTTGGAGGTGTGATTGCGTGTTCCCTGTTCTCTCCAGATGTGTATACGTCCAGAATTGCTCGTCAGACTAAATCGGCTCTCATCCGTAAAGAGAACTCGACCCCATTGCTGATGTGTCCAGTTCTTGTGTTCCTGGCACCACAGAAACTGACGTCTCCGATGAGCAGGCGTTAATGGCACACACCGTACTGGTCGTCGTGCAAATAGACCACTTTTGTGCAGCCTTCTGGCCACGGTAAAACGCGATAACGGACGTCTAGTTGTCTGTGGCATGTGCCTTGCGATTTCTCCCGCTGTTTGTCTCTTTTCGCCTGTAGGATAATATACCGGTTGTCCGCCGCCGTGGTTGCTCGCGGACAACCACTGCTAAACTCTCGGGCAGCTGTTCTTGTCGTTTGAAATGCTCTCCAAGCTCGTGAAACGATGCTGTGAGCGATCCCGAACTCCTCGGCCACACTAGTCACACTTCGACATTCTTCCAACTTCCCAGTGACGCGACCTCGGGTAAAGTCACCCAGATGTGGTCTACTGGTTTGCCTGTTGGCCATATCACACGGTGGCAGCAACTCGACGTCGTTCAAACCCATGTACACCGTGCAACAGCTTTCCCCGAATTGCTGAGCGTACACCGCCCGTGTGCTTTATACCCTTCTGACACTCTCGCCTTACGTCATGCTGCATATATGCGCACGCCACCGTATCGGACCCTAGTCTATCTCCTGAGTGGTCTTTCGGTCCGTTCTGCCTACTCGTTCCGCTGTTATGCTAATTTCTCCTCTTCGACCTTAATTTTTGCACACCAGTGTATATACTGCATTGCCGACGCGTGAGTTAAGATATATGTTTCGTGGGGCTTGGAGCTCCTGTAGTAATATCGGGAGAGAAAAACCCGGCGTATGTTGTCGGTTATGCTTTCCTATCAGTTCACGCTCTTCTGTTCCCATGTACTTTGGACGACGCTGATATTTGCAGAACAGTTGTCACGTCCTTTAGTAAAGCACTTGCGTGCGATAGGTAGACAAGATGGAAATGCACGTTTTAGTGACGTTGATAGTGTCCGAGTTTGATGAGGTCGAAGAGCGGAGAATGTGCAAATTTTTCCTTTTCCTTTTTGATTCGTACCATGAAACAACTACAAGCACTTCGCTTAAAAACAGTTCTTAACATCTGATGCAACGTTCAAACTATCAATAAAAAAGTTTCATTCAGACAGAGACAATTCATTTAATTCGGCAGAGCATCACATATCGGTATGAATAAGTAAGTAGTTCTTATTGTTCTTTCTCTTTCTGTTTTGTTTGATTTCTATCTTTCTTTTTGAGAATAAGCATGGCTTAAAATTGCAAGAAAACATGTCACTACGAAATGAATTTAACGTACCTTTAAATTGTAATCTTTTCAATTAAATACTTTTTCTTTTATTAAAAAGAGAAGTATTGCGAAAACTCAGTAACTCAGTTTTAGTTCTGAAAATAATGGATATACATTTGTGTACGTTTCCAAATGTGTGCACCTGGCGTTTAAATTTTGATAGAGACTTAAATTCTAAAGTAATGGATTTGAATTTTCAGTCCGAACGGGATCAAAAAAGAAAAAAAAACTAAAGAAAAAAAAAGAAAGGGAAGAGATCGAAAAAAGAAAACGAAATGCAGAAGTTTTCGTGATGTTACAGCCTCTATTGAGGAAGGGATTTTCAGGAAAATTAACATTTTTTATGTTGATATGCTTGACTTCAAGTCACTTCAGCTGTTTTATTCCATTTGGATGAAAGGATTTCTTCCATTCAAGTGTTTTCCAGTTTTTACAAAAACTGATATAAATATGAATTTTCCTATCTAATTCAACATGAAAAACAGCAAGTTTAAGTTATGGGGCTCGCACAGGGACAGTGACTACAAAGTGACCCATATGAAATTATATAATTTATCAGATTTGTTCCAGATAAATCTGCCTGAGCGAAATTCAACACAGTTTCTCTTGAAATTTCATTGTTAAATTGCATTCTTCAGTACGTCTCAATTTAAGAAGGGAAGATGTGAAGATGGCCTGGAGAACTTTGATCACTTGCGTCAAATCCACTCTAACTAAACGGATTTTTATGAAATTTAATAGATATTCTGAAACTTAAGACTTCAGCGGTGAAAATATAAGTTTCAATAGTATGAGGTAATTACCTGTTGTTATGGAAATGACAGCAATATTTTATCACATCAAAGCCTTTCCCCAGAGAAGCTCATGATACTAGGGACTCTAAATTTTCTCCCGCATATTTCATTTCAAACACATTCAAAACACATTTTTGTTGTTTCGGGGTTAACGACAGCCACGAGCAACTCCAAGTGCAATAAGCAGTCACCCATCCCTAATTTAGGGCCACCGGTTACAAGAACGGGACAGAGCCTGCCCCATCAGACAAGCGCACAACCCACATCTCACTCACCCAGGACTCGAACTCGGGCCCATCCCACACTATAAAACATAGTTTAGTGTATCCTTGCCAGAAACGTTCGAATTGTTTTAATTCGTTCCTCTGAAGTTAGCGAGTTACGATTAGTTTGAAAGCTTGTCTGGACTTGTCATTATATCTTAAAAACAAAAGCCGCATCCATCATGATTTCTCTCTTAGCTGGAGATGAGTAAAGTTCAGTCCCCAAAATCTGACGGACTACAAATGAACAACCAAAATCTGCGCATTGTTGCTATGGCGAGTACTAAAGACGGGGAAAGTATTTACATTTTCACAAGGATGCAGCTTGCGGACGAAGCGAAAAATATTCATGGCGATTTACCACAAGTATATGATAATCATTCGTGTTCACATGGCACTGTTACCGCGGGATGGATGCTCAATTTCAGAGAAGGACGGTAGAGTTTCCAAGTCTTCCCTTGTGCAGGAAGACCAAACGATGTCGTAAACGGGAGAACCATCCCTACTCTTCGTGAACTCTTAAAGTAAACCCACACATCCACACTCAGGTAATAAGTTTAAATGTCGATGTATCGATTGGCAGTTTGGAAATAAATATTCATTAATGTTTAAAATTGGTCAAGATTAGTGCCAAACGTGTACTCCACAAACTGATGACGTTACCAAACAAATATTGTCTTGCATCAGCACGTGCAATTATTTCCCCCTCGCCATTGATGAGAGCTGTGATATAATTGATACTACTCAGCTCTGTGTATGTGTGCGTTGTATCAGCGAACAATTTGATGTGTCAGGAGAGCTTTTCAACTAGAGTTAGTTGGTTTCTATTAGAGGAGAATATGTTTTTCAAGAAATAAAAAGAGCTATTGAAAATAGCATCTTAGACTGGGAAAAACTAGATAGTCTGTGCACAGATGATGCTCCTGCTACGACTGGCAAAGTAAAAGGTTTTGTGGTTTTATTGGAAAATGATTTGCAACGCAAGATTTTTAAATACCACTGCATTATTCATCAAGAAGCCCTCTGTATCCAGGGTTTCTTTCAGAACTTTTTCGCGGGGGGGAATGAAATCTTAGAGGGGGCAAACTCCAAAGAATTTTTTTTGTATGTATGTATACATGTTGCCAGAAGAACGGACTACCGATGAACAACCGAAATTTTAGACTGGATTCACACACACACACACACACACACACACACACACACACACACACACACACATATAACTGAAATCATCTTAATACTGAAAGTTGGAATCATAGACCCGGAGAAACTAAAAGAAGAGAACTATTACATACAACCGAAATTATATATATATATATATAATCGGCGTATAAAACTTGGCTGGAGAGTCTGGGAAGAAACGATACAATTTTGAAGAGCAATATGCCTTCATGTCTTAAAAGAAAAATGTTTCATCAGTGCATTCATCCAGTTCTTACGTATGGAGGAGAGACATGGACTTTAACTGAAAAAGACATACAAAGGCTACAGACAACTGAAAGAAGCCTGGAGAGATGCATACTTTGTGTAACCAAGAAAGATAAGAAGATGAACTCGTGAATAAGGAAAATGACAAGAGTGGAAGACCTGATGATGAGAGTAAAATCCCTGAAATGGCAATGAGCTGGACATGTTGCCAGAAGAACGGACCACAGGTGGACAAGTGAAATTTTAGACTTAGTTCCAAGGGACAGAAAATGACCCAGAAGAAGAACACACGGGTGATGAATGGATGAAATTCGAAAGCATACCGGAGTTACGTGGTGGATGGTGGTTCAAGACAGACAGATCAGAGGATTTTAGGAAGGGAGTGTCTGACCCCAGGTCTTAAACAACCCTTAGAAATAGGAAGCTAGGAGATTTGGGCCAGCGTGCCCGATAGGAAAGCGACACGGAAACGAGTTAGAAAGGGGGAGGAAGACGTCCTTATTTATTACTGGGGGACCAGTTCCCGGGGTCCGACGGTTTAACGTGCCCATCCGACGCGCCGCGGGTATTTAGTGGTTCGAGCGTTCGTACCTGCCTGGGATCGAACCCGAGGTCTTTTCCGTGACAGTCACGAACGCTGATCACTAGGCCACCCGCGGCCTCAAGACAGACAGTTGTGGAAGAAACTTATATATACTCTATATAGCCGAATTTTTAGACTAGATTCCGAGGGACAGGAAAAGACCCAGAAGATGCCCGCATGGGAAATGGATGGATGAAATTCGAAAGTATGCTGGAGTGACATGGAGGAGAAGGCTCAAGACAGACAATTGTAGAAGAAACTTGGGGAGACATTCATCCAGCAGTGGACTGGTAATGGTTGACAATGATGATGATGATATACATAAAGAGAGAAACTTTGTATGTTTTTTTGAGATAATCTCAAAAACTACTAAACCGATTTAGATAATTCTTTCACCGTTGGGAAGCTTATTTATTTCCGGTGGACATAGGCTATTTCGTTTATTTTTTATTATTTTTGGCTGTACTGCCGAATCAGAACGCTTTCAAGTATAGTTCCCGATTTCCCGTGTATCGTTCCACTTTGTTTACATACAACCTGATCACACCCAACGTCAAAGAAAGTACTTCACGATAGTGTACGGATTCTTTTTTTACTAATCTCGAAAACTACTGAACCGATTTGGATAATTATTTCACTGTTGGGAATCTTACTTCTTTCCCGTGGACATAGGCTATTTCGTTTTTTTTTCTTTAACTTTGCCAGTAATTGTGAAAGGAACACGAGCAGACATTGAACGCTTCATTTACAAACAAATATGAGAGCTCATTTAGGAGGTGGAGATATCGAAGTTTCTGCTCTGTTACAACGTGTCGGTGATGGCAAAATACCTAAACAAAACAGTTTGATTCCAGTACATAGTAAACTGGGAAGCATTGGAAGATCTATTAATGAATTAGTTGACAAAACTTATCCTAATGTAAGAAATTTGCTCCAAAGAAGTCACAATTGGATGTATGAACGAGCTATCGTGTCTCCAAGGAAGGCATCCGTTGATGAAATAAACGATGCTATTTTGCAAAAACTGCCAGGCGAATACAGAATTTACACATCGATCGATGCTGCCCTTAACTTGGAAAATACAGTGCATTATCCACATGAATTTTTAAATACTTTAAATCCCTCATGACTTCCACCGCATTGTCTCAAATTGAAAGTTGGCATTCCTATAATATCATTACGTAACATGAATCCTCCAAACCTGTGAAATGGTAAAAGATTACAGGTCAAAGCGCTGCGTAATAATATTATTGAAGCCATTATACTAAATGGGCCAGCAGCTAGGTAAATGGCACATATACCCAGGATCCTGATGATTTCGACGGACTTGCCTTTTACGTTCAAAAGATTACAATTTCCTATTAAACTATCCTTCGCTATAACGATCAATAAATCCAAAGGCTAAACTTACAAACATGTGGGATTGGATTTGCGTCAAGAAAGTTCATCGCACAAACAGTTCTACGTCTGTTTATCAACAATCGGCAGTTCAGACAATCAATTTATTTTGATAACGGCTGGAAACTAGAAAAAGAATGTTGTAAATACAGAGGCATAATGAATTATTTTCAAAAAATAAAATAAAAATTATGTATTTAAATTTATGTAAAAATTAATTACAATTTTACTTCACGTGAAAAACTAACTGCCGAACATTTAATCTTTCGGCCAATTTCCTCCATCGGCTGCTGGGTGCTATGAAATTCAACTACAGTTCTTATGAATGGATAGTATTACACGTGTCATCATAGCTCTGTTTTTCAGTGATATTTCCCACGCGATTGAAGCCGTGGGCACAGCTAGTATATTTTACACTGAAGAGCAATTGAATTAGAGATACCTGTCTAGTAACCTTTCGTCCTGATGACGGCGGCGATTCATCTCGGCATGGACTCGACAAGACACCGGAAGCGTTGGGAGCCATACGGATCCACGACTTCTGAACAAGCTCCCACAGTTCACGAAGATTTGATGGAGAGGGTCAGAGCCTCGAACATCTCTCTCGATGGCATCCCATATGTGCTCGATGGGATAAAGGTCAGGTGATCTAGCTGGCCAAGGAAGCGAGGTCACGTCGGTGGAGTGTTGATCCAACCATTCGAATACAATTCGGGAGCGATGGTACGGTGCATTGTCTTGTTGCAGGATGAGGTCCCCAGTGGGATGTTGAAGACGCCCAAACGGGAGCAAATGGTCGTCCAGGATATCCCGGTAACGTTGACCTGTGAGAGACGATGTCACACGTATCAGGGGTCCCATTTCAGTCCACGTAAACAGTCCCCAGACGAGAATGCTACCCCCACCAGCTTGAAGAGTACCCTGCTGGCAAGAAGGATCCATCGCTTCATGTGGTTTGCGCCGTACTCATATCCTGCCATCCGCATGTACCAACGTGAATCTCGACTCATCAGTCCAGGCAACATTTTCCCACATGTCTAGGGTCCAGTGGCGATGTTCCCGCGCCCATGCTAATCTTTGCACCCTGTGATGTGCGGTCAGCAGCGGTACCCTCGTGGAACGATGGCTTCTGTACCCCATAGCGAAGAGATGGTTCTGGTTGGTGTGGCTGCTTACACGTTTTTGTGCACCAGCGTTGAATTGCCGAGTGATTTCTTGCACTGTGGCCCGTCTATCCGCTGTTACAATGCGAGTTAGCCGACGATGACCCCGTTCATCCACACGCTGTTGTTCACGGCAATTGGCCCTTGCAGGGATGGTTTTACCGAATTTGATGTACTCACGGTGCACCCGTGACACAGTGGCTCGTGAAAATCCCAGTGCCTGCACGACTTCCGAGATGGAGTGACCCATTCGTCGGGCACCGACAAGTTGCCTACGATCAAATCCTTCGTCTTACTCATACTGCGTCCGACTCTTACTGATTCCCGTCGCATCACTCCTTATATTGTCTGATCGCTGCACACGTCATGTCGTTTCCGTTTACAGGGCCGCCCACAGCGCTACATTTTCATAACGCCAGCTGTCTCTAATTCAATTGCTCTTCAGTTTACATGAATGAGGATGACTCTGGGAGTTGTATAGAAAAAGTAAAAAAAGATATATTGAATATGGAACGTCCACTTTCTAATCACATCGGGTTTCACAAATCACGGAAAAAATAACAAGCACAATAAAGAAAAGAAATTCATCTACCGTTAATCCAGTAATGTTAATTGGAGCATCCCGTAAACCAGTAATGGTAACTAGGGAAAAAAATTCATATTCGCTTTTAAGGCTGTTTGTTCTGTGACAATCAAAGGTGGAGCTGCAACTGAAAATATGTAATTTTTTTATACTACATCTTTAATTAGGTTTATTTTATATTTCAGCGTCAATATGTCAAGACTAGGAATATTATTCACCATAATTCGAATGTTCACAGGTTTCGATGAATTAGACATTTCAAAAGAGTGAACTTCGATGATGGACGGAAAAGTAGCCCACAAGAAAATTATTCCCCTCAGAAAAAGTCCCCCACATTATAAAAGTTCCCCATATGACCCTTTCCCCCTACAGGAAAGATCCCCCAGATTTTTCAGTCAGGGACCGTGCACAAATTGTAGTTTACACAAAATACCAAATGTAGGGGAGATTTCCGGGGTCACCATTTCCATTTTCACGCTGTTTGAAACAAGATGCAGCCGTACAAGTAGCACGAATATGTGAGGGAAATTTCCGTGGTCGGCATTTTCATTCCATCGTGCTCATGTTCATAACGTTTACGTAAAATCTCAAATTATTAATATTGCGATATTACTCAAAAAGAAAATATTATTAGGCCTAACGTCTAGGCCCTTCTAAAAGTTGTAATTCCGTCATTCCCATATTCCTAAATTTTACATAACAAGTAATGTCAATAATATTGCACTTCTACTTATGCATTGACTAATAGACCGTAGGCCTAGGATTTTTCTACACTTTTCTTCGCCTATGCGATATTCGTAAAGTTTACAAAAAAGTCAAGTTAATAGCTTTGCGCTTTTACTTAGGCATTCAATATTAATTACTAAGAATAAGGTCTACAGCCAATGAATTAATAACTAGTGCCTAGGTAAATGTGCAATACGATTAACTTCAGTTCATGCATAAACGTTATGAATATGACATCGGTAGAATAAAAACTGTCAAAAGGGCCTAGTAATTAATACTGAATGCCGAAGTAAACGCGCAAAGCTATTAACTTGACTTTTTTGTAAACTTTATATATCAAAAGTGTTGAAAAGGCCTAAAGCCTACGGCCTGTTAATGTATGTTGCATAAGTAGAAGCGCAATATTATTGACGTTATTTTTTATGTAAATTTTAGGAATATGGGAATGACGGAATGAAAGCTTTTAGAAGGGTCTAGACGTTAGACGTAATAATATTTTCTGCCTGAGTAATATCGCAATATTGATTATTTGAAATGTTACGTAAACGTTATGAACATGAGCACGATGGAATAAAAAATGCCGACCCTAGAAATTTCCCCCACTCCTTCCGAAATAAAATGCCGACCCTAGAAATAGCTACTTGTAAGACCGTTTTTTTACGATAAACTGCGTAAAAGTGGAAATGCCGACCCCGGCAATTTCCCCTACCTGTCCAGCTAACTGTAAGACTGATTTTTACTCTAAACCGCGGAAAAGTTGAAATGACGACCCCGGAAATTTCTCCCACATATTTGTGCTCGTTGTACGGCTGCATCTTGTGTCAAACAGCGTGAAAATGGAAATAGTGACCCCGGAATATCCCCCACATTCGATATTTTGTGTAAATTAAAATTTGTGCACGGTACCTGACTGACAAGGTGGGGGACTTTTCCTGTGAGGGAGTTTTCCTATGGGGAACTTTTACAATGTGGGGGACTTTTCCGATTACCAACTTCGATTTCATAGTTACGCTAACAATGGCAAAATAAACATTCACATTTTTGACTAAACTAAAGCATCAACATGAGCTAAAATTAATGTCATGGTGTAAAACACTTTCATGCTTGAATTATTGCCGAAAAACAGCAAAAAAGCAGAGTAAAACATGCAAAAATAGTGCAATTAATTGCATATTTCAACTGCAGACCCGTCGTACATTGCTAATAAAACGACATAAAAAGAAAACAGGCTGAAATGTCAACTTGAATTAGCAGATTTGCTAGAAAAACTACTTTAATTTTCATCAACAGGACCTCTACCTAGAATATAGCTGTAGCGTACTGCTTTGCCTATTATATGGTCTAAATTACATTTACACAAAATACGATACATTTCAGTTTTAAATCACATGAGTGTGCTAGAAAAAAATTATAATTTAAAATGCAAACGTTAAATTAAAATTATAGAATGGGAGTAGCGCTAGGTGGGACTTAGGAGTAGGCTAGATTAGAATAATGGTTTATTACTTACATCACGGATACGGCATAGTTACTGTCAAGGTAATCCATGAAGTTCACTAACACTCCTATAACATTGAGTGTTCGTATGTCCGTTACACTGAATGAAATTTTACAAGTATTGCAAATTGCAACATTGTTCGCAGCGCTGAGCGTAATTATTTACAATTTGCATGCTACATAAGACAAATTCTTCTCGGTTTCCAAGTCGCATACAAAGTTATTACTTCTTACAAAAATCCTTCATCGGGATCTTTCTCGCCTTCGATGCTAACAAGCATACAATGTTGCAAACTTTCTTCATTTAATCTGGCTCTCAGCTTTGTCAAAATTCTATTCTTTGCACTAAATGTCCTTTCCACACTTGCCGTAGAAACAGGTATGCATAGTAAGGCCTCACAAAGACTTGTTAAACTACTATAGCCTACGTTTTCTGAAAAAAGTATCGCAATAGACGAACCTTTAGCACCATATCCTGAACTTTTGATTTTCATCATTGACTTAACGAAAAAACTAAATGACTTTATATCAGCCATAGCTGATTCTGCATCAATCCCTGGAAAATATTTACATAAACTTTGTACTTATTTTTCGGAAATGTTTAAAAAGTTATCAATATTTTCAAAATGTGACGCACCTTTTATTATGTTAATGGCTTTGTCATTAAATCTATTCAAGATTTCATCGTTGATGGATAATATGTATTGCTGCATGTGTCTAACGGTTTGCTTGTGGTTTTCTTCTTCGGTTAAACACAATTTTCCACACAATTCTAAAGGTTTCTTCATCAAGTTGGAGATATTCTTTCGAAGCTGGCTTGTTTCATCATCACATGCACTTGCTATGTCTTTTAAATGTTTGTTGGTGGATTCTATCAGCGGAATTAAAGATGAAAAGGGCACATCCACTGTTTGCAGCTTTCTACTCAAATTGCATTACAGCATTCAGTACTTCATCCATAACGATTAAGATAGTAAAAAAACTGTTATTTCTCGTCTCCAGTAATATTCCTCCAGCTGCAGATGCAAGATCTGCTCCTTCTTTATGTATGTTTTCACAAGCGAGCATGATTGCCGCAAAACTCCTTTTCACTGCATTTACGATCATGTAGTGGCTCAACCACCGCACTTCTACACATTCAGGGACTTTCAGTATAGAATCGTTGATCACTGCTTGGATTTCATGGACAGTATTTTCTTTCTTTGGATATTGGCTGAAAAGCTTGTATATGTCCTTTAATGTGTGAAAAAATCTTTTCACTTTAGGATTTTTGTTGCCGCAACAAGCAACAGCTAATGACAAAATATACAATAGTATTTGTTTAACATTTTTCTTTTCTTCGGTACTATTTTATTTGAAGTATACAGAGATACATAAGTTTTGTATCCTTTCTGGCAACCGGGAAGGGGTTGCCAGAAATGTTAAGGGGAGTGGCACGTTCAATATTATCTACTTTAAAAGTGGCACGTGGCGAGTCGTGGGTTGGACACCCCTGGCCTAAAGAGCAGCAGGAAAATGAGCAATCGACAAAAGAATTACTTTGTTTCACTGAAAATTATTCGCATTTTTTGAACACACGCAAACAGTAAACGCTGTAACACTACATTGTTAATAATGAATGAAGCTTCTATTGTTTTTAACAATGCCTGTGTGTTTCGTAAAAGCATAGCAAACAGATTTCTCATCATTTCCAGTTCAGATTTCTAAGGGGTAAGTCATGTTTTTTTCTCTCATTGCCCGTTATCTGAAGGATACCTTGCTAAATTTCATCAGGTCAGTAAATTTATGTATTGTCTGCGCCTTATCTGTGTTCTGCTTCGAGATGCTGAAGCCGATTATTCAGGAGACGATTGATCGTACAGTTCGCGGGAGTTTGAGATGCTCAAGCAGGGCATCGTCGGAAACCTGTTCTTCAACCCCGGATCAGACTGAGACAGTAAATGCGGACCACAATAGAGAAGATGGGAGCTGTGCTTGCGAAATGAGAGGATCCGGTGCGGGTAGCTCCAGAGATTCGTTCCAGCTCTCAGGATTTGAAACAGGGAAGCAGTACAATGCATCTCGTGACTCCTCTCTGGAAGCAGTGGTGTCCGTTGACAACAATAAAGATGCAATTCCTCTTGAAGAGAAAAGTGTGACATCTATGCTCAGCTGTCCTGCACACGACGTAACCAGTGGACGCGTTGAAGAGGTACAGACCCTCTCTCTCCCAGGATTAGACTACGAAGGACAACTTAGCGCACAGCATGTCTCACAGCAGAGTAACGAGATGATTCCTAGAACGTTTGTACTCTCAGAAGTTAGTCAGGAGGATCTAGATGGTATTAACAGAAACTTGCTGTTGGAAGAACGCAAGATTAATGTCTTATTTGACCTCTTAGAATCAGACATCACGGGAAAGAAAGCAATCCACTTCCTCCTCGAGAAGGTGAATTCAGAAACCCGTCTTGCGTTTTTTGATGCTTTCCCAGGAATCATGTTGAATGCAAAGGATGGAAGCTCGACAAGCAGAAGCAGGTCTAATGCAGCTGCAGTCATGATTGCTACGGATGAGGACGAGCGGGAACAGGAATCGCATTCGATGGAGAAAGCAGCGCAGAAAAAGGGAAAATCAAGATTTTATGAGATGCTGAGACTGGTTTTCGGATGCTTGGTGAGGAAAAAGAAGAAAAAACTACCGTATCCTGGACAGAGAGGAGACAATGCTGATTCTATCCGTATTATTCGACCTAACAGAGTGGTCCGTCTTAATGAGGATGAAATGATTGATGAAGATCATGCGTACAGAGAGTTCATATCAGAGCAAAATAGGTGCGAACGGTTGTTGGATAATTTGGATTTATTTGATCCGGAGTGTGAGAATGCAATCATCTTCCTGCTTGACAGAGTTGGTTTTGACGCCCCTCTTGCCTCGTTTGATTCATCCTCTGTGATCCCATTGGTGTCCACGAACGAAAGATCCACAAGCAAGTCCCCTGTGGCTGCAGGCGAGAATCGGTAGACAGAGATCACTCAAAGCTCCACAGCTTCCGCATCTTAAGACACAGGCAACCACAACAAAAAGTCGTGGGTGATTAAAATGCTGAAGATGGCATCATGTTGCCCTTTCCGAAAAAATTCGAAGAAACACGAAAATGATCGAAATTTCGGTCATTTTGCATGTGTCACGCGGCACACATCCCTGTGAATGTTTCAAAAGAGTTGTTATTACGTGTAACTACATAAAAAGTAAATGTTAATACCTGGACTGGAAATAAAAATATAGAAAATGGCAGCATATTTATTTTTCTCTGCAGAACACTAATTAAAAAACGTAGATGAATTTAATGTTATGTAATATTTTAAATAATTTTGAATGACCGAATTACGCAGTTAAAAATCTGCCCTAAATAATTCTGTCTAGGGCATCCAAATTAGATACAGGCTGATTCCCGAAATATGGGTGTTGAAAATACATAAATAATAACTTGTTCCGTATATGTCCGTGCCAGTGGCAATGATTACTTCGGATAAATGGTTGCAACTCGAACAACCGAATGATTGTTCCATTTCCCGGACACGCCACCCATCATTACTTGCAATATTGGAGATTTCCTATCGACAAGCTCTCATGTAGTACGTTTCGTAAGTTATGATGCATAAGGTGTATAGAATGGATTCCAACCTTTGATACCATTTCGCCCATTTTAATAGGGTTCGTTCCCAGATTATCCCCTGCCATATAATAAAATTTCACCGAAATCGAACCATTTTCACGCGAGTTATCGTGCGCACAGACAGACAGACGAACAAAGCTGGAGCATATACGCTTCTTCAACCTACGGTTGGAAAGCGTTAAAAAGAGTTGACGTGCTTTAACTTCTGTAGAGAGACTTCAACTTCCCTGGAATTTCAGTACCGCATAACTACACAATATATATATTGTACTTGCAATAATCACACATTTAGCACTAATGAAATAATAAACGTTATGTATTCCTATGATGATTAGGGTAAACAATCGGCTCACAACTCTTTTATGCCCCCTGGCGAGCTATAACATGAACGATCCATTTTTCGAACTGTTAAGGTGGTTCCACCTAAAATCTCTGCCTTATGTTTCCAATGCTAAAACTTATTTACACTTTTTTCTTCGCAACTGATGTTTTCCGAAGGATAAAGATTTGCACATAGATAAAATTAACTTTAAATTATTGCATGATATACTTAATACTTGCTAAAACATAACCATAATTATATCAAAAGTAAATCATTTTGCTTTGAGACCTGTTAATAGATGGCGCGACCTGTACATTGAGGACATCATTAGTGAAACAAATGTTTGATTGCTTAATTATGGTTATGTTTTAGCAAGTATTAAGTATTCCATGCTGTAATTTAATGTTAGTTTTATCGATGTGCTAATTTTCATCTTTGAGAATACATTAATTGCGAAGAAAATATGTAACGATGTTTTACCATTGGAAACATAAGGCAGAGATTTTAGGTGGAACCACCTTAACTATATGGGGAGTTGTATCACCTGACTATCTTACACCGTGCTTCCGTACAAATGTAATGTTAATTACGCATCCTATTTGAGATCTCCTACATCCAGGGACGCGCCAAGCGGGAGTTCAAAGGGTGCCAGATTTCGGGGAGGGGGGGGGGAGGCAGAACGCCTCAATCAAATGTTATGGTTGATAAATTAATCTCAGTGCCATGGGAGAACTTAAGAAAATGTTTTACTGTGAAAAATAGTAATGCTACAAGGCTCATTTATTTTTTTAGTAAAAATAATTCATTATATATTTCAATAGAAAACGTCTTGAAATCAGAGAATAATTTTTATTGTTTTGTTCAGTAACGGATACCTTGAACAAAAGATTAAATTTGTTTTTCTTTAAAATTTGTTTAAATCTTTAAGATTTCAGCATTCATGATATGTGAGGCCAATATGAAGAAAAAACATAATGGGCTTCAGAAAACAATTTTTCGACATAAAACCTTTATGCATTTTATGTACTTTAGCGTCTCACACTTTAACTCTGGTCGTAAATAACGACGAAAAAATTTCTCTACAGATCGTGAACATTTTCAGTATTGTTCAAGAAATATATGCCTTTTTGTTTGCATTACCTTACTGTTGGCAAATATTTTGAAGAAAGAGTTTCCAGCGTTGACCGTAAAACCATGCTCGGAAACAAGGTGGGAAAAAAGGATCGATAAAATAAGGGTAACATCATCGCCAACCATTATCAATCCTCTACTGGATGAAGGTCTCCTCAAGTTTCTTCCACAGCGGTCTGTCTTGGACCAGTCTCCTCCATTTCACTCCCGCATGCTTTCGTACTTCATCCCCGTAGTCTTCTTTTGGGTCTTTTCCTGTACTTTGGAACCCATTCTAAAATGTGGTCCGTTCTCCTGACAATATTTCCTGCCCATTGGCATTTCAGGGATTTTACTCTGATTATGATGTCCTCCACTCCTGTCATTTTCGTTATCCACGAGTTCCTGTTCTTATTCTTCTCTTTCTTGGTTATATATATCTCTATATATTTCCCCTTCAGTTTTGTATGAGGCAATTGTGTTTAATGAAAACTCTTAATTTACGGGAAATAGAAAATTATTTTGCTAAAGATATTTGTTTCATGTAAAAATGAATGAAAATTGAAAAATATTCTCTTATAATCGGGCGGAAAATTTCGGCTTGCACCCGGGCGGCAGATGCCTCACGCGCGTCCCTGCCTACGTCCCTACCATTTTTGTGTTACTTGTGTACAAAAAGGAATTTAACTCCGTCGTACCCAGAAGATGGCTGTGGGCTCTCTTTGACCTTGCTCCCTTTATGTGAACTTAAAGCATGGGCCCTAGTTCAATTCGAAAACAGTTATTTTTCTACGAAATAATCCGAATTATTTAAAATATCGTTAACTCCTACCGGACATAAATCAATTTTGGCTCAAACATATTATATTTATCAACATAAACAAATAACACTATAATTTTTTACGCTTTCCAACCGTAGGTTGAAAAAGCATATATGCTCTAGCTTTGTCCATCTGTCTGTCTGTCCGCACGATAACTCGCGTAAAAATGGTTCGATTTCGATGAAATGTTAGTATGTGGTAGGGGACAACCTGGGGACGAATCCTATTG
Source organism: Macrothele yani (assembly GCA_039090855.1). Classification (NCBI taxonomy): domain Eukaryota; kingdom Metazoa; phylum Arthropoda; class Arachnida; order Araneae; family Macrothelidae; genus Macrothele; species Macrothele yani. Next base: position 54,025,869 of record CM076992.1, on the reverse strand, counting down.
AAAATAGGCAAAAGGGGCTCTAAGGTCAGGACATAGGAGCGGGATCCATTCCGTCGCCCTTATGCGTCATAACTTACGCAAAAATTCTTCGATTGCGATAAAACTTCATGTTGTTCCGGAGGTATACTGAGTTCTGTTGATTACCATCGAAATAGGGTCAAAGGTCAGAGCACAGGAGCGAGATTTATTCCACAGCCATTATCCTCGTAACTTGGGTAAAAATGCTTCTATTGCGACAAAACTTTAGTATGTTATTTCGGAGGTATACTGAACCAATTCTGTTTAATATAATCGAAATGGGGTCAGAGGTCAAGGCACAGGAGCGAGATTTACTCGACAGCTATTATCCTTATAGCTTGAGTAATAACTTGAGTAATGATTTCTGGTCTGTTGGAAAGCGTATTATAATCAATGCATTGCATGATTTTTCTAACTTGTTATATCATTTCAATTTCACATCATCAAAAATTTTCTATTATGTCTTAATAGAATGAGTTCATAATCTAACAACTTTCTTTCACACTTTTTCCAAGCTGAGGACTGGAAGTTAAAAAAACCAAAAAGAACTACGAGTGCCGCCCAAGTGTCGCAGTGGTCTAAGCAATGGCAACTGACTATTCGTCCGTGATGGGTCCGGGTTTTAATCTCGGTGGGGCATAGATGTTGTGTTTGTCTTACGGCACTGGCTCTCTCGCTTCCCTGGAACCAGTGGCCCTAAATTGGGGACGGGCGACTGCTAATAGCCCATCAAGTTGCTCAAGATGGTGGTTGTCCCTCCCCCAACCCAGAAAAAAAATAAAAAAATGGCGTGTTTAAAAATGGTGAGAAGAACTTCTTTTCTTGTATGAGTCAAAAAATCATTGAAGAAAGCACAAGGCTTGCCTTTTCAAGTTTCAAACAGCGCAATAAGATCCATTTTGTTTAAATGAAATCTCCAGGTGCAACAAGAGCAGAATTTTAAGAGTGCGAAGGAATTTTAAGAGAGCAAACTAACAAAGTAATAACTCTAACCCTTTTTACGGAAGTAACAAGCGCTATCAGTTTGACCCCTCTTCATTTACGAAATAATTTGGGAGACGCAGTTGAGGAATGCTTGCTTGTTCGAATCTGACCCAAAATTTTCAAGTACGGAAGTGATGTGTCACGATAACTCGCCCGAGAGGGATCTGGGTTCGATTCCCGGTGAGGCATGGATGTTGTGTTTGTCTTATGGCACTGGCTTTCAACAGGACATTACTACTGTCAAAATAAAAAGGTACCAAAGGAAATGGAATGCAGCAATGCCAGCACAGACCGAATGCAGCAATGCTGCAGTTGGACCTTTATGAGAGATGCTCCAGAAACTCATTACCAGCGACAGGAAAAGCGGTGTCGCCGTGAAACATTTCTTTAATGAGAATTATCATAGTGTATGTATATGCAAATATGTAAAACTTGATTATAAATATTTCTAAAACTAAAGCTAATCTGGTGTTTTAACGGCAATTTTCATATTCAGCAGCCCAAACAACATAACTTGCTTTAATCTCAGATGTACACAAAAAGTCAAAATTTGCTGTCAAGTGATAAGATCTGATAAAATTAATATAAAATTAGTATTTTAGATTTTTACCCGGAAAGGTCCATACACTTAGTTAATTCCTTTACCGCTACATTTTTTTCAATTGACTTACATCGCTGACTACAAGCTTCAGTTCTTTTTTACAAAATTATATGGAAAAGATTTGTCAAATAATGCATCTCAATCTCATATTATTTGTTTCATAAAAACATCAAAACTTCTTTGTGTATTTCATTTCGCATTATTATTATACTGCATAAGTTTTGATGCTTTTATTATTATTATTATTATTTGAAATACAGATTTCAGACATGTTAGCGTGTGTAAATGTACACTTCTAGTAGGCCATAATGCGTAAATATGACAATAAAGAGAGAATAAATTCAAACTGATCTACGTTGCTTATTTTGTAGCTTCAGCATCCGTTTAATAAGTTTCAAGTTCATGGACGTTTTTTCAAAAAGAGTCCAAAACACTAGTGGACTTTTTCATTTTCCAACGGAACTCGATACCCAACTTCAACGTCTAGACTACAAACATTAGAAAATGTTGGGCGCACTTGAAAACGTGTTATCATCTGTCAACTAATATTCAGAAGAGAGTGCATTCCAAAACGAATGTGTTGCCTTATAGCATCTGCCTGCTAAATTGCAGGTGCCGGACTCAATCGGAAGCTGGAGGCTTAAAGAGATGCTGTGTTAGGAAACTTTCACGTTTCACTCTAGGAAGTAGGAAACATTTTATTGAATACACGTTGCAAAGCACGCCAAAATCTTTTGATCATTCGACCGCCGTAAGACTCATAAATAAATTGAAAAGTGTGTCTGCAGATTTCTCATGTCTACTGGAGCTAACAAACGTGGAGATCTGATAAGCTAGTTATATGTAAACGCCTAATTACACTTGGGAGGAAAACAGCCATTCAGTATTATAATTACATATGCCTTGTATCAAATGCGTATGGCTTCATTATAGCTTCTTTGGACGTCGAGTCTCTCTTTCCGAATGTCCTTTTGGATGTAGTTCATTCAACCATTGTTAATAGACTGCAAGAGGATAACTCCGTTTCCTCCCTTGAAATTGAAGCTATAATTTTACCCCTTAAATTAGTTTCCAAACGTTCCTACTTTAAATTTGATGGCAAGTTTTTTCAACAGACAGAGGGTGCCACAATGGGGTCCCCCTCTCTCCTGTTTTAGCCGAAATTTTATTACAGACATTAGAGGATAATGTCTTACGGATATGATATTTCCTCATAACCATTACTTCTTTTAAGATATGCTGATGGTTTATTGATATTCTGGCCACACTCTTTGACCCTTTTGGATAAATTTACTGAAAGTCTTTCTTCACAATTTCCTACCATCAATTTTACCAAGGAACTTGAGAGATAAGGTAAATTGCCCTTCTTGGATTTTATGCTGATTCGAGATTTAAACTCTCACCAACTTCATGATCCTGTTTATCGCAAACCGACCTCTGTCCCCTGTATGACACCTTTTTCTTCGATTCATCCCTTTGACCATAAGGCACTGGCTCCACTCCGTTTTTTGATAAAACGGGCGTTCACACATTCCTCTACCCGAAAAGCAAGATCTGATGAACTGGCTAGAGTGTTAACCTTATCCTGCTTTTTTGGGTTCTCGGATCAATTCTTCCGGAGATTATTACTTAAACACCAGAGATTAAACCTTACGACTTTGTCAATTACAACTACTCCAACCAAGTACATTGGCAAGATGGAATTTTACCCTCCTATTGTGTCTATACTTAAGAAAGCATGCAATCGACACAATCTTTCATTCGGTGTAACCACTAGGAATATTTTTTCGTTAATATAGAAATGATAGAGATAAAGTATCACCATTGGTTAAACCTGGTGTTTATTGTATACCATTGATTCAACAGGTAAACAATGGTACCAACATGTTCTACATTGGATCAACACTTCGGACATTAAACATACGTCTAACTGAACACAAATATGCACTCCGATCAGGATCATCTAACACGGCCTTCACAGCTACTGTTAATCAAGAGGGTTACGTACCTGATTGGAATATCGCAAAAATCTTAAACTCAATTATTAACAAACGGACTGCCTTTTTCACTGAAAGCCTCTATATTATTAAATTTGGTGACTCCTGCTGTAACTTTGACCTTCTGGCCTATGTTCCGAGCCAGTGGAGACGGCTGGTCGCCCCTCCGGACAACCAGCTGTTGATGAAGAATCTACGTAGTTCCTATTTTTGAACTTTAACTTTTGTTATCTGGCATCTCCTCGAGACGAATGGTGAAATGAATGATGGGTTATTACTTGTACTTTGTAATGATTGACTCTGCATTCGTACGACACTTAGCCTGCTGATGGGGCCATGAGAGCCCCGAAAGTTCTTGCTTTTAAATTTATTTAATTTGTAAATACATTTGGGTTTTACTTTGCAAACTTTTAATGATTTTATTTATCGTGCGCAGACAACATTTTTGATACCTATTATTTGCGTAAACCTGCTGTCGAATTCGCAGGGGCCCGTTCTTACTTGGACGCTTCGAAACTCACGTCAAGCACAATGCCCAAACAAATATCTTCAGTTATTTCCCACTACCCACAGGCATTATGCAAGACCGGTAAAACACAAACATAGAGGAAACACTGATGGATTGTATCGACCCAAGGGAGGGAGGGCGACACTTTGCTCGGCACAGATTGTGAGAGGTGAAGCGATTTCGATACCCATATTTCGACAATTGTTGTTCTCATAGCAAACGCATACACATTCGTTCGGGTTTGTTTAACATCTATGTGACAAAACTCAAAGAAAATCCGTGTACATCAAGCAGAGGTACACATACATACATACGTACATATCACTAAGCTTTTCTCTGAGATTCAGAGCTTAGCTCCACAAAGAAATGCAAACTACCAGATACATTTTTAAACTGATTATTTACTTACCGTTGCCGTATCAAACTTCATTTACAGTAATCTTGGCATACAACTCGGGTTTCACTGACATCCATCACACGAAATGCACAAGACCGTCGTTACTTCATACTTATAACCTTTTTCTCACGCAGAAACTCCTGAATTTGATCCTCCAATGACTTTCTTGGCCTTCCTCTGCCTTTCCTTCCTGCCACCTGGTCTAAAACAATTTTCTTAGTAAGAATCTAATCATTCATTCTTTCAACATGGCCAAACCACCTAAGAATATTAGTTTCCACTTTGCTAACAACATTTTGCTTCACATTACACAACTGCAACACATCTTCATTCCTCACACGATCAGAATGTGTCTTGTAACAAACCCTCCGTAAGTAACGCATCTATCCAACACACAAAGGACTCGTATGTATTCTTACCGCTTAATTTGGGTTCGAGTTTTTTGTTGTTCAGATATTTATTTCCTAGATTGTGTATTGGGTTTTATGATATCAAGCAGGACACATTCCGACTTAGATGTAAAACAAAAAATAAAAAGAGAAGGAGAGAGAGATACCACCCTGATTATGGCTTTAAACAAATTTAAGGAGTTCCTTAACGATATATTTTCGAAGAACAAACACAATGTCGCGTTAACTTTTCCATTTATGTGTGCCAAAACAATTTTCAAAAATGCACCTGCACTGTTTGGAGTTTCATGGACCCCCCTAATGATGGGGACCATGAAATTCCAGAGGGAAGCTATGTTTGATGTTACTACTCCACGTAAAATGTCCCCAAGTAGCACAAAAACGTTTGTAAAACGTTTTAAAACCAGTTCGGCGAGACGTTGAAAAAACGTCACAATATTACGTTTATAAAACGCTAATACGTCTCGTTGATTCAATGGTTTTTCAACCGTTGTTATAACGTTGTAGCGCTGTTTTTAAGACGTTTACATGACGTTATTAAAACGTCATATTCCTTTCATTATGACGTTTAAAAACGGGTTTAACAACCGTTTAGCAACGTTTGAATGACGTTGTTTAACCGTCATATTCCTTTCATTATGACGTTTAGAAACGGTTTTAACAACCGTTTAGCAACGTTTGAATGACGTTATTTAAACGTCATATTCCTTCCATTATGACGTTATTTAACGTCATAATGAGAAACGTTTAAATGACGTTATTTAACGTCATATTACCTCTTTATTACGTTGAGAAACGGTTTTAACAACCGTTTAGCGACGTTTTATTTTCGATTTTACAACGTATTTTTCCTTTCTGTATTACGTTTAGTAAATGTAACAGCAACGGTTAATCAACGTCTAAATTTCCTCTATTAAACGTTGCTGTCCTTTGTGTATTATGTCAAACGTCGCAAAAAACGTTACCACAACGTTTTATCGAAGGATATATTCCAGTTTCAAGACTTTTTTGGGGGCTTTACGTGTGCCGTTGCAGAACGTTAGAACGTTTCTATTTCGTTCTTGGGTCATTCTGTATGGACCAACACAACGACGTGACTTGACCATCTCAGATTTTAATGAAATTTGGTACATAGTTGGCCTCTATATAGATTAAGACAAATAACAAATTTCATCGTCATATATCCACCGGTTTTGAAAATACAACTATAAAAAGTATTAAAAACACCCCAAAATCGGAAGATTGATGGGTTTTTAAATTGTGATTGCAGCTCCCCTAATTAAGATAGAGATGGGAAAGGTATCTTTTTGTAGTATTGTTTATGCTATTTTATTTGATGTACACCACCATAGGGGTTAATATTAAAAAAATTAAAATTTTGAATTTTTCAAAATGTGACGCTCCAAAAAATTCGAATTTTTTTTAAAACAATCTTTATATGTTTGGCATTTGATTACATGAGTTGTAACTTGGGATGATAATGGGTTTACTTAAAAAGCTATATTCGAATTTAGCCTAACACAAGAGTTTAATGAAAAAAAAAATAAAAAAACATGTAAACTGAAAATAAATTTGGGCTAAATCTTTAAAAAGTTTCATTAATAACAATAGATATAGTATTTTTGTTATTTAAAACCATTTATTTAAACAATGTTTTATTTTTAATTAATTTGTTTAAAATCTGAGACTACATGGGTTTAAAAGTTTTATTAATTTCATTATTCAGAATTTGTAATAATTCACAATACAATATAAAAAAATAAAGACTGTGCAGTTATACTGTAGGCTACATTTTGTTTTGGACAAAACTCTGCATGTTCCGACTTAAAAAACCGATTCTGTTGTTTAAATCATTGGTAACAAGACCCAACAAGCAGCAACTTGCATTCCTACCTTGCAGACCTCAGTCTGCTTTAGGTTTTGATGGTGATCAGATGTGTTTCTTGCAGTGAAAGTGATATGTGTTTGAAAACTTTTGTGGTTGAAAACTTTAAATTGAATAAAGTACATCCTTTTCAGTTTTGAAACTAGACTTTTATAAATTGAAGCTGTGCAGGATTTTTTTAGGAAAAATAAAAAGAACAGGTAATGGGAGGCAATTATTTTACTATTTGAATTTTACATTTTATGCACAAATAATCAACAATGGAAAGTATAAGATATGCATTAATACAATGTTTCAATCCATATAGAAATGTGACAGACTGGATGTTGGAAAATTTTGATGACTTATCAAAGGAGACTAAAATTTGTGATTCTTGCAGAAAGCAGCTGAAAACTTTAATAATTAGTCAAGAAGCAAATGAAACCTGTGCTGATGAGAAAATAGACGAAAATTTTGCATCTACGTCAGAAGTAATTGAAACACTGAATACTTCGCTCCATGAATTGGGTGAATCAGCTGTCAATAAAAAAAGCTAAAATCTAAATGTTATGCTTCAACCAAAATTAAAAAAATCAGTTCTGCTATGAAACGGAAGCTTTTACAAATATTCAAGAATCATCTGATGACGAGGATTAAATACTTCACGACTCTCTTATGGACAATCTTAAAAGTAATTTTTCTAACTGCACTAGAGATAAACAGTTGATGATTTTGACTTGCTTACCAGTCATGGAGTGTTAGGAAAATCATGCAAGAATTCAATGCTCCTAATTATATGGTAAGACAATAAAAAAAAATTCTGAAGGAGAAAGGAATTTTGGAAAGCCTTAATAGAAAACCAGGTAAGTCTCGCTCTTCTGAAGTAGTTGCAGTACGATCGTTTTACCAAAGTGATGAAATTAGTCGGGTTTTACCTGGAATGAAAAGATTGTGTTTCTGTTAGGACTGAAAACGGAGATAAAGTTAAATTGTCAAACAGGCTGATTTTATGTAATTTGACAGAAGCTTATAAGTCATTCAAAGATAAATTTGCAAGCACAAAAGTCAGTTTTTCCAAATTCGCAGAGCTCAGACCAAAAAACCGTGTCCTGGTAGGGTCTAGTGGTACTCATACGGTATGTGTTTGCACCACACACCAAAATGTAAAACTGACGATGGAAAATGCAAGAATTGGTTCACTAACGAATGGACAATTATCTTCCTACAAACATTGTCTTGCAAGAGTATTATGCAACCCTGCTTCCATAGATTGTCATTTGGGGAAGTGTCCCACCTGTTCTGGGAACACGGTTTTGAGAACTTGGTTGAAAAACTAACTTTTCGCCAATGGATTACAGTTGATAGATGCAACTTGGAGACATTAGAAAAATCAACTTCAAATTTTATTGATTTGTTTTGCGAAAAACTGTCTGCTTTGGTCAGACATGACTTCATTGCTAATCCGCAAAGCTCTTTTATGAATAGTAGTACTAAGGAAAACCTCAAGGACTCAGAATTTCTCATCATTTGTGATTTTGCTAAAAATTATAGTTTTCTTCTTCAAGATGAAGCCCAGAGCTATCACTGGACCAGTGGGCAAGCCACAGTCCACCCATTTGTCATCTATTACAAAACAGAAAAGACTGAACATGCAAGTTTTGTAGTAATTTCTGAATGTTTAGAGCACAACACAATTACACTGTACTGCTTCCAAAAAACCCCCTTATTAACTTCTTGAAAAGTAAGTTTGGTGACAACAGCGTCAAAAAAATGTACTATTTCTCTGACGGGTCTGCAGCCCAGTGCAAAAATCGAAATTTTTTTCACAAACTTTTATGTTTCCATCAAGATGACTTCAACATTGATGCTGAATGGCATTTTTCAGCAACAGCACACGGGAAGGGGCCATGTGATGGCGTTGGTAGAACGGTGAAAAGGTTAGCTGCCCGAGCCAGCTTACAACGCCCTTACGAGAATCAAATTCAAACACCATTTCAGTTGTACGAATGGGCAATTCAGAACATTTTTGTGGCAAACTTTACATATGTAAGTCAAGAAGAATACATAGAAACAGACCAATTTTTGGAAAATCGCCTAAGCAAGTCTCTAACAATATAAGGTACCCAGAAACTTCATGCTTTTATTCCTATCCCATTGAGTAATTCAAAAATAAAAGTGAAGATGTTCTCAGAATCAAACGAGTCAGCTACTGAAAAAGTATCAGCATTACAAGACAGACTGCAAATAACAGAAATTAGTGGTTACATAACCATAATCTATGAAAACAACTGGTGGGTAGCATATGTTCTACCAAAAGAAGAGAGTGAGAATGAAGTTAAGGTCTCATTTTCACATCCAGCTGGTCCATCTACATCCTTTTCCTACCCTAGCCCACAAGATGTATTATGGCTTCCTGTAAGTTACGTCTTGTGTAAAGTAAATCCTTTGACTCCGACAGGAAGACTCTACAAATCCTTTGACTCCGACAGGAAGACTCTACAAATCCTTTGACTCCAACAGGAAGACTCTACAATCTCTCTGAAACAGAAATACACCAAACTACTGAAGCTTTTAAAGACTATATCAAGGATCTACAAGTGTGATTTCACTTCAAAACAATGATGCAACTTTTTTTTTAATTTTAGGAGATTCTGCTTTAAGTGACGATCTAAGTTTAAGATTAGGAATATAATTTGCATAAATGTAAACAATTCAATGCCATATGTTATTATTTTGATGTGTTTCTTGAGCGCAGTAATTGAAATTACTTTTTAAAGTCTGTTTATTTTTTGTATTGAATTGTGAATTATTACAAATTCTGAATAATGAAATTAATAAAATTTTCAAACCCATGTAGTCTCAGATTTTAAACAAATCAATTAAAAATAAAACATTGTTTAAATAAATAGTTTTAAATAACAAAAATACTATATCTATTGTTATTAATGAAACTTTTTTGAGATTTAGCCCAAATTTATTTTCAGTTTACATGTTTTTTTCATTTTTTTTTCATTAACTCTTGTGCTAGGCTAAATTTGAATATAGCTTTTTAAGTAAACCCATTATCATCCCAAGTTACAACTCACGTCATCAAATAACAAACATATAGATTGTTTTAAGAAAATTTCAAATTTTTTGGAGTGTCGCATTTTGAAAAATTCAAAATTTTAATTTTAAAATTAATTTTTTTTTAAAATCTTAACCCCTATGGTGTTTGTTGTACATCAAATAAAAGAGCATAAAAAATACTACAAAAAGATACCTTTCCCATCTCTCTATCTTAATTAGGGGAGCTGCAATCATAATTTAAAAACATATCAATCTTCTGATTTTGGGGTGTTTTGGGACATTTTATATAGCTGTATTTTCAAAATTTTCCATATGACGATGAAATTTGATATTTTTCTTAATCTATATAGAGGCCACCTATGTACCAAATTTCATTAAAATCTTAGATGGGGAGATAAAAAATGCCTTCAAATTGTGTTGAGTTGATACGGAATCACTCTTCAAATCTTTTACTTTACATATTACATTGAAAACAAACGTTTCCATAACGTAGCAAAACCGTTTAAACGACATTTCCATAACGTAGCAAAACCGTTTTAGCAATGTTTGTGCTCCGTAAGAGGGACGTACGGTAATGCCCATGATAATCTGTTGTATACAGTCTTATTACCTAGTCTACAAAAATTTGGGGGTAAATAAATGAAGTTCTTAGCTAACCTAAAAATCATTTTCATCATATGAAGGCCCCTTCACAAAACTTTTCTTGTTCCTAATAGTTATTTTACTATCACATATTTTTGTTGAAGCTTTATAAGGGATGACTTTGTTAGAAAAGTAATGTTATAAAAAAGAAAGCATTTCTATCACAGGTACTAGTGCAACACAATCTCTCACCATTATACAGTGTCCAAGAATTATTAAACACATTACAAAATTATGTACAAAAAAAAACAAGCTATGAGCATTGTCTGTTGTTCTATGTCACATATTACTAACACTGTTCCTATATTTTTGTATTGCGGAATTGTTACTCCCAGAATCCGATAGATGGCGCTAGGTGTGGCCTGATGAGGAATTTATGAGAAATGCGCAATCAGTAGTCATGTCATCCATACAGCAGAAGGCGATGTGTGTGTTATGGTTTGCGGAATTAAAGTCTGTCATTAAAGTTAAAAGACGGTACCGTTTAGAGTATGGTTGTAATCCTCCGTCAACAAATTCAACTAAGCGGTGAATGAAACAGTTTAAAGAAACTGGCAATGTGGAACATCGTGGAGGAACCGGTAGGCCTAGCGTCAGAGGTGAGATGGTTGACCAAGCTATGAAAGTTTCCGACGAAGCCCCAGGAAATCCGTTCATAAAGCAAGCAGAGAACTGTGCATTCCAAAATAGATAGTTCACGATATTTTGCTTTCATGCTTATAAAATTCAAATAGTGCAAAAGATGCATGCAAATAATCACACTCTGCAATACGATTTTGCTGTGGATATGCTGAATCAAGTGGAAAACGATAAAAACTTTCTGAGCACTGTAATTTTTAGTAATTAATCCACATTTCATGTATGAGGTATTGTTTCACTTTGTAAACTATGTTTTGTTTGGATATGGGGCAGTGAACCGCCTCATGCTGCTATTGAACTGGAACGTGATTCTCCAAAAGTTAATGTGTGGTGCGCCCTATAAAAAAGAGAAGTGATCGGCCCTTTCTTCTGTGAAAAAACCATAAAAGGTGACATTTACTTGGATATGTTAGAAAATTTCCCTATACCCCAGATCAAAAGATATGACGTCGTTTTCCAACAAGACTGCATGCCTTCGCATTGGTCAATGTGTGTACGTAAGTACCTAAATGAGCATTTCCCCAACAGATGGATTGGGTGTCGTGGTCCCATTCTGTAGCTCCTCGCTCCCCAGATCTAACTCCATTGGATTATTTCATGTGGGGTTATGTGAAGGATCATGCCTATCAGACGCCTTGTACTGATTTGCAGGAACTGAAGCAGCGTATCACAGCTGCTATTAATTCCATCACTCCTCAGATGCTTGCCAATACATGGCATGAAATCGAGTATCACCTGGACGTACTACGAGCAACCAAGGGATCTCACATCGAAATTTATTAACTTGTGTAGTTACATTGTAAGTTAGTACAGTCAGTTTCTTTCTATCTGTTTAATGTTTTGTTTTACATAATTTTGTACTGTGTCCAATAATTCTCGGACACCCTGTATATTTATTGTTCATAAGGTATAGGACTTCACAAACTATGTGTTGACTCAAGTCCATTTCACTGGCTTCGTTGTGGCTGTTGCAATTTTCTTGAAAATTCAGTTGCTCATATTTAACAGAACATAAAGTAGACATTTTAATACCACTAACATCTAAGTTATTGCAACATAAAACTGAGTTAGTTGTGTTGTTCATTTAAGAGTTTTTCGGACACATCTGAAATTTAGCTGATAGATTATTAGAAATGTGAGGTGAAATAATGCTGGGGGATAAATCAAGTAGTACTTTCACAGCTTTGTTTTTAATTTTTCTTTTAAGTGTAGCTAAAGGCTATCTGTGTTTCTGCTGCAGATCTGTGTATTTATATCTCAGTTTACGTTTATTTATCATTTTGTCTGTATTTTTACAGAGGAGCCTTTTATTTTGCTTTGTATTTTTTCAACCCATGTGTATTTGGTTCTTAATCCTTTTTTTTCACTAGTTTGCGAATTTAGACTTAATTTTTGGTTATAATTGTCTTAGTATTTGAGGAAGTTTGTTTAGTGTAATGTCCCTAGTTTATATCTTGTGCTTAGAAATTGCAATTTTTAGTTTCTGCTTGAGGGTCCTATTTGTGTAACAAACAGTAGGTAGCATATAAATAATTGTAAGAATGAATTGATTATGCATGTTGAAACACCTTTTTCAAGAATTTGTATACAAATAAGATATGAAAACAGCCACCCAATCTAGTTTGTTCTGTCTTGGGTTAAATTCTGTTGCTACTCATACATATATACTCATTTCAAGAGTAACCCTTTGCATTGTTTGGCCAACCAGAAAAAAATATTTTCTTCTATTGGTTGTTCATTAATGCCATTTGTTGTTGTACTCTGACATTGTGCTGTGCTCTTCTCTCTATTTCTGTACATAACATTAACTTCAAGTTCCTAAAATGTATAAGTTCTTTTTCCGTTTCAGTTCATAGGTGGTCACAAAAAGTTATAATGAAACAAATGAACAATTCATGCATTCATTTCATTATTTTCATAGGCTTCAAACACAATTCATGTATTCTGAATCATAAGAGAATATATATATATACAGTACTCACAAAAAGTTTGGGATATTATGGTTTCAAAAGGGAAACATGGTGATAAGCATATTTAGTGACTACAGGAGATAGGTTATCAGCATGAATTAGCATCATGATGACACATCATGTGGTGAGTGTGTGTGTGTGTGCAAGCTCCGATAAAAATAGCTTCCGAGAAGTAGAAAACAGGTCGTCTCACTGCTTGGACTACAAGTTTGCTGAATGCATTTCCTTCAGAGTAGGATTAACTTGAAAAGATGTCCAGACGACGTTTAAGTATTGACATCAGAAATAGGGCTGTTGACATGTTACATGCAGGTGTATGGCAGATTGATGCAGTTGCTGCTTTAGGAGTTTTGCAAGCCAGCTACACACAAAATTTCTACCGAATTTTTTTTTTTTTTTTTTTTTGGTTGGAGGTTTAACGACCACCGTGAGCAACTCAATGGGCTATAAGCAGTCGCCCGTCCCTAATTTAGGGTCACTGGTTCCAGGGAAGGGAGAGAGAGCCAGTGCCGTAAGACAAACACAACATCCATGCCCGACCGGGATTCGAACCCGGACCCTTTACGGACGAACGATCAGAGGCCAATGCCTTAGACCACTGCGCCACCGGGGCGGCCTACCGAATGGAAATGCAGATGAAGCACGATTTTACCCCCCCCCCCTCAATAAACAGGTGTGGGGGGTACTTAAAAAACCACCCACTGCAAACTGTTATTTTTTTTTTTCCAAAGAAACACACGATTTCTTTTCTGGTTAATGCTCTTGTACGTTTTGTTTTTGCTCTAAGTAATTCCCAAATATATTTTATGACTTCAATATACTTGGGCTGTAGAGATAGAATATTTTAAATAAGCAATGTTTATTCACAATTAAATATTTTATTTTAAGATTTTAAATCTACTGTAGTTTCACTGAGCATTTGGCTTGGCTTCATTAGGACAAATGGAGTGCAAACGTTCAAATCATCATGACATCGTCAGCATTCTGACAGTCACTGCTTTTGGCAAGTTGTTTCCACGTGTTTGAAAGAAATCTAGTAGATGTCATGTCGTTGACAAGCCATGAGCAGTTGCACTATATGTGGAAAGCTTCTAATATATTAAGCTTGATAGTCAAATCAGGTTTATCAATAAGCGTAGCATTTAAAAAAAAAATCTGGTTATTTTCATGACAATGTTGGGCTATAGACGACTTCTTCAGTTCCATACATAAGTCATGTGTTCCTTCACATGAAAACTTAAAAGCCCTACGGATCTGTCCTATACATGAAAGTCCACATTCACAAGCGATCTGATAAATTCCCCAGTTATGTCTTCAACGTAGTCTTTTGATCCATAAAAATTTGCTTTGTTTATAGATTTCAAAATAACTTTGAAATTTAAACATTTGAAAGTTCCTAAATTTCTGGACAGCTTTGTCTACAACAAAAGGACAATCTATATCCTGTGTGTGCCACAATTTCTTTAAAAAAAAAATCAAACTTTTTTTTATTTTTTTGTTTACTGACCATGGTGAGCAACTCAATGGGCTATAAGCAGTTGCCTGTCCCTAATTTAGGGTCACTGGTTCCAGGGAAGGAAAAGACCCAGTGCCGTAAGACAAACACAACATCCATGCCTCACTGGGATTCGAACCCAACCCACTTGGAAGAACCGAACAGTCATAAGCCAGTGCTTAGACCACTGCGACGGCAAAAATCTAGCTTTTTCTGCAAGGAATCCTCTGTAACGCATAGATGTACTGTACGATATACTTGGGTAGAAAACACCAATTTGTTTCCATGACTTTTCTTTATGACTTGTCAACAACATGACACCTACTCTATTTCTTTCAATTGCATGGAGACAATTCACCAAAATCCATGATCATCAACTACCTGATGATGTCACATATGAATGTTTATGCTCCTTTTGTCCTGATGAAGCCGAGCTAAAGGCTCAACAAAACTATATATCTTAAAATAAATTATTTAATTGTTAATAAATGTTGCTTATTTATTCTATAATTTCACACATGGTTTAATCCTTTAATTCCACTATTATATTTACCAACTTGGTGAAGTCACCAAGTTGGTTTACTTTCACAGGGTGATCCAGTTGTACTCTACAGAGAGATCTACTGGTAGGAGGGGAAATACTGATCTGAGGGATATAAGCTCAAGTTTTAAAGCTACAGGAGGTTGTACTTAATTTACACTCACCTGTATTTTGCATAACATCCCTAACATTCCTTCTTTTCCGCTTTCTACAGACAGGAATTGCAATATTCGAAAGCAAATCCTACTGTTGGGATAACAATGAACCATATCATACTGGAATATGAAGTTTAGAGCTTTTATTGTAGTAGCTGAGCTGCATTTGCTCACAAGTGCTTGCAAATGCCTCAGCTCTTCAAACAGTTGCTCCCCATCGATATCTTTTTCTTCACTGTCAGCATCCTTAAGGAATTTTTCTAACTGAATACACTTTTCTTTTAAAGAATCCCCTGTCAGGCAATTTCTTCAAATTATAAAGGAAACCTGAAGCATTGGAAAGTTTTTGCAACTGAGTAAATCTTTCCTGAATGGCAAACAATGCGCTATCAATGAGTGGATAGAAAACCATTGATTTATACACTGCTGGACAATTGCTAAGGACGGATCATAAACGGCTATATAGCGCATAAAAAAGTAAGTGTGCTTGGATGCCAAGTGAAAGAAAATAATGTCAGAATGCCAGGACATTACAAGAAAGACAATTTATTGTGCTCTGAAATCCAGAAGGCTTTGGAACGTGTTCAAGAGACAAACAGGCCATTTTGTGCAGAATACGTAAACGTGAAAAATGCAATTACCGTCCGCAGGCGTTCCGGCATAAGATGTCAATTCCGGATATGGCCACCATGGAGGGCGATGCAAGATTCCACACGCCGTGTCATGCTTTGCACAACATTATCAAGCAGCTGTTGGGGTAATTTATCCCATTCCTCAGTCAGTGCACGGATGAGGGTGTCCTTGTTTATTGGAGGGCATTGGCGACCAGCAAGACTCCTCCCCAAAGCAGCCCACACATTTTCAATGGGATTCAGATCTGGAGAACGTGCTGGCCATACGAGGCGTTGAATATCCTCGCTCTCAAGACACTCCTGGACAGCGACTGTTTGATGACATGTTGCGTTGTCGTCCATGAAAATGAATCTATCACCGACAGCACCACGGAACATGCGAACATGAGGTAGCAGAACATCATTAATGTATCGTTGGCCAGTCATAGTCCCAGTTGGAAGCACATAGAGGGACGTACGGCCATTGATCATGATGCCAGCCCATACCAAGACACTATATGTCGAATATCGGTCCCTTTCCTGTATGTTTGCTGGACAATATGCAGTACCACTATCACGCCAGATCAGTTGTCGTCGACAATCAGACGATAGACTGTATCTACTCTCATCTGAGAAGAGGACAGCAGACCAGTCGTTATCAGTCCAATTGCGATGTTGATGGCACCATTGCAAACGGGCGGTACGGTGACGTCTGGACAATGGGATGCACACAACAGGACGGCGGGCGTATAGTCCTCCTTCATGCAAACATCTGGCGACAGTTTTTCGGGAGATCCGCTTGCCAGTAGCAGCCATAAACTGATTTGCTACCTCACTAGCTGTGCTGCGCCGGTGTCTTTTTGTTGATAGCACTATGTACCGATCTTCTGCAGGTGTCGTACTGCAAGCACGACCTCCCCGTGACGTTTGCTACACTCTCCATTTGTTTGAAATGATTTCTAAAGCCTTGAAACAACACTGTGGCTGACGTCGAACTCCCTGGCAATATCTGTTATTTTTCGCCCTTCTTCATTCTTGCCAATAATACGGCCACGCATAAAATCATCTAGGTGATGTCGGGAAGACATACTGAAAATTGCAAGTTCGTCAATTGATTCTTTCCCTTTCAACTTTGCGTTTGAACAACAACGGTCAATACGCGGCAAATCCTTTATATCTCTTATCAGCGCTAAGACGTCACGAACAAGTTCGGCAATCCAAAATTTGCATACGCACAACACGTCTTACTGTATCCCGCACTTATGCTAATTTCCACATTTTCCTGCCTTCTATTTTATGGTTGCTATCGTTGCTATTGTCATCCGTCCTTAGCAATTGTCCGGCAGTGTATATGGTTCGCAATCTGTAGAAGCTTTGTTGCAGTTTTCATAGTAAAAAGTGTTTTTTTCCGCTTTACCCTAGGCTGTGGGAATTTGGGATTTATTTCCAAGATGTACATAACAATAAGGCTTGTCACTCAAGCTGAGTTGCCCCTTTATTATGACCACCCCCTCAGTACTTCGTTGGGCCACCTTATGCCTTTAATACTGCGTCGATGTAGATTCTTCGTGGCATGGACTCCACGAGATGTTGATAGGTGGTTTCTGGAATCTAAGACCATGCTTGATGAATAGCACTTTCCAGGAGTGTGAAATTGCAGGGTTGTGTATCCAGCTGTTTGATGGCTTGTTCAACTTCATCCCACAAATTCTCAATGGGGTTGAGATCTGGAGATTGCGGGGGCCATCTAAGCAAACTAACCGGCATTTTCCTGAAACCAATCCTGTACAATACGAGCACTATGGCAAGACGCATTATCTCGTTGAAAGTAGCCATCGCCATTGGGATAAACCATCCACATGACAGGATGTACTTGGTCTGCAACGATGTTTAGATATGATGTGCCAGTCAGACGTTGATCAACACGAATTAAAGGGCCCAAATCATGCCAGAAAAACATTCCCCAAACCATAACGTTGCCTCCACCAGCTTGAAGGGTTGTAGCAATGCATTTGGGGTCCATGCTTTCGTGCTGTTTCCACCAAATTCTCAATCGGCCATAGGCATGGTGCAACTGAAAACGTGATTCATCGGACCAAATAATTTTTTCCAATTATCGACTGTCCAATCCTTATGCTCCTGTGCAAAGTGGAGACATTTTCTCTTGTTAACAGTAGACAGCAAAGGTGTTCGAACAGGCCTCCTTCTGCCATATCCCATCCGTGTAGTGTACGGCGAACAGTGCGTGCACAGATCATTTGAGGGATCCTTGATTAAGATGGTCTGTAATTGCTGCACTGTTGCCTATTACCAGTCTGGACACTCTCCGTTCCGCCCGAGCAGTCACTAGTCGATGACGACCACACGTTGCACGTAGAGACCCAGTTTTTTGGCTGACAGTCCAGTCTTTAAACACTTTAACAGTGGCTCTGGAACATTTCATGAATGCGGCGGTTTCAGTGATACTCGCTCCATGGCTCCGAGCTCTTACAATCATCCCACGTTGAAAGTCCGCCAAATTGCATTTTTTACCCATCTCGTCACCCAAAAATCACTTCTACTACTGTCGCAAGCACTAAGCTTTCCCTTTTTATACTAGCCTCGCCCTCTGGCGGCAACAGCGTGCAGCCATAGCTCATTTGCTTAAAACTGTCAGGTAGTCATAATAAAGTGGCCACTCAAGTGTATATAAAAATGTCAACAAACATCAGGAACGAACAAAAAAAATAAAAATAAATAAAAGGTTAAATTCCCCCCCTGAAAACCCAAATGCGTAAAAGCATCGGAGAAGAATTCTCAGAAAAAAAACCCGAACAAGAATCGAAAATGCTTCTTGTTGGTGGTGGTATATATATAGGAACTCTGCATGTGCCAGAAAAATAACAAAGGAGTATTCAGCTTTCATTTTTGTGGCAAATACAGACTAGCTCATAAAAGAAAAAAAAGTTAGCGGATAATTTTTCTATGTAAGAAAATTTATAAATCCATGGGCATCCCTTCCATTTGGTGGCTGCCTACCTGGCCGGTAAATATGTATATTAGCGTCCTAAATTATTTCGTCGGAAAAATGTCAGTACCTAGAAAAAGTGTGACGTAAAGATTTTAGAGTACGGAAATTAATGGCAAATGGTGCAGAAATTTCATATTTTAAATGTGTTTTAAAGATTTTCTATCGTAATATTGAACTGTGAGTGTGATGCCGTGAAGAGACGCTGCAGTAGGCCTAATGCATCGCCAGAGATGCATACAAATAAAATGTGACTGCATACACAACCATTGAAACAGAAAACTTGCTGCAAACCCGCAAATCACGATAACAATGGAACGAGATAATTTAAAGAAAAATTAATATAACAGTAAATAATTATTAGAACATTACAGATTCCAGAGAGGGCAAAAGGACATTACGACTGAATGTGTGTAAAATGGACCTTAATTAAGGCCAAAACTTAAAACTTTTTGGACTATGAACCTCATAAAAACAAGAGACTAATTTTTATATCAAGAAAAGCAGTTCTGTTAATGAACCTTCAAAAATTATATATAGCATCTTTAACAACTTAATTCAAAAGTAGTACTTATAAAATATATAAGGAAAATATTTTATTTTAATAACTGGCAACTGCAAGAGCAACCTGACAATAAAATAAAAAAATCTTTCTGTGTAAATGAAACTTTTGTTACAGTTCCTATATATTGAGAACAGGCCTTGATAAAATCAAGAGGCCAGAAACTTCTGCAAAAACAAAATAACTCTCTATCGGAAGATGTGAAAAATAGTTGAACATTCTAATGTTAAGATAGAATTAAATATATTAATCTTAGTAAAACCTTAAGTGTTTTAATTGCTGTAATAACATTTTTATTTTTTTAATCTACAAGCAAAAACTATCTGCAAAATTTGCTAATAATTCGCAAACTATCCACGTATGGCGTACGCGTGTACGTCTATATTGTGTGACTCTGCGCATCGCTACGGCGACAATGTGAAACTTTGCTTCATTGAAAGGAAGATTCGCTGCAAAATTTAATTCATGTGGGGACGACTACAAGTCCAAGCGCGTTTTTTGTTACCACGAGAGTGAGCCGTGTTATACTCATACGCTACACAATATAGTTCGTTCATGTTTTTTCATTGTTTTTAAAGCGATGTTGAGAAATTTTTCGTTCTTTCGCATACGATTCCTTGATTCAAAATAGAAAGTACTAACAAGCTTTTCTATGTTGTACAGGAAACTGGGGAACTATAACTTTCGGTTCTGGTTTGAACGGCTTCCATTCATAGCTGATTTGCTGCGTCACTGCACTTTTGGTTCTCCTGTGTTAATAGCTTGTTCGCAGGTCAGTTTCTATCTTACTCATACATATCTTTTGCAAATCGAAGAGTGTTTTTCCTCGGTTTTTCCTGCCAACAACATACAGGATACAACAAAATAAAGGGTGGATGCTGTGGACTTATTGCTCTCCTGCCAACAACATACCCTCTTTCTCTTGTACTCTTCCGCCCATCATTTTGGCACAGCAACAAACCTTCTTTTTGAAGGACCAAAGCTTCACATTCTTTGCCGGAGCAATA
The DNA here is from genome assembly GCA_039090855.1 of Macrothele yani. Lineage (NCBI taxonomy): Eukaryota > Metazoa > Arthropoda > Arachnida > Araneae > Macrothelidae > Macrothele > Macrothele yani. The sequence continues at coordinate 54,005,392 of CM076992.1, read as the reverse complement.
CATTAGGCCTACCGCAGCTTCTCTTCACAGCGTCAGACTCACAGGTCAATATTACGAAAAAAATATATCTTTAAAACACATTTAAAATATGCAATTTTTGCACCATTTGACATTAATTTCCATACACTAAAATCTGTACATCGCACTTTTTCCAGGTACTAAAATTTTTTCAACAAAATAATTTAGGACGCTAATCTACACATTTACCACCTGGCTACCCCTTGGACCAGCCCTGGCTGGAAAACCACAAGATCGAATCTTTACAGCTACCTCAGGTCTGACCTTAATACTACTAAGAAAATTTGGGAATCTATACAGCAACGTTTAGATAACCGCATTCCATACCCCAGTATACTGGGAGACCTCTGTAATGTGTTGACTAATATGGGACTAACTGCACCAAACACTAATCAATAATGTCACTGCAAGTATGCTTCGTAGGTGTCAAGACGTTCTTCGACACATAGGTAGTGTTACTGGATACTGAAATCTAGAGGTTTGGACATTCTCTGAATATACACTTTTGTCTATATTGTGGTACTACTTGTTGTGAGCAGAAATTGCCCATTGAATTGTTTTTGTAAACACACTCTGGCGTTTATGTTACGTGGCTTCACTTCATGTAATATCCCCAACTTTTTGTGACCAGTATATATATATATATATATACATACATACATTGCTGAAAAAAATGTGTACAATCAAACTGTGACAGTTTGTACGGCTTTTCTACACAGCGTAGCTATGTGATCCAGCCATTAATCTGTTGCCCATAACAATCTGATAATAGAAGAGATCCATAATTCAGAGAAAGGCTAATTAGGAAGCACTGGCCTAATCGGAAAAGTATTAATCCGACAGTGAATAGAAATATTGGTTTGTGGCTCTCTAATTTAATTGCTTAGAAAAGATTATTCATTCAGAGAAATCTGAAGATACAGACTCAACTAGCAAATACAAAAATTGGTCTATTACTCTTGCCATTTGGGAACAAACAGCTACAAAATTCAAAGTGAACATTAAATTCAAAACCAGTAGCACCAAAAGTAAACAGCTATCAAGATGGTTTTGAATCATTACAGAAACAAAGGAGCAATGATATGTGTTCAAAAATAATATTGAGAGAAAATTAATTCAAATTAGAAAAAAATCCTCATAAAACTATACTTCCAACCAAAGTAGTAGAATGTAAAAGTATGTGCGCACGCCAATAGTTTTCAAATTATTAGCAGATTTTGCCAATATGGGCACATTTGGACGTTTGTGGCCTCTAGATTTTATCAAGGCCTGTTTCTCAATACATAGGAACTGTATCAAAAGTTTCCTTTACACAGAAGGAATTTAAATTTTATTGCCAGGTTCCTCTTGCAGCAACTAGTTATTAAATTAAAATCTTTTCCTTAAGTATTTTGTAAGTCGACAGTCTTTTTTTTTTTTTATTGGAGGTTTAACGACCACCGTGAGCAACTCAATGGGCTATAAGCAGTCGCCCGTCCCTAATTTAGGGTCACTGGTTCCAGGGAAGGGAGGGAGCCAGTGCTGTAAGACAAACACAACATCCATGCCTCACCGGGATTCGAACCCGGACCCCGTTCGGACGAATGATCAGAGGCCATCGCTTAGACCACTGCACCACAGTAATTTTTGAACTAAACTGTTGAAAATACTATTTATAATTTTTAAAGGTTCATTAATGGAACTGTTTTCTAGGTATAAAATGTTTCTTTTAATTCTCTTGTTTTTATGAGGTTCATAATCCAATATTTTGCCATAAAGGTCAATTTCACACACATTATTCAATTGTATTTTGCCGTCATCGGAATTTGTAATGTCCTAATAATTATTTTTTATTGTTTCTTTAAATTATTCTTATATTGTCATCGTGATATGCGGGTTTGCAGCAAGTTTTGTTTCAATGGTTGTGTTCACAGGTACATTTTATTTTTATACAACTCTGCTTCCAACTTCTCCCACCTCTGCATTCCTGAAATTTGAACAAAAATTTAGTAAACTGTAACTGGAAAAGCAAAGCAACTGGCCACCTTGCCTGTGACAGGTTCAATAGCATTCCTCTGCTTCATTATTTGATAGGCACAACTCTGATATATGGAAGGGGAGATGGGCACATTTGGATGTAAGTGTGTACTCCCACAGTCTAACAAAATGTTGCATTGGATACTTGTATATATTCCATTTGGGTACAGATACATTATGATTTCAGTAAGCTTAATTCACATCTGGCATAAAATGTGCATTTTCAAAAAAAAAAAAAAAAGTTAAATTTTTGCGTGCCTTACGTAGACTTTGAATTGTGACTGACAATTTACTTCTTGGTCACAGGACTCTGTACAGGGTGGGTTTTGAATTTTTTCAACCTTGAAGCTTTCTGGATTTAATAAGTATCTCTCCAACAGCTTATTCCGTTTGTTACTCTACACCCAATATATTTCTTGCAAAAAAACTGGCTGAATGAGCCCTAAGAAATGCTGATCTAATATATGATAACAGTAATATAGAGTATCCTTTATAACTAACATACTAATAAGCTGCGTTTGTAACAATGTTTGCTACATAGAGGCTCATGGAAGCACATTTGAGTAAAGTATAAATTCAATGCCGCTCTCCAAACATTTGAAGAATTAGAATTTCTTTTACAACTAGCTGCATTTGTTATTTAAAAATCTAACCAAATATTCAGTAGCTCTTAAAAATGAAAAGGTCAGAAATTTCGTTTTTTTGAAATATATTTTTGGTACTCTTTCACGAAAATACAAAATTGAAAACGAAGCAGCTGTGTTTAGATCCGAAAATCTAACAAATTCTTTACTACTCCTAGTTTAAAATGCAGTCGATGATATATATACCTGTTAAGAAAATACATGAATGAGTTCACGTGTTAAGCCTACCTCCACGTGTTACGAAACGAATACATGAATGTCTTCACGTGTTACGGGAATCTCCACGAGTCACGAAACAAATACATGAATTGTGTTCGAAATCGAAGCCTATGAATTGAAACAGGAAAAGAACTTACCTTTTAAGAACGATAAAATCCATGGATTAGGAATGCAGCTCTGGACGATCGAGTTCAGCTCAGCCTTGCCATAACTCACCGTCCGTAGAACAAGTGACGTAACAGCACTTTACAGAACGACGCAGCCGCAGACCAGAAGCTGCTTTAAAACCAATGGAATAAAATCTTCTAGTCGTATAAGAAAAAAAAAAAAAAAAAAAAGGTGGAATTCAATAATCTTTATCAATTATACACAAGCTTACTGTTTTATCAACAGTATAATTTTGTTCTTTTTTGCCTGTCACGCCAAAGATTAGCTGTGACCTTGCTAACATGACATGACGAAAATGCAACGTTTAGCAAACGTAATGATTGTGACAAAATCGCAACGGTAACGGATGTAACATTTAACAAACGTTTATCAAACGTAGTCTTTGTACGGAAGACCAAATATCAACTTTTGCAACCGAAATGCGACGTCTTTTAAATGTCATGTGCTACTTGGGTCTGTATTAATTATTCATTCGCCTTCTTATTATTTGTTCAGTTGCTGCGTACCATTTTTGGTGAATGCCCCAGCATTGTGCGGGGCTCCAAGAAACAATCTGCCACATTGGCTTGGCAGTTAGTGTGTGTGAGTCTGGAGGAGTTCGAGGCCGCTGTGCTGCAGTGGAAGCATATCCGGTGCATAACTGGAAGACCCTGGCTTCGATTCCCGGTGGTGGTCAATGAGAATCTTTCGTGACTCACTTATAAACGTGTAAAAAATGATGACCTCTGTTTGATGTTCCTAGTCCTCGTCAAATGTCTGTATTAATACCAGAGGGGGTCCGGACCCCCGTGGCCCTTACCTTCCGCCGCCTATGCCACAAACTGACAGAACAAAAGGTAAAAAAAAAGCTAGAGTTGATTCTTGCAAGGAGATGTTGGTAATGTTTGAACCCAGTGGCCTGAAAAGGTTAACAGAAATTGCCAGGGGTGATAAAACGACGTTGTTTCATTGTTACCCAACTTCCAGAAAAACTGACAGTTCCTCTGGGTTGCAGAAGTTGAACGGCGTCCCCAAATGCTCCCTCCGACAAGACTTCAGAAAGAGAATAGACAAGAAGTTCAAGAAAGAGAATGCTCACAATTTTTTCAATTTCCAAGGAGTGGTTAGCAGTAGACACCTTACTTGAAAAATTACTAAAAATGGCCAATATCACACCCACATTGTTTTCCTCAAAATGTTTCAGGAGCCAAATTAAGAGTGTCCAACACTCTTAATTTGGCTCCTTGTCAAGTGTTCTCCTTTTTCATGACAGTGCCAGTGGTCATAAAACCCACCAAGTTACACTATTTGAAACAGGAAAAAATGAAACAGTTACCCCACCCGTCATATTCTCCAGAACTTGCACCACGCGATTTTTGTTTCCCAAAAATGAAAATGCAACATGCTACGCAGCCTCTTCCAAGGATGTAATACCTTGTAAAATGCGTCCATTCACAGTTGGGGAGTGTTTCCCAAAACGGATACTACCAAGCATTCCAGAATTGGAGTAGATGTCTGCAACTTTGCCTAGATTTTAGTGAAAAGTCATGAGGTATTTTAGCCATGTTTTGCAAAGGTCATTTATTGATAGAAAGAACAAAGATCAATCAATGGTATAATGCCCGTTTTGTTCGATAACCTTTTGCCATCTTTCAGTGAGCTGCAGAATGCCTTGTTTATAGAAGGATATTTCTTTTGTGGTGGAAAACTGTACAAGGTGCTGATTTACAGCCTCATCTGAATTGAACGTTATACCTCGCAAGGACTGTTGAAGAGAGCGAAACAAGTGGGAGCTTGACGGCGCGTCAGGAGAGTAGGCTGGGTGTGGCAACACATCCCACCCAAGCTCCAATAATTTTTGGCGGGTGATTAAACTTGTGTGTGGTCTCGCGTTGTCGTGATTGAACACAACACCTTTATGATGAACGAGCTCTGGACGTTTCTGGATGATGGATTCGTTCAAACTGTCCAATTGCCGACAGTACACATTCGAATTGATTGTTTGGTTCCGTGGTAGACCGAAAAACACGACACCTTTAAAATCCCACCACACTGAGACCAGAACCTTCCGCTGATGAATGTCTGCTTTGGATGTCGTTTTCCTCACGTTTAAGGAGCATATCGCAGATGTTTATACGCGCCGTCAATTGAGCTTCTTTGAGTTCATGAGTAACCCACACATCGAGCTTTCTTACGTATCCCAGCTTCTTTGAGTTCATGAGGGACCCACACATCGAGCTTGCTTACGTATCCCAGCTTCTTCAGGTGGTCGTGAATGCTTGAATGATGGATGTGCAATGTGTCTGCAATCTCTCGTGTTGTGTAACGTGGGTTTGACTCGATCAATGTCTTGATTTGGTCGTCATCAACCTCGGTGGGCCTTCCGGACCGAAGAGCATCGTTGAGGTCAAAATCACCAGCACGGAATTTTGCGAACCACCGCTGGCACTGACGTTCTTGTAGAGCATTATCACCGTAAACTTTACGCAACTTCTCACAAGCTTGACGCGCGTTCTTCCCTTTACGGAAGTAAAACAGTAAAATATGGCGAAAATGCATAGTTTGGTCTTCCATCTTCAACTTGATGTCAAATCTCCGCAAATCAACCATATCGCTCACTATTCCTTTTAGATCGCAGCTAGAACTGGCACCTGTCGAATGCCATAGCGATTACAGAGCTGCGCATGCCTCTAGTACTTCCAAAACCGCCCAACCGCCATCGGGTGCCAAAATGCGTCATGACTTTTCCAACAACCCAACAAAAGTTCCGTTGGTGTAAGTGCAATGAATTTTGTTTTGAATAAGAACGTTAAGAATTTTTTGAACTCCCTACGTAATCCCGAAACTTTACCATCATGGGCTCAGGAACTCAAATAAAAATTTCCTGATATATACTAAATTAAAGCATGCTCATGTGAATATGTCAAAAGAAGGTTTTTAATTTGAATTAAGTCTGAAAAACTTTTCATGCATAGTACCGGGTATCCACAGCTGAAATTCCGATTTTCAAGGACACAACAGGAAGAACCATTGCTGGAAATGACTTCAAATTCGATATGACTCCTCTTGAGTCGATGGAGTTTCAGAACTAATTTTTGTTTTTCCGTCAGACAAAATTCCATCGCCTCAGAAGTCCCATCATATTTGAAGTAATTTCGAGTATACGTAGTTTCCTTGGAAATGTAAATTATGGAAATCAGGAGAATATCGAAACACTCCATTAAACTTGCATTAAAGAAACTAAGACATCAAACTAGTTGCATCTTATTATATCACACTTACAAGCAAACCAAATCGTTAGCCCACTACATTTTTCATGATGATACAAATAATGTTAACACTAATCGTTACTACATCATAGTTAATTTTTACAAGAAAACAAAGTTCTTTGGCCAGTCCTTTCTAGAACCTGCAGTTTAAAAAATTGCATTCAATATGTCGTAGATTTTTCATTCCGATATGGTTCTTTAGCGAGTAAAGACCATTACAGGAAGCATTATGATCTTGTTGTGAAAAAACTGAAATTTCGAACTTTAGAACCACATATTGTAAGTACTAACTATTAGGGCTTCATCCGTAGTTGTTAACCTCGTGTCATTAGGTCTCGCCAAACATGTTCTGTTTCGTTGTTCAAAGGACGCTTAACTGTGTCATAAGAACAAGAAAGCCGCTATTTCAAATGGAAAGATGTACTGGCAGGATTAAGACAGGGTTACAAATTCAATGACAGTTCCAAATGAAATTTTTCTTGTGCTGTGAATCTTCCCGACAGCAGTAAAGTAAATCCCATGCAAAAAAATTCGATATAACGGATATGGGTAACGGAAGTAGTCAAAACCACTGTGAAACTCTGATTTTTGAAAGCTGTCCCATGAATTGACGAACAAATAGTTAATTTCATTGTTATTCATTTTATTAAACTATTGATAGACATTGTTTCTGCACGTTTTACACAAACGTAACAATATCTCCTTGCCATATGTCTAATTTACGAGAACCTCAAAAATATCAGCCATTACAAAAAATATATTTTTGATGCTATGAAAATGGTGTGTCATAACAAACTTTGGCTTTCTCTCAGCCCCTCAAGGGGAAGGGAGTACCCAATATTGACGAGAGATTTAAAATGATATATAGCACATTTTAAAGTTTTCGTCAATAGCAAAGCGACGGGGCGTAACCAAGGAGGTTAGCATAATACTTCTGGAGATGCCCTGAGTCTCTTAACCGTGAAGCCGCAATGTATATGAATTTGGCGTTGTTTACATGATACCCATGTAATTTCAGCTGTGTGTATTTTGGAATTTTGTAGTTTTGGGTTGCAGAAACCATGTTAATATCAAACCGGAATGAATTATACTTCTTACACGAGTGAAAGTTTCAATTTTAGCGTTATGTTTTGTTTAGAATTTGCACTAACGTTCGCGTATTTCAATTTAAAATAAAAATAGGAAGAAGCCTCAAAATAATTAAAATTTTTATACATTCAGCATTTTCTCACACATCGGGAACAAGTTACGATGCCAAATTGGAAACATTTGCAACGAAAGAAGGCGATTCGGCCAACACAAAATGCATTGCATAACCTTGAAAACCATCAGCTTTCCTACACTTTGAAGACCGTCGCTCGCGGTTATAGGCTTCACGCAAAGTGGTACTGCTCCATTAACAAGGACATCTCCAGATATTTCATTCTAACCTCCTTGGATGTAACCTGTTGATATCCTAGGCCAAACGTTACCAATCCCTCTCACTATCACTCGTGTGATTCAGCTTTTCTTTCTATCTTGATCTCAGATTTAGCTTGCGCATGCGCAGATAGACTTCCGTAGCTGCATCACATTTCATCGGTGTCTTACGATCGTCTAAATCTTAATAACAATAATAATAATAATAATAATAATAATAATAACATTGTTTTTGTAAAACTAAACAGTCGAAATACTTACCATTGCTGCCGCAATAGTTTAGTAAATACTTATTTTTATGACTCACATATCTTCTTTCATTGGTTTTACGACAATAACATTTATTTATCCACATACCTAAACACCGCTCAGTGTCAGGAATTAGTAAACTTTATTGTTTGTTGTTATGATTTAATACCACTTAATATGTACCGCACGGTGGCAATGCAAATAAATGCAATGTGTTATACATAAATGAATGTATACTCTCGAATCATTCGTCTTATTTCACACCTACAAAGATCCTGGCATGCGAAAGATGCGTAGCAGAAATTATCTACAAACAGTGCCAGGGTACCATCCCGATATTTTTATTGAATGGGAACGGGTGTGTCATTTCCGAATACATCCAATTTATAATTTCATTCTTGCCGTGCTTAAAGATCTTTAACTGGTAGGGTTCTTACCGCATTGTAATTAATATGATTGAGGCGTCTCATGGACAGTGCACTAAATCCAAAATAAATGCATGAACTTACACTGTTTCAAATTTGCTTTATTTAATATTAAGGAAACAGAAGGAGACGTGCACAGCTCGATCGTCTCAAATAAACAATGAATAAACAAGGTAAATTACACAGTCGAGTCACATTATTGGGACCACCTCCTACTTTTGACGTCAACAGCGCGCAGCCAATAAAAGAAGGTACGTGTCGAGAGCTGGCTTGGAGGGTATATAAGGTGTGCTGTAGGCATTCTAAAAACATGTGTTGTAGGCATTCTAAAACATTCTAAAAAACACATTAGGGCCGCTGGTGGTCTAGTGGGCAACGTTCGTGACTGCCACGGAAAATACCTCAGGTTCGATCCCAGGCAGGTACGAACGCTCGATCCACTAAATATCCGCCGTGCGTCAGATGGGCACGTTAAGCCGTCGGACCCCGGGTACTGGCCCCCCGGTAATAAATAAGGGCGTCTTCTTTCCTCTTTCTACTTCGCTTCCGTGTCACTTTTCTATCGGGCACTCTAGCCCAAATCTCCTAGTTTCCTATTTCTAAGGGTTGTTTAAGACCTGGGGTCAGACACTCCCTTCCTAAAATTCTCTACATATGATCATCATCTAAAAGCACATCACTTGTTGCTATCACGGAAAAAAGCAGGGATTTATCGGATTTGCAAAAAAGGGATGATTATCGGCTTTGGGGGTGGAAGTATTTCTGAAACAGACCAGTTTGTAAACTGTTCGCGTGCTGCTGTGGTTAAAGTGCATCGTGGCCGTACCGGTGGCGCAGTGGTCTAAGCAATGGCTTCTGATCATTCGCCCGAGATGGGTCCAGGTTTGAATCCCGGTGAAGCATGGATGTTGTGTTTGTGTTACGTACCTGGCTCTCTCCCTTCCTTAGAACCAGTGGCCCTAAATTAGGGACGGGCGACTGATTATAGCCAACTGAGTTGCTCACGGTGGTCGTTAAACCTCCAATAAAAAAAGGGTATCGTGATTGGCGAAACGGCACCATTGCGAATAAGCGACGTGCAAACTGCGGAGCACCACGTGCCACTGATGTGAGAGGTGGAAGTCGGTTGCGAACGTGAGGGCCTATCTAAACACTGCAGTTGAGCAATTCACTGGCCGAATGAACCAGGGGGCTACCGGAAGTGTGTCTAAAACGACAGTTTAGCGAACCCTGATGCGTATGGGGCTCCGATGCAGACGGATGGTCACTGCACCTATGATAACGAAGTTGCATCGGCAGAAAAGGCTTACATTTGCACAGCAGTATCGGAATTGGATCTCCGCTGATCGGCAAAGGATTGCTTTCTCTGATGAGTCACGTTTTCTGCTTCATCGAACGGATGGATGCTGGCGTATAAGGCGAGAAACATCAGAGAACAAAACCTCTTCAACCATTGCTGGAAGAACACAAGCTGGTGGGGTCAGCGTTATGATCTGGGGAATGTTTTCGTGGCATTCCTTGGGTCCACTCATACCTGTGGAAGGCACTAAGGACCGAATTCGTTGTGAATCCATCCTTGCAGACCATGTACACCCATACATGCCGATTGTCTTCCCTGGGGCGGATGGGATCTTCCAGCACGACAATCCGACGTGTCACACAGCTAGAAATGTCCGAGAGTGAGTGGTTGTCCGAGAGTGAAGGGCACGATGAAGACTTCAAAGAACGTCTCTGGCATCTGTGGGACCACATCGATCGTGTTGTTCGCTCTATGGATCCTCCACCACGCACCCTCCAGCAGCTGTCAGATGCACTGCAGTTAGCATGGCTCCACATACCTGTGAACACCTTCCAGCACCTTATTGAGTCACTCCCAGCCCGTCTAGCGGCTGTCCGCGCTGTACAGGGCTGCTGTTCGCGCTGTACAGGGCTGCTGTCCGCGCAGTACAGGCTGCTGTCCGCAATACACGGCTGCTGTTCGCAATACACGGCTGCTGTCCGCAATACACGGCTGCTGTCCGCAATACACGGCTGCTGTCCGCAACACATTCTGGATATTAGCTGGTGGTCACAATAATGTACCTCGACTGTGTGTATGCATATATATGTATATAAGATAATCATGTTTACGGATGAATAGAAGAACTATGTACAGAATGAATTAGCAACGAGCAAAATGGTTTGTAGAGTTAGAGGGACTCCACTGGGATCACTGAGGTATCACCAATGAGTAAATGGTGTAGGAGAAATAAATTTCAACATACCGTTGGACGAAGAGTGCCTTGAGAGACTGTGAACCACTGTGAGTTCGGTTACCAGGCTGTAAAGAAGTCCTGTTCACGATTACGATCAAGAGAAGACTTATATTCTAAATGAAGCCGGGATTTAAGTCGAGCTCGGAAATACAGTAGCAAGCTGTCGCTTGCTTGAAAGTGGGATACCGATGAAATGGCGGAACGGAGCTGCTGATGGAGAACATGAATATCGTGTTTCACGAGGAGGAAAACAAACGCACGGGGGGGGGGGGGTGAAAGGCGTGCCGATAGATAAAAACATATAAGAATATTTAGATAGGCGTCAAAGGAAAGTTAAGTTGTGCACATTAACATCGGTAGTATTAGTGGGCAATGAAGAAAAACATGAACAACATCAGCAGGATTGGCACAGAAAGAGCAAAGAGGAGAGAACTGCTGTGATGGACGGAAAACAATAGTGGAACCAGGGAGACTGTTATGTAGAAAGAGCCAGCTTCATTAAGCTCGAGTGGAGAAGACAGAGGAGAGGCAGCAGAAGACCAAACAGCAGGAAATTAAGCAGAAGGAATATCAAGATTAGAACTTGGGGAAGGAGTGCAAATGATGAATAGACGGAAAAATAGTGGAAATAGGGAGATGATTATGTAGAAAGAGCCAGGAGTATTAAGTTCGAGTGGAGAAGAGAGAGGAGAAGCAACAGCAGACCAGACAGCAGGAAATGAAACAGAAGAAACCGCAAGAATAGAACTTGTAGAAGGAGAAGGAAAAATACAGAGGAAACGGTAGAGAAGTTTTGTGGAAAAAGCAGTGAGGGGAAGAAAGGAACCGTGAAAGAAAAGAAAGAAAGGGAGTGGAAGGGGGCGGAAGAGGCAGAGAGAAAGCCAGCCGGAGGAGCAAGAGAAGGGAAAAGAGCGATGATGGAGGAGCGGAGAGAATCATAAAGAGAGAGCGCAGCAGGAGTGGAAGGAAGTAAGGGAGAGAGAGAGAGAGAGAGAGAGAGAGAGAGAGAGAGAGAGAGAGAGAGAGAGAGAGCAGAGAAATGTTTCCAGGACAAATCAGAATTAATGAGGTCTCGGGTGTTAGGATTCCAGCTCTGGGCCAGGAGTGAAGAGCAAAGTAAGAAAGATGAGGAGGATGAATAGTTGAAGAAAAGAAAAGGGGTTCCCAGAGGAACTCTAAAGTGTTGGAGGGAGGGGCACGAGAGAGTGGGAGAGAATGAAGAAAAGTGAGACCTTCGGAATAGACAGTAGGAAAAGGGATAGTTAGAAGAGGGCAACGATCCATGAACAGAAGTGTAGAGAAAGAAAACCTGGGGTTACGCGGGGAATTTATGACCTCACGAATAGCTGAGGCAGAAGGTACTGGCGAAAACATCAGGTGAAGAAGAGAAACGGTTCGGTTTGCTCTGTAATATAGCGGAACATCAACTAGATTTATGTCATTCTGAGAGGGTGGAAGGAACAACGCAGAGATTTTGATCCAGGGATAGCTTGTCCAAATGACGGAGGTAAGACGGCTGGTGATGCCTGTGAGACAATAGGCTGGAACTAGAGAAACTTTCCAGGAATATATGCATTGGGAGAGCAAGTATGTGCGAGCTAATATGGCTCGTTGAAGGAAGGAGGTGCAGAAGTGTGCACGACGCCAAAATGCTGCAGTTTTCAAGAGACGAGGTCTAAGATCAGACCAGAAGGCAGTCGCTGAAGCATGTGGAATTCCCCCATGAACACCAAAAACCTTCTGAGTGGTGGGGGACCAAAAGGCCCCCAAGGGGTGTCCGTGCGTGTAGACCATGCCCCACACTAGAGTTCAGAGCTTTTTGCAGTGTTCAGGGAAGCTGCTGAGCAATCAGCATAGGTCTGATAGAGAGGAAGGAGATGAGAGAACTGTCCATCGTTGCGAATACAAAATATTGCATCGTCAGCATATAGCGAATAGGTGACAGAGGTATGTCGAGTACTTGCTGTGAAAGGAGGAAAATCAGCGAGGAAATCTTTTCTGACAAAGCGCAGAAACGGCTGAAAGGCGATGGTAAAAAATTGGCCGGATGTTGAGCAACCTTGTCTAATTCCTCGACAGAACGGGATTGGATCTGTTAGAAAGAAGGCGAACTTGACGTGGAAGATGACATCCCGGGATAGAACACGAAGAGCAGTAAATGACGGAGCAAAGCCAAAGCTGAGAAGTGTAGCAGAAAGATAAGCATGTGAGACGTTATTTAAAGTAGGACGTTGGTAGAGGTTAAACAGTGTAAAAGGTTCTGAGTGAGTATGAGCAATATGAAGGAGATCCCTAAGAAGGTTAATATTATGGGAGATTGAGTGGCCTGGAATGGTGTAAGTCTGATCAGGGGAGATTATAAAAGGAAGAACAGGGTTGAGACGGCGAGAAAGGAGTTTAGTGAAACGTTTGTAGTCTAAATTTAGTAAAGAAATCGGGCGCCAATTTCCAAGTCAAGCGGGACGCCTTTCTTGGGGAAAAGAACAATATGAGCAACTGTGAAACCCGAAGAGAGGAAAGTGGAGTGGAATGCAGCAGTAAAGCCCTCAGGAGAAATGGAAGGAGGAAAGATAGGAAAATGCGATAGAAAAGAAGAGGGAGGCCGTCAGGTCCAGATATGGCACGGGAGTTAAGTGAAGTAAAGGAGTCAGAAAGTTCTTGAGGAGAAGGAGGAAGAAACCGGGACGTGCAGAGATGAGAAGGGACCTGAGGAAGTGAAGAGAGAAGAGAAGATGCAGCAGCAGAAGGAGGGGAGTTTTACTAAATTTATCAGTAAAGTAACGCCCTACTTGAGTGCGGAGAACGTTGGGATCTGAGAAGATTTCCCCGAGAGAAGACGGAGATAAGCAAGTGAATTAGAAGCACTACGAGAAGTTTTTAGGGAGGAAACAAACTCATAAGAACAATCATCTGGCGAAAGGTGCATAAGCCGAAAACGAAGAAGAGACTGGGAAGAGAGCGGTTCAAGGAGCACCCTGAGTTTTACTTGATATACTGGGCAGAGTGGGTCTGTGAGGTTTAATAGGGAAAGCATGTGTCGAACATTATCACACTGTAGTTCTTTGAGAAGTTTTTAGGGCTTCACCTACATTTAGCATTTTTCGACAGCGCCATTGTCTTTAAATTGATTATAGCACCACTTGACGCATTTACTAACACGTTGTTCAACTTTAATTAACTTTAAACTTGCTTAACTTCAACCTTACTGATATAACTCGTACTAACTTCCCATCGTACATGAATTACTAACATACACTCATAGTCAAAATAATAGTTGCACCCAGAAGACGTGTCGGATTGCAATGCTACTCGGGAGGAAGGTAAAGGTTACCAGGAACAATAAATGATTAAACATTGAGACTGATTTGGGCAATATTTATTGAGCTACACGCCAATAAGTAGTGTCTCTCAGTAAGGCGTCTGGCTTGCTCGCACAGTATGCCAAACGTCTCGGCATGGAGTTGCAGAGGTTACAAATGGTGTCCTGCGATAAGCCATCCCATGCAGCTTTAATCTTCTCACGCAGTTCCTGAAGACTGTGGGAGGAGTAAAGTCTGGATAGCGCGTCCAATAGCACCTCACACATTTTCAATCGGCGATAGGTCTGGTGATGCGGCTGGCCATGGCAGAGTGTCAGTCAAGACAGCAGCAGTATGCGACCGAGCGTTGTCCTGTTGGAAAATCGAACCGCAGTTAGTGTTCAGGAAAGGTAGGGCTAGTGGTTGCAGTACGTCATTAACGTAACGTTGGGCTGTCAAAGTGCCTGCAATGAACACCAAAGGTGATCTGGTATCATAGGCAATTGCACCACACAGCATGACACCAGGCCTTCTGGACATGTGACGCTCAACAACAAACCGTTCATCTTGGCGCTGACCACAGTGCCTCCACACACGGATTCGTTGGCCGTCTCCTCCAAGACAAAAGCGGGACTCGTCACTGAAGATCAGCCGCTGGTATTCTGAGTGACTCCATGACAATCTGGCACAACACCATTGCAGTCTTTGGCGACGATGCAATGGTGTTCAGGGCAGTCGTCGTAACGGTCTACGTGCGTGTAGTCCTACGTCGTGCAGCCGTCCGCCAATGATGCTGGCACTAATCGGACGGTGTACGGAGGGCACCAATGCTCACTGAATATCCGCAGTCCGGACTGTTGGGTCACTTCGCGCATGTCGGACAACCCGTCGGTCCTCTTTCTCCTTGGTTCGTCTAGGTCTCTCAGACCCTTTCTGTCGTTGCTGCGTGCCTTGTTCTATCCACTGCCGCCAACAGCGTACTATGGTGATATCCACACGACCGGTATGGCGCGCAATACGGCAATAAGACCATGCCGTTTCCCGGAGCCCGATGATGCGGACCCTCTCGAACTCCTCGAACTGCTCGAATTGCTTCATTTACAAAGGATGCAACCAACACAACAGCACGAGTCAGAATGGCAAGGCCGCCCCGGTGGCGCAGTGGTCTAAGCGATGGCCTCTGATCATTCGTCCGTAAGGGGTCCAGGTTCGAATCCCGGTGAGGCATGGATGTTGTGTTTGCCTTACGGCACTGGCTCTTTCCCTTCCCTGGAACCAGTGACCCAAAATTAGGGACGGGCGACTGCTTATAGCCCATTGAGTTGCTCACGGTGGTCGTTAAACCTCCATTCAAAAAAATGGCAAGCACGCGCAACGGGATGACCTTATATAGTCGGTCAGGCACAGCGCTACGACCACTTCTTGCTTGCGTCCCATGAGCGGCCGAGAATGATACTTGAATCATCTGCATGTCTCACGATGTCAAACCTACCCACCAAGTTTCATTCCTGTCGGTTGTGCTAATGAAATGTCTGTCTCTTTCTAATCTAGCGGATAACGTTTGCTTTTCAGAGATGAAATTCATGAAAAATGACTTGAGTTGCATGTTGAATGGAGGCCAAGCCACGCATAGAGATGATATTTAATATCCACATCCTCAGTGAAGAACTTTACTCTAAAAGTGACATTCAAATTTTCTATTATTGTTGCATCTTACTGTTTTTTTGGGGTTTTTTTTTTTTTTTTTCTTCTTAAACACATGTTTGAATTTAGGAAATATTGTTCTTCATCTGAATGATACAAAATCCTTAAACTGTCCTACAACCATTTGTCTGAGTTGGGCGCGGGTCTGAGTCCTGGATGAAGCATATAGGCTGTGTGTTTCTCTGGAAACAGAGGCCCTAAATTAGGAACGAGCGACTGCTTACAATCTTATAAGTTGATCACTGTGTTCGATAGACCCCAAAACAAACGGAAAATATTCTTATACTTTCTGATTTTTGATGCCAATTTACCTTATTCATACTGAAAATAAGCTCGTATGAAGCACAGTCGGAGTTATTCGTTCCCTTTTCCAAATTCTAGAGCAGTGCTTCCCAACCTTAGAAGCCCGACCTAATTTTCAGAACGACAAACTTTCGCGACCCGCTTAGCTTTAATGGACACGGGGATAAGGGGAGGGGGACTTTTTAATTTAATTATTTTACTAGTATTTTTTTAAATTTGTTATTGCATATAATTTTACAAAAAAAAAACAACAACCAAAAAACGGATCTATTTCTCATATTGAGGCGTGTGTGAAGGGTGCGCTTGTTTTGGTTTCTGTTGATGATGGCACTGAAGTCCACGTCGATTCGAGCCATCTTCAAACACACGATGTTCGGTTTTGATTCCTACCATCACAGAAAATCCAACTTCACAGATGTACGAAGATATGAAAGGGAGTAGCACGTTCAAAGCTTCAGCGTCGGTTATTTGCAGTTGAAATTCGAGGTGTCTTCGGACAGATCGACGAGTTCTTCATCGGTATTTGTCGATATCTCAGTCGCCATGTCGCTCTGAAACGAATTCTCCATCCAGTACTTTTGCTGAGAGAAACTTTACCACACATTCATCAATCCATCCGGATTGTTGAACGTATGGTAAAATTGAATTTTGTCCGAATTTTACCACACGTTCATCAGTCCATCAGGCCTCACTATTACCTTGATCGTGCTTCTTACGTAAAGTTCAGTACAGTTGCTCATTTTTTGTTTGCTAGACCACGCTTGTGAACAATAGCTAGTATGTATATACATTATGGGCTGAGGAACGTAATAATTTCAGACAGGGTCCAACTCCTTCGAGAGCTAAAACAATAAAAAAGAAAAAGAAAGATGACTGAGAGAGAAAAAAAACCGTAGGATATATACACTATATTGACAAAAGTCACCGGACACCTACAAAAGAAACACAAGGCAGCATTTATTGACATGCATTAGTACGGTGTCGGTGCACCTTTGGCCTTAATGCATACACTGACACTTCGAGCCGTGCTTTCGACAAGGTTTTGGAACACAGCGATAGGCATGCGCTTCCATTTAGCACATAATGCTGCCGCTAACTGTTGCTTAGTAGTAGGCCTTGGTTCCAAACTTCTTATTTGGCGCTCTAATTCATCCCATAGGTGCCCTATGAGATTAAGACCTAGGCGTTTTGCTAGCCAGTCCACACACGATACGGAATAATCGTCAAACCACGCCATAAGTCCTTGCTTTATGGCTCGGTGCATTATCCTGCTGGTACCAACAAGGCTCGGTTCCATAGTATTGCCACAGAGTTGGTAGGGTATAATTGTCCAGAATATTGAGATAGACTGCTGGTTAACAGGTTTGCCTACGATAACCAATGGCCCCGGACCATACCACAAAAAACACCCCCACACGAGTACACTGCCAGCCCACAATTTAACCGCAGGAACAGTACACTGTGGTAAATAGCGTTCTCCCGGCTGTCGTCATACCCACACACGGCCATCAGACTGATGGATCGTGTATCTGGAGTCATCAGTCCATAGCACCCGTTTCCATTGATCTATGGTCCACGATAAATGTTCTTTACACCATGCTAAACGACGAGTAGCATTCCAAGTGGAGATGAAAGGCTTATGAGCAACCGCACGACCACGGTAAGCCATGGAATGAAGTTCTCTGCGAATGGTACCTGTACATACCGAGGTTCCGGCATTTTTATTCACCTGTACACTAAGGTCTTGTGCAGTACTCCGTCGATTAGCTTTAGCAACTCCCCTGAGGCTTCGACGTCTTCTGTCACTGATTTTCTTTGGTCTGCCGGTACGTTTTGCTGCTGCAGGCACGCAGTGTGTCTTCCACTTATTCAATATATCCTAAACAGTTGACCTGGGTATGTTTAAACGCCTCTCGGTTTCTTTTATGGACAACCCACTAATATCACACCCATCAATCTTTCCTTTCTCAAAATCAGTTCTCTCCCGCCGCGACATTTTCACTCAACATCTCAGTGCGATATGATCGCGGTCAGCTGCAGGCTAGTTTTTTTACCGTTTGCAGCAGTACCGCGCATTTTAACAACGCAGCGAATCCGTTCATTTGCTTTTGAAGTGGTGTCCGGTGACTTTTGTCAATGTAGTGTATATGCTCGTACATGTCATCCAGGATATTTAGGGCAACAAGCCCCCCCCTCCCAAGTGTGATTTTTGTGTTAAAATGCGACTTGCATTAGAAAAAATACTTTAAATTAATAAAAATGCATCAACTTATATTAGAAAAATTTTCTTCTATTTTTCATTAACTTTTATCCTGATGGATTTAAAAACTTCAATTTTTTTGCTTCCCCGGAAAGTATTTCTGTATACGCCTTTAAATCATCATCAATCATTATCAATTCACTGCTGAATGGTCTCCTCAGGTGCCTTCCACATTTTTCTGTCTTGAATTTGTCACTCCAGCATTCTGAATTTCAGAAACCTACATGGACTTCTTGTGGATCTTTTCCTGCACCTTGGTATCGAATCTAAAATTTCAGTTGCTCAGGAATGGCCAGTTCTTTTAGCAGTATGTCCAGCCCATTGCCTTTTGAGGATCTCGCAGCAAAAGCACACATACATTTTTTTTTTATTTGATTGGAGGTTTTACGACCACCGTGAGCAACTCAATGGGCTATAAGCAGTCCCCCGTCCCTAATTTAGGGTCACTGGTTCCAGGGAAGGGAGAGAGCCAGTGCCGTAAGACAAACACAACATCCATGCCTCACCGGGATTCGAACCCGGACCCCGTTCGGACGAATGATCAGTGACCAACGCCTTAGACCACTGCGCCGCCGGGGCGGCACACATACATTCGTCCAGGCTCGTTTATCTTCTATGTGACAAAACTCCAAGAAAGACCTATCTACCACAGTTCAAATCATTTTTTGTTCAATTATTTATTTGCCAGATGTATTGGGTTTTCTGATCTCTAGAAAGACTCATTCGGGCTTGGAAAAAGAAAAGAAAAGAAAACACAATGAGGGAGAAAAAAACTCCACAAAGAGGAAGAAAAAAAACTTTAAATAATTTCAAGAATTCTTGAATGGTCATTTTTGAAGAGAAAAACACAACGATGAGTTAACCGTTCTCCTTATTTGCGCAAAAAAAAAAAAAATTAATTGCACTTGAAGCGTTTTCCAGAAAGTTGAATTGCGTGTTTGCGGTCTCCAAGAATTCATATTGCAAAAACGATAACTCATAATACACTGCTGGACAATTGCTAAGGACGGATCATAAACGGCTATATAGCGTATAAAAAAGTAAGTGTGGTTGGATGCCAAGTGAAATAAAATAATGTCAGAATGCCAGGACATTACAAGAAAGACAATTTATTGTGCTCTGAAATCCAGAAGGCTTTGAAACGAGTTCAAGGGACAAACAGGCCATTTTGTGCAGAATACGTAAACGTGAAAAATGCAATTACCGTCCGCAGGCGTTCCGGCATAAGATGTCAATTCCGGATATGGCCACCATGGAGGGCGATGCAAGATTCCACACGCCGTGTCATGCTTTGCACAACATTATCAAGCAGCTGTTGGGGTAATTTATCCCATTCCTCTGTCAGTGCACGCATGAGGGTGTCCTTGTTTATTGGAGGGCATTGGCGACCAGCAAGACTATTCCCCAAAGCATCCCACACATTTTCAATGGGATTCAGATCTGGAGAACATGCTGGCCATACGAAGCGTTGAATATCCTCGCTCTCAAGACACTCCTGGACAGCGACTGTTCGATGACATGTTGCGTTGTCGTCCATGAAAATGAATCTATCACCGACAGCACCACGGAACATGCGAACATGAGGTAGCAGAACATCATTAATGTATCGTAGGCCAGTCATAGTCCCAGTTGGAAGCACATAGAGGGACGTACGGCCATTGATCATGATGCCAGCCCATACCATGACACTACATGTCGGATATCGGTCCCTTTCCTGTATGTTTGCTGGACAATATGCAGTACCACTATCACGCCAGATCAGTTGTCGTCGACAATCAGACGATAGACTGTATCTACTCTCATCTGAGAAGAGGACAGCAGACCAGTCGTTATCAGTCCAATTGCGATGTTGATGGCACCATTGAAACGGGCGGTACGGTGACGTCTGGACAATGAGATGCACACAACAGGGCGGCGGGCGTGTAGTCCTCCTTCATGCAAACGTCTGGCGACAGTTTTTCGGGAGATCCGCTTGCCAGTAGCAGCCATAAACTGATTTGCTACCTCACTAGCTGTGCTGCGCCGGTGTCTTTTTGTTGATAGCACTATGTACCGATCTTCTGCAGGTGTCGTACTGCGAACACGACCTCCGCCGTGACGTTTGCTACACTCTCCATTTGTTTGAAATGATTTCCAAAACCTTGAAACAACACAGTGGCTGACGTCGAACTCCCTGACAACATCTGTTATTTTTCGCCCTTCTTCAATCTTGCCAATAATACGGCCACGCGTAAAATCATCTAGGTGATGTCGGGAAGACATACTGAAATTGCAAGTTCGTCAATGGATTCTTTCCATTTCAACTTTGCGTTTGAACAACAACGGTCAATACGCGTCAAATCCTTTATATCTCTTATCAGCGCTATGACGTCACGAACAAATTCGGCAATCCAAAATTTGCATACGCACAACACGTCTTACTGTATCCCGCACTTATGCTAATTTCCACATTTTCCTGCCTTCCATTTTATGGTTGCTATCGTTGCTATTGTCATCCGTCCTTAGCACTTGTCCGGCAGTGTATGTGAACCAGAAGTCTTACGTAGAGACAGCCCCAGTGAGGGGAACCATGAAATTCCATGGAGGTCCAAAGCTCGGTGTCCCCTACCTTCCGCCGCATGTAATATACATCACAAATCATATCTTAAAATCAATTTTACGTAACAATAGCAAGGAGGGAGAGAGAGAGAGAGAGAGGCCAAGGTCGTTATGAGTTCCTCTGACTTGTCGAGTAATTAAGATGCCAGCTCCTAACACTGAGGGTCGAATCTCTCGTGTGACATAACTGTAGCGTTTGTTCTTAGGTTCCAATTGTTTTCCATTTATAGAAATATAGAAGTAGTCACTACTCTACATAATGAATAAATACGTCTCGTATCGTTGACACGCATGGGTGTTCCTAACACTAAGGTTCGCTCCTTTTCCTCTCTCCCTTTCTTCCTCTACATTTTTTGTTAAAAAAAAAGAAAAAAAGGTGACATAGCATGTAAAACAGAAAGCTTCTAGTTTCTCTATTTAAAAGAGTAAAAGAAAAGTCGGATTATAGTCACGTGTGAAGAGCAACTGTGGAATAGGAAACAAGAATTCAGCAATTATAATCTCGCTGGTTTTCGTAACATTGCTACAAAATTTTCTTCCAGTGTCTTTTCCTTCTCGATGCTAGCTTCTATAGCTTGAAATGATTCCTGCTTTAACCAGTACTCTTCTAGCTTTCTTATACCTGTACAGTCAGTTCAAAGATTTCCTCTGCCTTCCTCTCTCCCTTTTCTCCTCTACATTTTTCTTCTCGAAAAACTTATTAAACATTATTTTTATTTTCATATAGCTTCTAAGGGATATTTTGTTTGTTTGTTTCTCCCGTTTTAGCAATCTGTTACTTTACGTGTCCAGGGTGTTTTCAAGATTTTCCCAGAAAGCCATACCTAAAAAGTTTCCAGAATTTTCATGGAATTTTCTTAGTGTTCAAGCTCCGGAAATGTGGAAATTGGTGGATCACACATACAGTTTGTCATCTTTAGTTGGTATTCAAAATGATATTTTTCATATTAATACACTATTCGCTGATGAAAAAATTGATCCAGCTATTCCAATCAGTCTCTGGATTTCAATAGTAATTTTTCAATCATTTGTTTGCAAGTCGTCAAGACAGATACTGAAAATTAGCTGTTCAATTTTTCGATAATGTTTCCCGAGTTGGCATTATTGATAATAAAGTTTTCTATTTTTCTACCACACTATCCAAAATTTTCTTTTGTCTGTGTTCATGTGTAGACTTTTATTATTATTATTATTAAACATACGGTATTTAAGACCCTCTCTTGCCACCCCGGAGGCGAAGTGGTCTAAGTGCTGGCTCAGGGACACGCCAAGCCGGGTTCAACGGGTGCGAAGAACCTGGGCGCCAGATTCCAAGAGCGGCAAGACGCCTCAATCAAATTTTAAGGTTGATAAATTAATATCAGTGATGTGGGAGAAGTTAAGAAAATGTTTTACTGTGAGAAATCGTAATGCTACTGTTATGTAATACGTTTTTTGCTTTAGTAAAAATAATTCAGCATACAGTAAAACCTTCGTTAACGACAACCTCCAAACAATGGCAAATTTTGGTCGGTACAGAACAAGGTAAATAAAATGCCGACGATGTGCAAAAAAAATGAATTTGTCAAATAAACCAAATAATACCACAAAAGTTATATCACCAGGTACTGACTTTAAAACTTTAAAATCTAAAATATATACATACATACTGTAAGTATTTCGGTCCACCGAGTGGACCATCTTCAGATGTACAAAGCGTTAGCAGATAACATGACTATACATATATGTGTGTGTGTGCACAGAAGCCGAGGTGGCACAGGGGCAAATATGTAAATGAATTAGCAATAGGTGTCACACGGTTCTAACATAATTGCAAGTGTTCAGGCAATTAATTAGGTTACTAAAGTTTGAATAATGTCCTCTCAGACTTTGGGTAGATCGTAAGGTAAGTTGTCGTTGCAGCTTGCATCACCATATGTACGTTGCAGCTTGCATCACCATATGTATAGTTTCCGTGATGTGAAGGGAAGACTTGCAGTTTGGAGTAATGAAAAGTTTAATATTATCCCAGTCTGGGTGCAGTTCTCGTTTTGCGACAGTCCTAGCTAGAGCCGTGCGTTGGCTCCCTATCCTAATGTTATATTTATGTTCTTTTATTCTTTGAAGAAGATTGCGACCCGTTGCACCTATATAACATGCACGGTGAGCACCAACATTATCGATCAAGGGTATATAGTACAGTCTCCATCTTTGAATGGTTGGTGTGGGGAGACGATGCTTTCTGACCAGTGAGATGAGGTTAGGTGATCTTGTCTCGAAATCCAAATTGAACCGTCTGCAGATATTTTTCAATGGGTTGGTGATTGATGGGATAAAATCCATCGAGGTAATATAACGTAGGGCATGATCAGTTACATGTTGTAGTGTGGTGGTCAAACTGGAACGGATCCTTGAGTGTAACCTGTTAAATAAGTGTGAGGGATATCCATAGTGTTTAGCAAGCACTGAAGTCCAATTTGTTTCTGCAAGGCGAACAGCACGAATGGAAGAATGAGTATATGCTCTACGAAGGTTGAACCTAAAACACGCAAGTTTCGGAGAAAGTGGATGATTTGATTCAAAAGGAATAATGGCATGAGTACTAGAAGGTTTTTTGTAAACTGCGAAATGCAATTGGCCTGTTGAGTTTGGAGAACAAGAAATTAAAACGTCGACGAACAGAAGCTTGTAATTTTGTTCTAATTCCACAGAAAAACTTATTGACGGGACCTGAGAAGCAAAAGAGTCAGCAAAAGTTGATAATTCGGCATGAGTGTAAGGCCAATTGATTAGAATGTCGTCAACATAACGAGCATATAGTAAGGGTTTTAAGTGATAGCAAGATAGAAATTCATCTACTAGGTGCTGCATGAAAATCTCGGCAAGTACTCCTGATAGAGGTGGTCCCATGGCGGTGCCAACAGTTTGTTGATACATAGTATTTTGAAACTGAAAATATCAGCGTTTTTTAACAAACCTAAGGGCATTCATAACTGCCGAAATCTTAGGTTGGTTGTATCCAGATGAGTGTAAACAAGTTTCAATAATATTATGAGTGAGATCAATGGGAACGTTGGGGTGAAGTGCTACGACATCAAGGGAAGCTAAAATGTAGGAATTCGCCTGAGGTGCGAATTCTTACAAATATTACTGAAACTTGTTTACACTCATCTGGATACAACTAACCTGAGATTTCGGCAGTTATGAATGCCCTTAAGTTTGTTAAAAAACGCTGATATTTTCAGTTTCAAAATACTATATATCAGTAAACTGATGGCATCGCCATGGGATCACCTCTATCAGGAGTACTAGCCGATATTTTCATGCAACACCTAGAGGATGAATTTCTATCTAGCTATCCCTTAAAACCCTTACTATATGCACGTTATGTTGACGACATTCTAATCAATTGGCCTTACACCCATGCTGAATTGTCAAATTTTGCTGATTGTTTTGCTTCTCAGGTCCCGTCAATAAGTTTTACTGTGGAATTAGAACAAAACTTCCGTTCTTCGACATCTTAATTTCTCGTTCCCCAAACTCAACAGGCCCATTGCATTTCTCAGTTTACAAAAAGCCTTATAGTACTCATGCCATTATTTCTTTTGAATCAAATCATCCACTTTCTCAGAAATTTGCGTCTTTCAGGATCTACCTTCGTAGAGAATATACTCATTCTTCCATTCGTGCTGCTCGCCTTGCAGAAATAGATTGGACTTCAGTGATTGCTAACCACTATGGATATTCCTCACACTTATTTAACAGGTTACATTCAAGGGTCCGTTTCAGCTTGGCCACCACACTACAACCTATAACTGATCGTGCCCTTAAGAGCAAAACTGAAGACTAAGGAAAAAATTTTAGAATTTAAAATGCCCCACTTTATATTACCTTCATTACAGACGCTTGACGCGGACCAGGAATATCAAACAAAGGTCTTCGCTCTTTTCTCGTTTATAGGTGAGTCACGGAAAAATTCTCATTGGCCGCCACCGGGAATCGAACCCAGGGTCCTCCAGTTACGCGCCAGATATGTTTCCACTACATCAGGGTTTCCAGGTGGCGGCCAATGAGAATTTTTCCGTGACTCACTTATAAACGTGGAAAGAGCGAATACCTTTGTTTGATATTCCTGGTCCACGTCAAGTGTCTGTAATGGTTATTCATTCGCCTTCTGATTATTTCTTCAGTTGCTCCTTACCATCTCTGATGAACCCCCAGCATTGTGCGGGGCTCCAAGAAGCAACCTGCCAAATTGGCTTGGCAGTTAGCGTGTGTGAGTCTGGGGGAATTTGAGGCCGCTGCGGTGTAGTGGAAGCATATCCGGCGCGTAACTGGAAGACCGTGGGTTCGATTTCCGGTGGCGGCCAATGAGAAATTTTCCGTGACTCACTTATAAACGGGAAAAGAGCGAAGACCTTTGTTTGATATTATATTACCTCGTTGGATTATATCTCATCAATCACCAACCCATTGAAAAATATCTGCCGACGGTTCAATTTGGATTTCAGGACAAGATCACCTAACCTCATCTCACTGGTCAGAAAAGATCGTCTCCCTATACCAACCATTCACATGATCATATGTAGAGGATTACAGGAAGGGAGTGTCTGACCCCAGGTCTTAAACAACCCTTAGAAATAGGAAACTAGGAGATTTGGGCTAGAGCGCCCGATAGGAAAGTGACACGGAAGCGAAGTAGAAAGGGGGAGGAAGACGCCCTTATTTATTACCGGGCGGCCAGTACCCAGGGTTCGACGGTTTAACGTGGCCATCCGACGCACGACGGATATTTAGTGGATCGAGCGTTCGTATCTGCCTGGGATCGAACCTGAGACCCTTTCCGTGGCAGTCACGAACGTTGCCCACTAGGCCACCCGCGGACCACACCATCCATTCAAAGATGGAGAGTGTACTATATACCCTTGATCGATAATGTTGGTGCTCACCGTGCATGTTATATAGGTGCTACGGATCGCAATCTTCTTCAAAGGATAAAAGAACATAAATATAGCATTAGGACAGGGAGCCAACGCACGGCTCTAGCTAGGACTATCGCAAAAGGAGAACTGCACCCAGACTGGGATAATATTAAACTTTTGATTACTCCAAACTACAAGTCTTCCCTTCACATCACGGAAAGTATACTTATTTTTACATATGGTGATGCATGCTGCAACGACAACTTACCTTACGATCTACCCAAAGTCTGGGAGGACATTATTCAAACTTTAGTAACCTAATTAATTGCCTGAACACTTGCAATTATGTTAGAACCGTGTGACACCTATTGCTAATTCATTTACATATTTGCCCCTGTGCCACCTCGGCTTCTGTACACACATATATAGTCATGTTATCTGCTAACGCTTTGTACATCTGAAGACTTTCCACTCGGTGGACCGAAAGTACTTACAGTATGTGTGTATATATTTTAGATTTTAAAGTTTTAAAGTCAGTACCTGGTGATATAACTTTCGTGGTATTATTTGGTTTACTTGACAAATTCATTTTTTCGTACATCGTCTACATTTATTTACCTTACGCTATATTGTACGAGTGACTACGTTTTGTTCGGTACAGAACAGCTGCTGTAAGATTAACATTAGCAATTACCTCCCAACAACGCGATTTCTAAACAACGTCAACGGACACCACAGTCTGTCCTGAAGGATGTCTAACAGACACTTTGCCCGTAAGGAGTTTATGCAGTACCTTCGGTGCTTCAGCTGAAAGAATGAAAGGGGGACAAAACTTTTACTTTTAAGTGACCTTTATTCTTTATTAAAACTAAGCAGATATATAAAAATAAAATAATGTATGGACTTACAAATAAAATTGTCAGGTATTTCACAAAACGAATATGATATATTTGCTTCAGATTTGTGTGACTAAATTGAAATTCCTTGGACTTACGTTAAGCGTCGCATGAACCCATGCAGTACTTTAAAATATATATTTTCCACACGAATATTTGTATGATGCCCATAGGGTTGGAGGCATGGGGGTGGGACACTAGTCCGAAGTGGTCGCCTATGCGGCCGTCGCTTTTACAGCCGGTGCGAAGAACGTAGCTTTTGCGGCCGTTCGTTCTTTGACTCTCCCCTTTTGAGATTAAACATGGCTGCTGCCCTTTTGTGACTTTCAGACTTCCTAGGAGTGTCCGCGTTCCTTTTGTGCTGTTTGTTCCCCCACCACTGATTGCCCGCCATTAAATACAATTTCTTTTAGAGTGTGCATAGTTTCGGATCTTTAGCAATGGAATCTTTTGAAGTCATTGAGACAACAAACAAGAAAGATGAAACAGAATTTTCGGTTGTAATGAACACGTCTTTTGAATTCTTCCGACACGAATAAAATATTTAAAATCATTCATAAACTGTGCACAAAAGAGGGCCGCGGATGAATTAGTGGTTAGCAGTTGACTATCGATGCAACGTCCTCAGGTTCGAACCTGGGCTGATCTTTCAGAGATGGTGTGATTTGCTAACAATCGCTGAATATCTGCCGTGCATCGGACGAGCACGTTAAGTGACGGCCCCCAGGCTGGACCTACTGGTTAAATGGGTATCCTTTCCCATGCCTCCCCCCCCTGAAATTCTCTCACCCCTCTATGTGCAATATCGTATTTGTACGGTGGCGTCATCTACTGTACTCTAATCTCACTACAAACTGTTCTGTCAAAGTCGCTAGACTTGCTCTCATTCCTTCCGTTTCTGTGTCATGCCCAAAAGGCGATCTCGCTGTAGGTGGCTGGGACCTAAACTCTACTCACTGTGGACGGAAGTCCTGCAAGAAAATGACAAATACTTAGTGTGCACAAAAGATTTCTCGTAGATGAAGGAAGATGTCGGAGACAAATGGATTTTCATGTCGAACAGTTAGAAGAAGAGGTGTGCTGAGGAAAGATTTTTTTTTAAAATACGTCTCCTGGAAGCAGAGATTGCAAGAAGAAGACTAACATTTACGTTCCTAGCGGGAAAACTGGGCGGTTCACTATAAACCGCCACACAGGAAAACTGCCACACATCTTTCATCAACTTGGAAAACTGCCACACATCTTTCATCAACTTGGAAAACTGCCACACATCTTTCATCAACTTGGAAAACTGCCACACATCTTTCATCAACTTGGAAAACTGCCACACATCTTTCATCAACTTGGAAAACTGCCACACATCGGAAAACTACTACACAGAAAAACTGCCACATGTTTTTCATTAAGGTGCCGGGCACAAATTGCTGTTCCTCCGAGTAACACTTTGAATGTGTGGCGGTTTTCCAATGAGGCAATTTTCCTGTGTGGCAGTTTTCCAAGTTGGTGAAAGACATGTGACAAATTTCCTGTGTCGCGGTTTTCCGGCAACCAAACTGTGCATTATTTCAGGAAGGAAATGCCCACAACTATTTTTTGTAATTTGTAGCATCTGACTGTAAAATGAATTTTTCAATCGGTTTTTTAGACTCGCAGATAGTGCTATAAATATGCTGTGAACAGAAACATGAACATATGCCCTCTGGTGGCAAACTTGTACCTTAAGAAAAATGTTAAATTGTAAGTAAAACATTTCGCACTAAAAACGCTCGCCGACAAAGACAGAAATTTTCAAATCGGACTAATAGTTTCAGAGATATGGTGTCCATAGACGGACACAGTGATACGATAAGCACGTGCTTTTTTTGTACAAAAGACATGCTACAATTAAACGTATTCTTTATATGATGGTTATATCATGTAAAGCACACGGTTTATTTTTTGTTGTCTCAATGACTTCAAAAGATTCCATTGTTAAAGATCCGAAACGATGTACACTCAAAACGAATTATAATGAAATGGCAGTCCACGTGTCCTATGAGGTTTGGCGATTTTTAAACCATGTGACATCTAGCCTCGCTCGGGCAATCAGTGGTGGGGGAACAACACAAAAGGAACGCGGACACTCCTAGGAAGTCTGAAAGTCGCAAATGGGCAGCCTTGTTTTATCTGAAAAGGGGGAATCAAAATACGAACGGCCGCAAAAGCTACGTTTTTCGGACCGGCCGCAAAAGCGACGACACCCACTAGTCCCAAGGTAAGTTAAACAGAAAATTTTCTGGATTTTGGGAGTTTTTACACTGCCTAAAAATAAACAACTTTCGTTTCTTACTGTTAAGCTTGTAAACCAAAAAGGTCCTTAAAATTACAATGTCCCGTTTCCCGTTCTACAGAATTGATAGCAGTAATAAAGTGCGCGAAACCTTCTCTTCAAATTGTTACTGTCTCTAACAGTGGCTTACTGGACGAAATCATTTTCCAAACATAAAATCATGAAAAGTTACGTTTGATTAAATATGAAACAGAAACGACTTTCATCAAATATAAGTATCGTTAGTATCGAAAACAAAATTGCTACAGACTTAGACAATTCGGACATTGATAAAAAGTTTGTATCAAAAAAAAAAAAAAAAAAAAAAAAAACGCTACAAAAGTTAATTTCAGCAGACACTACGCATGTCTGTGTGATCTCTCGAAGCTTCAGTATTTACTTTATCGGCAAAATATTTTTATTTACACTGAAGAGCGATTGAATTAGAGATACTTGTCTAGTAACGAGTAGCACCACCTTTCGTCCTGATGACGGCGGCGATTCGTCTCGGCATGGACTCGACAAGACACCGGAAGCGTTGGGAAGCCATACGGATCCACGACCCCTGAACAAGATCCCACAACTCACGAAGATTTGATGGAGGGGGGCAGAGCCTTGAACATCGGTCACGATGGCATCCGAGATGTGCTCGATGGGGTTAAGGCCAGGTGACCTAGCTGGCCAAGAAAGCGAGGTCACGTCGGTGGAGTGTTCATCCAACCATTCGGATACAATTTGGGAGTGAAGGCACGGTGCATTGTCTTCTTGCATGATGAGGTCCCCAGTGGGATGTTGAAGACGCACAAACGGGAGCAAATGATCGTCCAGGATATCCCGGTAACGTTGACCTGTTAGGGACGATGTCACACGTACCAGAGGTCCCATTTCAGTCCACGTAAACAGCCTCCAGACGAGAATGCCACCCCCGCCAGCTTGAAGAGTACTTTGCTAGCAAGAAGGATCCATCGCTTCATGTGGTTTGCGCCGTACTCGTATCCTGTCATCCGCATGTACCAACGTGAATCTCGACTCATCAGTCCAGGCAACATTTTTCTACATGTCTAGGGTCCAGCGGCGATGTTCCCGCGCCCATGCTAATCTTTGCATCCTGTGATGTGTGGTCAGCAGCGGTACCCTCGTGGGACGATGGCTTCTGTACCCCATAGCGAGGAGATGGTTCTGGATGGTGTGGCTGCTTACACGTTTTTGTGCACCAGCGTTAAATTGCAGAGTGATTTCTTGCACTGTGGCCCGTCTATCCGCTGTTACAATGCGAGCTAGCCGACGATGACCCCGCTCATCCCCACGCTGTTGTCTAGGACAGTTGGCCCTTGCAGGGATGGTTTTACCGGATTCGATGTACTCACGGTGCACCCGTGACAGTGGCTCGTGAAAATCCCAGTGTCTGCACGACTTCCGAGATGGAGTGACCCATTTGTCAGGCCCCGACAATTTGCCCACGATCAAATGCGCTTAGATCCTTCGTCTTACCCATACTGCGTCTGACTCTTACTGATTCCCGTCGCATCACTCCTTATATTGTCGGATCGCTGCATACGTCATGTCGTTTCCGTTTACAGGACCGCCCACAGCGCCACATTTGCATAACGCGAGCTGTCTCTAATTCAATTGCTCTTCAGTGTATAACGAGAACCACTTATTTCGAATTCTGCTTTTGGTTTTATACAACTTATTTGTATATGTACCCATATCAGAGATTTTTTTTTTTTAGTATAGCTAAAGTGATGCTCCATATGTTCAATGGCATATGTATATACAACGGCCGTTCCACAAAAACTGAGAGTAAAATCACACAAAATGAAGAAATATAGGTACAGCAAAATATATGTTATTCTCTCTCAAAGTATCTTTCCTCGGATGACATGCAACTGTCACATCCTTCAGTCTACTTTTCAAAGCATGTGGCAAAGGTATTTCGTAGAAGCTGCTTTTGCGACCCCTGCACAACTGGAATAACTTCAGCATTTGTGTTGAAGGTTGCGCCACGGAACTTCTGCATTGTTGGAAACAACCAGAAATCGCACGGGGCGAGGTCAGGATAGTAGTCAGGTTGTGGCATGATTTCAATACTTCATTTCGTAAGAAACTGTTGAACACAAGCAGCCACAAGTGGGCGGGCATTATCATGGTGTAGGGTCTACTTGCCAACCAGTTACGGTCGCTTAGTCGATATGTGTCATCGCAGACGCTTCAAGACTGAAATGTAATACTCAGCATTGACAGTAATTTGTGGAGGAACGGCATGCTGGTAATCTACATCTTTATTATCAAAGGAAATTATTATCATCACCTTCTCAGCTGATCTGGTTTGGATGACTTTTTTCGGAGGAGGCGAGACTGTGTGTTTCCAGACACTTGTTGCGCGCTTCGTGAGGGGATCGAAATAGTGGACACATGTTTCATAGGCACTTATTACTGTGTTTAGAAAGTTTGGATCCTTTGCAATCATTTGTTTTCATTCATGACACACTTGAACTCTGGCTAACAATTGTTTTCTCGTCAGGTGATGAGGTACCCATCTGGAACATACACGATGCGGGAGTAATCTGTCGCGTAGAATGCGGAATGCCGACGTTACTGAGATCGACGCCGCTATGTCTTCACGCGTGATTCGTCGATCTTCTTGCAGGATTGCTCAAACAGTGTTAACAATACGCTCCGTAACAACACTTTCAGGTCGATCAGGCCTAGGAGCGAGTTCTGCCGACAAACGCCCTTCTTTGAAATCATGGTGCTATCTAAAAATCGTTGACTCACCCAAACATTTATCTTTGTAAATTTTTTCATTAAATCAACTGTGTCTGGAGCCGTTTTTCCCAAACAATAGCAAAATTTTATCGCACAACGCATTTAATTTCTTAACTCTGAATCACTCATCGCCATAGCTGTATGGCGAAATGCAGACGTAACTGAACAACTACGCAATAATAAAACCATAAACGTCTGCCACGGGCAATAACTGTTGTCATAATACTTCCTTAATTCAGTTAGTCGTCTGCGTGCTTATTTTCTTCCTTCGCACTGTTACTAACTGAAAAAAAAAATACTCTCAGTTTTTATGAACGGCTTTGTATATGAAAACGCTTAATTTACGGAAAAGTAAAAAATGATGTTCCTAAAGATATTCATTTCGTTATTTCATGTAAAAATGAATAAAAATTGAAAAACATTTTGGTACAAGGGGCGTCAAATCTGGGCCTGCAGCAGGGCAGCAAATGCCCGTGGCCTCTGTGCTGGCTTATGACCGCTCGTCCAAGTCGGTCCGGGTTCGAATTTTGGTGAGGCATGGATGTTGGGCTTGTCTTACGGCACTGTCTCTGTCCCTTCCCTGGAGTCAGTGGCTCTAAATTAGGGACAGGCGACTGCTTATAGCCCATTGAGTTGCTCACGGTGGTCATTAAACCTCCAATAAAAAAAATAAAAATAAAATGAAAGACCCCCTCTCCTGAGTTTAAATCCATGATCTGGCTAAACACTGGGCACAGCTTTTAAATATTAAAACTCAGTTCTCTGTGTTGTGTATCACACAAGGCATTTATAGAGTTGACAAAATCTCTCCAAGACACGAAAGTCATTTAGTCACTTCTTGTAGCATCACAGAACGTCCAGTGTTTCAAGATGCATGGACACTTACCTATTTATAGAGCTCTTCAACGAAATTTACTGAAAAGCACTTTCGAGGAAGGACAAGCGAAGGACTGTGTCGCTTTATTGGCCATGCGCAGATTCAAATGATTTTCTTAGCTTCGCAAACTGAATTTCTGGTTAATAGGAAATTTATCTCATCTTTAAATACATGTACGGTTTGAGTAGCGAAATTTTTTTACTTTTTGTAGTGCCTCATAAATTCTGCTACGTTTCCACTGTTCTTTAGCTCATTTTTCGTTTTTCTTTTGTTTTAGGCAAGAACATTGTTTTGAAGTTATTGAATTCAGAATTTGCTGTTATAAACTTAGTGTAAAAAACAGACCACTAGCGTCTTTTTATTTTCTGTTTCTTGGAGAACTCTTAGAATAACCGTTTCGTGAAAAGTTCAATTTGGTAAAGACAGTCCAAAGTTTAATAAATTATGTTTGAAACCACAATAATATTTCTGAGCGGAAGATCAAAATTTGTGTTTTCCATCAGAATTTGTCTTTAAATTTGGTAATAACGGAAGGGAGGCAGCTCATACGTTATGAATTCACTGAACCTTAAGAAAAAGTAAAGATGATGATTTTCTGATTTGTTCGAAAACAATTTTTCTGTTTACCGAATTAATGTGATACGCATCAACTTGTAATCGCATAAGTGCACATTGATGACTTCTGATGTTTGGGAAGAAAAAATCCTTTAATTTGACGAATAAACGCGATAACCGTGCTCATCAAGATTCTTATAAAATTGTGAGCAGTTGGTATTGAATGGTTCACAGCTTACTGCTTTAAATTTATCTTCCCTTTAATAAACTCATGTACGAAATGTATGTCCTTCCTTAGATTTTTGTCTTGGATGTGTAATGGGAACCGTTTCTTGCACATGATTTGCTGATAGCTTTGACTATCTCGGTATTTCCCCATCGCTCAGTAATCCTTTACTGGTTCCTGCTTCGGGGCACCATCATAGGTCACCATTTTCATTCTTACCTTAATCACGTTCTTTCCTCTCCCCCTGCATCTTGTCATTTCATTCATCTCAAGGACGTACCACCTTTGCTATTATCAACAGCCCTGACGTATCAGAAGACGCTGTCCGTCCCCTCAACATAAGAATTCCACCGTGGAACAGGTTTCCGGCTATCTCATGTTCTGTCTTACTCTCGAAGCCTATCTGTTAGCTTTTGTTTACATGTTAGTTCTCTTGCGAAGACTTTCACTGGAATCGATTATCAAGAATCAAGCATTGCACCTTTGAATGAGTAACTGTCAAAGAGATTAATTCTTCAGTCTATCGTTCGTTGAATGAGACAAAAAATCAGCTAGGAGGAATTTTATTTGTATGACAGACAGCGATATAGGAAAGCGGGTCAAGAAGAACTCATCGTTTTGACGTGTGGGTGGTACTTTTAGATGTGAGTGCTTCATCTGCCCTATTCTCCTACCCATGCATTGGAAGGTCAGTAAAAGAAGTTAGCGTCACTAACAGGTAAGGCGAATTATTATTTATTTAAATACAAATGTGCCTATTCATATGAAATAACGTTTTAATAAGGAAATATTATTTCAAAAGCTATCTGAAATTCTTAAAAGCATGCTTAAAACATCGTAATTCAGTACCAGCAGTTTACGCAATTTCAAGAATATTGACTTGCATATGTATAGGATTAATTTTTCCTACGAAAGGATTTGTATTTGATTAATTTACCGTCTCGCATTTAATGCTCGATTGTTTCCTAACTATTTCCAATATTTATGCTGTTTGTAACCAATTTAATTTAACGACATGTGTAATGTAGGATACCAGGGTGAAACCGCGTCGTTTTTCTTTTTTCTTTTGTTCATATAAATCTCATTGCGGATATGAAATTGACAATACTTTTTTAATTTTTCTTTATCTCACGTTTTGTAAAGTAGATGGAAAGAAAGTTTAGGTAAAAGTTGAAAAAAGAAAGTTTAGGTAAAAGTTGAAAAAAAGAAAGTTGCCGTGCAATTATTTTTTCAGATGTTCCGAAATATATATATTCAGATATTAATATTTAAACGTAGAAGCTTTCATAAAAGAATAACAGTTTTTCAAAGGCAGATGCATATTGATAAAGAATTAAGGTAATGCTATGATAAATATTTTGAATGATGATATGCAGCTCAAAATTTATTGTGAGTCAAGAGACTCGGTAGGTGTTGCACATGGAATTTGTCATGGATTAAACCTATAACTCAGATCTTGCATGGGATTTCCAATATTTCCGAAATAACTGCGGCTTCAACATCCTTTGTTGTTTTGCATTACTAGTGCTCTAATGCCAGTAATAATGTAGAGCCAATGCGTGAAAATTTGATTTTTAAAAAAAAATAGTTTAATGTATTTTATATCACTCTAAAGTTGAATCAATGATCAAATTTTGCACGACAGCTTCTTGAACTGTCGTCTTAACAAAACTTGGAGAATGTCGCATGCTGAATCGCTTCATATATCTATTCAGTGGTGGCATAAAAAGTTTAAAGATAATAGTAGTGTTGAAACAGCGTAGATAAAATTATTCCACAAGCATAGGCGAAGCGTGACAAAAAATGTTTTTGGGGGGAGGGGCACAAATAAATGTAAACTAATGTTTTGGGGGGCACGGAAATAATTTATCCGCAAATGATCCTTTCAATTGCCATAACTTAGGTTTTTACATGCCTAATATATCCAAAACTACAAGGTGTACCAGGCTTGATTGTTTCACCAGAATGAGGATTAAAAAAACATCCTTTCAAAGCACCTCATGCAGACATCTGATGATGAAAACCATCATCAGATGACTGCATGTTATTGTGTATGGAATGACTACTGAAAAGCAGTCATAGCAATGCTCGCTATTGAGTAGCGTTGTTCCCTTGGCTATGTCACACTTTATAACATTTAAAACTCAAACGACTAATTATTTTTTCCAATTTTTAAGTTGAGGGGGCAGGTGCACCTCCGTGCCCCCCGACGCTACGCCTATGTCCACAAGTGCTGGCGCTCATGAAGAGTAACAATTTTATACATTCCTAGCTACACGTTTGTTTTGTTTTAATTTTCATTTTTGTCATTTCATCAATTCAATGGTCAATAAATGTTCTGGTGCAAATTTGCTACACCACTCTACAGCGAATAAAGCGAGCTCGTTAAGTGAGAAAGAAATTTGCGGCTTGTTCTGGGAAAGCAAAAGGCCCAACACAACATTTCTGGTACATCTAGAATCCGAATCTACGCTACGTAAAATAAATAAAATGTCATTTACTATATTTACGAGTGACAAAGCCTCTTTGAACCTTCGTTTTTGTTTTTATGGAAGACAAGAACGACTGATTTTTAAAGCGTCTCACCTTACATCCACTAATGAAATCGTTTCAATATTTTATAACGTGTGGCCGGTATGTTCTAACCTGGACCCTCCAGAACGGGAATTGATTGAGACGTTTTGAATTATGAATGCCACATATTAAATTGCTATTTAATATTAAATGTATTTAGGGACGTCGCTCCAATTTCGGTGGCCCTATTTGTTTGATACCCACTAGCCCCCCCTACCCTTCCATTTGAAAGGATGATGGATGTTATTCACGCCCCATATGGTAAACCAGAACAAAATTGATGAAATTTAAGCTTCTAACAGGATGTAAAACGTTCTTTAAAACAGTAATAAAAAGTAATAATAATAATAATACAAAGAAAATTAAAGAATATTAAGGGCAATCAAACTGTTAAACAGAATAACATAGATGAAGCTTTTGTTGAAAATTGGCTGAATAAAGTTTTTTGAATAAGGTTTTTGCCATTTTTAAATTAGGATTTTTGTTTGCTCTCAAAATATAATTAATATCCTACATGTTTACAAGGAAACTAACTGAGAATTTTTGAAGTGCTCTGAAGAAAGTTTTCTTGAAGGGAGCTTCTTCTACATTTTTTCCCTTTATCTAATAAATGCACTAGCCTTTTGAAACGCGGCATAATTTTATAGCCCGTACCTTCCCGCTTTGGCTGCAGCGATATGAATGAATTTGAATATGGATTATGCAATTTAAGAACTACTTACCTTTTCAGAAAAAGAAACGTTCAATATAAGATAACTTGTTCGACGTCAAAGAAAGGTGTGAAACTGCAAAAATTCCGGATTATAAAGGTTTTTCAAATGAAGTGTAACATTCTTGCTTTAACAGTGGCACAAAATCATCTGTGAGTTTATCATACTTCAATTATTCAAAGGTTTCTTGCGTTCTAAGTTATTATACGAGTATATGTACGGCTAAAAACGCGGGGCACCGAGTAAGCGCGTGGCCAAGTTCGTTCGAATTGATGGAACTGCCTTCTCGACGGCCCTGAATTTATGAAGGGGGAAAGCGGTTGTAGCCAGAGCTGATGGAATGCTTTTCAAGACCCGGAGAACGAAATTGAAGGGTCCTCAGCACAATATACTTATTTATGTGTAAAACATAGGGTTCAATCGGACAGAATAAGCAAAAACTAACTTTCGCATTATCGACCCTGCACGAGGCCGGTATACCTCAACCAAATGGTACCTAAAATTTTTGTGCGCTCCCCAGACAGAAATGTTCACATAGCCACAGGGTTTTACGAAAGCTGCGGTGGAGCATTTCCTTTCCTCTGCCATCTAAGCAGTACCGACCATCAAGGCCGTAGCTAGGTCCCAGGCCGAGGGGGTAGGGGAGGGGAGGCTTAAGGATCATCTGGGTGGGCTTGGTGTCAAACTAGAAACTAACGTTTTCCGCGAATACAGACACAAGTTTTCCTTTGTTTTTCGGCCCCCTTTATTCACTTACATGGGGCATTTCTATGAAATGCGCATGTGGCAACGCCAAGGAGTTCATATGCAATCTAAACAATGTTTGCGTCTGTTGTAGTGTGGTGTGGGACTAGAGGAAGCGTCACGTGGCCTCATTACATCCGCAGTGCTTGGCGTTGTGGATTGACGAGGGTTAGAAGTGGCCGATGCAGACGCCTCAGGTAGTGTAACACGTGAAGATCAGCTGTCATGCATAAAGACTGAAACTTTACGTGACAAAAATCCAACAGACATTCACATTGCTCTGCGTGAGGTTTGTGGTGATACAGATTCCCGCGGGGTTGCTCGCTTTCGTGAAGGACGTATAAGCATAAACATCGACCCGAAGTCAGGAAGGCCGAAAATGGCAACGGATTACCGAAGTGTGAAATTTAAATTTAATTGTGTCGAACAACATGCGAGGAAACTGCAGAAGCTACAGGAATTTCAGCAACATCGGCATTCCGTATTTTGACGAAAGATTTGCAGAAAAGAAAAATATCGGCCAGATGGGACCCTCATGACTTGACTGTCGCACAGAAACAGATTCGTGTGGACAATGTAACATTGCTGAAGCAAATCTTTGTCGCTGAAGGCGATACCATCCTGTTACGAATTGTTGCTATTGATGAAACGTAGATTAAGGGACATCAAACCTGAGTTGAAATTGCAGTCGAGTGAGTGGAGAAGTCCATGCTCCCCACGATCCAGAAAATTCCGACGGGCACAATCGAAGGTCAAGCAAATGATTATCTTCGCGTATGATCACTTTGGCGTTATCATGATAGATAGAGTACCATGTGGAACAAACACCACAACAGCGAATCGCCATGATGTACTGCAAAACGTGCACAGAAATAGCACAGCAACTGACCTGACTTGCTCAGAAATGGGCCTCTCATTTTGCATGACAATGCATGACCACACACGGGGAATATGATTACACTTTTGCTGGAGACGTACAGGTGGGAA
The DNA here is from genome assembly GCA_039090855.1 of Macrothele yani. Taxonomy (NCBI): domain Eukaryota; kingdom Metazoa; phylum Arthropoda; class Arachnida; order Araneae; family Macrothelidae; genus Macrothele; species Macrothele yani. Next base: position 53,967,020 of record CM076992.1, on the reverse strand, counting down.
GTGTTACCTTATACACCCTATAGCGCGAACATTAGTCCACCAGACTTCGACTTGTTCCCCCAAGCTCAAACAACCCATGCGTAGTCAGCGATTTTCTTCCCTGGAGGACCTTTCTGCAGCAGTTACCCAGAGCGTCCAACAACTGAACAGAAGAGGGGACCTGAATGGAATTGTTCTACCTTCCAGAGCGCTGGGAAGCGGTTATTCAGAAGAAGGGAGACTACATAGAAGGACAGTAGAGAGACATCGCCTAAGACACTTCCAGTATGTACTTCACTAGCGAATAATTTTTCCACGCCAAAAAAGTAAAACCAATAAAATATAAAATGTGAAAAAACGAGGATGCTGAAATAAAACTGAACTCTTTTGAAATGTATATACACTGCTGACCACCCAAAATGCAACACCAAGAATGAAGCATCCGATTGGCCTGAAATTCGCAGCATGCGTCGCCTGAGAGAGGACATGCATCACGATAGCAAATCATATGCAAATCATGTGCGCCCGGCACGCCACCGAGAAGCATTATAAGAAGGGTGCACAGAAGGCGAGTAAGTAGTGGAAATGTGTTGTGCTGCCGGACATGTGCGTGGGAAGCTTCTTGATACCTCGTCGCAGAATACGGCAGTCATTCCATCACGTTTCGGAGTTCGACAGAGGGCGAATAGTGGCTTATCGAGACAGCGGTTTATCGTACCGAGACATCGGCGCCCATGTGGATCGACATCCAGCCACAGTGAGGCGAGTATGGATTCGGTGGGTGCAGGAGGGACGGACGGACCGACGTGAGTGATCGCCGCAGCTGCGGCACAACACTGAACGGCAGGACCGACAGGTTGTGCGGCGGGCTTTGACGGCTCACACCGCCATATCACGAACGTTAGCGCAGGAATTAGGGTGTGTTGCGCAACAACTTATGTCAGCACGTACCGTTCGACGTCGTCTGCAGGAGCGGGGACTTGTTGTACGGCGCCCATTGCTCCGATTACCATTGACGTTAGAGCACCGGCGAGTGCGGCGACTGTGTGCCGTTGAACGCCGCACCTGGACTACGGAATGGCACGACATTGTCTTCTCCGACGAATCCCGCTTCTTCCTGCAACACCACGGTGGTCGGATCCGCGTGTGGCGGCACCGCGGCGAGAGACTGTATGACGCCTGCATTATGCATCGCCATACCGGTCCGTCGCCTGGCGTTATGGTTTGGGGCGCAATTGAATATGATACCCGCACACCTCTGGTACGCATCGCCGGTACACTCAACAGCCACCGCACCTTCTCCGACGTTTTGGAGCCTGTATTCCTCCCTTACTTGCAGGACATGCCAGCGGCCACGTTTCAACAGAACAATGCGCGCCCGCACGTAGCACGCAGCATGCAAAAATTCTTCACTGCCCACCAGGTGTCACTGCTGCCGTGGCCTGCCTGTTCTCCCGATATGTTGCCCATCGAACACGTGTGGTCACGGATCAGCAACCGAGTGGCCTGGCAAGCACCACCCGTGGCTACGCCTGATGAACTGTGGCAACGTGTGGAAGCAGCCTGGACCGACTTACCCCAAGTCCACATCAGAAGCCTCTTTCGTTCGATGCCGCGCCTTGTAGCGGCCGTAATTGCCAGCCATGGGGGCCACACAAACTATTGAAGTCTGTGTGTTACGCAAGTCGCACGGGCCTGAAGATCAATTGTTTCATCTTTGTATCTGTTGTTATGTTTCCAGTAAATCTGGCTTTGCTATCTCGTGTCCTTCTTGGTGTTGCATTTTGGGTGGCCAGCAGTGTATTTAAAAAAGAATCACATTATTTGTATTTACTTGATTGTTGTTTAATTGCAGGTTCCTTATTGTTAGATAAACTACGCGCGCGCATTCACACACACACACGCACACTTCTGTTTGTGAAAATTGCAGCACCATGAAAGACTGCTGGTAAACGTACAGGATGTGCACAACAGGTTGGGATATGTCAACTTTTCGCTCTTGGGTATAAGGAGCTGGCTCAAACGAAATGTTGCAATCAGTGAAGAGCCGACATTGAGTAGAATGAGTGCTTCTTGTGTCTCACTATGCCCCGTTGCCGAAGAAAGGCGCATTATGAACACCTGACGGACTTTGAGCGAGGAAGTATTGTTAGGATGAGAGAAGCGGGATTTTTCTACCTCCAAATTGCCACTCGTTGCGCACGAAACGCCAGTTCAATGATGCTAACGTGGCGTCAGTGGACAAATGAGGCTCGGACTCACAGAAATCCAGGAAATGGACCGCAAGATCACACGCCTTTACGGAATGACAGACACCTCTACCACATGAGAATGATCGATCGCACAGTGACATCCACGGTGTTAGCGCAGCTGCGGAGCACTGTCACAGGTCTCCAGCAGAGTTCACTGTCATTGTCTCCAGCAGAGTTCAACGTGGTCTGCTTAACAGAGAACTGTTCGCTAGCAGCCCATTGCTGCGCAATCCTTTGACGCTCAACCTCAGACGCTCAGGCTGCAGTGGGGTCTCGAACACAGACAGTAGAACGCTAACTGGCAGCAGGTTATGTTTTCTGACGAGTCACGATTCAACTTGACGCACCATGAATGTCGAATTCGTGTGTTCGAAGATATCGTGGTGAGCGGCACCTTGCAGCATACATTTTGAATCGTCATGCCGGCCTAATTCCAGGCGTCATGGTTTTATGGCGCTCTTGGGTTCAATTCGCGATCTTGCCTGATACTATGCAATTGAGGGAACCCTCAACGGCCCTCAACGGCAAGTGATACATCAGGGATGTTTTAGAGGCAGAAGTGATACACTGCTTTCAGAGTTGCCCTGCGCTATATTCCAGTAGGACAACGCTCGACCACATATGACTCGGACTCTCCAAGACCACTGCCATGCACTGCAGACACCGCTTCTTCCATGGTCTGCACCTTTCAGGATATGTCCCCAATCGAACATGTCTGGGCCATGGCAGCTAAGTGACTGGCTTGTGAAGTGCCTCCGCCAGTCACCACAAATGAATTTTGGTCTCGCACAAAAGCACCCTGGCAAGCTATTCCCTCGGACGATATCAAAAACCTCTTCCAATCAATGCCACGCCATGTAGAGTCTGTTATTGTTGCTCGAGTAGGCTTCACACGTTACTGAGCTTAGAAGCGAAAAGATCTTAGCTCTACAAATTCAATCATGTAACATGAGGAATCTTTGATGTAAATTTCATTTGTATAGCGCGATTCTTTCTTGGTGCTGAAATTTTTACAAACAGTAGTGTATTTAATTTGTTTATGTACTATTCTGGTCCTTTCTGTGGATCTGCGTAACAGCATCGAGGAGTCATTGATGTCGTATTTTGACTCTTTATACTCCCCTATTTTTGGTTCCACTTTTTTCTCCATTTTTTATCATTCGTTCTCCTTTTCAGGTGTTCGGAGATAGCCTCTTGGTACGGTGGTAAACAGCCAACACTCCTCTCTTCCCCACCCAAAGTCCAAGAGCCCTCAAATTCACGCTAACAAACCATTTTTCTCCCACACTCACAAACTGCAAAACCGCTCTTACTGATTCCAAAGCAATGAATAAGAAGAAGTTGAAAGCTTTCTCCCTCCCTCCCACAGGGATTTCTCTTAAGCACTATTTTCCAAAAGGAAAATAGTTAAGCACTATTTTCCTAAAGGAATGCACTATTTTCCTAAAGGAATTTTCCTTAGCACTATTTTCCTAAAGGAATGCATATTTATCTTCCACCCACATCATAATAGTCACTTGTCAAGTTGCGAATACAGTTTCACCTTTCTGAGCAACTGCGCATCCACCTCCGCTTCTGCTTTTCTTTTCGGGGAGTGGTATGTGTAACATTTTTCCAAATCTTACGTTTCTTCGAAAAAAGGGGCATTTCTTTCGTCCCTGACCTTTTACACCAACAAGTGTTGTGCCTGTGTGATCGAGAATCACAATCGTTGTTGTTCCTACTGATTCACCCCAAGAAGCAATTTCTTTTGAGTTATCCATTATTTGTGCTGTATCATTTCAGTTTTGCTTTTTAAAAAAGTCCAATACACTAACATACACTGGCGGAAAAAAAATCCCAACACCAAGAAGGGGTTGTGTTAGATAAACGACAGTTGGTAGGCGGTGAGAGTACATCTGTAAGATGACGTCTATGCAAATTTCGCGCTCGGCGCATACGTGTGGCGCTAGTAGCGCCCTCGGAACATGCAAAGCAGGTTTGCTGAAAATACGCGCTGTAACGTTCGTGAGCGTTAGTTATCGTTGAGATTCGACGTAGTGTGTTGATGTTAGTCAAGAATGCCTTTAAGAAGACGAAGAAGCCATTATCAACAGCTCACGGAGTTTGAACGAGGTCGTGTAATAGGGCTACGAGAAGGTGGATTTTCTTTCCGCAATATTGCAGAACGACTTGGCAGGAATGTAGCCACTGTGCATGATTGTTGGCAGCGGTGGTCAAGGGAAGGTACTGCCTCAAGAAGACCAGGTTCCGGCCGGCTACGTGGCACTACTGAGAGGGAAGACCGCCGTGTACGGCGTATGGCCGTGGCGTATCGTACTGCATCTGCGGCAGCAATTCGAGCTGCAGTTGCCACCACAGTGACACAACGTACTGTTACAAATCGGTTACTTGAAGGACAGCTCCGAGCCAGACGCCCTGTAGCGTGCATTCCACTTACTCCAAACCACTGCCGTTTGCGACGTCAGTGGTGTCAAGCTAGAGCTCATTGGAGGACGGAGTGGAGATCTGTTGTGTTTTCTGATGAAAGCTGGTTCGGCCTGGGTGCCAGTGATGGCCGTGTGTTGGTTAGAAGGAGGCCAGGTGAGCGCCTGCAACCAACCTGTCTGCGGCCGAGACACACTGGACCTACACCTGGAGTTATGGTCTGGGGAGAAATTTCCTATGACAGCAGGAGCACTCTCGTGGTTATCCCACGCACCCTGACGGCACAGTTGTACGTCGGTCTGGTGATTCAACCTGTTGTGCTGCCATTCATGAACAGCATTCCAGGGGTGTTTTCCAACAGGATAACGCTCGCCCGCATACCCGCATACCGCTGTTGTAATACAACATGCTCTACAGAGTGTCGACAAGTTGCCGTGGCCTGCTAGGTCACCAGATCTTTCAACAATCGAGCACGTATGGGACATCATTGGACGACAACTCCAACGTCACCCCCAACCAGCATTAACCGTCCCTGTATTGACCGACCAAGTGCAACAGGCATGGAACTCCATCCCACAAACTGACATCCAGCACCTGTACGACACAATGCATGAACGTTTGTGTGCTTGCATTCAACATTCTGGCGGTTACACCGGTTATTAATGTACCAGCATTTCACATTTAAAATGGCTCTTCTCGCGCTTACATTAAGCTGTGATCTTGAAACCTTAATCGATTAAATATGTTACCTATACAAATGTATTGCCGTCATTTCATTCCTCTACAAGTATTTTTTCGTGGTGTTGGGATTTTTTTCTGTCAGTGTATAAGGTGTTTATGCTTTATTGAAATAAAACAGTCATTTTCATGACCATTGAAAATAAAAGTTCAGAGAATTTACAACAACGTCCACCTTCCAGGGGAGGCTTGGTTGTCTTCCAGGGGCTGAGCCCTCCAGCTCCCTGCTAGCTACCGCCCTGGCGACCATTAAACCCTGTCCCTTCTGATAAGAACTTCCTTGTAGAGTTCTCTTTTCCTGCTCCACGACCCAAGCGATGAAGGGGAAGGACCAGTCCCCCTGACACGAACACCACCGTTGGTCGACTTTTTTTTTTTTTTTTTTTTTTTAGAGGTTTAACGACCACCGTGAGCAACTCAATGGGCTATAGGCAGTCGCCTGTCCCTAATTTAGGGTCACTGGTTCCAGGGAAGGGAGAGAGCCAGTCCCGTAAGACAAACACAACATCCATGCCTCACCGGGATTCGAACCCAGACCTCTTTCGGACGAATGATCAGAGGCCATCGCTTAGACCACTGCGCAACGTGGGCGGCCCGTCGACTTTGTTACAGCCCTTTTAGCAGGTAATGAGTCAGAAAGGTTTATTGCCAATCACCCCCTCAATTAAATGACCACTTTGAATAACAAAGCTAAGGGAGGAAGCAACGCTTTCTGACGCGCAGATTCACTCGTTCCAGCAGCATTTGGCCAACTTCTGAGAGAGTAAATATATTTATTCGAGCTGATTTCAGTCCATTTTGACTATCTCGAGTTCATTCGTTCCAGCTGGTTAAAGGGATAACGACGTAGAAACATGTTATCACTACCAGGGAGATGGGGATGGGCGATATTTTTGATACGGAACTGAAAACGACTGCTCGAGAGAGGATTTTTTTTTCTTGCGAAATTTAGTATATTATAAAATTATCTACGAATTGAGTTTCACCTGGAAAATGTTTATTTGGAACTGTTCAAATCGTTTAATTTTCTTGATTATTTAATTGATAAATCTAGCATAATATACAGTATTAAAGACTGTTTGTGACAATATTTTAGTTGTAAAAATATTCATTTTATAAGGACAGCATGAAAAATAAAAGCACAAAGAACGTAGCTAAACTTAAATATCATGGGTGAGGTGGAAGAAATGTAGGGAAGCGCACAACACCAGTTCAAACACTGGCACGACTATGGTTTTTAACAGGAAGTTTATAAACTAAATGAAATGTATAATAAATCTTCATCTTATTTAGCAGAACTCAACTACAATAAAAAAAAATTCCACAAACTTTGCTAACCCAAATATGCCCTTAGAAAAGTTCTGAAACTTGTGGTAGCAACACGGATAGCGCGGTAATTTTTTTTGGATGGGGTGAAAGTGGAGAGGGGCTAGAGCCACCTGATAGTGGCGTCGCTGAAAAAGAAAAACCTAAGTATCCGCTAAGTATCATATACTTTGTAATGCATGGGTGTTGTAGTGGTTTGGAGTCCATTTTAAGTGAAAGGCAGTTTTTCTTGGTGTAATAATCTTTCATTTGTAGAAAAATATCATTGACGGCAGCTTAAGCCAAATAATCTCATGTAAAGACCATTAAAATTAATTTTGTTGCATTACCATTTGAAGAATTTGTGAATTTATGAGTTAAATAAAAAAAGTATTATATTTCTACCTAAAGTAAATACAACTGAGTGGTCAGAGGCTCTGGCTTAAGGCCATTCCACTTAAATGGCTCGGGTTTGAGACCCGGATGCGGCATGGGTGGTACACTTCTCCGATGGCGCTGGCTTTGTCCCCCTCTGAAACCATTGGTTTCAAATTAGGGCCGGGCCACTGCTTACAGCAGCTGGAATTTCTCACTGTGGTCGTTAAGATCCAAAACAAACAAAAACTCTGGTCCAAGTTCAGACGGAAAATGGTCGCCCAGGTGGCCGAATGGTACGAAGTCTTGCATTCTAATTAGTCCTCTAGAAGGGTCTAGGTTCGAATCTCGTTTGAAGCATGAATGGTGAGACTGTATATATCTAGATATCTTCCCTGCCTGAAACCTGTGAACAATAATTCGCGATGGGCTACTACAGTTAGGCAACTGTTGCACATTGAGTTGCTCACGGTGGTAGATAAAACTCGACAAAACAAAAATAAACAGTAAAATGTCATTATTGCTCATACAAGGAACAACATTTCGAATTGTTGTAAATCTAAAGTCAATTAAAAGAAAAATCCTTTAAATTTTCTGAGTTTAAGTGCTTGATACATATATGCAAATTTCTAATTTTCAGATGGCTTCGGTTCCTTTCGCGTCGTTGCGACAAAAAACACCCAGAATGCAGATGAAACAGCTTCGCACATGAATCTCGTACCAGCATGAGTTGAGAACAACAAATATTAAACTCTCAAGAAATGAACAGATAAGAAAGAGGCATTCCCTTAAGACACCCAAACAAGAATAATAGGCACCAAATCAGGCACTTTTATTACATAAAATGTAGTTTCATCAATTTACGAATACAACTTCATTTCATTTAATTTATTTCGTATTTCGGTTGTATAGGCCAACTTTTTTCCTGGGTACAGAATCACTGAAGTAATACGAATAAAGTCGATAAAAAGTAGATTATGTTGTTCAGGAAAACAAATAGAGTAAAGAATTTCTCAAGGCTTCCTCACTAAATGGACCTGTTTAATTCAGAATTTATGCAACCGATGTGATTAATATTAAAATGCACAAAACGGGAGTTATTCGCTCTCTGACGAAACAGTGGTATTATGACCTTACTAATGAAGACAAAGTTAATCGGAGAGAAAAGATTGATAAATAAAACCTATGCTTCTTCAACGTCGTCGAATAGAGGAAAAGCTGAGTAAAGTTTAGTATTTTTCCATGCCATTGTCCCAAAGAAAGCTGCGCGAGACGGACAGAGAAAGACGTTATTGTTCTCTTTCTCTGTCTTGTATTATTTGCGTTGATTTGTAATTTTTTTTTAGAAATTTAATTCACGTAGAAAATAAAACACTCGTAAAAGTTATAAAACAGGGATAAGAAGGTCTCTCTCAGACGGCTCTCATTAAAATGAAAAGTCCACTCTCTGGGACGTGGAACGGTAAGGGTCTTCTGGTGTTCTCTAAGTTCGATTACGTACGGTAAAATATGAAAGACCAAACATTTAAGTACAACTGAATTGCAAGCAAATTCTGTTGATATATCTTTAAAATAGAAAAAGAAAAACGACACCACTTTCAGTAGCATTTGATAACTAATAAATGGTGAGTATGAACTGCGAGAGACCGTGTCGGTGATCGAGTAGCCTGAGGCTCTAGTTTTTAACCAATCACTGAAGATTGGCCCAGGTATGATGGTGCGCTTGTTAAACGGCGCTGGCTCTGCATCCTTCCAGGAACAAGAGGCCTTAACTTAGGAACGGCCAACCTTCAAAGTTGCTGGTGGTCGTTAAACGTTGAAACAAATAAACAAACCAAAAAAGCTTGTGTGCGTGGGAGAAAGTTGACCGCATCACTGTGTGATATAAGATATATGCAAAATTAACAACGTAACTGAAAGCAATTATAAAATTTTTTTTGAGGTTTAACGACCACCGTGAGCAACTCAATGGGCTATAAGCAGTCGCCCGTCCCTAATTTAGGGTCACTGGTTCCACGGAAGGGAGAGAGCCAGTGCCGTAAGACAAACACAACATCCATGCCTGACCGGGATTCGAACCCGGACCCCTTACGGACGAATGATCAGAGGCCAACGCCTTAGACCACTGCGGCCACCGGGGCGGCACAATTATTTCATAGGTCTACTACAATTTATAATAAAAATTGTTTCAGGCTTCAATAGGATGATCGGTGCACTATGTTGCAATAAATTTTATTAACAGCAGCTGCTCATTTCATTCGTGACGTTGCCGGTTGGTGCCTCAGTTATGTTATCTCTAGGTACTTGAGGCGCAAAACAATCAACACTAGATAAATCTTATTTCTAAAATTGTGAAGCTTGTATTCCAACTTTTCAATTTTCGTAACTGAATTGGGTTTTTCTTGTTAAATTCGTATTTCTTTGCCTAAGGGTGGTGTTCCTTGTAGCGAGTCTTAAAGCTGTATATGTCTTACCTACGAAAGATAAGCCTGACACTGGATTTTACAGATAGCCGAGAATTATTTAAAAAATTATACAGGTCTCTAACAGTTTTATTGTTTGAAATTTGTTGCCTCTTCCTATTGATTTCGATGTGCTGATTTCAAAAATTCTTCTCAGATTTTTGTATCACATCAAGTTTTTATACAAAATGAAATTCTTCGGGCTAAGAAATAAATAAAGGCTTTATATGTTCCTGGTTCTGTCCGAGGTCATCAGGCGTCAGCTGAAATCCCCATAACCTTTATTTTTATCTGATGGGTCAACTGCACTCAGAAGGAGACAACAATAGCGATCGACTACACTCAGCCATCTCTTGCTTGCTAGAGGACGAATGTCGTAGACTGTTGGGTGGAACTACTACCTCCGGTATAAGATATTCTGTACTGGATAATGTTCGACCGATCCCCTGCAAAACAGTGGTATACTCGGGCGCTAAATGTAGGAATTTTTTATTAGAGTAAGCGCCAAAAATATTGTTTGGGGATTAGCGACTCTTTTTTGTAACAGATTTTGTAATTGTTTTCACGACGCAGTTTTTTTATATTTACTGTTTCAAATATTTGAAATAAAATTTTTGAATGAGGAGATCTTCACTTTCCTTAATTCTCATAACTGTAACTATGAATCTTAATGCTCGTGGAATGCAATCCCCTTTCTCTGCTGCTTTTGTTTTAATGAGGCACATGAAGCTTGCCAATGCCCGCTTAGTTGGTCTGGGAAAAACTTTTTTCTGTGATCCCTTAAGCTGTGAATGTGTCATTAAGCCAAAAGTTCTGTGTTGTCTAAAAAAATATCCGTAACACATAACTAGAAGGAACAGATTTTTGTTGCAAGACATAATATCATGTATAATTATAGGTCATTTTTCTCGCCACATTTTCCGTACTAAGTATTTTCAGCCGTTTAAAGATTGTTACTGTACCACCTCCTTTTAAGTGTACTATTGAAGCCATATTACATACGAAGCAAGGGAACTGGAAACAGTGGTATCATATTCACTATTGTTTACATTACTAATTTAAAATATCAAATAAATAATAATAATAGTGTATCATATATAATACATTTTAAATGACACTCAAATAAAAAAAAATAACAATTTAAATCTTAGTTTGAGAGACTTATTTTCACTTTTGGAGACTTTCTACATCAGATTTAGAAAATTTCAGAATAAGTGAATTGGTAAAACTAGGTATTATTGTGTGATTCTGCAAGCAGTGATTTGCGATGTAGCATGGAATTTATGTAATGCAAACGAGGAGAAAGGCTATTAATGTATTCAGGATATAAATTCTATAAAGATCGAGAAACAGGAAATGGATTAAAGTGGCGCTACACAGTGAGAAAATGTTTAGCAAAACTGTATGTAGATAGAAGTGCTTCAGTTCTTTTAGTTTGATTTGCACCACCATAACCATAACCACCCTCTTTTTACCTCGGAACTGGTGTCCCGTCCAGGGATATTAAACAGCGTAAACAAAAGGTAACTGTGATGATGTTTCTAAATGGCCATTAAAACTCATTTGCAAGGAGATAATTAGTATTTCATTTCATCATTTTGACTGTATGAATGTTCATGGGGAAACGTTCTGAGGGGATTTCTGTAAGCTCAGTTAGCATATGCACCTGGAGAGGCTCTGCGTGCATATGACCCTTTTTGCAGATGTTTGCGGGCAATTAACCAACACCCCTGCCCAATCGTCTACAAAATAATATTGCCACTCAAGCTAATTTTACATCAGGTTTGTTTATTTGAGGTTTAGCGACAACCGTGAGCAACTCAATGGGCTATCAGCAGTTACCGGCCCTTAATTTAGGGCAACTGGTTCCAAAAAAGGGAGAGAGCCAGTGCCGTAAGAGACAAACACAGCATCCATGCTTCACCGAGATTCGAACCCGAACCCACTTGAACGAGCGATCATAAGCCCCCGCTTTGACCACTGTGCTGCCGATGCGGCGTATAACAGGTCCGAACATGAATCTGAGAAAACTTAGGGGGGGGAGGGAAGTGCTGAGAAAGGAGGGTTCAGTGGAACTGGGAAAGAGGGTTCAAACGCAACTCATCTCCATCTCCTTATAAGGCTGGAATTCATGTTTCTGAACTGAACAGTTTTCTGTTGCATTTGAATTTGGATTTAATGTAGTGAAAGGTAATTCTGTGCACAGAGTTTCCATGTTTTTAGTGTAAATGGGATAGCAGAACGAAGAGCCTGCACTGGACACAGAGACAATGGGTAAATAAAAGTAAGTATACACTGGGAACAAAGAATGTTATACGAAAAGGTTTGGATCATACGGAAAAGGTCTTCTTGCCTCCTCTACATCTAAAACTTTGCCTAATGAAACAATTTGTGAAAGTTTACCACGAGATGAAGACGATTTTAAGAGTTAGTGCAAAATGTTTCCAGGATTTTCAGATGGCAAGGTTAAAGAAGACATATTTGTCGGACCAGATATAAGGATACTAGTTTAGGATAGAAATTAAAGAAAAAAACAGTTTGGCATTAAAAACGAAGCATGGATTGCCTTCAGAGATGTCATAAAAAGTTCTTCAGCAACTGCAAGGACTCAAACAACACTGCTCAAGAGAATTAGGGGAGCAAGAGATATTGCAAGCAAACTTGTATGTGAATGACGTTAGTGAACGTAAAATATTATTTTTGTGTACGATACAGTAGAATATTCAGTAACATTGGTAAGAAAAAACATTAACGCATTTTTATGCAATATTATCATTTAATGCACATGGTGCGATATACTTACTATACAAGTAATACAACAATATATATACCTGTACAAAAAGAAGAAATGACATTTTGAAAGTGGTAACTGACGCCTAGTAAGTAGGGTGTGTGGTACCCCTCGAATGGCCAAGACCGATGCACACCCATGTGGCATGAAATTGATGAGGTTATCCAGGAGGTTTTGGGGGCATCTTCACCACTCCTCAATGAGGGCAGTCTCAAGTTCACGAAGAGTCAACGGAGGTGCCGGGCGTGTTACAATGCGCCTGCCAAGTGCGCATTGTAACTCGCCAAGCATGCTCAATTGGATTTAAATCGCGGGAGTTCTCTGGCCACTCCATAAGCTCGATTCCGTCTCTTTGAATCATATTGTCCCCTATCCGAGCTCTATGAGGTCGACGGTTATCATCCATGAAAAGGAAAGAATCACCGACGGGTGCAGCATACGGCATGACAATAGGTCTAAGGATCTCGCCTCTATATCTCTGGGCCGTCAAACTGCGGTTTCGGACGAGTACAAGTACGTACGTCTACCGATACAAATGCCTTCCCAGAACATCAATCCATGTCCGCCGTAATGTAATAATAATAATAACCAGCTCTCCTGCTGTAATAATAACCCAGCTTTCCTGCCCGAAAGCTGGGTTATTTCGTGTGCCGGGATCCCCCCAGATAAGAACTCGTCGATTGTCAGACTCCAGAATGAATTTCTATTCGTCAATGAAGAAAACTTGACTCCACTCTTCGTGTTCACAACCACGATGCTCCTCAGCCCAGTTTCTATTAGCCTGACGGTTTTGTGCGGTTAAAGGGACACACATCGTTGGTGCATAAAGGCAACCTTGGTGAAGGCGATTGCGGATAGTTTGAGTTGGCAACCTGTGTATTGTTTACATAAGACGCTGAGTAGCATCTTACCACCTGTTCCGATGGTCTGTTAACAATAGATAACGATCATCCTTTGCTGTAGTTGCTCGTGGACGGCCTTGACCTTGCCGTCTTCGAACACTTCTCGTATCATGGAATCGTGTCCACAGTCGAGAAATGTCACTCCAATGGCTTATGCTACCAGCCGCTGTGTTTGACCTGCTTCCAGACTCTCGACGCCGTTGATTCCGGTAAATCATGCAGTTGGGACATCGTTCGAACTGACAATTTAAAGAAACAAACCGTCACTACAAACGCGGAAGAATAAGGGAACTCCCTGAAGACCTTCGTTTTTATTCCAATCTATGATTTATACATTCTGACATCACAAACGCTAATTTGCATAAGGTATGCATGATTCGGCTACCTACGTCACACTCGACTTGCGTCTTCCAAGTTTCGCAAGGTATGACACGATTGGCTAGCATAATGTCACCAAAGTCATATGCTCACCTAATTATTTTGAATAGTGTATATATAAATCGTGAAGACGTTGTTATAGAAGTTCAAGGCATTAGGATGTGATCATCATCATCATCATCATTGTCAACCATTATCAATCCACTGCTGGACGAAGGTCTCTCCAAGCCTCTTCCACAACGGTCTGTCTTGTGCCAGTCTCCTCCATGTTACTCCCGCATACTTTCGAATTTCATCCACCCATCTTCCATGTGGTCTTCTTCTGGGTTTTTTCCTGCCCCTTGGAATCCAATCTAAAATTTCGACTGTCCATCGATGGTCTGTCCTTCTGGCAGTATGTCCAGCCAATTGCCATTTCAGGGATTTTACTCTGATCATGATGACTTCTCTTGTCATTTTTCTGATCCACGAGTTCCTCTTCTTATCTCCCCTGGTTACACCAAGCATGCACCTCTTCATGCTTCTTTGAGTTGTCTGCAGCCTTTGTATGTCTCTTTTAGTTAAGGTCCACGTCTCTGCACCATACGTAAGCACTGGAAGGATGCATTGATCAAAGACTTTTCTATTAAGATATAATGGCATATTGCTCTTGAAAATTATCCTGTTTCTTCCAAAAGCTCTCCAGGCAAGTTTCAAACGCCGATTAATTTCTTCATCAATGTGACCCTCACTTGATATCTGCTGTCCAAGATAAACGTACATGTCTGTTATCTCCAGCTTTTCTCCATCAATCGATAAATCTTCATTTCTTGCAAAAGCATTGTACATCACTTTTGTCTTCTGAAAATTCATTTTTTATCCCACTTCTTTACGCTTGTCAGCAAGTTCCTGGATCATACTCTTTAGCTCTGATGGCGTAGCTGCAGAAGTGACTACGTCATCAGCAAAACGAAAGTGAGTTAAATAATCTCCATTATCTCGGTTGAGCCATGTTTACCCCTTTGTTTTCCCAGTTCAGTGAGTGAAAGACATTTTCCAATGTGGCATTAAAGAGCTTGGGAAATATGGTATCCCCTTGTCTCACTCCCTTTCTAATTTTTATGAGTGCTGTATTCTCAAACAGCCGAATCTTTGCACTTGCATTTTCATAGATGTTATTAATAATATTAATGTATGCATCTTCAACACCGCAGGATTTCAAAGCCATTTTAACTGCTGATGGTTTCACTGAATCAAAGGCCTTTTCATAATCGATAAAAGCCATGCACAATGGAAGTTCATATTCCCTCGCTCTTTCAATTAGTTCTCTCAGTATGTGGATATGATCTATAGTGCTGTAGCCACTCCTGAATCCAGCTTGTTCTCTCGGTTGAGCCATGTCCAGTGTTACCTTCAAGCGGTGTAAAAGAACTTTAGTGAACATTTTATAAACCACTGATAGGAGACTGATAGGTCTGTAGTTCCTGAAACTTTCAATGTCACCTTTTTTATGTAGCAGGATCGTTATATGAGCCTTAAAGTACATTATCTGTATGCTCATTTGGACTACTTTCCGGAAAACATGTGAGGTTTGAGTGAAAAGCAAGGTGTGAAAGTTTTCACAAATACCTTCTATATTGAATTATCTACCTTTCCTCCAAAGGTGATTGAGAGAAGGTACCAAAGCAAATGGAATGTCGTCATCATGGGCGACTACTGCCGGATGTTGCACAGAGAGACGCTACAAGAAGCGTATAAACTGAAGTAAGTGTAAGGAGGGGTTTTGAAGAGAAGAAACAATTATTTTACAGGGAGTCATTACAAGTAATGATTTTGCAACTCATTACGTGCAAAAACAAATGACATGTATAAACGTTTGAAAGGTGATGGGCACATCTGCAATAATTGAATTTCTTTTTTAATAAATTTCTTGTTTGATTACCTACTATTGCGTGAATTTTCTGCTTAAAGTGCTACATTATTTTGTTTAAACACCTCACGTGATAAAGTAAAACTAAAATCGTAATTGCAGTCAGAACAGCAAATTTGTGCATCATGAGCCAAAATAACTCAAATTACTTTTAATATGTAACATTTTGTAGACCTGCGTTATATCAATTATAAGTCAAAAATCTGGTATTTTAGTCTAAAACAACTAATTTTATTCTCTAGAGTAAAATCACTTTCAAACTTTTCTTTGTCTTTTTCTTGCTATTATAGAAGCCGCTAATTTTTTTAACTTCCTCTAACCCAATGTTTGAGATATTTCTTGATGCAAAACAAAGTTCAAGTTTTCTGAACCTTCTATAGCAAATTTGTTGGATAATTTTTCTTTATTATAGTGATTTCTTCTTTATCACTTGATTGATTATCATCCTTGCCTTACACGTGCTCCACTGCATCCACATCTGTGTTTACCGATTCTACTGAGGGCTCCTCATTAATGCCTAAGTCATCATCATCATCATTGTCAACCATTATCAATCCACTGCTGGACGAAGGTCTCCCCAAGTTTCCTCCACAACGGTCTGTCTTGTGCCAGTCTCCTCCATGACACCCCTGCATACTTTCGAATTTCATCCACCCATCTCCCATGTGGTCTTCTTCTGGGTCTTTTCCTGTCCCTTGGAATCCAATCTAAAATTTCGGCTGTCCATCGATGATCTGTCCTTCTGGCAGTATGTCCAGCCCATTGCCATTTCAGGGATTTAACTCTGATCATGATGTCTTCCACTCTTGTCATTTTTCGGATCCACGAGTTCCTCTTCTTATCTCTCCTGGTTACACCAAGTATGCACCTCTCCATGCTTCTTTGAGTTGTCTGCAGCCTTTGTATGTCTCTTTTAGTTAAGGTCCACGTCTCTGCACCATATGTAAGCACTGGAAGGATGCATTGATCAAACACTTTTCTTTTAAGACATAATGGCATATTGCTCTTGAAAATTATGCTGTTTCTTCCAAAAAGCTCTCCAGGCAAGTTTTGTACGACAATTAATTTCTTCACCAATGTGACCCTCACTTGATATCTGCTGTCCAAGATAAACGTACGTGTCTGTTATCTCCAGCTTTTTCTCCATCAATCGATAAATCTTCATTTCTTGTAAAAGCATTGAACATCACTTTTGTCTTCTGAAAGTTCATTTTTAATCCCACTTCTTTACTCTTGTCAGCAAGTTCCTGGATCATACTCTGCAGCTCTGATGGGGTAGTTGCAAAAATGACTACATCATCAGCAAAACGAAGGTGGGTTAGATAATCTCCATTAATCTTTATCCCCTTGTTTTCCCAGCTCAGTGACTGAAAAACACCCTCCAATGTGGCATTAAAGAGCTTCGGAGATATGGTGTCACCTTGTCTCACTCCCTTTCCAATTTTTACGTGTGTTGTATTTTCAAACAGCCGAATCTTTGCACTTGCATTTTCATAGATGTTATTAATAATATTAATGTATGCATCTTCAATACCGCAGGTTTTCAGAGCCATTGTAACTGCTGATGGTTTCACTGAATCAAAGGCTTTTTCATAATCGATAAAAGCCATGCACAATGGAAGTTCATATTCCCTCGCTCTTTCAATTAGTTCTCTCAGCACGTGGATATGATCTATTGTGCTGTAGCCACTCCTGAATCCAGCTTGTTCTCTCGGTTGAGCCATGTCCAGTGTTACCTTCAAGCGGTGTGAAAGAACTTTAGTGAAGATTTTATAAACTACTGATAGGAGGCTGATAGGTCTGTAGTTTCGAGATCCTCAATGTCACCTTTCTTATGTAGCAGAATCATTGTAGCGGTGTTCCAATCCTCAGGAATCTTTCCTTCATTAAGGCATCGAGTGAAAATTTGGGCGAGTACTGTTTCGATTTCTCCACTTGCTTCTTGTATGATGTCTACAGTAATTCCATCTTCTCCTGGAGCTTTTCCCCGCTTCATGTTCTTGATTGCATGTGCAACTTCTGCTGGAAGGACTGGAGGAACTCTGGTACTGGTATCTTTCATGATGTCTGGAGTGCATGTATCATCCCTTTCATATAATTTGGAGTAGAAATCTTTCACTCTTGTCAAAATTTCGCCTCTATTTCTTGTTACAGAACCATCTTCTTTTCTCAGTGCCATAATCTGTTTTCTTCCCTTACTGAGATGTCCCTTTGCTATCTTTAGGCTTTGGTTGTTTTCAATTGCTTTCCTCACTAGTTCACAGTTGAATTTTCTTACGTCTTCAGTGATACTTTTTCTTACTGTCTTGCATAGCTCTATATATTCCACTTTGGAAGTCACATTTTCTTTAGTTGTCCTCATCTCTCTTCTTTTTTGCATCAACATTTTCGTTTTTCCTGATAATTTGTTTACATGCAACTTGTTCTTAGACCCAGCTAATTTTGTTGCTGTTTCCATAAGAGCTTTGGTTACTTTTCTGTTTACTTCAGAGATGTCCACTTCTTCTGATGTTAGGCCTTCTAAAGCAGAGAACCTGTTCTTCAGTTCCAACTTGAAGGTATTATGGTGTTTTTTAAGGTTGGTTATGTCAATAGATTTTGTTTGTCTTATGAGCTTGCCACGTTCAAGTTTAGTGTTGAGGTGCATCTTACATCTCACCAATCTATGGTCACTACCTGTGTTGAACTTGTTTAGCACACTGCAGTCTTCTATGACGAATTTTTTGTTACACATAATAAAATCAATTTCACTTGTCGTCCCATTTGGATGTCTCCATGTCCATTTCCTGTGTGGCTTTTTCTTGAAGAAGGAGTTCAAGATGAAAAACCCAATGCCTAAGTAATATGGGAAAAACATCAGAGAAGATGAGTGCCTTTTCCCTGAGATGATTCTTAGTTTTATCATCTTTATCTCTTTCATTTCCTGTATCTTCAATCCCATTTGCAGATGCACTATCTAATCCAAAGTATCCGGACATTTACCTATCCACAAACTCCCTGTAATAGGAAAGGAATTAACACCCAGTTGGTCCACCTTTCGCTGCTATCATAGCCTCCACTCTGCACAGACGTCGGTTCGTGGACGGGGGCATTGTTCTGTTGGTAAAGGTAAGGGCCTTCACCGAACTGTTGCCATAATGTTGAGAGCACAGAACTGTCGATAATGTCGTTATAGAAAGCAGCATTAAGATACCCGGAACGGGAACTAGGATGCTCAGCCCAAACCATGAAGAACAGCCCTAGACTGTGATACTTCCTCCACCAAACTTCACAGTTGGCATGACACAGTCGGGTAGGTAACGTTCACCGGGTATATTTCCCAGCCGGACTTGTCCGTTGGATTGTCAGATGGCGAGGCGTGGTTATCCACTTCAGGGAACGCGTTTCCACTGCTCCAGAGTTTACTGGTGCCACTACTTTCACCGACGCTTGGCGTTTATGTTAAAGGTTTTAGGTTTGTGTGCAGCTATTCGCCAACGGAAATCCATTCCCTTCAGCTCTCGAAGAATCGTTATAAATGTGGTGTTGCTTCCAGAGGCATGCTGAAAATCGGTGGTGAATGTTGCGACCGAGGATAGGCAATTTTGTAGCACCAGCCGCGTCAGCTCTCAGAGGCCCATTTTTGTTATTTTATGTGGCCGACCAGGTTGCGATTGAACTGTTGCTGCTCCTAGGCGTTTTTTCTTAACAATAACATCACATGCAGTTGATTGGGCCATCTGTAGCAGTGCAGACATTTCCCGAACTGACCTGTTGCTAAGATGACATCTCATGAACGTGCCACGTTGAAAGTCACTGAGCTTCTCTGTATGGCCCATTCAAGTGTTCTTGTTTTTATGTGATGTTTGCCAGGCCATGTATGAGCTGTGGCTGTGACGTACAATGGCAAATCCACTACTCGAAAAGGCGCCCAGATACTTTTGATCATATGATGTACGTCTTCTTTGTTCACCTGAAAATCTTTTCCAAAACCGGCTCATTTCAAACAGCTTTGAACTGTCTTTTTTGAAACAGTTCAAAATGAACTGTCTCTTTCCACGCACAGTTTAGCATATGACATGCCATTCTAACGTCCAATACCGTTGCTTTATTTCTTTTCTGAATTAATTAGGACCTTCCGAAGTACACTTCTTTGTAAAGAACTGTCATATTTTCAACTAGTTCTTGATCCAATGGCTGCAGCTCGCTTTTAGCGTCAGGTGTTTTACTTTAGTGTTAGGTTTATTGTAACTCCTCTAAATCGACGAGTGGCTTCCACATCCATGTGAATTCCCTCTCGAAATTTTTTTCTTTCAGCACTCGACGAACCACCACTGAAATTTGGTTTTCAATTTACCCTTGTTTGTTTGAGTTGTTGAAAGAGAAATTGGTGGAATACCAAGCCTTCTTTCCAACTTCACATATTTTAACACCCGTATTTCCCGTTAAACTGATTACTTCGATTCCTCACCGAGCGTTAAGTTTTGTGTTTGTTTAAAGCTATAAATTTTCGATTTTTGCAAGCACGCTGCACAAACTGCTGAACAACTGAGCAGTGAAGTCTAACTAAATTTACCAAATGTGACCAACGCTTTTCTTTGCTATCAAGGTGAGTCTGCTTGAACAACACCCATTGAATAGCGGGGTGACATTCCCGAAGCGATAAAAAATCTCAGTGGGGAATCCCATCTCTATAGCGTTACGTGATTAATCCAGTGTCCGGTCGAGTACAGTTTCGCAGCGACCATAAGCAAATATTAAGTGATGAAAGGTGGGGAGTATAATAGTTAAAATACAGCGTTCCTCCGGGAGGTGTGTGTGTAAGTAGCCGGCGGGGGGATAGGAAGTTAAAAAAGGAACTCCAACGTTCCTATTCCAAGTTTTCCAATAAAAGAAGTAGGGGTAAGAACTGGGTAAATGCCACTTGTTATGTTTGCTGATAACCGTGCTGGACTTCGATATATGTGGTTCTTCCAAAAATTGTCGTTGATAATATGCGGTTAAAATAAAAAGGGATAATGTTACGAAGTTCAAGGGATCTATAAAATCTTCAGTTTATGCGGAACGTCGTATTATGAGAGCTCATTGCATATGGGTTCGACTATATTTTATTCAGTGGCGAAGCGTGACTTTTTAAGTAAGGGAAGCAATGCAGTAAACATGCGATAAATAGATGGCAAAAGTGATATGAAAGAAAACTTATAATAATTAAAATCAGCAAGTGACCCGTAGTTTATATGCTACGTAGACAAAACGGCATGGCAGAAAGCATCGTAGAACACCCCCCCCTCCAACGCGACCATTCGCGGTACCACCAAAAATAAATGTCTATGTAGAAGTTCAAATGCAAAGATTTATAAAAAAAATGTTCAGTGAAAATGTTCAAAGGGAAAGAAACTTGTCTATCCACACAGAGAAAAGATTTGTGGGTTCCTTCTATCAGAGCTGAGACGGGCTGAGCCCGAGCCCGAAAGCCCGAAGCAAAGCCCGGGCCCGAATCGGGCTCGGGCTGTAGAATATTTACTGCGGTTCGGGCTCTTAGAGAGAGGGAGAGCGCGATAATTTTTTTTATTTATAAATGTGATTTTATATGATGTATATATAAAATCACATATGCATTATAATAAAAAATCCCATTTATATAAATGTGATTTTATATGATTTTTACAGATAATTTATTTTATTTATAAATGTGATTTTATATGAATAGAAAATGATCCAAACGACAGAGAAAGTATTTTTTCTAGAATGCAGTCTTCGGAGTTTTGGGAGTTCGCGTGGCTGTGTACTGTAGATGTGCCAGAGTCCATTGCTTCCATTGCACTTACGTTCCTCAGAAGAGTCACAGAAACAAATACTTACACTAATAAAAGTAACGCTTACTTTTATATTCCTGAAATAATGACATGTCACAGCTAAAAAACGTGCAACATAAAACTACTTAAAGTTCAAACCATAAGTCTATAATGGAACTGAATCAACTAATTACACTAACACAGAAAACTTTGACAAATTGCAACTTCAAACTATTGTTACGGGAGTCCTCTGAGTGCTGAGTCTGACTGAACGTTTGGAAAGAGCGCATGCTCAAGCTATTGGCTTTATCCTTAAAACTCTCTTGTGTGGTTCTGCCTTCGGCGTAGTGGAAGCGTTTGGGAGAATGCTTCTCCACGCTCTATGCTTAGCATTGCATTACTGGCTGCTAGTGGGCATGCCGCGTTACTGAGATTCAGCTGGATGCATTATCTGCGTTGCTTCCAACGAGCGACTTGCGTATGAGACATTTGTTCTTGATTTCATAAAAATACAAATATGAATTTGCTTTCTTAAAAATAAAAGATACTGAAAAAACACCCGGTGCGTTATGTTGGTGTGATATTTTTATTTTACTTTAATGCTACATATTTTTAATTCACGCAAAAAAAGCGCATGAACCAAAGGGAAGCAATGCTTCCATTGACGCTTCGCCACTGATTTTATTTTTTCAAAGCAATACACTGAAATTTGTCTGATAGGGATGAAAACTGTTCCGTACATGTATACGCACATGCTTCCTTAACTTAACGTGATTTTAATATTATTTATTACTTTTTCTACATTTATTAGCACGTCTTTTGTAAAAAAAGATCGTGCTTCTGTTATCGGTTTGTCCGTCCGTCAGTCCGTCTGTACCCACGATATCTCTGCAACTATTAGTCCGATTTGAAAAATTCTTTTTGCATTCGGAAGATTGAAATATGCAAATGATGATCCTTTATTTCGTTTTTTTTACGATGTACAATTTTGCCGGTTAAGGGCGTAAATGCAGATGATGTCGATTTCAAAAATACGTTTTATTCCACATATTTGCTTCTAAACATCCGATTGAATTTCTTTTTATCTTTCGATTCCATTTATGTCGAAGAGTATTTTAGATATAGTTACCTTTTCAAATTACGCATAGATTTTCCACTAAGGGGCGTAAAAGTAAATTACATTTTTTCCGATAACTCTTCTTCTAAAACTCCGATTTGAAAAACATTTTCTTCAGGGGATACATCTCCTGATGGAAAATCTTTTGCATATAATTTCAAATTTTTGGTAAAGAATACTTTGGCCACCAGGGGGCGTAAGTGTTAATTTTTGCTTCTGATGTATTTGCCATAAAATCGGAGCTTCTAAAATATCGATTGAAAAAATTCTTTCGTAGACTGATGCCACTCACATCGATAAACCTTTTCGGAATATTTTCTTCTTAAAATATTGCACAGTTTCTCCGACAGGCGCGTAGATGTACATCCTATTTTTCTCAATATCTCTACTTCCAGTAGTCCGATTTGAAAAATTCCTTACTTGTTGGATAGTGTTTTTCGTGTGACATGTTTTTCATATAATTTCAAAATTTTCAAGTAATTCGTAGACTTTCCGCTAGGGAGCGTAGCGGTAAATTGCGTTTCCCCCTATATCTCTGCTTCTAAATCTCCGATTTGAAAAATTCTTTCTGCACCGGATACAGCTCCTGATGGGAAATCGTTTGCACATAATTTCTAATTTTTGTAAAAAAAAAAATAGTTTGGCAGCCAGGGGGCGTAAATCCTAATTCCCGCTTCTGTTGTATTTGCAGCAAAATATGAGCTTCTAAATTCTCGATTGAAGAAAACGTCGTTTGTTGACCGATAGTACTCATGTCGACAAATCTTTTAGAAACATTTTCTTCTTAAAATAGTGCAGGGTTTCAGCGCCACGGGGCGTAGATGTATATTTTATTTTTGTCAATATCTGTACTTCTAGGAGTCCGATTTGAAAAATTCCTTCTTTGTTGGGTAGTGTTTCTAGTGTGACATGTGGTTCATATATTTTCAAAATTTTCAAGTAATTCATAGACTTTCCGCTAGGGGACGTAAATGTAAATTGCGTCCTCCCCCCCCCCCGCTATATCTCTGCTTCTAAATCTCTGATTTGAAACATTCTTTCTGCACCGCATACAGCTCCTAATGGGAAATCGTTTGCACATAATTTCTAATTTTTGTAAGAAATGGTTTGGCCATTAGGTGGCGTAAGTGTTAATTTCCGCTTCTGTTGTATTTGCAGCAAAATATTAGCTTCTAAAATTTCGATTGAAAAAAAAATAATAATTTTTTGACCGATACTAGTGTCGTCGACAAACCTTTTAGGAAAATTTTCTTCTTGAAATGGTTTCTACGCCAGGGGGCGTAGATGTATATCTCATTTTTGTCAATATCTCTACTTCTAAGAGTACGATTTGAAAAATTCCTTCTTTGTTGGATAGTGTTTCCGATGCGAAATGTTTTTGCTATAAATTCAAAATTTTGAAGTAAATCATTGACTTTCCGCTATGGGGCACAAAGGTAAATTGCGTTTTCTGCGTTATTTCTGCTCCTAAAGCTCTGATTTGAAACATTCTTCCTGTATCGCATACAAGACCTGATGGAAAATATTTTTCACATAATTTCTAATGTTTGGTAAAGAATGGTTTAGCGACCAGTGGTTATAAGTGCTAATTTCTGCTTCTTTTTTTTTTTTTTTTTTTTTTGATTGGAGGTTTAACGACCACCGTGAGCAACTCAATGGGCTATAAGCAGTCGCCCGTCCCTAATTTAGGGTCACTGGTTCCAGGGAAGGGAGAGAGCCAGTGCCGTAAGACAAACACAACATCCATGCCTCACCGGGATTCGAACCCGGACCCCTTCGGACGAATGATCATAGGCCAACGCCTTAGACCACTGCGCCACCGGGGCGGCAATTTCTGCTTCTGAAGTATTTGTTGCAAAATCTGGGCTCCTGAAAACTCGACTAATTTTTTTTTTCTTGGACCGATACCGCTTATATGGATAAACCTTTTGAGAATACTTTCTTCCCAAAATAATGCATGGTTTTCCCACCAGGGGACGTAAAGTCACATCTTATTTTGTCGATATCTCTGTTTCTAAGAGTTCGTAAGCTCACGATTCCGTTTGCAGCAATATCTGAGGGATTAAAAACCCGATTGAAAATCTTCTTTCTTTCGTCAGATCTATTGTTTTCCATACCGGTTCCATTGACTTTGAATAGCTTTGATAAATTTAATTTGCGTCAGAACGGACTCAAAAGACGTGCTTATTACACCCGAAAATTCGGTGTCATCTTTCTTGTTTCAAATACCTCTGACTAGTAATTAGTTGTTTCTTTGAAAATCTTGATTTTTAATAAATTGACAGGTTGGTCTTAAACTTTTGCAAATGGCTGCATTTCTGGATGTTTTATCAATTGTAGAAATCCGGTCGATTTTGTTCTAACCGGTTCTATAACGAAGTAAATTTCTCCGTCATTTTTGTCCACGCTGGGCATGAAACCGGGGTACCCTCATTCCGGAATAAGTCGCTCTCCCAACTGAGCTACGCGAACGTATGCTCTCGCTGCTATATGCCTTTGTCTCATGTGCGTCCTGTGGTGCAGGTACGTCCCATCCCCACCCCACCTCCGAAAGAGGTCCGGGGGCATGATCCACGGGTCAGCCGGGACAATGTGTCGCTATAGGCAGTCATCCGCTGAAGAACGTACATTGGAGAAATCCCAGTCAATTTGGTGCGTGTAACGTAACATCACACACATTTAAGTTTTCGAAGCGCTGAAGAAGGGATTCTCTTATTTTTCCTGTCTCGCGGTGTGGAAAGAACATCACACCATTGCGAAAACTTTAACGGCCAGGTCATTCTTGAAGTTCGGGCGCCAATATAACGAAGTAAATTTCTCCGTCATTTTTGTCCACGCCGGGCAGCGAACCCGAGTCACCTCATTCTGGAATAAGTCGCTCTCCCAACTGAGCTACGCAGACGTATGCTCTCGCTGCTATCTGCCTTTATCTCATGTGCGTCCTGCGGTGCAGGTACGTCACAGTTCCATTGACTTTGAATAACTCTGATAAATTTTATTTATTCGCGTCGTAACGGATTCAAAGGACTGTCTCATTACAACCTAAAATTCGGTGTCATCTCTTTTGTTTAACTTAAGATTGCTCTTTTATGATAAATGCATTGCAAAGTAGCTTCATAATTATGTTCATTTTTTTTTAAGTTTTTTTTTTTTTGACATTTTGGAGTGCAGCTGTTTTGGGTCGGGAACGCATTGAGATTTTTCCTTTTTCCCGTAAGGAATAATACAAATGTTCGAATTACAATTCAAACGCTCAATGCATTTTGTTTTCCATTGCGTCATGACGATATTCGAGTAAACAGCGTTACGGTGTAATACAATATGTACAAAGGTCAGCGTGGGCCATAGAGAGCAAGTGACATTCCATGATGTCAATTATATGGTTCACAGCTGTTGGTCAAGCTCTGGAGAGTATAAGCAGTTTGTGAAAATGCTCTCTGGCGCATATGCGATTGGCTATTAGCTCGCCGTAAAAGGGGACGTGAGAGTTACACAAGGTGAACACAAGAATGAGATTTTTTTCCCGATTGAAGATTTAACGTCCACTGGGAGCAACACAATGGACTATTATAAGCAGTCGCCCATCCCTAATTTAGGGTCACTGTTTCCATGGAAGGGAGAGAGTCGGAGCCGTAAGACAAACACAACATCCATGCCTCACGGGGATTCGAGCTCGGATCCTTCACGGACGAATGGTTAGCAGCCAGCGATTAGACCACTGCGCCATTGGGGGGGGGGGGGGCATTGGGAGCATTAGAAGATGCGTCTACTGTTAGCACCCAAACTAAACCGAAACTAGTGACCAAAGTTTTTTCATACTGCAAATTCCCACCCCCTCCCCAACTCTACTGTAGTATGACTAAATTGGGGACAAAAATCAACCAGTACCATTTTAAAACAAAAATGCAGATCTCACTCGTTGCTCAAATTCAAAACTATTATGCAACCAACTCCGTAAAACCTATCACTCGCCGAAAATTTCATTTCTCCAATGAGCTTCTTGAATTTCTTTTTCACGAAATTGTTGCAAACGTTGTAGACAAACGTAGCACGTGTAATTGGAGGAAGTGTAATCTGACCTCCTGCAGGTCGTTAATGGTTCTCATGAACACTAGCCGAAACACGCCTGTCCTTGGGATGTTGGGTATTTGATGTGTTGTCGCTGTTCGGTTTCTCACGGGCATTCGACTTACTTGTCACATTCTTCGTCTTTCTTTTATGGGTGAAGGGAGATGCTATGTTTAACAGGCATCTGGAAAGAGCGTGTTTTCATAACCTCGGCTAAAAAATCCTTCACGGTTCGGACATCGTGGCGCACATGGGCAGTGATTCGCTTCATTCACTAATTGGCATGGTAACCCAATAATGAGAAATCGTTGGAATTATCAGATTGGTTCTTATTGACATCAAGCATATGCCAACAACACTGCATTCCGTAAGCAAGGTATGTATATGGCTCGTTAACACTAATTGAAACTTTTGTGACCAGAATGTCCGTTTTTCCAGTGTTACAGAAGTAATGTTATAGGGCATCACATCGTTCAAATCCAATTCTTACCCATAATTTTCAAATAAGTTAGCCAGATCCTTCTTAGGGCCGACTTCAAACACAAGAAATGCTTTCATAATTAAAAGTATAACAATTCTTTACATCAGTTATGTAAATTTATTAGTGAAATAATTGCAATCATTGTCGGTGAAGCGATGTGAAGGGAGAAAACATTATCTCATCACTAAAAAGGAAAAATTAAAAACATGTGAGAATACTTTCTTTTTAAATAAAAACTGCATTTCTGGGAATAAAAAACTGCAAGAAAATTTGTTTCTGATAAAAAATGAAATAAAAATTTTAATATGTTTTATAGGTACATTTCAGATAATTTTTATGACAAGATTTGCTGCCGTTTCGCATGTATTTAATATTTCACACTTTAATTTTTAGAATACGGTTAACTTCTCAGAGTGAAAGAGATTAATGTTAGTATAATGTTTGACATATATTTTCGTATGATGCGTCTATTCTCAACAATCACTCAATAATAGGAAGACACGTTTCTGCAAACTAATCAAAGAAATTGTGAACAATCTTACTTTGCCGAACTTTTACAAATATCTGAGCGAAACCGTATATATTCTGTTATTTATCTCATCAACAGATCTTCATTTTTAAAGTAAATATTTCAATAAGAAATAGATTCTACTTAGAATTTTTAGGCAATATCAAAAATCAGTGTTTGATTAAAAACAACAAATAGTGCGAAATGCTAAAAATGAAGATAACATCATTTTTCAGTCCATCTTCATGTTCTTTATAAGCACTAAGTTTCGCTTTACAGCAAACCATTGTTTAAGGCATACATTCGTGAATATGCGGATTAAAGCGCATATTCAGCTAAAGAAGCTTTAAGCGCCAATCTGGTTTTTTCTTATGTTATTTTAACGTTTACTAGGTTAAAGCTCGCCAAACCTCATGGTACCAAACGCCCATTTAATTTTCTGGACTTCTTTGCTAGCCCAGTGGCAAAAAGTGAAGAATTATGTACGTGCTGCAGTGCTTAAATATTTAATGATTCATTGCACATGCAATAAGAGCCGCCCCGGTGGCGCAGTGGTCTAAGCGATGGCCTCTGATCATGCGTCCGAACGGGGTCCGGGTTCAAATCCCGGTGAGGCATGGATGTTGTGTTTGTTTACGGCACTGGCTCTCTCCCTTCCCTGGAACCAGTGACCCTAAATTAGGGACGGGCGACTGCTTATAGCCCATTGAGTTGCTCACGGTGGTCGTTAAACCTCCAATCAAAAAAAAATGCAATAAGTAAGAAATGCACCAATCAGTTACTTATTCGTTGAGTATGCAGTACTTAATTATACCGTTTTCTTTATTGTTGTAACAAGCAAACAGTATATGCAAGTCCATTTCCAAATGAGTTCGACGCTCATACACAGTCGAGTCACATTATTGTGACCCCCTGCTACTTTTGACGTCAACAGCGCGTAGCCAATGAAAGAAAGCACGTGTCGTGAGCTGGTTTGGAGGGCGTATAAGGTGTGCTGTAGGCAAACTGAAAACATATCACTCGTTGCTGTCATGGATAAAAGAAGCGATTTATCAGATTTGCAAAACGGAATGATTATCGGCCTTCGGGCCAAGGGTGGCATTATTTCTGAAACAGCGCAGTTTGTGAACTGTTCGTGTGCTGCTGTGGTTAAAGTTTCTCGTGATTGAAGAAATGGCATCATTGCAAATAAGCGACGTGTAACTGCGGAGCACCACGTGCCATTGATGTGAGAAGTAAACGTCGGCTTCGAAGGTGCGTGAGGGCCGATTGACATGCTACAGTGGAGCAACTCACTGACCGAATGAACCAGGGGGCTACCGACAGTTCAGCGAACCCTGCTGCGTATGGGGCTCCGATGCAGACGGATGGATACTGCACCTATGCTAACGAGGGTGCGTCGGCAAAAAACGCTTACATTTGCACGGAAGTATCGGAATTGGATTTCTGCTGATTGGCAAAGGATTGCCTTCTCCGATAAGTCGCGTTTTCTGCTTCATCGAACGGATAGACGTTGGCGCACAAAGCGAGAAACATCGGAGAACAAACACTCTTCAACCATGGCTGGAAGCACACAAGCTGGTGGGCGCAGCTTTATGGTCTGGGGAATGTTTTCGTGGCATTCTCTGTGTCCACTCATACCTGCGGAAGGCACTATGAACCAAATTCGTTATGAATCCATCCTTGCACACCACGTACACCCATACATGATGGTTGTCTTTCCTGGAGCGGATGTGATCTTCGAGCACGACAATGCGACGTGTCACACAGCTAGAAATGTCCAAGAGTGGTTGGAAGAGCACGATGACGACTTCAAAGTACTTCCCTGGCCCCCTAATTCCCCGGACTTAAACCCAATCGAGCATATGTGGGACCACCTCGATCGTGTTATTCGCTTTATGGATTCTCCCCGACGCACCCTCCAGCAGCTGTCAGATGCACTGCAGTCAGCATGGTTCCACATACCTGTGAACACCTTCCAGCATTTTATTGAGTCACTCCCCGCCCGTCTAGCTGCTGTTCGCGCTGCACACGGCGGTAACTCTGGATATTAGCTGGTGGTCACAATAATGTGACTCGACCGTGTATAAGGTACAAAGTATCAAGTATAATGAGTCGATTTCTAAAAAAGAATTTAGCAGTCAGCAGCCATGTGAAAATAAGGTTCAGCTGTTATTATTTTTATTTTGTAAAGATTCATGTTGAAAATGAAACTGGACGTACAAGACATTTTTTGGAATCTCATACAGATGAATACAATTGGAAAAAAAAGAATAAATAGGACTAAATACACTAATGAACTTTATGTTCAATCAAATGATTTACAGAAAAAGTAATTCACAATTAATTAAAAGTGAAATCAAAATAATTAATTATCAGTTATTACAGATGCAATGAAATAAAGTTAGCTTTTTTTGTAAGTAAGGCAATCTCAATGCGATGATTGACACTGCGTTTCACTGCTTGTTATAACGTCTGTATCGTAATTTGATACTACAGTTTTTAAACACGCATGCACCACGTTTGAGAGGGAAAGGAGGAAATTGTTCTTAAAATATACATTGCAAAGAACGTTGAACCACACAGATACGTTGATCCAAAGGACCGTTTAGCCTTATCTTCAGCAAAATTTTTCAGCAACGGCAACTTTGCTCGATATAACATAACAATATAAACCTTGGGGATAATATTGTTATGTTTAGTTCCAAAATCTCTAAATCCAGATCTTCAACATTCACTCTCGAAGTTGTGTTAAAAGCTTTGGCCACGAAACTCAAGTCCAGAATACTTAATGGATTTGCATAATACATCATAACAGGTATGATTTGAAGAAACTGTACATATCCCTTTGTGAACCGATTGCCAACTTTTTAATTGCCCACTCTACAACTGGAATCAAACTTTAAAAAGATGTCGGTTTTAAGAAAAAAATGAAAACATGATCAACACATTTTTAAAATACTATAAATTGCATTTCTTAATTTTTTATAGGAAGATAAAGATGCCTGCCTTTTTGAATAACGTTGTGAGTGCATAGAAAAGGATAGACGGGCACGGGGTTAGCGACCCCTTAATTAAGTCATGTAAAGAAGCAGTTTTTCATAAGTATAGGTAACAACAATTACTGAAGAGCGAACAACACGAAGGTACTGAGGATTGATTCTTCAGATGGGGGCATATTGAAGCTTTAGTGACAAATGAACAACATTGTTGGAAATAGTCATAGTTCAAATAAATCACGGGAACAGTACAGAATGCATTAAAAGTAAAACCATTTGAGTACATTTTCATTCACAAAATTCAAAATTCTCGTAGGCCCACTTTTTCTACTCTGTAACGTAGTACGTAACATGACGTAGATGACGCATGAGTCAAATCGGCAAGTTGCAGCGAGAAGCTTTGCCGCGTAGTTCAGCTGTGAGAATAGCTGCCTCCGAAGTAGGAATACATGGGTTCGAATTCTACTACCGGCAAAAACGTTTCACGCTATAATCGTTATAAATCTCAGAGGTGTCACCCATCCCTGAAGTGGGGTCACTTACTCCAGAGAAAAGAATGACTGTGCCTTAAAGACAAATACTGCACTCATGTCATACCAAATATCCAAATACAGGCGTAGTGGTAGGAAAAGCATGATTTATCTATTATGTCAATATGATTTATTACCTATGTTTGATGTTTGCCTGGCTTAAAAAAAGCTGTTGATGGGAAAATGATGGTTTTCAGAAAATCAGTAGTTTTTTATGAATGGTTTCCAAACATTTTATTCGCGTTTCCGCATTTTGGCTGCCAGCCTAAAGGTAAAAATTCGCAAAAAACAAATGCGTTGGAATTTTATTGTTAGAGTAATCCAACTTACAAAGGGCGCACAAGAAACTTTTACATAAAATAACAATTCATATAGTATTCCCCGCCCCGGTGGCGCAGTGGTCTAAGCAATGGCTTCTGATCATTCGTCCGAGATGGGTCCGGGTTCGAATCCCGGTGAGGCGTGGATGTTGTGTTTGTTTGTCTTACGGTGCTGGCTCTCTCTCCCTTCCCTGGAACGAGTGGCCCTAAATTATTGACGGGCGACTGCTTATAGCTCATTGAGTTGCTCACGGTGGTCGTTAAACAATGCCGCCCCCGTGGCGCAGTGGTCTAAGCGATGGCCTCTGATCATTCGGCCGAAAGGGGTCCCAGTTCGAATCCCGGTGAGGCATGGATGTTGGGTTTGTCTTACGGCATTGGCTCTCTCCCTTCCGTGGAACCTGTGGTCCTGAATTAGGGACGGGTGACTACTTATAGCTCATTGAGTTGCTCACAGTGATCGTTAAACCTCCAATCAAAAAAAAAAAAAAAAAACTAAAAAAAAAAAAAAAAATGGTATTCTTCCTTAGTCTGTAGTTTTTTTTTTTTATTGGGGGTTTAACGACCACCGTGAGAAACTCAGTGGGCTATAAGCAGTCGCATGTCCCTAATTTAGGACCACTGGTTCCAGGGAAGGGAGAGAGCCAGTGCCGTAAGACAAACAACGTTATTGCCTCACTGGAATTCGGAGCCGGACCCTTCTCGGACGACTGATCAAGTCTTCCGCTTAGACCATTGCGCCATCGGGTGGGCAGTCTGTAGTTTAAAGGACACAACTTAAAATGACTTATGCTGAAAAATTTCATTGTTGTATTTCTGTTTTAAATGAATTTTAACCAAATCATATAACAACTTTTATTGTTGTTGTTTCAGGGTTTAAGTATCATATGTGCGTCGAAGTCGATAGGAAACACTTCGTCCATGATTTGGGGCCATTGGTTCCAAGTGGGATGCGTACTGGTCATGCTTCATCCGGAGCTCCGTCTCGTACTCAGCTAACACGATTTACCAGAAGCACTGACCTCTGTCCACTCGGCCATCTAGGTAGCCAGCCATGTAACTGTTTTAAACGTATGCGAAAACAGATCTCACGCGATTTTTAGGCCTCAAGTCAGGAAAATAATGTTCAGGCATTTTTTCTATTAAAATTTAATGACCTCTTTGAGCATCACACTGAGAAAAACGTTTTGTTAATTTAGCAAAAAAATTGTTGAATCAACCAAAACATTTTTGTCGATATGCTGTCAATAAAATTTTTTGTTTAACTTACAAATGTATTTTGCTGAAAATTATTGTTGATTCTACAAAATTTATTGTTATCATGACAAAACGTTTTGTTCATTTAACAAAATGCCTAGGTCAATTTTTAGGAATTTGTTTGCTCCAACAATATTTGTTGTTATCGTGATAAAACGTTTTGTTGCTGCAACAAAACAGATTGTTATCGTGACACAGTAATTTCTTGCTCCAACAAAATTTAGAGTTACGTAGCAGGGCCACTTTGTCCCTAAACTTTTTTTATGGTGGCAACACTTTGCCGGTGCCCTTCGACCCTGGGTGTCCGCCATTTTTCCCCCGCCGTATTTATTTTGTAGTGGTGTTTAAATGAATTTGGACGGTGTTACGTTACGAGGAAATTTTTCCAGAGCCAGCGAAAAAATCTCTCACCGAGCGAACTCGAGACCTTATAACGAAGTAAATTTCTCCGTCATTTCTGTCCACGCCAGGATTCGAACCCGGATCCCCTCATTCCGGAATAAGTCACTCTACCAATTGAGCTACGCGGACGTTTGTTCTGACTACTATCTGCCTTTATGTCGTGTGCGTCCTGCTGGCAGGTACGTCACAACCTTTAGAATAGGAACTAGGAGTGTTAACCACTCGCCTATACCTGTCCTTACGAGAAAATTCTTATCTGCGAATTCAGCATTTGAAGGTCGGTTTATTACCTTCTGGAATGTTCACGGACGATTTATACTTGGCGTAACGATGGATTGACACTATTTTGGTGCGTGTGTAACATGTTTCTAAATCCGATTTCTTTTAAAATGTTTTCCTTAGTTTTTTGATGAAACAAATTATTGACATTTTTGATTAGACAAACAAAAAATCGTAATATTTTTCTTTACGTTCTATATAATCCAGGGCACTATCACCATGCAATCTTTGGTTGCCGTACGAAATTTGAAACACCCTGTATACACACACACTGTGTATATAGCCTTTACATGAAATCAAGCTCTATACATAAATTACAACTCTTATCATTACCTCATGTGAAAATTTTTAATTGCGATCAGGAACTGAAAGCCGTCATAAGAAATGTATTATTGCTTTATCAGAAATATGGGTTTAAATTTAATGCCTGCCCCTGTGCATCTAAAAAGATATCGTGTTCATTGTAATTATGAGTCTACAAAGTGAGGCCAAATTATCACTGAAATTCACTGAATCGAACCAAAATAACACACAATAAACACTAGCATAAAAATACTTCAGAATTATTAAGATACATTAGAAATTCTTACCTCTGAATGTCTCTATCAGAGTTGACAGTTCCCAGTCTTCTAACAATGCACTCACTTCCCAGTCAGCCAAAATTCAAAACGAAATCTTAAGCGCAAAACGCGATTCTTCTGGTCAGTGGTAGTCTGGTAGTGCCCGTATGGAATAGCTAGTAATCACGTGCGCTTTGGCGTAAGGTCGATGCCACCTCCATATAGTAGAATTAACAAAATATAGCCAACGAAATAATTTTGTGTTGCCAACGAAACAATTCCGATGGAGTTATGCTAAAGCAACAAAATAAATCGACAAAACAGTTCAGCAAAACTATTTTGTTGTTTCAAACAAACTCTTTTTCTTAGCGCAAATATTAGGCGGAGTCGCTCGTCTTTGATTTCAAGCTACTGTTTCTAGGAGAGAGAGAGAGAGAGAGAGAGAGAGAGAGAGAGAGAGAACCCTGATGACTTAAACAAGTTAGTAAAATCATGCAATGCATTGATAATGATACGCTTTCCAACATACCAGAAATTATTACTCAAGTTATGAGGATAATGGCTGTGGAATAAATCTCGCTTCTGTGTCCTGACTTTTGACCCCACCCATTTCGATGATATTCAACAGAACCGGTTCAGTATACCTCAAGAATAACATACTAAAGTTTTGTCGCAATAGAAGCAGTTTTACGCAAGTAATGAGAATAATGGCTGTGGAATAAATCTCGCTCTTGTGCAATGACCTTTGACCCCATTTCGTTGATATTCAACAGAACCGGTTCACTATACCTCCGGAACAACATGATAACGTTTTGTCGCAATCGAAACATTTTTAGGTGAGTTATGATGCACAAGGGCAATGGAATGGATCCCACTCCAGTGTCCTGACCTTTGACCCCATTTCGCCCATTTTCAATAGGGTTCGTCCCCAGTGGCTCCCTACCACATACTAAAATTTCATCGAAATCGAACCATTTTTACGCAAGTTATGACGCATAAGGGCAATGGAACAAATCCCGCTCTTATGTCCTGCCTGACCTTTGACCCCATTTCTCCCATTTTCAATAGGTTTCGTGCCCAGGTGGTTCCGTACCATATACTAAAATTTCATTGAAATCGAACCATATTTACGCATGTTATGACGCATAAGGCAATGGAATGGATCCCGCTTTTATGCCCTGACCTTTGACCCCATTTCGCCCATTTTCAATAGGGCTCGTCCCCAGTGGCTCCCTACCACATACTAAAATTTCATCGAAATCGAACCGTATTTACGCATGTTATGACGCATAAAGGCAATGGAATGGATCCCGCTTTTATGTCCTGACCTTTGACCCCATTCCTCCCATTTTCAATAGGGTTCGTCCCCAGGTGGTTCCTTACCAAATACTAAAATTTCAACGAAATCGAACCATTTTTACGCAAGTTATGACGCATAAGGGCAACGGAACAAATTCCGCTCTTATGTCCTGCCTGACCTTTGACCCCATTTCGCCCATTTTCAATAGGGTTCGTGCCAGGTGGTTCCCCACCACATACTAAAATATCATCGAAATCGAACCATATTTACGCATGTTATGACGCATAAAGGCAATAAAATGGATCCCGCTTTTATGTCCTGACCTTTGACCCCATTCCTCCCATTTTCAATAGGTTTCGTTCCCAGGTGGTTCCTTACCTCATACCAAAATTTCATCGAAATCCAACCATTTTTACGCAAGTTATGGCACATAAGGGCAATGGAATAAATCCCGCTCTTATGCCCTGCCTGACCTTTGACCCCAATGCGCCCATTTTCGATAGGGTTCGTACCCAGTGGTTCTCTACCACATACTAAAATTTCATCGAAATCGAACCGTATTTACGCATGTTATGACGCATAAAGGCAATGAAATGGATCCCGCTTTTATGTCCTGACCTTTGACCCCATTCCTCCCATTTTCAACAGGGTTTGTTCCCAGGTGGTTCCTTACCAAATACTAAAATTTCGTCGAAATCGAACCATTTTCACGTGAGTTATCGTGCGGACAGACGGACGGACGGACGGACAAAGCTGGAGCATATACGCTTCTTCAACCTACGGTTCTTTTTTTTTTTTTTTTTTTATTGGAGGTTTAACGACCACCGTGAGCAACTCAATGGGCTATAAGCAGTCGCCCGTCCCGAATTTAGGGTCACTGGTTCTAGGGAAGGAGAGAGCCAGTGCCGTAAGACAAACACAACATCCATGCCTGACCGGGATTCGAACCCGGACCCCGTTCGGACGAATGATCAGAGGCCATCGCTTAGACCACTGCGCCACCGGGGCGGCCAACCTACGGTTCGAAAGAGTAAAAAAAGAGCCCCCGAGATTCATGCCCAGAACCAGCAATAGAAAGATCCAGGAATCCACGCCTTTGACCTCTCGACCAGAGGGGTCAAAAGTGATTCATTTCCGCATTTGTATCCGACGTCCACGTCTTATGGAAGTTTTCTAACGAATGCGATATCTTCACAGAAATAATGAAGTCAGGAATTCCAGAACTTCCGTGATCTAGGACTACTGCCGCCCCGGTGGCGCAGTGGTGTAAGCGATGGTCTCTGATCATTCGTCCGAAGCCGCCCCGGTGGCGCAGTGGTCTAAGGCGTTGGCCTCTGATCATTCGTCCGAAGGGGTCCGGGTTCGAATCCCGGTGAGGCATGGATGTTGTGTTTGTCTTACGGCACTGGCTCTCTCTCTTCCCTGGAACCAGTGACCCTAAATTAGGGACGGGCGACTGCTTGTAGCCCATTGAGTTGCTCACGGTGGTCGATAAACCTAGAATTAAAAAAGAAAATGCCGCCCCGGTGGCGCAGTGGTCTAAGCGATGGCCTCTGATCATTCGTCCGAAAGGGGTCTGGGTTCGAATCCCGGTGAGGCATGGATGTTGTGTTTGTCTTACGGCACTGGCTCTCTCCCTTCCCTGGAACCAGTGCCCCTAAATTAGGGACGGGCGACTGCTTATAGCCCATTGAGTTGCTCACGGTGGTCGTTAAACTTCCAATCAAAAAAAAAAAAAAAAGAAAGAAAATCTAGGAATACTAACTCTTTGCACCGTTAGGACTGAGTTCGAATCCCAGATAACACATGGATACTATGTTTGCCCCCCCCTTTTTTTTTTGATTGACTGTTTAACGACCACCGTGTGCAACTCGATGGGCTATAAGCAGTCGAAGCAATCGCCCCTCCCTAATTTAGGACGTCTGTATCCGGGTAAGGCAGAGAACCAGTACCGTAAGACAAACACAACATCCATGCCTCACTGGAATTCGAACCCAGACCCTTCTCGGACAAATAGCCCTTAGCCATCGCTTAGACTACTGCGCTTCGATCACTACCCCAGCGGGGTGGCCATGGGGTTATTAACACCCTCTCCCCAAGAGAAAAAGTGCCAGCATCGAATCATCGAAAGGGCATGCTCTTACTCGAAATTTTTTGGGGGGCAGTACAATGACTTCCGTGAGCGACTCAATGGGCTATAAGTAGTCAATTAGGGTCACTAGTATCAGGGAAGGGAGAGAGACAATGCTGTAAGAAACACACTCCGTTCATGCCTCACGAAGGATTCAAACCGGGACCCATCTCTTTTTTTTTTTTTTTTTTTTATTGGAGGTTTAACGACCACCGTGAGCAACTCAATGGGCTATAAGCAGTCGCCCGTCCCTAATTTAGGGTCACTGGTTCCAGGGAAGGGAGAGAGCCAGTGCCGTAAGACAAACACAACATCCATGCCTGACCGGGATTCGAACCCGGACCCCTTACGGACGAATGATCAGAGGCCAACG
This sequence comes from Macrothele yani, assembly GCA_039090855.1. Taxonomy (NCBI): domain Eukaryota; kingdom Metazoa; phylum Arthropoda; class Arachnida; order Araneae; family Macrothelidae; genus Macrothele; species Macrothele yani. The sequence continues at coordinate 53,929,403 of CM076992.1, read as the reverse complement.
CCTTAGACCACTGCGCCACCGGGGCGGCAGGACCCATCTCTGATGAATGATTAGATGCAGCTTCGCGTACCTCTCGGATACCGGGTCGGCTACTCGGGATTCGCTCCACGAGATTGACGTGAGAGACGCTTTGCCGTTGACGCCTTTATTATTTCAAGTGAGTATGGCGACATTCTTTCGGAGTTTTTTTTTGATTGAAGGTTAACGGCCACTCTGAGCAACTAAATGGGCTGTAAGCAGTCGCCCGTCCCTAATTTAGGGCCACTGGTTCCAGGGAAGGGAGAAATCTAGTGCCGTAAGACAAACACATAATCTATGCCTCACCGGGATTCCAACCCAGACCCTTCACGGACGAATGGTCAGAAGCCAGCGTTTAGACCACTGCGCCACCAAGGTGGCCTCCCGGAGTTGAACGACCCCCATCGTCATCTAAAGCTATAGGGATTCTCCCGTCCTAATTTAATGTGATTGTTTCCAAGGAAAAGAAAGAACTAGAGACGAAACACAAGCACACCACGCCGCCCCGGTGGCGCAGTGGTCTAAGCGATGGCCTCTGATTATTCGTCCGAACGGGGTCCGGGTTCGAATCCCGGTGAGGCATGGATGTTGTGTTTGTCTTACGGCACTGGCTCTCTCCTTCCCTGGAACCAGTGACCCTAAATTAGGGACGGGCGACTGCTTATAGCCCATTGAGTTGCTCACGGTGGTCGTTAAACCTTCAATCAAAAAAAAAAAAAAAAAAAAAAAAAAAAGCACACCACCCATGCCTCAACTGGAACTCGAACCCGGAGCCAACTCGAATGATTATTCAGACGTCAGCCCCTCTGGACAGTCAGACAGAGGAGAGGCGCTGACATCTGATTACAAAAGCCAATGTTCTATCGTCTTCGCCCAGCTGCCCGATTGACCAAGGTGCTGATATCTGCATAAAAATTCGAGTTGTGTCAGTGTTCGAGTCCTAGATGAGACATGGTGTGTGTTCTTGTCTCTGTCCCTTTCGAGCTATCCGTGGCACTAAATTAGGGACGGGCCACTGCTTATAGCTCCTTAGAGTTGCTCATGGTAGTTGTTAAACTCCGAAATAAGCAAATATTAATAAAATATTTTGCTTTTGGTTCTCTGGAATCAGTGACCCTGAATCAGGGATGTTAGGAATAGGGGACTCCTCTTATCGATTGTTAATTTTCTGCATTTAAAAAAATCACTCAAAGTTTACGTTTACCGTTCGACACACTGACGATTATGGCGACTGTTCGCCTTCCTTCTGCCATGAGAGGGTCATTAGAAAAGAGAATAAAAAAGTTGATGTATTCTAGTGAAGCCAAAAGATGCCTTAAACTGAGTGTAATCTCTGAGTGTTTATTAAAAACAGCTCTTCAAACAAGTGGAATTTTCAACGTCACGTGATACGTGAATCACGACAGTTCATTAAAGAGTCTTTTAGTAACAAAAGTGTGGGAGACTGTCAGAACTAAAGAATGTGGAAAGGTTAAGATAGAGGTATGCAATCTGAGTTCAAAGCCTAAGTTCATAGCTATTGTGACACATGGCTGTGTGTTGACGGCTCTTCACGCTAAATTTACTTTCAAGTAACGTGACACTCGACTCGGGTTTTTTTCCGTGAAGTAATGATTGCTGTAACAAATTTCGCTATGTTGGATTTTGTTCTGTGTTCGTATCTGTTGATTGGATGTTGTTTATCCTGCTAGGCTGTCACATAGAATAAAATATTACGTGTCAGCAGCATTTTGACTGTTCCAGCAATTTTTACAAATCTGTGTGAATTTTCAGATGTACAGAGTTTGAAGAAGGTAGAAGAGAGACGTCGCCTTTGTTGTTGGATAAGAACGGAAACGAAATGGAGTTTATAGCCAATTTGGAACGGGCTCAGTGAGTAAAAAATTTCAGATGTTTCTCTTTTAGTTATAAGTGCATTGTAACAAGTGTACAGCGATGTTCAGTGAACTCTGAACTTAAGGCTGCATTTAATAAGATATCATTCAGATAGATAAAATCCATCGATTAACTTAGAAGCATAAATCCCTTAGTAGAAGGGTTTTCTTTATGAACTGGATGCCCTCAAGTTTAACTCGTAGATGCCCTATACTGAAAAGTTCGAAGAAACATAACCTATTATTTAACTGATTTTCAAATGACAGAATTAAATATTTTTCACAATGTAAAACGGCACTGAAATGAATGATCTGGTCTTGTTGGTACAACAAAAAAAATTTCTTTTTTGCACTGTACTTCAATAATTGAGAAAACTACAAAAACAGCAAAAGAAAAATAGATACGAAGACAAATATCTACCGTCAAAAAAGCTTTGGGTCAAAGAAAATCTCCAAAAAGAAATAAAAAATGGAGGAAATTTGTTTATCACATTAAGGTAGTACACATAAGGTATCACATATTGAATGTGTCATTATCATTCTTGATACCCAGTGTCTATAAACCAAAAAAAAAAAGACAATTGAACCAGTTTATTTACAGGGAATGAGAACATTTTAAAATCTAGATGTTAGTCTTGAGATTTTCTAATGGTACAATTCCTCAGTGAAAATCAGGAATAAGGATAGCGTGTTTTTTCTTGTAATATTTCATGAGAATCTATCATTCATCGTCGCAACTATTAGAGGACGGTACATTAAAACAAAACATTGACCACGCCTAAAGTTGAACACCAGTTGCTCGAAACCTGTAATCTGTTGTTTCCATGTATTTCCCTCCCATTCTTAATGGAGCCTAGCTCACAGCCATTGACGTTTTATAATACTGGGGTGAAATTCGAATCCCGAATCACAGTTGTTCTCCAGTGGCGTAATTCCGATTCATAGTTCTAAAAGTCTTATATCTCTTTCAAAAAATGTTTTCCCTTTCCTAAAACCAGTGGCTTTTAAATTGGGAATGGAGGAGACATGGTAAGTTTTTCACCTCCCGCAATCCCCCCTCCTCCCCCGAAAAAAAAGGGGGAAACTATTTGCACGGCTTTTGATCATCTTTCGAAATTGAACCTAAATGAATCTGTTTCTGCGAAATTTCTACCTGGACCTTAACCAGGAATAGCTAGCTTTCATTCAAAGTAAGACCAATCGCTAGTTATATTAACGTCAGTTGTGAATAGTACGTTTCAAGTCAGTGTAATTATAGTACAAATGTTAAAACAAAGCTATTTTCGTCAATGCTAAATAGTGGTAGTGAACTTTTTCCAAGCCCTGCGTGTAACATTTCTTCAGACAGAAACCCCTTCGAGAAAAGTTATCTAAATGATTCTGCTTTATGTCGAAGGCAAAAATTAAGCTAAAAGAATTCGCAGAGTCACCCGAAATCGCAATTTTTACGTAGAATTGCTGTACATGGAGTTCAGTCGTGAACCTTTTGAACATATGAAACATAGTCATTAGATTATGCACTTTTCAGTTTACCAAGTAACCGGAGAAAAGTTTTAAAGTTCAGGAGATATTTCGATCATGGCTGATTTATGTAGCAATTTTTCTATTTTTTCACATTTTTTAATCGAGCTTTCAGGTTCATATTCATCGTTTACTAAGGTTTCTGTAAGTTTTACTCAAAAACTGTTAACTTCTTTATAAATTTCATATACTATAGATTCCTTCATGCAAGCTTTGAAAAAGTTTTAGGGGATTTGGAACGGAACAAAAGCATTTCCTTGTTACTTCCTGATTCGCCGTGCGGAATTAAGCATAAGCGACCGCTATCTGTTTGAGTTTGGCATCCTCCTACCTAGTATTATGACCAGCAAGAGTATATTGAAAATTGTTGAACAGTTGGACGGACGTAACATTTCGTATGCAACACAGTTTAGGAATGAGAATAATTTTAATCATATTTCGATAATGAGAAATTTGTTATTCAACTGCTACAGGCTGATTTTTGTGTTAACGCCCGACGTAATGAAGTTCTTTCAACTCTGAAGACTTTACATTGAAGTTGTGAAAGTGGGCGACTCTGATTTTTGATGTAGTGTTCTATGGAGATATTGTGCGGCTGATCGTGGGGAGGAAAATACTTCTCTTGGGATTGTCATTTTTGAAGTCTTGCTCGTGTTGTGAAACTGAGTATGAAGATTTGATCGCCCAACTTCTTGAGGATGAGAGATTGAGCAAGTATTGTATACAACGGGGGTTATTAAGGTCATAGTGTGTCCAAAGCAGGACACGAGGTAAGTGCTAGTTAGTTATTCAGCGTTACATCGGGCTGGAGGAGATCGTGATGGCTGTAAAGGACTATGCACGCTGGAATCAGCTCTTCACTGCCTATTGTCAAGCAGGTGAACCGAAAGATGCAGTGCAAGTTCCTGTGCTTGACCACCAAGAAATTCTATGTGCCTGTGAATACGGAGCAGATTATTGTGTATTGAGGAAGGGGTGACTTAAATGTAAAGCCCTGAATGGTTTGACAAAAAGGCAATTTGAGGCTCCGTGGATGTTCGTACGGATGCGTCATATGGTGGTATTCAATCGACACTACCAATTCTTTCGCAGAATCTGAGTCTTATGTTGAAGAAATGTCGTGGAAGAAATGTTTGGTATGATACCGTTTGATGGTGGACATCATTATGATATCAAATGCAGAATTTTTTTGGTTCCGAAGTTTGACGGAGATTTACCTGAAGACGAGACGAACGTGAGGCTTTGTACCCGAAATTGGAACACCATAAAGCGTTTCTGGAATCTCTCCTGGACTAACAAACAACTGCGGACTTTGCTCTGATGACCTAAGTGTTGACTTAAGTAATGAATAAAGGTAATGTGCACGTTTGCTGATATTGTGGTTTTGCAGTTGATTAGGAATTATCGTTCCCAGGCCAACCGTTATTATTATGTAAGCCTTATTTCGGTGCTCTTGCTCAAATTTGTCGTTTTTGTTTTTAATACACAAGTGGTTGAATCCAAGGGGTTTTAAAATTCTAGCTAAAGAAAATCTGGATTATTAAAAACAAAATCTTGCTTTCGGAGCTGGTAGCACATAACACATTTGACCTAATTTTCCGAAGAGCAGTTCTTTAAAATCAGCGCGACTTTAGGTTGTTTTTTTTTTTTTTTTCAGATTTTACCACACGTTACCATGTTTTACAAACGTAATTCCTTTTTATGAAAAAAAAGCTCTAAATTTCTTTGTGAAAAAAGTAATGACACAAATTCAGTACGAAACTTAAAAAATAAAAAAAACCCTTCATTTTGCTGTTGAAATAGTTGTTTCATAGCCGAACTTCTGTCAAGGAACACAAGCTAGAGTCTAGTAATTTGGTGACCCTAGGCAAAGATTGACTTGTGTGGCTGCTCATAATAGTATTTTTGACTGGAAAACGTGTGTCGTTAAAAATCTCAACTTTTAATCAGATTCAAATAGCACATTTTGGTCAATATGACAGGAAACTAAAATGCTAAGAATGCATATAAGTTACTCAATATATGACATGATCTGCTATAGTCTAAAGCACGGGAACTGGAATCCTGTTAAATGAGCGAATCTGAGTTCTTTTTATTCAACCCAGGAAACTAGTACCAGCTTTTTCTGTTTATTGACTGCACGTTCTTCCTTTATCTCCATGGTCGGGACCGATTCCAATCGCAACTGCGAAGCACAAAGAAAGAAGCTGCTTTCATATAGATTCATCCTAAAAAAAGAAGTGGGAGAAAGGAAAGCGAAAAGGCTTACTTCAGTTGTTCTTTGTTTTAGTGATTTTATTAACTTTTTTCAAAAATGACACATTAAAAACTGTATGATAGTAAAAAAACACGCGCGCACACACACACACACACAAAACATTAACATCTGCGCACCCTGGAGATAGCGGCTCTAGGCAGCCGCCTATGCTAAAGGCCAGCCCTGCAGGGACTGGATTCATAAATGAGTCACATTTAATAAGTTCTAGGTTTTTCGTTTTCCTGGAACTAGTTTCTTTTGGAATGGGGTTACTATGTTTTAGTAGGACGTTTTATTCATAGGAAAGTTAATGCCTGCGGAGGGACTTTCTATCCTGTTAAAGGTCCAACTACCGCGATTTATATGAAAATGTTGGCTGGCAACCGTGGGTTAAATGTGCGAGTATGATAAACTGAAAACCACTATCGCGATACTGTGCACTATTTGGAACGACTGTGCCAACATCTTCCTTCCTTGCACTCTTCTGGTGGATGATCTTTCTGTGGTGTGTTCCAGGGCGCTTGGGTGAACAGGACCAAATCCTATCTAATCCTGATTAGTGGGTTTACTTTAAAAACGAATGAATGTTGTTCGTTCTTACTGCGCCTGATTTTCCTTACCTGGAACTATTGGAACTAAACCAAATGAGATTCCTCCTAATTTGAGATGCTCAATCGGGGGAGTCGTGGAACTTATGATTAAAAAAATGCATGATGCTTGGAATCCCCCTCCCCGGCACCTGAGTAAAAGCTAGTATTCCGCAGTATATCAGTAATGTTTTCAGACGAATGAGGACATGTCTGTTTAATTTAATAGGGTCTAAAGAGAGAATGTGGTTCTTGTTTATTAAGCGAATGGCAGCTAACGCTTACGTCGCTGAGAACGAAGTGAGTAACGTGAAGATTTTGAGCATCCCATAGAGTAAAGTTTTCACCTTAGCGTGTAACATGAAGTGAAAAGTGGTGAAATGACATGTTCCGGGTGTGTTCAATGGTTGCGCTTAATGACCGCAATCTAGTAGTGTCTGGCATTCCCTTAAGCGGTGTCGTGCAGTCCCACGGATCGTATCTGTTGTTAACATATGTTTTATTCACATATGCAATAATAAACTAAAGGACTTGTACTTTTTAGTACCTTCAATATCTTATTAAGCAATTTGCATGCATGCTTTGTTGGGATCACTATTGGTAGTATATTTTTTATTGATGCAGCTTTCCCATGGACCCCACGACGCTACTTACGTATAGTGCAACGTTTCGTTCAAAGCTGTCCCTAAGTTACATCGTGCGGTGCAATGAAAAGTACAGTGTCACTAATGAGTGAAAAGAAACTTGGCTTTTTTAAGTTTCAGTGGTTTGGGTTCGGGAGAACTAATGTCTTTTCAGATGGCTTTGTTGCATTACTCTGTGAACTTTAAACTCTTATTTGCCGTGCCATCATCTTTCTCATTGCTTTCGTGAAAGCTGAGTAATCGTGATTCACATTGCGTTTGGAATACATTTCGCTGGTTTTTGGTCTCCAGAATATTTATGGTTAGTTATAATATTAGTCATCATGACTAGCAGGGATTGTTCACGAACATCGGTCTATCACGACCTCACTTTGAGGATGATGTTAGGATGTTGTACTAACTGGAAAGTGATTTATCGGATTTGACGTAGGCAATTCTGAGGAAGAAGTTGACGAAATCAGTAAAGTACTTATAGAAGCATTTCAGAACAGTCAGAAAGAGAGAAACCAGGAAAACCCATCCCGAACAAGAGTTCATCATCTAATAAAGCAATATTTCTATGGCAAAAATACACTGAAGAGCAATTGGCTTAGAGACAGCTGGCGTTATGCAAATGTGGCGCTGTGTACGGCCCTGTAAACGGAAACGACATGACGTATGCAGAGATCCGACAATATAAGGAGTGATGCGACGGGGATCAGTAAGAGTCTGACGCAGTATGGGTAAGACGAAGGATCTAAGCGCATTTGATCGTCGGAAAATTGTCGGGGCCTAACAAATATGTCACTCCATCTCGGAAGTCGTGCAGGCACTGTGATTTTCACGAGCCACTGTCACGGGTGCACCGTGAGTACATCAAATCCGGTAAAACCATCCCTGCAAGGGCCAACTGCCCTGGACAACAGCGTGTGGATGAGCGGGGTCATCGTCGGCTAGCTCGCATTGTAACAGCGGATAGACGGGCCACAGTGCAGGCAATCACTCTGCAATTTAACGCTGGTGCACAAAGACGTGTAAGCAGCCACACCATCCAGACCCATCTCCTCGCTATGGGGTACAGAAGCCATCGTCCCACGAGGGTACCGCTGCTGACCACACATCACAGGGTGCAAAGATTAGCATGGGCGCGGGAACATCACCACTAGACACTAGATATGTGGAAAAATGTTTCCTAGACTGATGAGTCGAGATTCACGTTGGTACATGCGGATGGCAGGATACGAGTGCGGCGCAAACCACATGAAGCGATGGATCCTTCTTGCCAGCAGGGTACTCTTCAAGCTGGTGGATGTGGAATTCTCGTCTGGGGACTGTTTACGTGGACTGAAATGGGACCCCTGGTACGTGTGACATCGTCCCTCACAGGTCAACGTTACCGGAATATCGTGGACGACCATTTGTTCCCGTTTGTGCGTCTTCAACATCCCACTGGGGACCTCATCCTGCAACAAGACAATGCACGGTGCCATCGCTCCCGAAGTGTATCCGAATGGTTGGATGAACACTCCACCAACGTGACCTCGGTTCGTTGGCCAGCTAGGTCACCTGACTTCAATCCCATCGAGCACATCTGGGATGCCATCGAAAGAGATGTCCAAAGCTCCGACCCTCCTCCATCAAACCTTCGTGAACTGTGGGAGCTTGTTCAGGGGTCGTGGATCCGTATGGCTTCCCAACGCTTCCGGTGTCTTATAGAGTCCATGCCGAGACGAATCGTCGCCGTCATCAGGTCGAAAGGTGGTGCTACACGTTACTAGACAGGTATCTCGAATTCAATTGTTCTTCATTGTGTAGATATCAATAGATTCAAGAAGAATAAGTATTTCTTTTATACAGAGTGTATACAAACCGGAAGTAATTACTTTTTATAACTCCACAAAAGGTGTGGATGCTTTAGATGAAAAAATGCAGTAAAATTCTGTAAACAGCTCTAGTCGTCGTACCAGACTTTGGTCGATGGCTGCATTTTATTGAATACTAGGTTTGAGTACACAGTGAAAGCATATGTTCTGTATCAGTCTCACAGTAACCCGGACCCTCTATCATGGTGTTGGAATTCTTAACTTCTAGCTAAGAATTTATAGATTCAAATCTGAAAGAGATTGAATAACGCGAGACTGTCAAGGGAATTACGTTTATCCACAAAACGCGCTCTTGGAATCACGGAAGAGAAGCTTGGGATAGGGGAAAAAAGTTGAAAAGAGTTAGCAAGAGAAAATAGGAAAGCATGTTTTCTGTTTCCAGCTGCAAATAAGCTTCTGTTAAACTGTCTTTTTGTTGTTCTTGCAACATACCAATATGTGTCGAGTGTGCAAACTCCAATTCCGAAAGCTGAATGTGTTGTCAGTCGAACGGCTGCAGTTTTCTAGAAATTCTCGCTGGAGGAACCTAATATTTAATTATTATGAAGAATAATATTTCATCAACAGCAGATATGCTCATTCTTAGAAGTGTGCATATTTTATTATTTAAGAGAATTTCAAACATTATATATGATTCAGATTAAAATTTCTGTGTTCTAACAAAATTTCAAAATATTAAACTTTTTGTCACATTTAGGTGTCAGAGTATTATTAAAACGCAAAACAGTAGTTAATACCACTATATCTGCAACAAGCCATCTAGGGTACAGTAAGTACAGCGGTTCCTCTGAACCGCACGACACTCTTTACGTAATAAATATGCACGGCGCCACTTACGGCTAGTTTAGCACTAGTATGTTGAATGTTGTTTAAATGTTGGATGGAAATAACGTTCTGCATGAAGCAGAGCGTAGAAATGTGAATTTTGAAGTTTCCTTCATGTACGAGAGATATGTTGGCCAGCTGCTGCAAGCTGATCTTCCGTCCTTGGCGGGGACTTCTAACGAGAAGTCCTGCCCGTAGGATGGCGTATTTTTAGGATTAAAGTTGTACGTGTAAAAGTGGATTGCTGCCATTCGCAGTGATTTGTGGCCCATGTAGGTATTCTCTCTGTTGTGAGAAAGAATTCCTCACTATCGGAGTTATGATGTTTTCAGTTTGGGACTCTTGTTGCGAAACTCGGTATGAAAGAAATCGGATCCAAGGTGATCGGCACGAGGCAAAACGGTATCCAACAAACTCTTATCCACGAAGTTTTATCACCTTCTGTTGAATTTTAATGTCTGGATTTGAGGCTTTAGCATCGTCTTTGTCTTTTCTAATTATTCCGTTTGGCCGGCGCAGTGGTCTAAGCGATGGCCTCTGATCATTCGTCCGAAAGGGGTCCGGGTTCGAATCCCGTGAGGCATGGATGTTGTGTTTGTCTTACGACACTGGCTCTCTCTCTTCCCTGGAACCAGTGACCCTAAATTAGGGACTGGTGACTGCTTATAGCCCATTGAGTTGCTCACGGTGGTCGTTAAACCTCCAATAAAAAAAAATAATAATCCGTTTCATGTTTTTCTTCAAATTCATAAATTACAGTATTTCATAAATTGAAGCAATTACGGCATTTGAGCATGATCAAATATCAGAAAACTGGTACCCGGTAAACTCGTACGTGGAAGGTTGGTACCGAAAGAGGTAATTTCCACCTGTCCAGCCAAGGGAGCGCGTACCAATTGCATTAAAGAAAGATAATTCGTCTTTGGTGATTTTCGTAGGGGATAGCGGTATTCTCTGCTTGGCGGAAAACTCATACTCCAGTAATCTCCTACACGTTCTTCCACCACTGGGAAGACACACCGCGGAAAACTCAAACACCTTCTCATATAAGGGAATGCACACAAATTGCATTTCTTACGGAGAAATGTAGTATTCATAGTAGCATAAAAGGGTATGCAGGATCCTAATGACATAAGGGGTATGTAGAGGCGTTCCGACTCTCTAAATCTTGAGTTATGATTTTAATATTTGGTACGTCATATAACATGCGATAAAGGCTAACAAAAGTGACTCAACGAATCAACCTTCAGGTATTTACAAAGTACCTAGGCCGCAGACTGTTGTGCAAGATTCGAAGTTACAACCCAAATGTGTTTTGTTTTGTATGTTGTAAACATGCGATAAAAGCTAATGAAAAGGATTCAAGACATTCTTCAGGCGATTTCAAGGCACATCTAGCCCTTACGCCTTTATGGAAGATTTTATGTTGCAATCTAAATATTTGGTAAGTATATGCGTATGTAAACACAGAATAAAAGCTAATAAGTGACTCAGTGGATCAGTCTTCGGGTGCTGTACAAGACCGCGAGTTTTGGAAGATTTTAGCTTACAGCCTAAACTTGAGTGTGGGTTCACACGCAATAAACGCTAGTATCAATAGAAGGGACTCAAGTAGTTAGTCTTTTGGTATTTGCGAGGCTCTGTAGGCCGTGCTCATATTTATAGGTACTACATAACAAAAATGTTTCAGTATTACGCTTTTACTCAGACACAAAACATTAAAAAGCACTAAAAATAGGTCTTTTAGAAATTCTCAATCACAACTTTATTGATTTGTCATGTAAACCATATGATCACGGCGTATTAAAAATCAGTTAGTATTTTGTGACCCGGTAAAGGTGCAACATTAATTTATGTAAACGTTCTGCATATTTGCTCCGCTGAGACTGAATATTGTTAAAAATCCAGGGCCTATTAATGTTTTGTGTCTGAGTAAAAGCGCAATTCATTGACTTATTATGCAAACCTTATGAATATGAGTACGGCCGATTGAAAATTCTTGAGAAAGCCCTAGCCAAGCCTAAGTCTTTATAATTAATATTTTGTGACTGAGTGAAAGTAACATTTCATTGCTCCAAAAACTGCTTTCCTTAGTCGGAGTGAGGTCACGTGCTGTCACCAAAGCATATATTTAGCAGTGACAATTCATCTGCCATTTCTCATGTTCGAGAAACAAAACCCTACCGTTTTCGGAATTAGAATGAGTCTTGCTGTAATTCCATTGTTCCACCGAACACCATAGCTTCTAAAAATTTAAAACTGTTTTGCATTTTCCCTCCAAATGCAATAGATGACAAGGATACCTATTGTGCACGAAAGATTTATGCAAAAAAGCATTTTTGCTATGTAAGGAAAGTGGCCAAAAGACAAATTTTTATACGGTCCCCAAAGTGTGGTGAGTTGTCTGGTGACAATTTGTCCTAAACTCGTTTGGGTTCTCTCTGCGAATTCGGCGTCTCCAAAAGAAAACTTATGCATGTGATTTAGCAAGAAGACTACACGGGAGTTATGAAAATCGGCCGATAGTGTGTTAATCTGAGAAACTAAAATATGTACTCTGCAGCCGCTGACTGGGTGGAGCCCAATTTTATGGCAAATGAGGATTGATCCCGCCGGAGGGCGAGGAGTCATCTCGTGTGTCTCACGAAAATGAAGGGCAGTGCGAAGAGTCCCTGTGTATACTTGAGAGGGTTGAACGAACTTCTGCGTTAGTGGAAAAAGATTTATTTCAGAATCTTGAAGTCACGAAGGTTTCGAAGAAAAAGGCATTTCAGGTTTTCGTGGATATTCCTATGAATACAGCGCATGGTGGAATTAAAATGATGCAGTTTTGATTTCTTTTTCCTTTACTGCTCCTGAGATAAACCGAGCAAGTGGGCTACGAATGGTGGTGCATATGTATATCTAGTTAAGTGGAAAGGTGATTCTCAGTGGATTGCAAAGCATTTTTACAGCCCAGAACTAATAGCCGAGCTACTAGTTCAGTATGAAATAGGAGCACAAATGCTCTATTGAATGCAGTGTTGATTTAATCTATACGTGTAATGAAAGAAGCTGCAAATTTTGCTGTATAATAAGTGCCGAGTAAGTTGGCTTCCTCATCTGGTGAAGAGTTCCCACGCTCCGAGCATACTTTTGTGAACTTTGTACGTGTTACGGCGTTATTTATAGACATATGCCTTCTTACTCCAAAAATATTCAAAGGAGTAACTTTTCTGGGCGACCTGCGGGGAATATAAATCATTTCATTTGTGCTGGAAACGAAGGTTCTTGTATTGAAGTTCTTTTGTTACTTAAGTATTTTGATTTTTTTATTTAAGATACGTGGGGCCCATATTTTTAAAATGGAAGTTTTCCAGGGAAGCAGCCTGACATTTCGAGAATTTGATAACTTTTGGATATGCCGATGGACGGTAAATTTTGTTCGTGACCTGTACGAATATATTTCTATGCGAAATTGAAACACACAGCTTCGCACACGCTATTAATCGCATTCAGGTCTTGCCGTGGCTACGCTATGAACCAGTGAACTAACATTTTTCGTTCTGTCCAGTGAGTCAACATTTCTTTCTGTGCTATGGAAAAAACAGATTGCACAGTTCAGCATTTAGTTTAGTAATGAACTTATGGAAAGAGTGCTTTTTAATTTTCAATAATTATTGGAAGTACAACTATTGCATTTTTAATTGCACCAATAACGGCGTGATTATATAAATACTCATTTTATGAAATCAAAGGATTAGCGGGGCTTAGTGCAATAACATCTGCCTTAGCTGCCTTCAACTCAAACTGATAGGTAATAGAAATATTCATTACTGGTATCAAGTTTTCCTTAACGTTTTAATGCAAAGGATAGCTCGAATACCTTAATCTGGGATCGTTTGATGCCTTCTTTATAAACTAGAAAAAAAAATAGTCCTGTTTCACTTAGTTCATTGGTAAGTAGCGTTCTCACCGCTCAAGCTGTTTCCATATTATGTTCTTCTTTCCTAACTTTCCCTTTATTTACCACTGTATAGTCACAAGCAATAAATCCATGGAAAACTTCACGCCCAAAGAATTAATTTGTAGTCAATTATTAGATGAAAGTAATTCAGTGCGCTACTTATGTTACGCCACATGGGACGAAGGATTAGATATTTCTGATTAAGAAGAGAGCTCGTAGAAAAAGCAAAACACGAGAAGAAAAAGTAAGTGAGCATTTGCTTTGGATTGTACTAAATAGGGCAAACCACGATGCCCAGTAATTAAATCTGCGAGTTTTATTAAGCGTATAAAGTTTCAACAAACTGAACTGTTTCATCATTACGAGATAGTTGCATTCTCGATTTCATTTCTAAAGGATTTTCGTGGAACACGATAGCGTATCTTACGGGAAAATATTGGGCTTGAAATCCCGGATTTCGCAGTCTCATTAACGAGGTCAGAGGTAGTGACGTTCAAGTGAATAAAAAAATTGAGTTATCATTCCGATTAGTCTTGATTCTGACTTTTAAGCATGGCCTCTTTTTAGAAATAGGTCCGCCTTTCACTCGACTTTGTATACGATTAGAGTTTTAGCTCGTAATTTTAGACTGAAAAGAAATTTATTTTTCTTTTCGTTCTCACTAATGAACTTCCTGTTTATTAGTGAAACCGACTTCGGGTGATTACTTGTAAACCACACTTTTTTAAGTTCCTTGGAGCAGTTCGGTTAAGGAAGAGAATTATGATAACTAATTGTACAAGTCCGTAAAGAATTAAATAAGGCATCTGTAACATCTTCTCGCGTTAGAAATAAACAAGTTCACATGTGACGATCAGGGCCAGCGCTAAGGTGCTTGGCGCCCTAGGCAAGCCATCAACCTTGCGCCCCCAAAATTTGTTATTGATTTGTGTGGCTAAACATATTGCATTAATACAATAATTTCAAGGTGTAAAAATACAATATAAACTAAACAGAAAAAAAATTGATGCGAACTGTATCTATTTGCTTACTGGTCCAATGTAAATTAAAATTAAATCAAAATTTTATTTTGCGTGCTTTATTGTTCGCAAAATTGCCAACAAGTGACTTCAAATTTATGTCACGGGCAATTTCTTGTAGGATCGATAACGTACATAACCCTACAAGTTTCTTTCCTGGATCCCCCGACAAATAAAAAGAAACAAGAATTTTAGCGAAATGGATAAAATGGTAGAGCCTCTCTTGCCCCTGCTCTGCTTAAAAAATAGTCTGAATGTGATAGTTACTGACCTTTAGACGTTGTGCATTGCCACCATAAGGGGTAGATTTTTGTAAATCTGAGGGTATGCTCGAAAAAAAAAAAAAACGTTTGCACAGTAATTTTCTTTAAAATTAAGAAGAGAATAAAAAAATGTGCTATTATTGGGATGTCCAGTAAAGAACAGCGGTTTTGATACAACAATTTCACTTTCCCAGAACCTCTGAAGAATCCAAGCTAAATTTCAAAGCAGATGTCATCATGTCCAATAGCTTGAACCCACCTGTTTGCCAGTTGTTCAATTCCTACATGGTACCCAGCTTTCGGTTTAGAGGCAAATAACTCGTGGCACTAGCGTTCGACATCGTCCAAAGTAGTAAACTGCTTACCGCGGACAAAAGGCGCCATCATCCGAAACAAGTGGTAGTCTAAAGGAGCAAGTTCGGGGCTGTATGCTGGATGAGGCAGCAGCTCGATTTCAGTTGAAGTTCAACTTGGGTCCAACTAGCGGTATGAGGTTTTGCATTGTCTTGTTGCAGCAGTGCTCGCTTTCGGTTGCCTAAGGCAGGGTCCTTCCGCTGAAACTTGTCATACATCCTGTCCAATTTCTGAAAATTGATTGAACTATCATTCGGAGGGATATCAAAGTGAATTTCACCAGACACACAGCATGAACTTTTTTCTCAAAACGTTCGTGCTTTGGGATAGGTAAAGCGGGTCCACCTCTATTCACCCACTGTTGTGAATAATCTGGATTGCGCAGATATATCTATTTTTTCATC
The DNA here is from genome assembly GCA_039090855.1 of Macrothele yani. Taxonomy (NCBI): domain Eukaryota; kingdom Metazoa; phylum Arthropoda; class Arachnida; order Araneae; family Macrothelidae; genus Macrothele; species Macrothele yani. The sequence goes on along the minus strand of CM076992.1, from coordinate 53,913,829 downwards.
CTTAGTAATTATTCGTTTGATAAATCGAGTATCGCGTGGATTTCTGAACAGTTCGTTGCATACCTCGACATGTCGTTGAACTTGAGCTGGTGTGAGCTCATGAGGCACCTCACGGCATCGTCTGTGATCCTTTCCGATCTTCTGCAGGTGCTCAGAGCGATGGTATGTTTAGAAACTTCCAGTTCTGACAATTTACGAGTGATTGTTCGCCTATTGTCTTCCAGACCCACTTGCAGAGCGTCCGAATCAACAGCAGTGCGCCTACCTGAGCCTTTCTTTATTTACAAGCTAAAATCACCAGCAGAAAATTTGTGTACCATGTTTGGTGGTCCATGTAGCCGCCCAGACCTTCAACTACGTTATTTTTTCGGACTGCTTGAACAACTTTAAACCTCTGTTTCCGGTAATATTGCAATAAAACCAATATTTCAAACTTTGTAGCCATTGCAATTGACCGCAGTAGAAGTTCGATGCATGAGTCGCATCCCGTGCCTCACGCCTCATTTAATTCCCCACCTTTTTTCAGTCCTGCAGCACAAGTAAACTGCCAGAAGGAAATATGCATATTTACATCGATGTAAATATGCATATTTCCAACTGGCCTATGCAAAAACTTGTTTTTTATTTTTCCGGACATTCCGATATTAATCATTATCCAGTAGTAAACGTTTGAATAATTTTGAAATAGTTTCCAGTTTTCATTCATTCTTCATGCTTGTGTGTAAAGTCGAATGTTGTACGGGCAAAAGGTGATCTATCTCTTTTCTTTTTTTTGGGGGGGGGAGGAGTGGGGGATTAATGTCTACCGTGAGCAATTTATTGGAATGCATAATAGAGGTCGCCCGTCCTTAATTTGAGGACAGTAGTTCCAGGAAAGGGAGTAAACCAGCGCACTAAGATCAGCGTAGCCGCCCCGGTGGCACAATGGTTTAAGCGATGGCTTCTGAGCGTTCGTCAGAGATGAATCCGGGTTCGAATCCCAGTCAGGCATGTGCGTTGCGTTTGTATCACGGGACTGGCTCTCTCCCTTCCTTGGAACCAGTGGTCCTAAAATTAGGAACGGGCGACTGCTTTTATACCCCATTTAAGTTGTTCAGTGGTCGTTAAACCCCCAGCAAAAAAAAGACAAGCGTACCATTCATACCTCACCTGGGATTTAGACCTAGGCTCATCTTGGGCAAACGATTGGTAGCCAGCGCGTTGTACCACTCGGCCACCGGGCAACTTCTTGTTTTCCTTCACATTTTTCTTAACTGTTTCACTTTTCAGTAAATAAGAAAAATTTCTGTTGTATTAAATTCAACATAAAATTATAACTGTTATAACAAAATTTCTTTATATACTAAAATATTCCATTCAACATATTGTTTCAAAAGTGTCTTTAATATATCAATTTTAATTTTTGGTAACCAATGACTGATGTTAACTGATAGAAACATCTTATTCAATAAGTTCCAATTACAATATACATATTGTTACCAAAATATAGTTTTGATTGCTCGTTCAGAAATCAGGGCACTCTGAGCATACCCTGGTTTCTGCGGGGCATAGCTGAGCATCCTAGCATGCCCGTAGTCAGCGTCTGTCATTGCCAATGCTTCTGATAGAAGTGGACAGTCTTTGTATTTCCATTGAAAACCGAATATTACAAAATCCATTTTCTTTAAAAATGTGTACCGCCCTCAGGAGTCGTCTGCTGCATAGGGACGGGCCTGGTCAGGAGCGGATTGGGACGACCAAATCAGGCTGGGAAATTTATTCTTGTGGTCCACTACAGCAAGGATTAACCCTCCCGCCCCCCGTTTCCAATTTCATCAGACCCCATAAAAAACCTACACACTCCTCCATTTGAAGGTTTGTAACACACAGGTATATATATATATCATCATCATCATTGTCAACCATTATCAATCCACTGCTGGACGAAGGTCTCCCCAAGTTTCCTCCACAACGGTCTGTCTTGTGCCAGTCTCCTCCATGTCACCCCTGCATACTTTCGAATTTCATCCACCCATCTCCCATGTGGTCTTCTTCTGGGTCTTTTCCTGTCCCTTGGAATCAAATCTAAAATTTCGGCTGTCCATCGATGATCTGTCCTTCTGGCAGTATGTCCAGCATATTGCCATTTCAGGGATTTAACTCTGATCATGATGTCTTCCACTCTTGTCATTTTTCGGATCCACGAGTTCCTCTTCTTATCTCTCCTGGTTACACAAAGTATGCACCTCTCCATGCTACTTTGAGTTGTCTGCAGCCTTTGTATGTCTCTTTTAGTTAAGGTCCACGTCTCTGCACCATACGTAAGCACTGGAAGGATGCATTGATCAAACACTTTTCTTTTAAGACATAATGGCATATTGCTCTTGAAAATTATGCTGTTTCTTCCAAAAGCTCTCCAGGCAAGTTTTGTACGCCGATTAATTTCTTCAACAATGTGACCCTCCCTTGATATCTGCTGTCCAAGATAAACGTACGTGTCTGTTATCTCCAGCTTTTCTCCATCAATCGATAAATCTTCATTTCTTGTAAAAGCATTGAACATCACTTTTGTCTTCTGAAAGTTCATTTTTAATCCCACTTCTTTACTCTTGTCAGCAAGTTCCTGGATCATACTCTGCAGCTCTTATAGGGTAGATGCAAAAATGACTACGTCATCAGCAAATCGAAGGTGGGTTAGATAATCTCCATTAATCTTTATCCCCTTGTTTTCCCAGCTCAGTGACTGAAAAACACCCTCCAATGTGGCATTAAAGAGTTTCGGAGATATGGTGTCACCTTGTCTCACTCCTTTTCCAATTTTTATGTGTGTTGTATTTTCAAACAGCCTAATCTTTGCACTTGCATTTTCATAGATGTTATTAATAATATTAATGTATGCATCTTCAATACAGCAGGTTTTCAGAGCCATTGTAACTGCTGATGGTTTCACCGAATCAAAGGCTTTTTCATAATCGATAAAAGCCATGCACAATGGAAGTTCATATTCCCTCGCTCTTTCAATTAGTTCTCTCAGCACATGGATATGATCTATTGTGCTGTAGCCACTCCTGAATCCAGCTTGTTCTCTCGGTTGAGCCATGTCCAGTGTTACCTTCAAGCGGTGTGAAAGAACTTTAGTGAAGATTTTATAAACTACTGATAGGAGGCTGATAGGTCTGTAGTTTCCGAGATCCTCAATGTCACCTTTCTTATGTAGCAGGATCATTGTAGCGGTGTTCCAATCCTCAGGAATCTTTCCTTCATTAAGGCATCGAGTGAAAATTTGGGCGAGTACTGTTTCGATTTCTCCACTTGCTTCTTGTATGATGTCTACAGTAATTCCATCTTCTCCTGGAGCTTTTCCCCACTTCATGTTCTTGATTGCATGTGCAACTTCTGCTGGAAGGACTGGAGGAACTCTGGTACTGGTATCTTTCATGATGTCTGGAGTGCACGTATCATCCCTTTCATATAATTTGGAGTAGAAATCTTTCACTCTTGTCAAAATTTCGCCCCTATTTATTGTTACAGAACCATCTTCTTTTCTCAGTGCCATAATCTGTTTTCTTCCCTTACTGAGATGTCCCTTTGCTATCTTTAGGCTTTGGTTGTTTTCAATTGCTTTCCTCACTAGTTCACAGTTGAATTTTCTTACGTCTTCAGTGATACTTTTTCTTACTGTCTTGCATAGCTCTATATATTCCACTTTGGAAGTCACATCTTCTTTAGTTGTCCTCATCTCTCTTCTTTTTTGCATCAACATTTTCGTTTTTCCTGATAATTTATTTACCTGCAACTTGTTCTTAGACCCAGCTAATTTTGTTGCTGTTTCCATAAGAGCTTTGGTTACTTTTCTGTTAACTTCAGAGATGTCCACTTCTTCCGATGTTAGGCCTTCTAAAGCAGAGAACCTGTTCTTCAGTTCCAACTTGAAGGTATTATGGTGTTTTTTAAGGTTAATTATGTCAATAGATTTTGTTTTTCTTATGAGCTTGCCACGTTCAAGTTTAGTGTTGAGGTGCATCTTACATCTCACCAATCTATGGTCACTACCTGTGTTGAACTTGTTTAGCACACTGCAGTCTTCTATGACGAATTTTTTGTTACACATAATAAAATCAATTTCACTTGTCGTCCCATTTGGATGTCTCCATGTCCATTTCCTGTGTGGCTTTTTCTTGAAGGAGTTCAAGATGAAAAACCCTTCTGCCTCTGCAAACTCAACGAGAGTATTTCCCCGCTGGTTTCTGTTGCCGTGACCGAATTTACCTACTGAAGTTTCATTCTGTTGCCGTTGCCCTATTTTTGCATTGAAATCTCCCATAATTATTTTCGAGTGCTGCTTACCTTTATTATTTAGATGACAAATTTCCTCTTAAAATTCTTCAATTTCTTCTTCAGGATGACTTGTGGTGGGTGCATAAGTTTGAATAATCTGAGCCTGGTATCTTTTCGAGAGTTGGATAACAAGCCGTGCAGCTCTGTCGGAGGAACGTTCAACTTCTACAACTTTATCCTTCAGTTTCTTGTTTATTATAAATCCAACACCACTAGTTCTGCCAGTATCTGTCCCACGATAGTAGAAGAGATGTCCACTTTTCAGTTCGATGAGATCTTCTCCTTTTCTCCTTACCTCACTTAGCCCCACGATGTCCCACTTGATCCTTTGTAGTTCCTCTTCCAATTCAAGAAGCCTTGAATCAGAAGATAGGGAGCGTCCACTGTACGTTGCCAAGGTCAGCATCAGATGGCAGCCTAGTCCGGTCCTCCGGGGATTCTTAGCACCCTCTGCCTTCATGTCGCACTGGCCGCTGCATTGGCCAGGTACATTCCAGCTGCCGGAGACTGAGGGCCAAGATTTAAGTTGTGGAGTCATTTTGGAGGGGTTTGGCCATAACTCACCACGCTGGCCAAGCGGGTTGGTGAGTGTGGGATAGAATTTCCTCTAATCCCGATGGTATAGTTATACCGCTATTGGCGGTCGTCAGAGCCCCTTTAGTAGGAACAGGATGCACCACGAGAAGGCGGGGTTGACATTTGTCAAGGAGAGGCTGTGATGTTACGCATCACCTGACCTTACATCCCATATATATATATATATATATATATATATATATACGTATATACTTAAAAGAACTATATACTGTTTGTAAAAATTGCAACATCAAGAAGGAGCCATGTGATTCGAATGAAATTTATACCACACTTTACTGATATGACTGTACACAAGTGATTTACTTTTCAGAACAACAATTTTTACTAGCAAAAATCAGTACCTTGTGAAGCCTCCGCGAGCGCTTCAATAAGAGTTCCTAGACGGGGTGGCATTGAATCGAAAAGGCGTTGGATTTTGTCCTGGGTAATTGCCTGCCAGGCTGCATGTAGGTGAGTCCACAGATCATTGGTTCTGACCGCGGAGGACTTTGATGAGCCAGTTGCGGAGTGACCATATTCCACACATGTTCAACAGGCGACATGTCTGGCGAACCTTCCAGCCCAGGGAAGAAGCGATATCTGCTGTGCTGCAAAGAGGGCTTGAACATTCCTGACATGTGGTCGGGCATAGTCCTGCCGGGATGTAACGCTAGGGGTGCTCTGAAGGAAGGGTATGACTTCTGCCTGTACAACTTTCTTATTGTAGCGGTCGCTGATGAGATTGCCCTCAAGTCGTAGCAGCAGATTGCGAATGGTACCCAATGACACCGTCACACTTGTCGTTCGATCCATATGACGCTCCATAATGCATGCTGGAAGAAGGCGCTCACCACAATACCGTGTAATGCGTATGCGGCCATCATGGTAGTCCAAGTTAAATCGGGACTCGTCCGAAAACACATGTTGCCAATCAGCACGCCATTACCTGTATTGAAAACCCCATTCCAGTCTGAGGCGTCCATGATTCAGCGACAAAGGAAACCGCCGCAAAGGGATGCGTGCAACCAGTCCCTTGTGCAGCAGACGAGGTCGAACTGTGGGGGCAGACAACGCCACACCTGTTGCAGTGCCTCCACTGTTGTGCTAACGCTTGCAAAGATGCGGAACGGTTCGTCACTGCCATGCGGACGAGGTGTCTGTCATCCCGTGGTGTCGTCACATTTCTCGATCCACTGCCAGATTGTCGATGCACCTGTTTCTCCTCTGTCCACTACCGCCACACGCGCATCATTGTCGTGGCCTTGTGTCCCGTCCGAGCTGCAATGTCGCGGTACGTTAATGCACCTTTACGCGGACCAATCATTCGTCCCTGTTCAAACTCTGTCGTATGATGAATTGCGCCCTTCGTCGTCGCCGAGGCATTGAATCCTGGAGACCATTTACAACTCGCTGCTATATATACACACAAAAACATAGTAAACATAAAATGCAAAAATAGAACGCCATGACCTCCCACTCTGCTGCAGGGGTCAATGTCACCTGAAATAAAATACATAAATAATGCAGACACTACGAGCACAATATAACTCAATTAAATATGTAACAACCATAGGTAATACAAGGTCAGCCACCGGGTGCCAATCTTCAGGGGATGATGCACCCTACGGCTGAGCTTTCTGACAGGTTTCATGCGGACGTACTGATTTAGCAATCATTCAAAAATAGACCTACCTTAACCCTGACTGGTGCCCACGATCGGTAATCACAATTTACCGTGGCCATCCGCCTATAGTGTTCATAATTACTTCACAAATCTTGCGAATTACGCGAATATGTAATAAAAAGCATAATATTATTAAGCAACTAAGTTTATATATTTGAGATGTTTAAATAATGAATATCCAGAGCCCTTCTGTAACTATCATTTCAGTAAACTATTAGAAACACATGAACTACTTACTTCATAACGATTAAGATTTTGTAATATCAATAAACCAGAAGCTCATCCTTACTAACTTTCAGGGCTACATAAAAAACTGTATTTTCTTCCGAGTTGCCCCGGAGCATTTACCCATTCTTTCCTAGCATACATGGTATATTTTACAGTAGGGAAGGCCAACAACACTATTCCATATAATTCTGAACTTACTCTTTCCCTACGCATTAACCTAATGATTAACTCTATAAGTGGATGGCCACGGTAAATTGTGCTGCTTGAATGTTTAAATTTGTTACTTAAGTTGAATTTATAGTATATTTCCTGATAGTTAGAGAGGATGGAATGTCCAGTTTGTTTTTATTCGGTCGAGGTTGCTAAATCAGTACGTCCGCATGAAACCTGTCAGAAGCTCCGCCGTCGGGTGCATCCTCCCCTGAAAATTGGCACCTGGTGGCTGACCTTGTATTATTTATGGTTGTCGAATATTTGAGTTCTATTGTGCTTGTAGTGTCTGCGTAATATATATCATCATCATCATCATCATCATCATCATTGTCAACCATTATCAATCCACTGCTGGACGAAGGTCTCCCCAAGTTTCCTCCACAATGGTCTGTCTTGTGCCAGTCTCCTCCATGTCACTCCCGCATACTTTCGAATTTCATCTACCCATCTTCCATGTGGTCTTCTTCTGGGTCTTTTCCTGTCCCTTGGAATCCAATCTAAAATTTCGGCTGTCCATCGATGGTCTGTTCTTCTGGCAGTATGTCCAGCCCATTGCCATTTCAGGGATTTAACTCTGATCATGATGTCTTCCACTCTTCTCATTTTTCGGGTCCACGTGTTCCTCTTCTTATCTCTCCTGGTTACACCAAGCATGCACCTCTCCATGCTTCTTTGAGTTGTCTGCAGCCTTTGTATGTCTCTTTTAGCTAAGGTCCACGTCTCTCCACCATACGTAAGCACTGGAAGGATGCATTGATCAAACACTTTTCTTTTAAGACATAATGGCATATTGCTCTTGAAAATTATGCTGTTTCTTCCAAAAGCTCTCCAGGCAAGTTTTGTACGCCGATTAATTTCTTCACCAATGTGACCCTCACTTGATATCTGCTGTCCAAGATAAACGTATGTGTCTGTTATCTCCAGCTTTTCTCCATCAATCGATAAATCTGTCTTCTGAAAGTTCATTTTTAATCCCACTTCTTTACTCTTGTCAGCAAGTTCCTGGATCATACTCTGCAGCTCTGATGGGGTAGTTGCAAAAATGACTACGTCATCAGCAAAACGAAGGTGGGTTAGATAATCTCCATTAATCTTTATCCCTTTGTTTTCCCAGTTCAGTGATTGAAAGACATTTTCCAATTTGGCATTAAAGAGCTTCGGAGATATGGTGTCACCTTGTCTCACTCCTTTTCCAATTTTTATGTGTGTTGTATTTTCAAACAGCCGAATCTTTGCACTTGCATTTCCATAGATGTTATTAATAATATTAATGTATGCATCTTCAATACCGCAGGATTTCAGAGCCATTGCAACTGCTGATGGTTTCACCGAATCGAAGGCTTTTTCATAATCGATAAAAGCCATGCACAATGGAAGTTCATATTCCCTCGCTCTTTCAATTAGTTCTCTCAGTATGTGGATATGATCTATTGTGCTGTAGCCACTCCTGAATCCAGCTTGTTCTCTCGGTTGAGCCATGTCCAGTGTCACCTTCAAGCGGTGTGAAAGAACTTTAGTGAAGATTTTATAAACCACTGATAGGAGGCTGATAGGTCTGTAGTTCCTGAGATCCTCAATGTCACCTTTTTTATGTAGCAAGATCATTGTAGCGTTGTTCCAATCCTCAGGAATTTTCCCTTCATTAAGGCATTGAGTGAAAATTTGGGCGAGTACTGTTTCGATTTCTCCACTTGCTTCTTGTATGATGTCTACAGTAATTCCATCTTCTCCTGGAGCTTTTCCCCGCTTCGTGTTCTTGATTGCATGTGCAACTTCTGCTGGAAGGACTGGAAGAACTCTGGTACCGGTACCTTTCATGATGTCTGGAGTACATGTATCATTCCTTTCATATCATTTGGAGTAGAAATCTTTCACTCTTGTCAAAATTTCGCCTCTATTTCTTGTTACAGAACCATCTTCTTTTCTCAGTGCCATAATCTGTTTTTTTCCCTTACTGAGATGTCCCTTTGCTATCTTTAGGCTTTGGTTGTTTTCAATTGCTTTCCTTACTAGTTCACAGTTGAATTTCCTTACGTCTTCAGTGATACTTTTTCGTACTGTCTTGCATAGCTCTATATATTCCACTGGAAGTCACATCTTCTTTAGTTGTCCTCATCTCTCTTCTTTTTTGCATCAACATTTTGGTTTTTCCTGATAATTTGTTCACATACAATTTGTTCTTAGACCCAGCTAATTTTGTTGCTGTTTCCATAAGGGCTTTGGTCACTTTTCTGTTAACTTCAGAAATATCCACTTCTTCCAATGTTAGGCCTTCTAAAGCAGAGAATCTGTTCTTCAGTTCCAATTTGAAGGTATTATGGTGTTTTTATATATCATCATCATCATCATCATTGTCAACCATTATCAATCCACTGCTGGACGAAGGTCTCACCAAGTTTCCTCCACAACGGTCTGTCTTGTGCCATTCTCCTCCATGTCACCCCTGCATACTTTCGAATTTCATCCACCCATCTCCCATGTGGTCTTCTTCTGGGTCTTTTCCTGTCCCTTGGAATCCAATCTAAAATTTCGGCTGTCCATCGATGATCTGTCCTTCTGGCAGTATGTCCAGCCCATTGCCATTTCAGGGATTTAACTCTGATCATGATGTCTTCCACTCTTGTCATTTTTCGGATCCACGAGTTCCTCTTCTTATCTCTCCTGGTTACACCAAGCATGCACCTCTCCATGGCTGCTTTGAGTTGTCTGCAGCCTTTGTATGTCTCTTTTAGTTAAGGTCCACGTCTCTGCACCATACGTGAGCACTGGAAGGATGCATTGATCAAACACTTTTCTTTTAAGACATAATGGCATATTGCTCTTGAAAATCATGCTGTTTCTTCCAAAAGCTCTCCAGGCAAGTTTTGTACGCCGATTAATTTCTTCACCAATGTGACCCTCACTTGATATCTGCTGTCCAAGATAAACGTACGTGTCTGTTATCTCCAGCTTTTCTCCATCAATCGATAAATCTTTATTTCTTGTAAAAGCATTGAACATCACTTTTGTCTTCTGAAAGTTCATTTTTAATCCCACTTCTTTACTCTTGTCAGCAAGTTCCTGGATCATACTCTGCAGCTCTGATGGGGTAGTTGCAAAAATGACTACGTCATCAGCAAAACGAAGGTGGGTTAGATAATCTCCATTAATCTTTATCCCCTTGTTTTCCCAGCTCAGCGACTGAAAAACACCCTCCAATGTGGCATTAAAGAGCTTCGGAGATATGGTGTCACCTTGTCTCACTCCCTTTCCAATTTTTATGTGTGCTGTATTCTCAAACAGCCGAATCTTTGCACTTGCATTTTCATAGATGTTATGAATAATATTAATGTATGCATCTTCAATACCGCAGGATTTCAGAGCCATTGTAACTGCTGATGGTTTCACCGAATCAAAGGATTTTTCATAATCGATAAAAGCCCTGCACAATGGAAGTTCATATTCCCTCGCTCTTTCAATTAGTTCTCTCCGTATGTGGATATGATCTTATAGGGCTGTAGCCACTCCTGAATCCAGCTTGTTCTCTCGGTTGAGCCATGTCCAGTGTTACCTTCAAGCGGTGTGAAAGAACTTTAGTGAAGATTTTATAAACCACTGATAGGAGGCTGATAGGTCTGTAGTTCCTGAGATCCTCAATGTTACCTTTTTATGTAGCAGGATCATTGTAGCGTTGTTCCAAACCTCAGGAATCTTCCCTTTATTAAGACATCGTGTGAAAATTTGGGTGAGTAGTGTTTCGATTTCTCCACTTGCTTCTTGTATAATGTCTACAGTAATTCCATCTTCTCCTGTAACTTTTCGCCGCTTCATATTCTTGATTGCATGCACAACTTCTGCTGGGAGGACTGGAAGAACTCTGGTACCTTTCACGATGTCTGGGGTACGTGTATCATCCCTTTCATATAATTTGGAGTAGAAATCTTTCACTCTTGTCAAAATTTCGCCTCTATTTCTTGTTACAGAACCATCTTTTTTTCTCAGTGCCATAATCTGTTTTATTCCCTAACTGAGATGGCCCTTTGCTATCTTTAGGCTATGGTTGTTTTCAAATGTTTTCCTCACTAGTTCACAGTTGAATTTCCTTACGTCTTCAGTGATACTTTTTCGTACCGTCTTGCATAGCTCTATGTATTCTACTTTGGAAGTCACATCTTCTTTAGTTGCCCTCATCTCTTCTTTTTTGCATCAACATTTTGGTTTTTCCTGAGAATTTGTTCACATGCAACTTGTTCTTAGACCCAGCTAATTTTGTTGCTGTTTCCATAAGAGCTTTGGTTACTTTTCTGTTAATTTCAGAAATATCCACTTCTTCCGATGTTAGGCCTTCTAAATCAGAAAATCTGTTCATCAGTTCCGACTTGAAGTTATTATGGTGTTTTATAAGGTTGATTATGTCAATACATTTTGTTTGTATTATGAGCTTGCCACGTTCGAGTTTAGTGTTGAGGTGCATCTTACATCTCACCAATCTATGGTCACTACCCGTGTTGAACTTGTTTAGCACACTGCAGTCTTCTATGACGAATTTTTTGTTACACATAATAAAATCAATTTCACTTATCGTTCCATTTTGATGTCTCCATGTCCATTTCCTGTGTGGCTTTTTCTTGAAAAAAGAGTTCAAGATGAAAAACTTTTCTGCCTCTGCAAACTTTAAGAGAGTATTTCCACGCTGGTTTCTGTTGCCGTGACCGAATTTACCTACTGAAGTTTCATTCTGTTGCCGTTGCCCTATTTGTGTATTGAAATCTCCCATAATTATCTTCAAATGCTGCTTACCTTTATTATTTAGATGACTAATTTCCTCATAAAATTCTTCAATTTTTTCTTCAGGATGACTTGTGGTCTGTGCGTAAGCTTGAATAATCTGGGTATGGTATCTTCCCGAGAATTGGATAACAAGTCGTGCAGCTCTGTCAGAGGAACGTTTACAACTTTATCCTTCAGTTTCTTGTTTATTATAAATCCAACACCATTAGTTCTGCCAGTATCTGTCCCACGATAGTAGAAGAGATGTCCACTTTTCAGTTCAATGAGATCTTCTCCTTTTCTCCTTACCTCACTTAGCCCGACGATGTCCCACTTGATCCTTTGTAGTTCCTCTTCCAATTCAAGAAGCCTTGAATAAGAAGATAGGGAGTGTCCATTATACGTATATATAAGAGAGAGAGCGCTGGTCCAAATGGGACGACAAGTGAAATTGATTTTATCATGTGTAACAAAAAATTTGTCATAGAAGGCTGCAGTGTGCTAAACCAATTCAACACAGGTAGTGACCATAGATTGGTGAGATGTAAGATGCACCTCAACACCAACCTTGAACGTGGCAAGCTCATAAGACAAACAAAATATATTGACATAACCAACCTTGAAAAACACCATAATACCTTCAAGTTGGAACTGAATAACAGATTCTCTGCTTTAGAAGGCCTAACATAGGAAGAAGTGGATATTTCTGAAGTTAACAGAAAAGTAACCAAAACTCTTATGGAAATAGCAACAAAATTAGCTGGGTCTAAGAACAAGTTGCCTGTGAACAAATTATCAGGAAAAACCAAAATGTTGATGCAAAAAAGGCCGCCCCGATGGCGCAGTGGTCTAAGACGCTGGCCTCTGATCATTCGTCCGTAAGGGGTCCGGGTTCGAATCCCGGTCTGGCATGGATGTTGTGTTTGTCTTACGGCACTGGCTCTCTCCCTTCCCTGGAACCAGTGACCCTAAATTAGGGACGGGCGACTGCTTATAGCACATTGAGTTGCTCACGGTGGTCGTTAAACCTCCAATCAAAAAAAAAAAAAAAAAAAAAAAAAAAAGATGAGGACAACTAAAGGAGTTGTGACTTCCAAAGTGGAATGTATAGAGCTATGCAAGACAGTACGAAAAAGTATAACTAAAGACGTAAGGAAATTCAACTGTGAACTAGTGAGGAAAGCAATTGAAAGCAACCAAAGCCTAAAGATAGCAAAGGGACATCTCAGCAACGGAAGAAAACAGATTATGGCACTGAGAAAAGTAGATGGTTCTGTAACAAGAAATAAAGGCGAAATTTTGACAAAAATGAAAGATTTCTACTCCAAATTATATGAAAGGGATGATGAATGTACTCCAGACATCGTGAAAGGTACCAATACCAGAGTTCTTAAGGTCCTTCCATCCAGCAGAAGTTGCATATGCAATCAAGAACATAAAGCGGGGAAAAACTCCAGGAAAAGATGGAATTAATGTAGACATCATACAAAAAGCAAGTGGAGAAATCGAAACAGTACTCGCCCAAATTTTCACTCTATGCTTTAATGAAAGGAAGATTCCTGAGGATTGGAACAACGCTGCATTTATCCTGCAACATAAAAAAGGTGACATTGAGGATCTCAGGAACTACAGACCTATCAGCCTCCTATCAGTGGTTTATAAAATCTTCACTAAAGTTCTTTCACACCGTTTGAAAGTAACACTGGACATGGCTCAACCGAGAGAACAAGCTGGATTCAGGAGTGGCTACAGGACTATAGATCAAATCCACGTACTGAGAGAAGTAATTGAAAGAGCGAGGAAATATGAACTTCCATTGTGCGTGGCTTTTATCGATTATGATAAAGACTTTGATTCGGTGAAACCATCAGCAGTTACAATGGATCTGAAATCCCGCGGTATTGAAGATGCATACATTAATATTATTAACATCTATGAAAATGCAAATGCAAAGATTCGGCTGTTTAAAAATACACACACATAAAAATTGAAAGAGAGTGAGACAAGGTGACACCATATCTCCGAAGCTCTTTAATGCTACATTGGAAAATGTCTTTCAATCACAACTGAGAAAACAAAGGGGTAAAGAAGAATGGAGATTATCTAACCCACCTTGGTTTTGCTGATGACGTAGTCATTTTTGCAACTAACCCATCAGAGCTGCAGAGTATGATCCAGGAACTTGCTGACAAGAGTAAAGAAGTGGGATTAAAAATGAACTTTCAGAAGACAAAAGTGATGTTCAATGCTTTTACAAGAAATGAAGATTTATCGATTGATGGAGAAAAGCTGGAGATAACAGACACGTATGTTTATCTTGGACAGCAGATATCAAGTGAGGGTCACATTGATGAAGAAATTAATCGGCGTACAAAACTTACCTGTAAAGCTTTTGGAAGAAACAGCATAATTTTCAAGAGCAATAGGCCATTATGTCTTAAAAGAAAAGTGTTTGATCAATGCATCCCTCCAGTGCTTACGTACGGTGCAGAGACCTGGACCTTAACTAAAAGAGACATACAAAGGCTGCAGACAACTCAAAGTAGCATGGAGAGGTGCATGCTTGGGGTAACCAGGTGAGATAAGAAGAGGAACTCGTGGATCCGAAAAATGAAAAGAGTGGAAGACATCATGATCAGAGTTAAATCCCTGAAATGGCAAAGGGCTGGGCATACTGCCAGAAGGACAGGCCATCGATGGACAGCCGAAATTTTAGATTGAATTCCAAGGAACAGGAAAAGACCCAGAAGACGACCACATGGGAAATGGGTGGATGAAACTCGATAGTATGCGGGAGTGACATGGAGGAGACTGGCACAAGACAGACCGTTGTGGAGGAAACTTGGTGAGACCTTCGTCCAGCAGTTGATTGATAATGGTTGACAATGATGATGATATATATACATACACACTGAAGTGACAGAAAAACTGGTACACCAGTCTAATACTTTATAGGTCCCCCACGGGAGAGCAGGACTGCAGAAATACGACGGGTCATGGACTCTACTAGCTTTTGTAAATATGCTGTAGGCAATAAACACCATACTTCCTGCAGAGCGTTCCACAATTTGGGTGTATTCCGAGGTCTCGTATTCCTGTGTTCGATAGCGTGTTGCATGGCATCCCAAATGTGTTCTATGACGTTCAAATCTGGGGACTTGTGTGGAATGGCAACACCCCAAACTCATATGAATGGTGCTCTAACCATATTGTGGCGTCCCAACACTTGTGTGGAGGTGCATTGTCCTGTTGGAACAGGCCCAACCCATTAGCATGAATGCAGGACATGAACGGGTGTACCTCGTCAGAAAGGATGCGCACATAGTGTTGGTCGGTCACAGACGTTTGTAGAGGTACAAGGGGTGGCAGTGAAGTCCAGCTAAACACACCCCATACCATTACGGGCCCTACACCAGCCGGTACAGTTCCTTGTTGACAGGCGGGATCCAAGTCTTCATGGAGTTTGCGCCACACACGAATCCTTCCATCTGCTCGATACAGTTGGAAACGCGACTCGTCAGACCAGGCTACTTGTTTCCAGTCATTAAGTGTCCAGTGGCGGTGTTGCCGTGCCCAAGCGAGGCGCATAGCTCTGTGTCGTGCACCCATCAAGGGGTCTCGAGTTGGGCGTCGGCTACCAAAGCCGTCGGCAAGTCGAGACCCCTTGATGGGTGCACGACAGTCCGGACGCTGATGCTTGTTGAGGCTCCAGCATTACGAGAGTGTTTCATTCCTATCGCGTGAAACTATTCTTGACATCCGACGATGGTCACGTTCACCCAATGTCTTTTTACGGCCACACTGGTATCGTAGGTTGGTGGTTTTGCCGGAATTCTTGTAGTCACGGTACACCCTTGCAATGGTCGTCAGTGAAAATCCGAACTTCGTTTCTACCTCCGGAATACTATGGCCTATCTCACGAGCGCCAACTATGACACCGCGTTGAAAATCTCTTAAATTGTTATTACTTGTCATTCTCATGCCAAAAAACAGCTCTAACAACTGGCAAGGATGTGTATCGCTTTATATACTCACTGGCGTACGCAACAGAGTACGCGAATGGATGACGTTGCTATGTATTTTGCATAAGCTCGTGTGTACCAGTTTTTCCGGCACTTCAGTGTATACACACACACACACACATATGTATATAGTTTTTTTTATTATGTTTTATTTGAAGTAAATGTACATAGCAGTGTAATGTATTTTTCAGTTTTTCTTGTTTGAAATATTTGTTTAAAGTTAGTCATTACAACCATGAAGCATGTGTGCATCACTTCAATTTACTCTGTTACAGACTGTGCAGATATATCTCCGAATCGTTTCGGCATGCACAAGTTTTGTGACTGTGCTACATAGTTACTCTAACCTTGTTTAGGGAAGCATTTAAACGAGAGAGATATATAAATTAAAACAACCCCAAAACAAAATTACGCCAGTTGTTTTTGATAAAAATATTCTTAGCTAGTCTAAAACCATCTGAACTATTAAAAATTAAGCAGTTATCCATTTCTGAGATTTTCCACGTTTTTAATCCTAGATTTAAAACTTAAATATGTCACAAAAAATTTGCAGCCTTCGAAAAATTTCTTTTTATCCAACACTCCCCCAAAACTTTTTCAACACCCTCCTCTCCCTGCCCTATATAATAATCCTGGATAAACCCCTGCACTATAGGAATATACGTATCTACCGTTGAATACCTCATAAATTACCTCGTGAAAATCATTGTGGTAGATCTTGGATGAAAGGAAACTGTTGAAATGTGTTGCGCATAGTAAAACAAATTGAGTCCTGCACAAATTGTAACGAAAATTTAGCGGTGAAAGGATTTTCTAAACCCGCTCGATATAATGTAGCATCAAATCACGTTCAAAACGATGTTTTGCACCTGACAACTATTCCCTTTAGATAAATTTGCTTTTATTAAAAATAAAAAAAAAAATAAAAAGAAACAAACTTGAGTCTTGAAAGCCACATTTCCAACCAAACCATTATGAAGATCATTCTGAAAGTTCAAACGTACACATGTTATATGGCAATTTTCCTGTAAAATTATTTTTTATATTTATTTGGCTATTGTTTGCCGACTGCATAATCATATTGGTATCTTCTTGAGTAAATGCCTTTTTGACTCATGTGAACCAGTACTGGTGAATTATTATTTCTTTTAAGATCAATGTGGGCATGTAATAGTGTTTGGAAAAGAGAAATCTTTGTCGTGACTTTACTAATTTGGGGGAGAGGGGAAACATTCGAAATCCAACAACTCTTCACTTTCTTAAAGCACTCCTCTCAGCAAAAGAGGTGAAGCGCACCATCCCTCAGACTGAGATTGTCTCACCACCTATAAGTTTAAACTTATACTTATTTCAGTAATTACATATGGTAATCTGAGTGGATTAGATACATCCGACGATTTTATACTTTTGTTCAGTTGAGATGTTGTACTATGAGTTTAGCCCCTTTCTCGTTCGGATCAATTTCGGGATAAAACGCACAACCTACTCGTTGATTAATACATTTTTTAGCAGAACATCACTAATAATTTTAATTCTTTTAATTTTTTGTAGTTCCAAAAATTAGGTAACTGTATTAATAATAATTGGTAATTTTTTTTTATTTTTTACATTCCTTTTAGATTCAAAAATCTAAAATTTACGTTGCAAAGGCAATGTAAATGTGAGGTGACCGCACAAATTTGAAATATATATTCCCCTCAAAAGCTGTTAATAATCAGAAGTGAGTGATGAAACCTGACTTTTACTTGTCCTTAACATATAAGAATTGATAGGTGATAAGTACAGTACTTACTTGCTTTTTCCCCATTTTCCTCCATCATTCAATATGAGTTTTTGATTTCGCGGGATCTTTCAGTACCATCTTTACGTTTTTTATTTTTTCCGTTAGTCATATATTCCAGGTTGATTGTCACACTTCACCGAACACTTTCACTTCACGCTGGCTATGGCTTTAAGAATGCCAGTACCGCACCATAGGGACAAAAGGAAGTAATTGCGCGGTATCTTCACTATCGCTTTTTGCATGTTCTTGTGCAGAATATAGCATTGGTTTTGCTCTTTGATCAAGGTAAAAAGGGGAGCACTTCGATGGATTCGGATGTCGGAATATTTTTGAGAGAGAATCGCTTTGTGTTCTGTCAATCCGTGGACAACTGTAGGAGGGGGTGAGAGGCCATCGATTTACTGGTGTGCCTTTCAAGATTAGAGAACGATGCTCAAAGTCTAATGACCTATGTCTTCAGCTTGATTAATTTATAACAGCTTGCTTGGTTCGGCGGAGCTTTTCTCAAGAAAATGCAGATACCCTTGCGTCTTTTCAGAGCAAACGCTGAAAAGACGCAAGAGCAAAGATAGAAGGAAACGTTTCTTTTCTTTTTTTTTCTTTTAAGGAAACATTTCATGCCGAAGTAAATGCCAAATGAAATAAAAGATAATTTTTAATAATTTCCAGAGCAATTATACATCCGTTCCCAAAAAATCAGGCAAACAAGAATACAAGGAAATGGGTCATTTCTTGAGTGGTCCACCGGGAAATGTCCCGGTGGGCCAACCCGCCCCTGGGCCTGGTATATGGTAGTTTTTCGACAGGTACACGCTTTCGCGTCGGTGTCGGATGTACTGCAAGCTGACCTAGTCAGTCTATATAAGAGCAGGCCTTCGTTTTGATCTTACTCAAGGAATAAGAATTTGTAAGTTATATCAAAAGGACCACAGAAAATAAAATTTTCTTTGTTTTTGTCGTTTTTATATATTTTTTTCTCTTCTATTAACTCATTCAATTTGATCTACTCTAAATGTCCCGGTGGGCCAACCCGCTCCTGGGCCTGGTATATGGTAGCTTTTCGACAGGTACACGCTTTCGCATCGGTGTCTGATTTACTGCAAGCTGACCTAGCCAGTCTATATAAGAGCAGGCCTTCGTTTCGATCTTACTCAAGGAATAAGAATTTGTAAGTTATATCGAAAGGACCACAGAAAATAAAATTTTCTTTGTTTTTATCGTTTATATATATTTTTTTCTCTTCTATTAACTCATTCAATTTGATCTGCTCTAAATCTTGGCACCCCACAGATTTTGGTGCCCTAGGCAGCTGCCTAGTTCGCCTAATAGTTGAACCGGCCCTGGTGACTATGACGCGCTAGAAAAGTTTTTGATACAAACAACTCATTGTTTAATCTTGGCAGCCAAGAAGTGACATATTTTTCAGTGTGAAATGGGGTTCATACATAATTCGCCGACGGCCTAATGTTATCTTTACTTAACAAGAAAAACAGCGAATTTTCTGATGCAAATGGACAGTCTTTATGGAATCTCTCTCGGCCACCCACTGTGGCGCAGTGGTCTAAGCGATTGCTTCTGACCATTCTTCTGAAATGGGTCCGGGTTCGAATCTTGGTGAGGCACAGTTGTTGTTTGTCTTACGGCACTGGCTCTCTCCCTTCCCTGGAACCAGTGACCCTAAATTAGAAACGCGCGACTGCTTAAAGCCCATTGAGTTGTTCAAGGTGGTCGTTAAACCCAGAGTAAAAAAAAGAAAAGAAAACATCTTTCTCGACACAACGTTTTCGAAGCGAATTTCTGGGGAAAAGGAAGGAAAAAAGCGAAAAAATGCATTTACGTCTTATAGCGGAAAAACTTCCCATTATTTAAAATTTGCAAAGTGCACAGTGTTCAAAACGTTTCCCTCTGGATTTGTAGAACCTACAAATATTTTAGGAAATAGCTACTAACTCCCACTAGCGGGAGAAATGTGCGTTACGTAAAATCAAATTATATAAAAGATTAATCATAAGGGAAGATAACAGAGGCAAAATAACTTTCCTGTCTAACAATACGGAGGAAAACTTAATAAAATTGTCTCGTAGCGAAAACTGTGCATTATTTGAAGAAAATGAACGCGAACTGTTTTTCATAGCCAATGGTGTCTGTCCACCAAGAACTGATTTTTTTCAATCGGAATTTTAAGGTACTATTGCAAAGTGAAATATACACTGAAGCGCCCTAGTGACAGAACTGTGCGTTACGAAATAATGAAAGTGAGAGCAAAATATTCTTGGATGTAGCTATGTCACGAAAAAAAAAAAAATACCGCTCTTAGAGACAGCAAATACATGTATTTATTCATATACGTCTTAATACTGCGTTATTAAGAGTTGATAATGTTTGCGAGCTTGACCGTAACCGAATGGCTTACATTGCAAACTGAAATTTTGAAGCAATCTTTCGAAAGCGGTGTTACTAAATGTTCAAACAAATATTTACTCCAACTTCCGGCAGAACTGCATCATTAAAAATTCTGAAACACATGAGTTACTCGCCGTGAATGGTATCGATGTAAAAAAAAACCCAAGAAAGACACCGAATTTTCGGGCGTAGCACGTCTTTTGAATCCGTTCTGACGGAAATTAAATTTATCAAAGCTATTCAAAGTCAATGGAACCAGTAAGGAAAACAATAGTATCTGACGGAAGAAAAGTTTTTCAATTGGGGTTTTAATCCCTCAGATATTGCTGTAAACGGAATCTTGAACTTACGCACTCTGGTTGCAGACTTGTGTGTTAAAAAAAACCATGCATTTATGTGATAAACATTTCGCACCGGAAACTCTCCAACACAGAAATAATTTTTCAAATCGGACTCTTAGAAACAGAGATATCGACAAAAATAAGATGTGACTTTACGTCCCCTGGTGGGAAACCCATGCATTATTTTAGGAAGAAAGTATTCTCAAAAGGTTTTTACATATGAGCACCATCGGTCCAAAAAAAAAAAAAAAATTTAGTCGAGTTTTCAGGAGCACTGATTTTGCTGCTTTCCGCTAGAGGGCACAAAGGCAAATACATCAGAAGCAGAAATTAACACTTATGCTACCTGGTGGCCAAACCATTCTCTATCAAACATTAGAAATTATGTGAAAAATATTTTCCATCAGGTCTTGTATGCGATACAGGAAGAATTTTTCAAATCGGAATTTTAGAAGCAGAAATAACGCAGAAAACGAAATTTGCCTTTGTGCCCTCTAGCGGAAAGTCTGATTTACTTGAAAATTTTGAATTTTTAAGAAAAAAGATTTCGCATTGGAAACACTATCCAACAAAGAAGGAATTTTCCAAATCTGACTCCTAGAAGTAGAGAGATTGACAAAAATAAGATATACATCTACACCCCTAGCATAGAAAATATACATTATTTTAAGAAGAAAATGTTTCTAAACGGTTTGTCGACATGAGTACTATCGGTCTACAAACGACGTTTTTTTCAATCGAAATTTTATAACTCATATTTTGCTGCAAATACATCAGAAGCGGAAATTAAGATTTACGCCACGTGGTGGCCAAACCATTTTTTACAAAAATTGGAAATTGTGTGCAAACGATTTCCCATCAGGAGCTGTATCCGGTGCAGAAATAATTTTTCAAATCTGAGATTTAGAAGCAGAGATATAGGGGGAAAACTCAATTTACCTCTACGCCCCCTAGCGGAAAGTCTATGAATTACTTGAAACTTTTGAAATTATATGAAAAACATGTCACACTAAAAACACTATCCAACAAAGTTTTTTTCAAATCTGACTACTAGAAGTAGAGCTATTGACGAAAATAAGATATATATCTACGCCCCTGGCGGAGAAACTGTGGAATGTTTTAAGAAGAAAATATTCCGAAAAGGTTTATCGATGTGAGTGTCATCAGTCTACGAAAGAAATTTTTCAATCTATATTTTAAAAGCTCAGATTTTATGGTAAATATATCAGAAACAAAAATTAACGCTTACACCCGCTGGTGGCCACAGTATTCTTTACCAAAAATTTGAAATTATATGTAAAATATTTTCCATCAGGTGTATCCGCTGAAGAAAAAATTTTCAAATCTGAGTTTTAGAAGAAGAGTTGAAGGAGAAAATATAATTTACTTTTACGCCCCTAGCGGAAAATCTATGCGTAATTTGAAAAGGTAACTATATCTAAAATACTCTTCGACATAAATGGAATCGAAAGATTTTTTCCAATCGGATGTTTAGAAGCAAATATGTGGATTAAAACGCATTTTTGAATTCGACATCTGCATTTACGCCCTCTAGCGGCGAAATTGCACACCCTAAAAAAAAAAAAACGAAATAAAGGATCATCGTTCGCCTATTTCAAGCTTCCCAATGCAAAAAGAATTTTTCAAATCGGACTAATATAGTTGCAGAGATATCAGGGGTACAGACGGACGGACAAACCGATTACATAAGCATGATCATTTTTACGCTTTCCAACCGTAGGTTGAAGAAGCGTAATGCTCCAGCTTTGTCTATCCGTCCGTCTGTCGGCACGATAACTCGCGTAAAAATGGTTCGATTTCGATGAAATTTTACTATGTGGTAGGGGACCACCTGGGAACGAACCCTATTGAGAATGGACAAAATGAGGTCAAAGGTCACGGCATAGGACCGGGATCCATTCCATTGCCCTTTTTTATTTTTTTTTGATTGGAGGTTTAACGACCACCGTGAGCAACTCAATTGGCTATAAGCAGTCGCCCGTCCCTAATTTAGGGTCACTGGTTCCAGGGAAGGGAGAGAACCAGTGCCGTAAGACAAACACAACATCCATGCCTGACCGGGATTCGAACCCGGACCCCTTACGGACCCATTGCCCTTATGCGCCATAACTTGCGTAAATATGGTTCGATGTCGAGGAAATTTTAGTGTATTGTAAGGGACCACCTGGGAATGAACCCTATTGAAAATGGGTGAAGTGTGGTTAAAGGTCAGGACATAGGAGCGGGATTCGTTCCATTGCCTTTATGCGTCATAACGTGCGTACAAATGGTTCGGTTTCGATGAAATTTTAGTATGTGGTAGGGGACCACCTGAGGACGAACCCTATTGAAAATGGACGAAATGGGTCAAAGGTCAGGTCATCGGAATGTGATCCATTCCATCGCCCTTACCCCATACTATTAAGGTAGACGTCAAATAATTTTGCTTCCTATACTTCCAATGGAAAAACTTGTACACATTTCCTTCACAATTTATTGTGTTCCCAAGGATGAAAATTTGAACATGGATTAAAATAACTTCATATTATAACTTGGAATACTTAATATTTCCTAAAACATAACCATAATTATATAAAAAATCAATAACATTTCCTTCGGTGGGGTTGGAACCAGAAAAAAGATGGCGCGACCTGTACTTTGATGACGTCAGTAGACAAACACATTTTGGATTTCATAATTATGGTTATGTTTTAGAAAATATTAAGTATTCCAAGTCATAAAATGAAGCTATTTTAATCGATGTTCAAATTTTCATCCTTGAACGTATTAATTGTGAAGAAAATGTGCACAGAAGTTTTTCCATTGGAAGTATAGGAAGCAAAATTACTTGACGTCCACCTTAAAGGAGCAATTCTTGTAAAACGGTTCTAAGGATTTTGATGAAAGTCGTTAACCTGTCGTTTTCTGGTTCTAGAAATCGATTTAGCTTGATTGAAGCTAAATCGATTGTTACTAGAAATCGATTTAGCTTGATGAAAGTCGTTAACCTACCGTTTTCTGGTACTAGAAATCGATTTAGCCTGTTTTCGACTTTAGGAAAATTCGTTAAGTGCGTTAAATAACCACCCCGAATTAACACGTTTTTAGTGTCATGGCGTCGTCCCATTGTTGTTATCCATGCTTAGAAATCTTATGACGTCACAATCTCGCGATTGATATCGGAACTGGATCCATTCCATCGCCCTTATCCCTTGGCGCGCGGTCACGCCATCTGTCTCATTACGTCACGCGTTGTGCGTGGATCATATTAAAGTTTTATGACTTCACACTCTTGCGAGCAGATGGTCGCGATTCCCATCTGCCTCATTACGTCACGCGTTGTGTGTGTATGTCCGTCCGCACGGTAACTCGCTTAAAAATCGTTCTATTTCGATAAAATTTTAGTATGTGGAAGGGGAGAACACCGGGGAGGTAACCCTATTGAAAGTGAACGAAATGGGGTCAAAAGTCAGGACATAGGGGCGGGATCCATTCCACTGCTCTTATGCATCATAACTAACGTAAAAAAGGTTCGATTTCGAATAAATTTCAGTATCTGGTAGGGGACCACCTGGGGACAAACCCTATTGAAAATGGGCGAAATGGGGTCAAAGGTCAGGACATAGGAGCGGAATCGCTTCCATCGCCATTACGCGTCATAACTTACGTAAAAATTCTTCGATGTGGATGAAATGTTGGTATGTTGTAGGGGCCTGTATGGGGACGAATCCTATTGTCGATATCTCTGTTTCTAAGAGTTCGTAAGCTCACGATTCCGTTTATAGCAAATATCTGAGGGATTAAAAACCCGATTGAAAATCTTCTTTCTTTCGTCAGATCTATTGTTTTCCATACCGGTTCTATTGACTTTGAATAGCCTTGATAAATTTAATTTGGGTCAGAACGGATTCAAAAAACGTGCTTATTACACCCAAAAATTCGGTGTCATCTTTCTTGTTGATAATCGTTTGAGAACGAAATCTCTGGATATTTTTATGAAATCACATCCTGAATTTTATTTTTTCAAATATTGATATTCAACAAAATGTTTTCTTATTCATTTGCTAGCGAGCAATTACAATTGCGTTTTAAAATACACGACGGATTTCTTAGTTTATTTGTTTGCATCCCTCCCCCCTTTTTTTCTCTCTCCTGAAAATAGAAGATATTTGCCCCTCCCACGTCTGATCTCACGCTCTCCAAAAATTTGGTAATGTGGGCGCCCGACGGAGTGAAAAAGTGTTATTGCTAAAAAATATGGCATCACTCCATCAACGTTATAAACTTTTCTAAAAAAAATCGGGAAAATTTGACATGAACTGCAAAAAGCTGTTATTGGACCACAAAGAAAGATAATACGGCTGAGGCAATTTTAAAATGTTGGCACATTTGATGTTCACGTTGCTCCAAGACAAGCTTTCCGAAGTCTGTCAGCTAGTCGGCCGTTAATTCCAGAAAAAGTAATGCAGTTTGTCGTTGCTTTTGCTTCAGGCAGATGTTGGATGGCTAAATCGTTTAAAGAATCCTTACAACTAAAATTCCGGACGATATATTTCCCTTTACGTATTCTGTGCGGAACGTTTTTGATATCTGCATCTACAAACTGCATTTTTAAAATGATAAAAATTGTGCTGAATGAAATATCGTTGATTTTCTACAAACAAAGGATATAACAAGAAAGATGACACCGAATTTTCGGGTGTAATAAGCACGTCTTTTGAATCCGTTGTGACGCAAATTAAATTTATCAAAGCTATTCAAAGTCAATGGAACCGGAATTGAAAACAATAGATCTGACGAAAGAAAGATTTTCAATCTGGGTTTTTAATCCCTCAGATATTGGTGTAAACGGAATCGTGAGCTTACGAACTCTTAGAAACAGAGATATCGACAAAAATAAGATGTGACTTTACGTCCCCTGGTGGGAAAGCCGTGCATTATTTTTGGAAGAAAGTATTCTCAAAAGGTTTATCCATGTAAGCGGTATCTGGCTCCTGAAGAGTTTTCAGGAGCCCAGATTTTGCAACAAAAATACTTCACAAGCAGAAATTAACACTTATGACCCCTGGTGGCTAAACCATTCTTTACTAAACATGAAAAGTTATGTGAAAAATATTTTCCATCAGGTCTCGAATGCGATACAGGAAGAATTTTTCAAATCATAGCTTTCGGAGCAGAAATAACGCCGAAAACGCTATGTACCCTTGTGCCCCCTAGCGGAAAGTCTATGATTTACTTGAAAATTTTGAATTTATAGGAAAAACATTTCGCATTGGAAACACTATCCAACAAAGAAGGAACTTTTCAAATCAGACTCTTAGAAGTAGAGATATTGACAAAAATAAGATATACGTCTACGCCCCCTAGCGTAGAAACCATGCATTCTTTCAAGAAGAAAAGTTTCCTAAAAGGTTTGTCGCTATGAGCAGTATCGGTTAACAAAGGACTCTTTTTTCAATCGAGATTTTAGCTCATATTTTGCTGCAAATACAAGAGAAGCGGAAATTAAGACTTACGCCACCTGGTGGCCAAACCAATTTTTACAAAAATTAGAAAATATATGCAAACTGTTTCCCATCAGGAGCTGTATGCGGTGCAGAAAGAATTTTTCAAATCGGAGATTTAGAAGCAGAGATATAGGGGGAAACGCAATTTACATTTACACTCCCTAGCGAAAAGTCTATGAATTACCGGAAAATTTTGAAATTATATGAACCACGTGTCACACTAGAAACACTATCTAACAAAGTAGGAATTTTTCAAATCGGACTCCTAGAAGTAGAGATATTGACAAAAATACGATATACATCTACGCCTCCTGACGTAGAAACCATGCACTGTTTTAAGAAGAAAATGTTTCTTAAAGGTTTGTCGACATGAGTAGGATCGGTCAACAAACGAAGTTTTTTCAATCTAGAATTTAGAAGCTTATATTTTGCTGCAAATACAACAGAAGCGGAAATTAAGATTTACGCCCCTGGTGGCCAATTTGTTTTTTTACAAAATTAGAAATTATGTGGAAACGATTTCCCATCAGGAGCTGTATCCGGTGCAGAAAGAATTTTTCAAATCGGAGATTTAGAAGCAGATATATAGGGGGAAAACGCAATTTACCGCTACGCCCCTTAGCGGAAAGTCTATGAATGATTTGAAAATTTTGAAATTATACGAAAAACATGTCACACGGAAAACACTATCCAACAAAGAAGGAATTTTTCAAATCTGACTCCTAGAAGTAGAGATATTGACAAAAATAAGATGTACATCTACGCCCCTGGCGGAGAAACTTGGAATATTTAAGGAAAAAAATATTCCGAAAAGGTTTATCGATGTGAGTGGCATCAGTCCACGAAATAATTTTTTCAATTGATATTTTAGAAGTTCCGATTTTATGGCAAATACATCAGAAGCAAAAATTAATACTTACGCCCCCTGGTGGCCGAATTATTCATTACCAAAAATTTGAAATTATATGCAAAAGATTTTCCATCAGATGTATCCGATGAAGAAAAAATTTTTCAGATCGGAGTTTTAGAAGAAGAGTTATTAGGGAAAATGTAATTTACTTTTACGCCCCCTAGCGGAAAGTCTATGCGTAATTTGAAAAGTAACTATATCTAAAATACTCTTCGACATAAATAGAATCGAAAGATAAATTTTTTTTTTCAATCGGATGTTTAGAAGCAAATATGTGGAATAAAACGTATTTTTAAATTCGACATCTACATTTACGCCCTCTACCGGCGAAATTGTACATCGTAAAAAAAACGAAATAAAGGATTGTAATTTGCATATTTCAAGCTTCCCAATGCAAAAAGAATTTTTGAAATCGGAGTAATAGTTGCAGAGATATCGTGGGTACAGACGGACGGACAAACCGATAACAGAAGCACCATCTTTTTTTACAAAAGACGTGCTAAAAAGTAACAAGGAAAAGTTTGACTTCACAATTTTATTTCGTACATTGCTATTGCTTTTCCCTTAACAACAATTCCTTAGATTAAAATATTTGATACGAAATTTTCAAAATAAATGCACATTCGATTGAAAATATTTAGTAAAATTTCAAATTGCGCTGTAACTAAATGTGGTCTCATGAAGATCTTTGTACCGGGAGTCTGTTGTACAGTGCTGTAATACGCTATGGATTTTTTTGGCGATAGCGAGGGAGAATATCCTCCAGGAACTGTCACTTCTGAAGGCTGGGACTGGCGTTAAGTACTGAACTTTTTTTGGATGAGAGGTTCTCAAGCAAGGATTACATACACCGGAGTTCTAAAGATCTCCCAAAAGTGTACGAAGCTGGGAAACGAGGCTGCGGAATTAAGCACTCCAGAAAAGTGAGGTGCTAGTTCCTTTGCTGACCTATAGGGGTAAGTGCAGCGGCAGTGCTGTTCGGATCACTGTGTTTGACCAAGGACACTGTACATATGGAGTGTCTGTGGACTAAGAGACTAATCAGCGGAAAACCGTGCAGGGCTCTAAGTAGAAAGCAGTTCGAGGCTATGTGAACGTTTCTATTTACTCGTATACGTAGTTTGTGCTCTTAATTTTTATTCTGATTTCCCTTGTGGGTGGAATCTGACTTAGATTGTTGAGCACTCTCGTAGCATTGAGTTGAACAATAGTTGAATTTCTTACTGTATCCAATACAGAGGTCCCGAGTTCATTTCAGTCCATGATGATACTGTCATTCTCTGTCTGATATATTAACTGAGTAAAAAGCGTGTCTGCATACATACCCGTAAACAAAATGTGGCCTGACCATGGAATTATCTGGAATACAGTAAATGTGGACATTGCTGAAACGAAGTGATAAATTTAATGTTTCCTTCCTATGGCCAGTTGCTTTTTCAAGTTATTGGGAATTTGAGTTCTTCCAGCCTGGGCAGGCAACTTTTTTTATGCATATGCAAAGTACAGTCGAACCTCGTAACTAGTGGAAGCGAGGGTGGCGGTTTAAAGAGGTTCATATAAAGAATGGGAGGCAACATTCATTGAATGACAATATAAGGAAGAAATAAAATAAACATACATTCTAATGCATCGGATCTCTAATTCTCAGAACGTAGAGATAGGAAAACACAATAATTAAGCGAAGTTCATGATGAAAATTCTTAAAACAACGTGATTTACATTTTCCTATAGTATCAATACTTAGGTTACCAGTACCATCGTCATTTACACAGTGAAATGTTGTTCTATCTTTCATGTTTTTAACCTTTTTGATTTTTTGTTTGAAGTCGATTTATCGGACATCATCCTATAAAACAAACCAGATTCACCCAAGTTACACACACTTTTGATTTATAACCAAATAGGATTTCTTACAATGGTTTTCATGTCTCGACGACTGAACTTCAGAGGTAATCCGTGTCTATTTTTGAATGTTCGAAGACAACAGTTACTCTAGCTGAATTGTTGCATTTAGTGCTCTTTCCCAAATTGTCTCGCTTTTTAAAGTTCATATAAAAAAAGGGCTATAATTCCATGCTTGACGTTTGCTTCATCGGCAATAATTCCATGCTCGACATTTACTTTACCAATCCATGGAACACGAGCTTTGTCTAACTTTCGTGCTTCCCACTTAATTTTTTTTTAACTGACTACAGTTTTGTTTCTCCGTTTATATTTTATCGCTTAATGTCTCCTGTTCTTCTGATAATTGACTTGTCAAAAGGGTTTGGAAAGGGATTTGTTAATGCATGATGGCTAGATCCAAGATTACGATATTTGAATTCACATATTAAATTTTTCTCGTGAACATCCAGCAATGTTTTACCCATTTCAGGATGCTTTAAAATAAACTAAAACTGATGAATGAATGAAAAACGTCGCTCAACAAGCAGTCCCTACGAAAAACAGTGAAGACCGAAGAAGTTGGATAACTAGGTTTTAGAATCCGAAATGTGAGACAGAAAATGCCGTTTTCTGAAGGATCCTTTATGGAAATATAAGACGCAGCATTTAAGTTATTTGGTCAAATCGTAGGTTAAACCATATGAACAGATTAATTAGTCTCTACCAGAGATGGAAACGAGTCAACGGGTCGACAATTTTTTGCTGGTCCAACGGGTCGGGTCAAGGTGTTCCTGACCCGATTTTGACCCGGTTTTATTCGTTTTATTTTTGAAAAGAAAAGAAAATATATTCCAAAGAAAAAATGCGCGATGTCGAATTCTGTAGTCGATACTAGTGCCCACTGAGTGAATAATGATTTGCCATGCTAAAATATTGTCGGCTCTTTCTTAAAGGAACGAAGATTTCCGCCGACCGACGTCAGACACATAGACACCATATCGTAAAAAGATAATTATTTTGCGTTCTTTTACAGTGCGATTGTCCAGGGCAAGGTACAGGCAAATGTCATTCGCCCGCTTCTCGGCTGATTGACTCTCTCCAGGCGAAGTTCATTGTATAACTAAGAGTTATTTTTCACACAGCGTCTTTTACATTTAGCATTCAGCAGTTTCTGATTGATGTGCTAACATCCCGTTACCATGACATGTCATGTCGAAATTAACTCTTTATTTGTTAATATTGTTACGACTTCTAGATACGGAAATTAATTCGATAAGCAGGTTTGGCAATAGGCGGGAACAGCATTAATTATGGGGTGAAATTAACAGCTAGTGGTTTCCCGCATTGCAAAAGAGAACACAGATAAGAGTCCTTATTCTTGGAAGGGAGAAATCTTAGCCTGGAGTGGGGAACGCGATGCGTCGACCCCTAAGTGCGCGGCGGTCAGTCGGGGGTGGCCATTAGAGTGTCACCAGATCAGGAAACTTATGGCGTTTGCTACTCCGAACCTTGGCAGGACAAAGGAGTGTTAGTTAAGTTATGTGTTTTCCGTACTTTCGGGGGTGGACCCACCACATATTCCGAACGCAGAGGCCTGTATTTCTTACCACTTTTCCGCGCCGAATGCTTTCAGGCTGAGAAGAGAGTTAAAACAGACCCCTAAAGAAAGAACAAGGAATTTGTTGACGATGTAAACAAGCGAGGAAGAGTAGTCTGGTTCCGAACCGTGAATGGAACGAGTCTCGGTGAAGCGGATTCAGCTCGGAGGAAGAGCTTCTGTCCGAAGATGCCGGCCAGCTATACAAGGAGCGGCCGAGCGGTTGATATTACCGGGAGGAAATAGGAGAGAGAGAGGGCGATACCTCTTTTCCTGGTGCTAGATTGCACGTAAGAGAAAGCCAGCATCCCGGAGGTCACACGATGTGATGGAATTACAGCTCCAAATGACGGAGATGCCGACCGGTGATGTATGCGAGAATCACCTTTGGAGAGACGAACGGATCCTTCTACACGTCAGCGGCTTCGTTCCACCACGACATTGGTGCGCATAAATGCGTCCATGATTTCATGCAGGTGAATACAGTGCACGAGAGAAAGTGGGAGATAGGGTTAGACTCCCTCTCCATTGGTTATAGTGCCGGCTCTGAAATGGGCCTGTCATCACACAGGTACGCTACGAATATAAATACATCAAACATGGATACCTGAGGAAACAGCATATCTGTAAGTACAGAACTTATGTATGCATGCCAGTTGTGATTAGGTTGGCTCCGGTCAGCTAATAGACTCTCGTCGGCTGAGAACTGTTTTTAAAGCTGGACTGTATAGGCCAACAAATAATCATTGACTTTAATGATAAATTCAGCCTCAGAGGTATCCCGAAAGGGGTGAGTCTACTTGACGTCCCTCCTTCACAATCCTCTGTACATAGACGCCTTCATCGTTATCCTCATATTTTGTTGTTAATTGATTAAATGTCTGTTGTCTCGTGCCAGTCCTGAAGTTGAATGACTAATTAATGAGTGTCAGAATTTCTTAGTTTTGATTGGCTAAATTGCAGGATAAATTCTTTCACCAGTACATAAGATTTCGGCGATAAAAAGAGCTCGCAAATATTATTCGCAATTCTAATGTCTACCTCCGGGTCGTCAGCCATTGCCTGACATCCTGACATCTAAATTCTTAAAGCTTATTCTTTTATTCGATAATCCGGCGACCCGGGGCGTAGCAACAATATGAATGGATTTAATATTGAGGCGTCGGGGCCAACAAATTTGTTGAAAACCACAAGGGGAAGAGTGAATGCTGGAAATTGTTTCCTTTCATTAAGGAACCGGTGAATAATTCTGTGTTGTTTGGTCTTGCTTGTTCAAAATGTGGGAAGTGTATATTACACTTGAGTGATAATCAAGTCTTCCATTTTGTCTGCGCTTGCAATTAAATTTTTGATATTCTTAAAGATAGCTTTGGCGTTGTATTTTTGTTTTTAATAGTGATTTTTTGCGGACAAAATAATGATTCCCATTTGTAATATACTCCATGGTCACGGTCAGCCATTACTTCTGGATTACGCAAAATAATGGCACTAAAAATGGCACTAAAATTTAGCAAGTAACTAAATTTTATTATTAAAAAAGGATTTAAGTTATTAAATATAAAGCAGTTATTGGGATGAATATATATATTGCGCTTATATATATATATATATAGTTTCGAATTTATAGTTCAAAGCAGATTTGTCCGGGTCTGGTCCGAAAATTTTGACCCTTTTCCAAATTTGGTCTCTACCTCTCCGTTTCACACTTACGAAGATAAGGTGTGCGATTCGGAGTGTCCATTATATATATATATATATATATATATATACACACACACACACACACACACACACACACAGAGAGAGAACTAATAGAAAGAACGAGAGAATATGAACTCCATTATGCATGGCTTTTATTGATTTATTAAAAGGTCTTTGATTCCGTGAAACTATCAGCAGTTACAATGGTTTCGAAATCCTGCGGTATTGAAGATGCATACTTTAGTATTATTAATAACATCTATGAAAATGCAAGTTCAAAGGTTCGGATATTTGAGGATACAGCACAAATAAAAATTGGAAAGAGAGTGAGACAAGGTGGCACCATATTTTCCCAAGATCTTTAATACCACATTGCAAAATGTCTTTTAGTCATTGAACTGGGAAAACAAAGGGATAAAGATTAATAGATATTATTTAACTCACCGTCGTTTTGCTGATGACTTAGTCATTTTTGCAACTACCCCTTCAGAGCTGCAGAGTATGATCCAGGAACTTGTTGACAAGAGTAAAGAAGTGGGATTAAAAATGAACTTTCAGAAGACAAACGTGATGCACAATGTTTTTACAAGAAACGAAAATTTATCGATTGATGGAGGAAAGCTTGAGACAACAGATACCTACATTTGTTTATCTTGGGCAGCAGATATCAAGTGAGAGTCACATTGATGAAGAAATTAATCGCCGTATAAAACTTGGATGGAGAGCTTTTGGAAGAAACATTAAAATTTTTAATAGCAGTATGCCATTGTGTCTTAAAAGAAAAGTGTTTAATCGATGCATCCTGTCAGTGCTTATGTATGGAGCATAGACATGAACCTTAACTAAAAAAGACATACACAGACTGCAGACAACTGAAAGAATCGTGGAGAGATGCACGCTTGGTGTAACCAGGAAAGACCAGAAGAGAAACTTGTGGATAAGGAAAATGACGGGAGTGGAAGACATCATGACCAGAATAAAATCACTGAAATGGCAATGGGCTGGACATGTTTCCAGAAGAACGGACCACCGATGTACAACCGAAATTTTAGACTGGATTCCGAGGGGCAGAAAAAGATCCCATGGGAGATGGATGAAGGAAATTCGAAAGCATGCCGGAATGACATGGAGGAGACAGGATCAAGACAGAAAATTGTGGAAGTAACTTGGGGAGACCTTCATCCAGCAGTGGATTGATGACAATGATTATATATATAGTATATGCGCGCGCGTGTTTGTGTGCGCCGTGGCACGGTGAATGGAATGGAAGTGATCAAAGATACTGAAGTGCTGTAGCATGCCCCAAGAATGGGAATAATTTTGACCTTACCTTCTGGGATGAGATGTGTTTCGAACACACACAGTTGAACAGGCGGATAGTTTGAAGTTTGCGTTGACCGCCGACGTGGTACTTCGAGGGCCCAGTTTTGCAATTCCTTTTATCTGTGCTTGTGTAAAGTACGCAGATGACTATTATTTACAGTGCAGTTGTCGTTTTCAGAGAGATTGTGGGATTGTTTGAAAGAGTATTTTGTGCCGAAGATCCTATTTAAGTTTGGGACTTCCCGCTGTGAACCTGTATCTAGTAGATAGGAAGTTATCAAGCAAAGGTTATATACACCGGAGTAGTGAAAATATGACAAACCAGGACGCGAAACTGTGCCTCCTGCAACCTTACGTCAGGATGGTGGAAATTCTGAAAACCCTGTAGGACAATGTGGACGTTGTTTCATACCGGACGTACGGAGCAAGTTCCAGAGCCGTTTGTAAAATAATTCCGGCGGATTTGGAGCTATGAAAACGTATTTTGTATTCCTTTGATTCCTCGCACTAAACGTTTGTACCCAACCAACAGCGATTTGTTCAAATTTTGGCTTTTCCGGTCATGACCAGCAAGTGTGTATTTAGAGGCTGTTGTTAAAGTGAAGATCGTTGCAGTATTAATGTCTGCAGCATAAAGCGTGAACGGGAGAAACTTTGACCTTGCGTTCGTAGATGAGACATTTGTTGACCAACTGTTACAAGCTCATTTTTCCTACTTGGCGTTAACCACTGACGGGGTGAGGTTATTCCCTTAAATTCTAGGCCTAAATAAAGACTTGACGTTAAAGTTGTGCCTTTGAAAGTGGATGACTCTGATTTATGCTGCTGTAGTTTCCTAAGAAGATACTATGTGGCCGATAAAGAGCCGAGGGATATAAAATTCTGTCGAAATTTTCAATGCTGAAGTTTAGAACTCTCAATATAAATCAAATACGTGGAGATAATGTAAATGGACGATGTCATCGCTCTGTCCATGTTATTTTATAAACAACGCATAGCGACTGAAAAATTGTGTTCCGACACCGCTGGGAACGAACCCCAGATCTCTCGATAACTAGTCGAGTGCGTTCGCATTTACGCTACGGCGTCAACAATTCTCAGCGCCATGCGTGGTTTATCAGTCAGCATCTGACTACACGAATCCGTATTGATGGTCTCAGCAACTGAGATGTCATCTGGTGGCATTTAACGCAACAGATATTTAATTCTAGCTGATAACCATTTCTATTGCCCTTTGAATGGTTAATATAAATCAAATACGTGGAAATAATGTAAATGGGCGATGTCATCGCTCTGTCCACGTTATTTTATAAACAACGCATAGCGACTGAAAAATTGTGTGCGCGTAAATGCGAACGCACTCGACTAGTTATCGAGAGATCTGGGGTTCGTTCCCAGCGGTGTCGGAACACAATTTTTCAGTCGCTATGCGTTGTTAATAAAATAACGTGGACAGAGCGATGACATCTTCCATTTAGAACTCTTACTGTGAAGCTCTGTATGAAGACTGAAGTACCAAAATTCTTATGAATGGAAGGTTATCAAGCAAAGATTTCATGCAACGGAGAATCACTGCAGTGTACACCAGAGGGTGTTGTGCGTCCACCTGCAAGGGCACTGTGTACCTAAGATTATGGAGTACGTTCCACTGTATTAAAAGAAACTAACAAACATAAAGCAGCGACTGTTATGTCGACAAAAGGCTGTTCGAGACTTTGTGGACGCGCTGCTCTTGAATTATTTACTGATTTCTCTTTCGTGGAATCTGAGACTTGTCTTTGACAAAATTCTGTGTCCGATGTCTATCTCAGGAGAATATAATTATGCCATCAATTGGGGAGGTCGCTTTGGTGTCTGGGTCAGACGATCTTCCTCCAGAAGAACTTGAGGCTTTGTGACGAGACTGTCTAGTTGAACAGTATAACATCTCTGGGCCATCGCTTATGGTAAAATGTTCTACTGCAGACTCTAAAAATAAAAGCATTGTATTTGTAGTCATTGCTGCAACAAAGTGATGTACACGATTCTTTAACTGCCTGTGACAACTAGTTTTATACACTGCCGGACAATTGCTAAGGACGGATGACAATAGCAACCATAAAATGGAAGGCAGGAAAATGTGGAAATTAGCATAAGTGCGGGATACAGTAAGACGTGTTGTGCTTATGCAAATTTTGGATTGCCGAACTTGTTTGTGACGTCATAGCGTTGATAAGAGATATAAAGGATTTGACGCGTATTGACCGTTGTTGTTCAAACGCAAAGTTAAAAGGGAAAGAATCAATTGACGAACTTACAATTTTCAGTATGTCTTCCCGACATCACCTAGATGATTTTACGCGTGGCCGTATTATTGGCAAGATTGAAGAAGGGCGAAAAATAACAGATGTTGCCAGGGAGTTTGACGTCCGCCACAGTGTTGTTTCAAGGCTTTGGAAATCATTTCAAACAAATGGAGAGTGTAGCAAACGTAACGGGGGAGGTCGTGTTCGCAGTACGACACCTGCAGAAGATCGGTACATAGTGCTATCAACAAAAAGACACCGGCGCAGCACAGCTAGTGAGGTAGCAAATCAGTTTATGGCTGTTACTGGCAAACGGATCTCCCGAAAAACTGTCGCCAGATGTTTGCGTGAAGGAGGACTATACGCCCGCCGTCCTGTTGTGTGCATCCCATTGTCCAGACGTCACCGTACCGCCCGTTTGCAATGGTGCCATCAATATCGCAATTGGACTGATAACGACTGGTCTGCTGTCCTCTTCTCAGATGAGAGTAGATACAGTCTATCGTCTGATTGTCGGAGACAACTGATCTGGCGTGATAGTGGTACTGCATATTGTCCAGCAAACATACAGGAAAAGGACCGATATCCGACATGTAGTGTCATGGTATGGGCTGGCATCATGATCAATGGCCGTACGTCCCTCTATGTGCTTCCAACTGGGACTATGACTGGCCAACGATACATTAATGATGTTCTGCTACCTCATGTTAGCATGTTCTGTGGTGCTGTCGGTGATAGATTCATTTTCATGGACGACAACGCAACATGTCATCGAACAGTCGCTGTCCAGGAGTGTCTTGAGAGCGACGCAACATGTCATCGAACAGTCGCTGTCCAGGAGTGTCTTGAGAGCGAGGATATTCAACGCCTCGTATGGTCAGCACGTTCTCCAGATCTGAATCCCATTGAAAATGTGTGGGATGCTTTGGGGAGGAGTCTTGCTGGTCGCCAATGCCCTCCAATAAACAAGGACACCCTCATCCGTGCACTGACAGAGGAATGGGATAAATTACCCCAACAGCTGCTTGATAATATTGTGCAAAGCATGACACGACGTGTGGAATCTTGCATCGCCCTCAATGGTGGCCATATCCCGTATTGACATCTTACGCCGGAACGCCTGCGGACGGTAATTGCATTTTTTTCACGTTTACGTATTCTGCACAAAATGGCCTGTTTGTCCCTTGAACACGTTCCAAAGCCTTCTGGATTTCAGAGCACAATAAATTGTCTTTCTTGTAATGTCCTGGCATTCTGACATTATTTTATTTCACTTGGCATCCAACCACACTTACTTTTTCATGCGCTATATAGCAGTTTATGATCCGTCCTTAGCAATTGTCCAGCAGTGTTTTTAGTTGGGAGTTTGTGTCCTGACTGCCATCCGCGATCATCTTTTTGTGCTTTAGCCCTATTTTGTCGCTCTCTGGCTAAATATGGAGCTTGAGTTTAATTTTCTTTTGCTGTGTACAGAAGCAAACTGAATTTTTGTAAAAGTTAAATTCAGTTTTTTCCTCACCCGAACAGCAAATGGCCTCAGCTTCACAGTACAAAGAGGGAGCAACATTGCAGCCGAGAAATGCATTTCTTTAAAAGCATTTCAACACCCAAATACAGTGGGAACTCTGTTATCCGCCACTCTTTTA
Organism: Macrothele yani; assembly: GCA_039090855.1. Lineage (NCBI taxonomy): Eukaryota > Metazoa > Arthropoda > Arachnida > Araneae > Macrothelidae > Macrothele > Macrothele yani. Next base: position 53,876,660 of record CM076992.1, on the reverse strand, counting down.
ACCGTCAGTTTCTACTATTGGTCAGCCACTGAGACAAGTGTTCGCGATGAACAAAAATGAATCCACCAAAAAAAAAAAAAGGATAAAAATACTGAGTACAAAAAAACGATCGTAAATAGGCCATATTGTACAATAAAATATGATTGGCTTGTCACAATGTTTAGAATAACATAGACTAAATACTATTTTAGACAATACAATATTGTTACCACACGGAGAAAATTTTCCATTAAAAATTACCGTGCAAGTTCGGTAATCACGGGACGTGTTCTTCCGGTACGTGAAACTTCAAAGGAAAATTCTATCTGCGTACAGTAGTACGGAATAGGATTTAGTTAACGCCGTGTCATGTTCAGTCGTTTACTTCCAGCATCCTTCCCCTCCCGCGTGTTCCTCAATCCTCCTTCCCCCGCCCTCCTCTAAGACTGCCAAATGGAGTGGTAGGTGCAGGCTGTCCCTTGTCATTGTCCTCAGTTGTTCACATCTAGCGTTGCATAGTTGGTCGAGCCGCCCCGGTGGCGTAGTGGTATAAGCGAGGGACTCTGATCATTCGTCCGAACGGGGTCCGGGTTCGAATCCCGGTGAGGCATGGATGTTGTTTGTCTTACGGCACTGGCTCTCTCCCTTTCCTGGAACCAGTGACCCTAAATTAGGGACGGGCGACTGCTTATAGCCCATTGAGTTGCTCACGGTGGTCGTTAAACCTCCAATCAAAAAAAAAAAAAATTGTTGGTCGACAAAACTTCTCTGAGCGTTGTGCTGTGCGAACATTTTTTTTTTTTATTTATTTATTTATAATTTTTTTATTGAAGTTTACCGTACAGTGCGCTGTCTTCTGTAAGTTAGTTTAAAAATGGCTGAAAAACTGAAGCGTGTAGTGTTGGGACTTTCTCAAAAACTGGAAATTGTCAAACGCTTGAGTCAAACAGAAAGTGCAACTAGTATTGCGCCAATATACGGTATCGGGCGGACTACAGTCAATGACATTAAGCGAGATGCAGAAAAGATTGAACGTCATGTTTCGAAAATGTGAACTACCGACGGCGATGTGAAAGTTAGAAAAACTATGAAACCAGCAAAACTTAAGCAACTGGATACAGAAATGTATGAGTGGTTTGTTCAAGCCCGTAGTCAGGGGATCCCACTTTCAGGACCCATAATGGCAAAAGCTATCAACATGAAAAAGAAGCTTGATGGAGATGAATCTTTCAAAGCGAGCTTAGGCTGGCTGGATAAATTTAAGTGTCGTCACGGTATTCGACAGTTAGACATATCAGGTGAAAAGTAAGTGCTGATAGTGCCGAGAAAAACTTATGAAATAAATAAACGAACGACATATAGTCAAAGAGCAAGTTTTAAAACCGCGACGAAACTGGCCTAAATTTGAAGGCACTTCCCGAAAAAATTTTGGCTATATTGTCGGAAAAATCTTCACAGGGCTACAAAAAGACCGCATCACTGCAATGGTATGTGCGAATGCAAGTGGGAGTCATAGGTTTCCTTTACTTATGTAGCAAAATCGAAAAAGCCTCTATCGTTTAAAAATTTTAAATTTAAACGTCTTAACTGTGAGATTTTACGCACAAAAAAGCGCCTGGATGATCCAAGATATATTTCAAGACTGGTTTCATAAAGTGTTGACTTTACTTTTGGCAAAAAAAAACCAAAAAAAAAAAAAAAAACCATTTAGAATCAATGGGATTGCCACAAGAAGCAATGTTGTTAATGGACAATTCGTTCACTCATCCTTTTTGTGAGTTGAAGAGTGATGATGGAAAAATAACGCGGCTTTTTTTGCCGGTAAACACAACCCCACTGATTCAACCTATGGACCAGGGAATTTTATTGAAAGCATGAAGCGTCGTTATCGAAAAGGCCTTATTCAGAAGCTTGTTTCCGCTGAGAATGGATTAAGCGTAAAGGAGTTCTGGAAGTCATACCCTATTAAGGACGCAATTTTTAATGTTGCTGAAGCTTGGCACGATATTCTGGAAGAAACTTTGAGTAAAGGATGGAATAAACTGTATCCTGAGGCAGCAAACAGAGGCTCACACCGCACACGAATTGGAAGGCGTCAAATATGACGATGGAATTTTACAACTGTGTGCAAGTATCAACGACGATGAAAACATTTCAATGGAAGAAGTCATTGAATCGCTGGGAATGGACAGAGTTGACGGAGGCCTTGAGCTATTAAACGACGATGAACTTTTACAAAGCTTGGTGACAGTGGACGATTGCGTAAGTGAAGATGAGGAGGCGGCTGCCATCGAGTAATTATGAAACATAATTAGCCACAATGAAGCTGAAACTATGCTTTTTAAGTTCATTGAATGGTTCAAGCAGCAAAAGGCGGCAGACGGTACACTGCTATTGTTTCTACGTAGGATCAGTAAGACAGCGGCAAAAAAAAAGCCCGTGGAGTACAATTAAAACAGAAAAATGAGACATTTTAAAGTCGTAAGTACAGTATGTACTGTATTGTATAAATAATTTTGTTTTAACCTTTTTTGCAGTCCATTGTGAAAGTTTGAAACTCAAAGCGGTATAGGAAAACAAGATATTGTATATTTAACGCGTTGTGGCTAGATGGTTTTTATTTAGTACTATATTTTAAATACAACTATGTAAATTTTTTACAGTACATAATAGTAAGCAAGCTAGCGAGCTATAGTGTGGTCAATTATCAATTCTAATCTTGTTTTTTTATCTGTAATATACAATGTACTATGTTAAAAATGGATCTTCGTTATCGATCTCCGGTATCTGGTGAGGGGGGTATGTTATCTGTCTATTGTCTCATCCGTCACGGCGACTGTCCCGAGACTGACGGATAATCGAGATTCCACTGTAAATGAATTCAGATTGATGTAACCAGCGAAACCTGATACGGAACACCCTTGATGTGAAGGAGGTCGCTTTTATACAAGAGTGTGTGTGACAGAACCGATCTTTTATTAAAGAAAAATAAATGAGGATATGTGCTTTTAACAAGTGATCCTACGACAAGAAAGCAATCTCGAGATCCGATGACGACACAATTTAGGATGAAGACACATGAGTTGATCTAATTATTGTAGGTCTTGGTTTGCCGTATTCACCTCAGTCATTTATCTCTGGGCCCTCAATTAATCCTTGTGCTAATATTTTTTGTTTTGTTGACTGAAGCCTCAATCTCGCAGTATGTCAAGTATATGTTGGAAGGTTACTTAGTTACTGAAATCTATCTAGTCAGTGTTTCTTTTTATCTGGAATTTAATGATTCAGTAGAGCTTGTAATATTTTTACATCATTTGTTTTGCTATTGTGGTCATTGAAATATCTGATTTTCTCAAGCTCAGGTGAAGTAAGACGTCAAAATACAAATAACTCTGGTTGAACGAAACCGTTCTTGTTCCCGAACCCATTCTTTGTTCTTACATCGAACTTTTATCGTTTGGTGGAGAAGAGACTACATTCATCTCTGAAGCAAGCCTATAGAAAGATAGGCTATACTTCAAAATTTGACAATTGCGCGCGCTCTCTCTCTCTCTCACATACACACACACTCGCTCGAAGGAGGGCCTATATCAAAATGTAAAACAAGTTTGAGGGAAGACATTCTACGAGAAATTATTTCATCACGAGGACTAGTAAAGCTACTTCACGACGACGATTAAGTATTTTCATTAAATGGAAATCAGGAGTGGGTTTTTCAATAACTTCGTAACTTGTATTTTTTGGCCGAATAGAAAATCCATAGTGGATATATGTATAGTATTGTTATACATCCACTTTGCACAGATTCGCTTGAGATAGGAGACTAAAGTTCTCCAGTAGTTCCAGTCCACTGACCTATGACGTATGTAATAGTTATCTTTATTTGATTAAAACTTGTCTACATTTATGACTAAAATATTTTGCCTAAAAGTTAGTCGCTAATCAGCGTTGCTGATTAGCTGTATTTGATTAAATCTTTCGAGGCTAGGATAATCGTTTTCAGTGTTGGGGCTTCTCAACACATATTTCAAATTCAACCAACAGTTTCAGAGATCCGGTGCCCACAGACGATCTAGCGGACATAACATAAGATCTATAGTCATAACATAAGCGCGCTTTTTATTTTAGTTTTAAAACTTGCTCAATACTTTTTCAGACAAATTTCAGATTCAGTAAAACATCCACTAGTGGAAATAGGTTCTTACGCGTACTAGTGGTAGAAATGTGCGTTACGAAAGATCACGAAGTCTACACAAAATTTTCCTCATAGCGGAAGATCCGAGGCAAGAGGAATTTTTCAAATCTAATAATTACATGGAACAAAGATATCATGGAGGAAACGTTATATCACTTTACACCCCCTAGCGCAAAATCTTTGCGCTATTGAAAGAAAAATGAGCAAAACATATTCATCATAATGAAGGGTATCCTACCAAAAAAGGAATTTTTAGAATCTGAAATTCTGCTTCAAATAGAAATATACCCTGATGCCCCTGGATTCAGAACTTTGAATTACGAAAAGAAAATATGCAAAATATTCTTTATAGCGAAATATACGATTTTTTTCTTTTAGGAAACACGACTTCTATAGAAGCAGAGATAGGAGAAAGTCTTTGCATACAGGCCATCCCCCCTCTCCCTGGGAGGGAACTGTGCTTCTCGTAATCAAATAAAAACAGATATTTGCCATAGCAAATGGCCAACAGTAGAAAGAAACGTTTTAATAGCTCTGGAAGCACAGATACAATTGCAAACAGATGAACACTAGCGCGACCTAGCGTCAGAACTGTACATAATGAAAATTTCAAGAATATATAAACTCAATGCAAAAAAAAAAAAAAAATTGTTTGCACCCAGAAGGAAGCGACCGACAAGAGTGAAACTTGGTGGGTAGGCTTGACATCGTGAGACATAAAAATGATTCAAGTATCACGCTCGGCCGCTCGTGAGACATACAAATGATTCAAGCAAGGGAAGGTCGTAGAGCTGTGCCTGACCGGTTATACAAGGTCGTCCCGTTGCGCGTGCTTGCCATTCAGACTCGAGCTGTTGTGTTGGTTGCATCCTTTGTAAGTGAAGTATGCCTCGGTGAAAAGTTCGGAAGCAATTCGAGCAGTTGGAGGAGTTCGAGAGTGGCCGCATCGTCGGGCTCCGGGAAGCGGGAGGGTCTTATTGCCGTATTGCGCGCCATACCGGTCGTGCGGATATCACATTAGCATGCTGTTGGCGGCAGTGGATAGAACAAGGCACGCAGCAGCGACAGAAAGGGTCTGGGAGACCTAGACGAACTACGGAGAGAGAGGACTTTGCATATACTCCTCCACACCATTGCAAGTCTTTGGCGACGATGCAATGGTGTTAAGGGCAGTCGTCATAACGGTTTGCGTGCGTGTAGTCCTACGTCTTACAGCCGTCTGCCAATGGTGCTGGCACTAATCGGACGATGCTTGCATGGGCACCACTACTCGCTTGGTGTATATCTCAATAAATATTGCCCATATCAGTTTCAATGGGTGTCCAACATGCGTGGAGGGATCCAACAGAGCCACGATTGTGGATATTCAGCGTGAAGTGGTGCCCTCCATGCATCGCCCGATTAGTGCCAGCACCATTGGCAGACGGCTGTAAGACTTAGACTGCACGCACGGAGACCGTTGCGAAGACTGCTCTTAACACCATTGCATCGTCGCCAAAGACTGCAATGGTGTCGTGCTAGACTGTCAAAGAGACACTCAGAATAGCAGCGGGTGATCTTTAGTGACTAGTTCCGCTTTTGTCTTTGAGGAGACGACCAGCGAATCCGTGTGTGGAGGCGCCGTGGTCAGCGCCAAGATGAACGGTTTGTTGTCGAGCGTCACACTTCCAGAAGTCCTGGTGTCATGGTGTGGAGCCCAATTGCCTACGATGCCAGATCACCTATGGTGTTCATTACAGGCACTTTGGCAGCCCAACGTTACGTTAATGACGTCCTGCGACCAGTGGCCCTACCTTTTCTGAAAGCTCACTCCGGTGCGATTTTCCAACAGGGCAACGCTCGTCCGCATACTGCTGCTGTCTCGAGAGATTGCCTTCAAAGCACAGACACTGCCGTGGCCAGCCGCATTCCCAGACCTATCGCCGATTGAAAATGTGTGGGATACTATTAGACGCGCTATCCACACTCCACCCCTACCGCACAATCTGCAGGAACTGCGTGAGAAGATTCAAGCTGCATGGGATGGCTTATCGCAGGATACCATTAGGAACCTGTATAACTCCATGCCGAGACTTCTTGCATGCTGTATGAGCAAACATGGTAGCCCGCCCCCATACTGGGAGACACTACTTATTGGTGTGTAGCTCAATAAATGTTGTCCATATCAGTTTCAATGTTTAATCACTTATTTTTCCTAGTAACCTTTACCCTCCTCCCGAAAAGCATTTCAATCCGATATGTCCTTCTGGGTGCAACGAATTTTTTGAAAATGAGTGTATATCGAGTATCGAGGATGTTATATGAAGTGAATGGTATTCGATCATAAAAATATTTATCAAATTAGAATTTTAGAAACAGATACAGAGAGAAATGTATATATTTGCCCCCCCCCTCCCCCACACCACGAGCGGCTAAATCGTGCATTTTTGGGTGCAGGTACATCCGCAAATGTATTGTAAGCAGAAGTATGTACCTATGAAACGGGGGAAAATTGAAATATTTGGATAGTATCTACATTTATGCTTCCCTAGTGACAAAGTTGTGCATCGGGTAAAGGCAAGAGTCACCCTTCCCTCGTCATTTCAGGCTTCCTGATGGGGGAAAAATCGGACTAAAAGGGCACAGAAGGACTGACTTCGTGATGGCATAAGCATGTGTTTTTTTTCTCAAAAGACATACTGTAAATGACTTAACCGGAAAAGGAAAATTTCCTTTCAGATGCGTAATAGAAAAATATCCGCGTACGCTATAGTTACCGCAGACGGGTTATTCACGATGTAGCGGTGCAATAACAAAAATCCCGTTTATGCTTCCTTAATTTCGAAGGTCGACAACTATGACACCGAGAATATTGTGAAGTTTTGCTGAATAGGTCAGGAAGGTTCTTTGGTTTCGAAGGTCCTTTGAGTTTCCTTCGAAATTATGTGAATAGCAAGCTAATTTTTAAAACCAGTTTATTCGTCAAAAAATGAGTGAACAAGGCAGCTATGGAAAATTAAATATTTGAACAAATTTTATCAATTGTCAAAGAAATGAAATACGATAGTTTCCTTTTCGAAATGCTGGTTTTGCCTAACGCCTGTAGAAACTTAACCATTTTTTTTCGTGCGGCTTTATACTTATTTGCAAAAGAAATTTTACCTCAAATCCTAAAAAAATGAATTTTCCCGCTTTTATTTATAGAGAATAATATCTTAGCATTGCTAAATCTGCACAATGCATTTACTCTCTGAATAAAAGCTTTGTTTTGAATTATAAAATTAAAGCTGAATCCTGGGGAATATAAAGTAACCAGCAATCATAATGTATGGAAAATAATTTGTTTTTATGTGCATTAATTTTTTAAATCTGAATAAATGCTCTGAAGATATAAAAATCTGAATGTCACTTTGAAGATTGTACAGGGTAATTCAAAATGATTGCCCCGATTAAAAATGACAACGTGTTTATGAAGATAGACAGCTGATATCCCTACACAAGAAAGAAGTTTAGAATTTTATTGGAATCTACCTGTGTTGCTACGATGACGTAGGTTTTCCTACGTCACCATATACCTACTGCTGTGTTGCTACGGTAACGTAGGTTTTCTGCAAGTGGTCCTCCAGGTCTCCTAATCCCACTCCTTGTGACTTCTTCTTGTGGAGGTATGTCAAAGACCATGTGTATATGCTATCTTTGCTGAGAACACTGCGCGAACTAAAGATGCGCATTCAGCTTGCATTGGCATCAGTGACTACGGACATTCTTCATAATGTATAGCATGAAATTAATTACTATCTAGATGTTGTCAGCGTGACTCAGGGGAGTCACATAGAACATTTTTAAGGTATAGAAACAAAATTTTAAACTTCTTTATTGTGCAACAGTGTGATCTCTTTAGCTATGTTCATAAACCATGTATTGCGATTTGTAATCGGGGCAATAATTCTGAATTATCCTGTATTATAAAATGATTCATATAATATTTTCGCACTTCATGCGTAGGCAAATTTTTCTGTGCTAGAACACAGTTGTTAAAAATAAAATATTTTGATTGGAATTTCCGCAGCTTTTTCTATCATGAAAGCATGGCAATCCCCCCCGAATAAAAGAAAGTTTATTATTTTTTTTTATCGCCGTTGGTTTCAGTATGCATTCAGCATGATTTTATGATGCGGAAATTACTCAAGGCTTTAAAGGTTTCCGTCACTTTTTAACATAATCCTTACCAAGCAAGGAAATGGTGTCACCGATAGTAATTCCGTTTCATTCTAACATCACAGCTTTGATCCGGTGCGATTTTAAGGATTGGTTGTCACAATTCTGATTCAGGATTACACTGCCAAAAGTTTCAAGTTTATGCTGACGACATAACGCTGTTTTACGATGAATCGACCAAAGGTGTTTTATCAATTTAGCTGTCTTTGAGGAAGTGAGATGGAGTGATGCGTTGCTGGATCCTGTCATTAAAAACCTCGGCGATGTTCTGGATGTCTTCTTTCAAGTAAAAAGTGAAACAAGAACCGAAGAAATGTCACTTGTTACTTACTGTGAAGCTACTGCAATGTCAAAATTAAGTACATCCAACATAATATCCTTGCTGTGACGTCTACCCTGCAAAACTCGAACTTTGCCGCATCCAGACATCGTTACAATTCATTTACCGGGAAGGTAAAAATAGTTAATATATATCAAATACGTGGAGATAATGTAAATGGACGATGTCATCACTCTTTCCACGTTTTTTTTTTTTTTTTTCAGTCGCTATGCGTTGTTTAAAAAATAACGTGGAAAGAGTGATGACATCGTCCATTTAGGTAAAAATAATTGACGTCAGAAAAAGATGCCCTAATCTTCGATTCGTTTTTAGATCCGTGTGAGCATAAGTCTAAAAAGCATTCCAAAACAGCTAGTTCACTAACACTCGTGTAGCAGAGAGCCAGAACGTACAGTGGTTATATATCTCACGCGAGTTCACGAAGTCGCTGTATCGGAATTCTTTGCTTTGTGGAGTTAATGCTGCCAAGTGAGAATTTTCTTACATTTAAAAAGATTGAAGGGGTTTACGTGAAAAGCTCCCGACGGAACCTGAAGAGGATAGTGCTGAAGAAATGCCACAGTATGGTGAACCTTATTGGACCAGTCGCTCGTGAAAAAGTGCTTCATGATTCAGACTTTTTGTGGTGGAGATCCTGTATCTAATTTCGTTTATATTGTGGATAATTAAGCCTGGATGTGCTATTTTGCGAGAGACTTGTCGATCGACAGCAGTCACATTTCGTATGTAGCATGCAGATGCTAGCGCGACAGTGATAAGTCACTAATGAAGCAATGTAGGAACGTAATCTACTGACATTTACCGGTAAGGTAAAAAATTTCACAAGAACGGTATTTAAGGTTAGGCAAAAATGGCGTAAGAATGCGAATAATTTGACTTCCAGTTTCCGAGGTTCGTCAACCAGCTGCTGCAAACGGATTCGTATTTTGCGCTGACAGCTGACGTGGTGCAGTTCTTCCCATAAGTGCCCTGAAGAATTTTTATGAAGTGAACAGCTCTTATTTACTGGTGACTTACGGAGATACTGTGGAGGAAGAATATCCCTGGAGTGGAGTTTTCGTTTTTGGAGTGTGGAACTCTTGTGAAGCTGCTTTTACAAAAAATAAAGTGACCGATTTATTGCTGATAGGAAGTTATCAAGCAAGGGTTAAATACAACCGAATTGTGAAGGTATGCCGAAAAATGTGCTTGTCCAGACATGAAGCTATACCTTTTTCTGTAGCCCTGGGTCTGAGCAACATAAGTCTATACAGCGGTGGGTGCGGAAATAAATTCATTCCCGTCAATTGCGGGAACGACTTAATCCTAAAGTTGTGAAAAAGTCTTTAAAAAGTATATGGCTGAAGATTTTGTTGTGCTTATTGATAAATAAAGGTCACACTTGAAAAGTAATTTATCTTTTCGGATTATGAGAATTGCTTTATTGAAGACGTTTCTGCCAATATAGTAACTTAGCATAGAAGAGATAATTTGGGCAGAAATATTGAAAGTTTTTCGGCTAGATAGTGGCTTAGCATAGACCTTGTAAAGTGGGATGGTTGATGCTATTCTGAGAGCATCTAGAAATTAGAAGACGAGATTGATTACTAGATGACCATAAAGCGTGTTTATCAACAGTTACTCTGCCACTGTGTACACAATGACGGTAAAATATATATTTGACTGCATTGAAGTAAGTGTTTTACTTGCACGTGGTTGGTTAGTTTTTATGGCGCAAGGGCTATGCCTGGCCAAAGAGCGCCAAACACAACACAAGACAAGACACAGGACAGGCAAACAGTATTAAAAATATGGTAGAAAACTTAAAATCTGGCTGATTAAGTAAAAGTGAAAAATGAGTGATGGAAGCGCTAAAAGGCAATGAAACAAACAGCATTAAAACATGATACAATGTTTAAAATTCGGCTGATTCATTAAAACTGAAAAATGAGGATGATGGAAGAGCTAAAATCTAAATGCGTTTAAAAAAAGTCAATTTCTTTTAAAAAGAAAAACGCAGCGACAGTATCGCAGTGGTCATCCAGAACCCGCTGCAGAGTAGCGGCGTCCTCGGTCAACAAATGAGAATGAAAATAGTGAAAACGTACACCACGAAAACGAACACAGCTACACAAAAGATGAATGACCGTGAGTCGGCAATTGCACGTCTCACACATCGGTGCAGTGTCGCCACACAGCAAAAAGCGGTGAGTGAAACGACAATGCCCAATGCGGAGACGCGCAAGCACCACTTCCTCATTGCGGTTCCGACGAGATGAGGAGTTCCAGATTTCGAGAATAGGTTTTATACGATGCAGTTTATTTTCCACCTGTTGGTCCCACAGACCCTGCCACGTTCGTTTGATATGATCACGAACAAGAAATCGAAAATCGCGATGAAAGAGTGGCAAGGTTGTGACGACCAAAGAGGAAGTAGATCTAGCTGCCGCATCAGCACACTCGTTACCCGAGATTCCAGCATGCCCAGGAATCCAGAAGAATTGAATCTGGACACCAGCCTCGAGCAAGGAACGAAGAAGCCTTCGTACATTCAAAATTACTTGCACGTGGTTAGCTCGTATTTGTGTACCGTGTGGTTAGCTCGTAGTGTGGAGTTGTGGTACCGAAGCTTACAAACTGATATTTGTACGTATTATATTATGAAACTGGTTCTTTCACCAATATATAAAATATGCGCGATAAAACTCTGAACAAATAATTTGGTGTCTAAAAGCTCTGTTTTTTTTTTTTTTGGAATTGGAGGTTTAACGACCACCGTGAGCAACTCAATGGGCTATAAGCAGTCGCCGTCCCTAATTTAGGGTCACTGGTTCCAGGGAAGGGAGAGAGCCAGTGCCGTAAGACAAACACATCCATGCCTGACCGGGATTCGAACCCGGACCCCTTACGGACGAATGATCAGAAGCCAGCGTCTTAGACCACTGCGCCCAGGAGCTCTGTAAAAATATCTATAAAATTATCAGGAAGCTATAAAACAGTCTCTGAAAGGTTTCAACTGTGTGGCTTATATTTAACTACATGAAAGTGGAGCTTGTACAAACCACTTAAAAAATCATTCGACTGAACACCTTTTGTGAATCATGTCTTATACGTCAGTGGACGGGAGGTCCCCAGTAACTTCATTCTGGATTAGTACTACAAAGTTAATTTCCATTCTTCTTGAGGTGATTAAGAAATTTTCTTCTGATCATCTAGGGGCTCTGAAAAGAAAAAACTCAACCAGCGAGTATAATGCAAAAAAACATGATCTTTCACCTGGCTCCAGTGATGTTGAGTGAAAGAATATTTAATTTGATTATTGTGGTGATTTTGAGAACGAACTCAATAATTTACATTTAAGACGATATTGCGTAGCTTCTTGAGGAAACTCGTGGCTTGCCTTCTAGGTGGGTGATCCATAGGCCGTGATGCAGTGGTTCTAAGTGCTGGCTGCTGACCATTCATCCGTGATGGGTCGGGGTCTGAATCCCAGTGAGGCATGGATGTTTGTCTTACGGCACTGGCTCTCGTCCTTCCCTGAAACCAGTGGCCCTATATTACGGACAAGCGACTGCTTATAGCCCATTAAGTTGCTCACTGTGGTCGTTTAAACCTTCAAAATAATCCATATTGCTATTGGTTCTGTGGGTCGTCATTGTAATTGATGTATTTCAAACCCAACCCTTGACTTTGTTCACAATTTATGTTTTGATATCAAAGTGATGACTTAATTAAAGATTCCTCGTGTTTGTCAGAGCTGCTGTAGCTTCCATGGTGATGAGACGTGGGTTTTTTCTGCCTCATCCACTACGCCAAAAATGGTTACGCTTAACTAACCGAAATCGTCCTCGTGGCCGAGTAGTCTAAGGGGCTGGCTTCTGATCATTCGTCCGAAATAGGCCCAGGTTCGAGTCCCGGGTGAGGTATGTGTGGTGATTGTTTGATGGCGCTGGCTCAATCCTATAACCAGTGGCCCTAAAGTAGCGACGGGCGATTGCTTATAGCCATGAGAGTTGCTCATGGTTGACGTTAAACCCCAAAAGAAACAAAAAATGGCCGAAATCAGCTCGGCTGCCCGTGTTGCGCAATAGTCTAAGCGCTGGCTTATGACCATTAGACTGTGAAGTGTTCGGGTTTGAATCCCAGTGAGGCATGGATGTTATGTTTGTCTTCCGGCATTGGTTCTCTCCCTTCCGTGGAACCAGTGGCCCTAAATTAGGGACGGGCGACTGCTTATATCCCACTGAGTTGCTCATCGTGGTCGTTCAACCTTCAATCCAAAACAAATCAGTTCGTTTCTGGCATGCTTGCACAATGAATAGCTATGCAATGTTGAAAACGTATTGAATTAACAGATAGTCGTAATACTTTGTATTCAGTGCACGAAAGGAACGAGTTTTGACCTCACTTTCGTGTATGAGAAGTTTCTTTAATCGTTACACTTGGCTGGCGTTTTGGATTTTGCGTTGAAACCTGACTAGCTGAACTTTTCATTCGGTCGAACACTGAAAACAGTTTACGTTCAAAATAGGCTTCCGCAAGTAGGTGGATGACCCTTTCATTCAGTGCTCTGGTCTATGGGGATACTGCTGGATGTCCTCGGTAATTCAATCTTCTCCTGGAGCTTGGCTGTACATTGACAATGTCAACCATTGCCAATGTACTGCTAAGCACCAGAAGAAGATAGAATTACCAAGGACATTATACAGGGTGATTCTCTCTCGCTAGGAAACCCAAACATTCCTGAATAAATTTTCTGTTTCTGTATAGTTCCCTATGAAAATACACATGAATTTATGTTTCACTTTTGTACGCGAGTCTACGATTTGGCGAAGGCATGTGCAAAATGTGACTTGGGTAATGGCAGCAACCACCCGCGGTATCGCGTCTTTGAGGGCATCAATTGTTCGAGGCTTATTGCGGTATACTCGGACCTTCAGTAAATTCCACAAGGTGGCGTCAGGTCTCGATATTTTTGAGGCTACAGATTTTCCGAGATTACTCGGTCAGCGAAATGACTTTCAATTTCAATCATGCTTGCATTAGATGTGTAGAACGTTGCGCCGTCTTCTTGAAAGTAACCCCCCGTTAATTCGTCATCTGTTAACTGATTTAAAGATTCACTGGATATGTTTAAGTACATCTCCGAGGTAGCAGTTTGATCGAAGTATATGGGACCGATAACTCGTCTACGGGAGAAGTAACAGCCCACCCTAATTTTCTCAGAGTAAAGGCTCCGTATGAATGTCATGTGGGTTTTCTTCTGCCCATATACACGTGTTTTGGGAGTTCATGTAGCCCCTCAGATGAAACCAGGTTTCATTCGTAAACCATGTAATGTCCAAAACCCCAGGATGTTTTCCAACAAAACGTTTGAACCGTAAACAAAGTTGTGCACGTTTGTTCAAATCCTTTGTAACCAACTGCTGGACTACGGACACATGATATGGATGCAGTTTCGCTTTATTTTTGGCAGCTCTTTGACACGAGTAATAAAGGAATACCAATTTCTTGCGAAAGACGTCTTAAAGATTTTGGCGATGCCAGTAATAGCTCATTTATATCCTGCATGGTGCTTTCAGACATCTTCCGGCCTTTTGCGTGTTGAGAAGACTTCCTATTTCTAATTTTTTCATCAATTCATGAATACATAACTTTGACTGTACACTTCCTTCACCATACGTATACCAAAATGCACCTTGACATGGTTGAAATGATCTCGTTTGCCAGTATTCACGAACAATAAACACGCGCTATTCGACTGAGTACATGTTTGTAGCAGACCCAATCACTCTACACTGAGTCGAACACCTGGTCGGCGGTCGCGTGTGTCAACGTCACTGATAAAGTACACTTCGTTGCGGGGTGTGAAGGTTCTGCTTCAATAGACGAAAGCTTCGTCCATGTACATTTTCATAGGAAACCATCAAGCGGTGAGGAAGTTATTGAAGTGTGTTTGGTTTCGTAGCGAGAGAATCACCCTGTACAAAGAAGCAAGTGGCGAAATTTAAACTAGACTCGCCCAAATTTTCACTAGATGTCTCAGTGCCTGAGGATTGGAAAACTGCTACAATGATCCTGCTGCATAAAAAATGAGACATCGAGGATCTCGAGAACTTTAGGGCCCCATCAGCATCCTATCAGTGGTAACTTTGTCTTTAGTGAGCAAAAATTGCATGCAGTAGAGTTGTGAAGATTTGCAGAAAAATCTGCTAAACCGGTCCATTAACCTGCACTTTGTTTCGAACTATATACACAGTCGTGTCAGAATAATATGACCACTTACCTAGTAATGGGAATAACTATCCTTTTCCCGGATGACATCGGTGACACGGCATGGCATGGACGCAATAAGACCCTGTAAGGTGGCACACGTACCCATTCGGACTGCAGCAGAACAAGGCCCCGGAGAGGACGTGGTTCTGTGTTGGCGCGTCGAATCCGTCTATTCAAATACTCCCACAAGTGCTCTGTGGGATTGAGGTTGGGCAATTTCACCAGTCAAGGGAGAACTGAGACATAACTGTCGTATTCCTGGAGCCAATCACGCAACCCCTTAGCACAGTGGCGCGACGCATTGTCCTGTTGGTGGCCACCATCACCACCAGGGTAAACGTCCAACATGAAGGGACACATGCGGCCAGCGAGGATGGACCAATGGCGTTCTGGGACCTATCCAGTGGTACCAGCGGTCCCAGGTCATACCTGGAAAACATACCCTAGATATGCACACTGCCACCGCCGGGCCTGTACTTGGCCGACAAGCGTGTCTGGGTGTTGGTTCTTGTGTGTCTGACTCCGTATGCGCCACCGCCAGTCACTTGTGTGGAGTACAAACCTCCATTCGTCGGAGAAGGTAACCTTTTCCCACTCTTCCAATGACTGTAGTCCCATGCTAACTGCTGGCGTCGTTGCCGATTGGATCTGGGTTAATATGAGCGTCTTGACACAGGGTCGACTCCGGAGCCCTATGCCTAACAAGTTCGCTATATTGTTATCGGGGACACTTACCTGGGTGCCCCAGCGTTCGTTTGCGTGGTCAATTGTTGCACAGTTGCGCTTCGATTGCTCTTTACCAGTCGACTGAGGCGACGTTCTCCTATGAGGTCGATGGTCTTTTGGGGATCCACTGTTAGGACTTCGGTAGGGGCTCGATGTGCCCGCTGTCCATTCTTGGTACAACATTAATACAACACCTCGCGAACTGACCACAAAGTCTGCTGTTTCCGAGATGCTCCCACCCTTGGCGCGGTAGCCGATGATCTTTCCTTTCTGAACGTCCGTCAAATCTCTGCCTATTGTGCTCGCGTAACGTAGTATGACTCATCTGTTCTGGCTGGGCGCTGACGTGGATGAGCCATTACATTATGACCACCTACCTAATAAGCCGCAGGACCCCTTTTAGCCCGCAAAACAGCGGCCACTTGGCGAAGCTTCGTTTTGATGAGGTGGTGATAGGTATCCCAGAGTATCTGGTACCATAAGGTAAATAGCAGGTCCCCCAGTTTCCGTACATTTCGGGGTTGTAGTGATTTAGCGCGAACCTGCTTTTCCAAGTCGCACCACAAATGCACGATTGGATTCATGTCAGGTGAATTTGGAGGCCGGGGCATTAACAGAAAGTCACCAGCATTTTCCTCGAACCACTACTTAACGATTCTGGCAGAGTGGCATGACTCATTATCCTGTTGGTAATGGCAATCACCAGCAGGGAACACAGTTGCCATGGATGGGTGAACTTGGATCGCAACGATGTTCAGATACCTGACAGCTGTTAGGGTTTGTGCTATTGGGATAATAGGGCCTACAATGTCCCAAGAAAGCATCGCCCACAGCATACCACCTCCGCCGGTCTGTTTTGGCTCAACAGTGCATCCAGGTGCCATAGCCTGCGTTGGTAATCGGCGTATCCTAGTTCGGCCGTGTACGTGATGCACCATGAATCTTGATTCGTCAGACCAGGCTGCTTTCTTCCAATCATTCATGGTCGAATCTCGATGACCTTGGGCCCATTTCATGCGTTGTTGCCGATGACGTGCAGTGAGCCTGAAGACCCGGCTGGGTCTTTGGCTACTCAGAAGGCTGTGATGAATTGTGTGCTATGACACATTGCCTTGATCACAACAGTTGTAGCTGCGGGGGATTTATCGCTCTGTGGCCCTGCGGTCGCTGTGAACAATGCGCGACAGTCCCCGCTCACCTCTGGCATCAGTGAGCTGCGAACGACACACGGCTGGACGACTGTTCCTCGTTTGGCCATCTATGCACCACTTTTGATACGTACTCACTACAGCGGCACGTGAGCAACCCACAAGCTGCGCCGTTTACTAGATCGTAGTTCCGAGGCGCCGTGCCATCAGAATTTGTCTTTCATCAAACTCCCATAAATCGGCAACTTTTCCCACTTTGACTCCGAACACTCCATGAACCGAAAGCCGGTTCGCCGCTTGTATGTTTACTGCTCTGTGAACTTCACCAGCACTACTCTTCGATCTCCAGGCACGTTCATTTCTCTTGGCTGTGGGTGGTCATAATGTTGTGGCTCATGGGTGTATATCTCCGTGTGTTCGACATCGTCACGTGAACTCTGTAACGCGCTTGGGTGAATACATTGCGATTCCAGGGGGTGGTCATATTATTCTGATACGATCGTATGTGTGTGTGTATACACACACAGTGAATTTTTAAGAAATATAATAAAATTTGAGGAAAAGTGTTTTAGAAAATACAAAATTGAAGTTCAGAATTGAATATCAAAAAAATATAAAAAAAAAAAATAAAAAAAATAAAAAAAAATTGTTGCCGTCGTCAGGAGAGCATCAACCTGCGGGAGTGGCCTTTCTAGTAAAAATATAAAACAAAAAACAGCAGTCTTCAGGAGAGCATCAACCTGCGGGAGCGGCCTTCCTAGTACCAACAAATGACAAGGAGAACCAAAAGTGTCGATTGGTTATGTGTGTATATATATATATATTCTATTAAGAAGATACCTAAGCAAAAAAATACATATATAATTTTGACTCACACCAAGTACGACATAGAAAAGGTTATGTATCTACCGGTGTGAGTAAAAGGAGAAAAGATAAAAAAATAATAAAGCCAAGGCTCAGTATTCTCGACACCTTCTACATTCAGTTGTTTTATTTTATTAATTTTTTATCTTTTCTCCTTTTACTCACACCGGTAGATACATAACCTTTTCTATGTCGTACTTGGTGTGAGTCAAAATTATATATGTATTTTTTTGCTTAGGTATCTTCTTAATAGAATGTGAATTCTGAATTTTCAAAACTGCTGCGTTGCGCGTTTTGATCTTCAGGTTATTTTGCAACTTTCGTTTTAAATTCTAAAGTTTTTCCTTAGTCTTCAGTTTTGCTCTTCTGTATATATATATATATACTGAAATCTCCTTAATACTGAAAAATGTAATGACTGATTTGATTTTTCTTTGATGCAGCCATTGGCGCTTTAGAATTTCAAAACCGTTTATTTTTAAATGTTGCCTTTAATATTACACACACACACACACAGTCGAGTAACATTATTGTGACCACCTAATTTTGACGTCAACAGCGCGTAGTCAATGAAAGAAGGCACGTGTCGTGAGCTGGCTTAAAGGGTATATAAGCTGTGATTTAGGCATTCTGAAAACATATCACTCGTTGCTGTCATGGATAAAAGGAACGATTTATCAGATTTGTAAAAAGGGATGATCATTGACTTTCGGGCCAAGGGCGACAGTATTTCTGTAACATCGCAGTTTGTGAACTGTTCGCGTGCTGCTGTGGTTAATGTGTATCGTGATTGGAGAAATGGCACCATTGCGAATAAGCGACGTGCAAACTGCGAAGCACCACGTGCCATTGATGTGAGAGGTGAACGTCGGCTTCAAAGGTGCGTGAGTGCCGATCGACACGCTATAGCGGAGCAACTCAATGGCCGAATGAACCAGAGGGCTACCGAAAGTGCATCTAAAACGACAGTTCAGTGAACCCTGCTGCGTATGGGGCTCCGATGCAGAAGGATGGTCACTGCATCTATGCTAATGAAAGTGCATCGGCAGAAAAGGCTTACCTTTGCACGGCAGTATCGGAATTGGACCTCTGCTGATTGGCAAAGGATTGCCTTCTCTGATGAGCCACGTTTTCTGTTTTATCGAACGGATGGACGTTGGCGTATAATGCGAGAAACATCGGAGAACACTCTTCGACCATTGTTGGAAAAACGCAAGGTGCTGGGGGAAGCGTTATGGTCTGGGGAATGTTTTCGTGGTATTTCCTGGGTCCCCTCATACCTGTGGAAGGGAACTATGGACCGAATTCATTATTAATCCATCCTTAAAGACCACGTACACCCATACATGCTGATTGTCTTCCCTTGGGCGTTTGGGATCTTCCAGCACGATGAAGACATCAAAGTACTTCCCTGGCCCCCTAATTCCCCAGACGTAAACCCAATTGTGCATCTGTGGGACCACCTCAATCGTGTTGTTCGCTCTATGGATCCTCAACCACATACCCTACAGCAGCTGTCAGATGAACCGCCGTCAGCATGGTTCCACATACCTGTGAACACCTTCCCAGCACCTTATTGAGTCACTCCCAGACTGTCTAGCTGCTGTCCGTGCTGCACACTGCGGTTACTCTAAATATTAGCTGGTGGTCACAATAATGTGATCATTATCAATCCACTGCCGGATGAAGGCCCCTCCCAAGTTTCTTACCCAACGGTCTGTCTTGTGTCAGTATCCTCCATGCTACTCCCGCATGTTTTCGAATTTCATCCACCCATTTCCCATGTGGTCTTCTTCTGGGTCTTTTCTTGTCCTTTGGAATCCAGTATAAAATTTCGGTTGTTCATCGGTGGTCCGTCCCTCTGGCAATATGTCCATCACATTGCCATTTCAGGGATTTTACTCTGATCAGGATATCTTCCACTATTGTCATTTTCCTGATCCAGCAGTTCCCCATCTTATCTCTCTATGCTTTTTAGCATAGAGAGATAAGAATTAATTCGTTCTGAGAAATGGCCGCGTAAAGGTAATTGACTTTCACATGTTAAAATATGGATGCGTTACAAAAAAACACACTACGTATCTGAAATTTTTAAAATTTGTAAAGAAATGCGTTTATTTTTTTACTTCAATCAGTACACTGATACTGTAATTTAATCTGGTGATGAATCATCTATCAGAGTCGGATAATTTTTTCCTTTTGAAGCCTTTCTGTACATGAACTTTTCATCTCTGTTGAAATGATCTATAGAAAGCTAAAAGGCAGCATTTTTCTCCCTATGGCGATAGTAGTAAGATGCCAAAGAGCTCTGAATCGCTATAGCAATATTGGCGCTTCTCTTCGTGTTGGGATCATTTTTGTCGATGGTACTTAATGCAGTGTCACTGTATTTAAACAGATCGGCAATTTGATTTGTTAAGGTGTTTAACAGATTCAGGAACAGAGTTCAGCATCGTCTTCATTTTTAAGCCTTTCTCCAGTTCTAGAAGATCTTCATTGGTGAGCTCTCTTGTTTTCGATCGAATCAAGTTATGAAGATCTTCAGATAAAACTGTCCCTGTTTAAACGATGTCGCTGCTTGAATTGAAAACCTAAATTTCAGGATTCAAGTCCAGAGAGTCTGTGATATCAGGCCTCAGGACTTTAATCCTGAATAAGGAAGCTTGAAAAAAGATGTCACAAACATCTTTTTTCAAGCTCCCTTTATTCTTGACTAAAACTTCTGCCATTAGTTTTTAATATTGTCAATGGGGTTTGTTTTGGGTAAAGTTCTTTCCAAAATCTTTCGCAGAAAATCAACGGTATCCTTAACATAAAAGTAACAACCTGATCAACGCCCAGATATCTATACAGCGGCTGTTAGGAAGAGCTCTACTAAAATGTTTAAGAGACCAGGACAGAAAAGTGTGTTGCTGGTTTTTCCGGCAGAAGATGGGGAAAACATTAAAGGATGTGAGGAAAAGCCTTTGATATAATGTTAACCCAATAAAATTGCAAATAGAGGTTAAAGGAATGAGTGAAATAAGGTCTTGGTGCTGAATGTAATCCAGATGATGTTTCTAAGCTTGCTGAAAAGACAGAGGCTCAAATCCTTTAACTGAGGAAGCATTAACTTCAAAACAGCCACAGAAAAGAAATCCGAATATTTTTTTTATGGTGTTGATTAGGAACTTAGTAAAACAGATGTTCAGGGTAGATTTCTGGAACGAAATAAATAGTTGTGGCCATTAAAGTCAAGTTTCCCATGAAGGGAAAGAATGTAAAAGTACATTGGGTTATGAAAGGGGAAGCAAATCCTTTTTAAATTAATTAAAAAAAAAGAGGCAAACTTAATCTTGGATGGTTCAGTTTATGCTCTTACAGAATACGTTAAAAAAACAAAATGTTTGAAATTCAATGCATTTGGGCATTTTAAAAATAGGTGTCAAGAGGTTTTTGACCATTGTGCCAAATGTGGAGAAACTGGCCATAAGCACCGGAACTTCGAAAATGCAGAAGAGTGCTCCAAAGAAAATTTTAAACGACGATTAGAAACAAATCATTCCAGCTTGGACAGGCCATGTTTATGTTTGGTAAGAGAAACTGACCTATTGAAAAATAGAATTAATTATGGCTAAGCATTTTTTAAAAGAACTTACAACAAAACTTCCACAACGCGAAAACAGTTGCTAATTATGCTCAGGGTATTGCTCAAGAACATGACATTGGAATTCTCTTGGTTCAAAAGCATTATATCTTTGAGACAAAGTTTCAACGTGTTCCTCTGGGAACAAGGTGCGTATATACAGCGAAGGAACAAACATGGGTGGCATCAATCACACTTAACAATAACTTGGGTTTTATTGAAATTATACCGGTGCAATGAAATAATGATTTTCCTGCAGTGAAGTTATTTCTTTTATTTTTGTTAGTTTTTCCTAGTTCAATGAATGTTTTCATTGTTTTATTATGGTTGATGAAATTTTGATTACTGCAATGTAAATGTTTTTGAGTTTATTGGTTGTGCACGATAACTTTCTTCTTTCTTTGCATAGTATTAATGAATAGTTCTTACCTTAGCTTTGTAATTTTGCTTTTGCTTCATTGGTTTTTGTATATTTCTTTTGAATTGCATTCAGTGTAACTACGCAATGTCTCTACTTCACAGTGTGAAATTGAATCTTTATCTCTTTGTAATAATTCTAGAATTGTATCAAATATTGATTACTATTTTGTACTGTCAAAATAAAGGGCAATTTGACCCAATAGAATGGGACACGTTTGTTCTTGTGTGAGCGAATCTCCCTGCACTCTGTCGCTACGGACCTTAGGGATTATTTCCCCGATCTTGTGGCTTTTGGGTATGGGCTCTCTTGTTGGGGCGGGGTTTGCTGTCGCGTTTCCACTTTTTCTGAATGAGTTCGTTGAATTCCTGTCATACCTTCGGGTGGTGTAGCTGGATGTCATCAGGTCTTACCATAAGAGTAAACGTTATCCGGAGATAACTTTGCAAGTTGCAATGATATCCTGATCTACAATAAGGAATGTTATGTTTTATGGCAAGAACATAACATTAATGTTAACATCAATGATGCCGAGAGGTGTCGAACTGCGTTATCCGCGGGAAGAATTTTAAATGAAACATTTATTCTTTCATACTAAGCCATCATTTCACTGCGTAGTTCATTGGAAAGGTAGGATGTAAACACAGCTACTCTAATACAAGGTGTTTTGTTAGACTGACCGCCGTACAACAGCCAGATGTTTCTTAGAATGACTCTTAAGTGCTCCTGGGTTTTTGCACTAATAAACATTAAAGGATTGTGATTATATGATATCAAGAATGATTTCCTCCTAATATCAACGTGAGATCTTTAGAGGCTCAAAAACCCGGGGCTGTCTTCTCTTGCATTTGAGATAAATGATATGTTCGGCATACTCTCCCAAAATGATCGGTTTCATAAAGATTGAGCTGTGCTCCTCTAAGAACTTGCTAAGCAAATAAATCAGGTGCTGTAGCTTCGTCTGTTAGCTTAAGATTATGGAAATTATGTCGGCCATTAAAATGTTCAAACCACCAAGACATTTTGATATTCATTCCATTTAGCCTACATTCTTCCCAATTTCTCCACGTTCGACAGCATTTGTGAATATGTAATTTTCGTCGCACTTTAACAACTCTAATTTTTTCAGCTTGATTCCTTATCATTTTTAACGTCGATTTGGAGATTCCTATGCACTGCATGGCAATAGATTGTCACAATTGCCACTTGCTCCGCCCTACCTCGCTACCGCAGATTTGCAGTTCAGTATGTATCGAATTATTCGAGCCTGCCAGTTACTCTGGGTAGAAGCATTTCTCCCTTATTATGGGTAAATGTAAAAATTATTCTGAAGGCTTTTAAGCTGCAGAATAGTGTTTAATTTTCGAAATGGCCGCACACTTTTTTTTTATTTGGAAAAACGAGGCATGAAATCTGGACTGATTATGCGAAATACCAACTAATCGAGGATGAGCGCTCACTATTTCTGTTGATTTGGCATGAAAAATAAACCAACCTCATCTACTACGTACCACGTTGTACGCATGTTCAAATTAAATTGCTACAGTTACCTCGGTCGTGCAATTATGAAGTTTTCATCTTAATTTGTCTGAAATCTCAGTCAGATCGCTTGAAACCAGATATACATACACTATATTGACAAAAGTCACCGAACACCCCTTCAAAAGCAAATAAACGGATCCGCTGCGTTGTTACGATGCGCGGTACAGCTGCAAACAGTATAAAAACAAGCCTGCAGCTGACCGCGATCACATCGCACTGCGAGGTTGAGTAAGAAGGTAGCGGCGGGAGAGAACTTACTTTGAGAAAGGAAAGATTGTTGGGTGTTATATTAGTAGGTTGTCCATAAGAGAAACCGAGAGGCGTTTAAACATACCCAAGTCAACTGTTTTGGATGTAAATGGACGATGTCATCACTCTTTTCACGTTATTTTTTTAAACAACGCACAGCGACTGAAAAATTGTATTCCGGCACTGCTGGGATCGAACCCCAGAACTCTCGATAACTAGTCGAGTGCGTTCGAATTTACGCTACAGCGCCAACAATTCTCAGCGCAATGCGTGGTTTATCAGTCAGCATCTGACTACACGAATGCGTATTCTCAGTCTCAGCAACTGAGATGTCGTCATCTGGTGGCATTTAACGCAACAGCTATTTTAATTGTAGCTGATAAATTCAAAGGGCGATAGAAATGGTTAATATATATCAAATACGTGGAGATAATGTAAATGGACGATGTCATCACTCTTTTCACGTTATTTTTTTAAACAACGCACAGCGACTGAAAAATTGTATTCCGGCACTGCTGGGATCGAACCCCAGAACTCTCGATAACTAGTCGAGTGCGTTCGAATTTACGCTACAGCGCCAACAATTCTCAGCGCAATGCGTGGTTTATCAGTCAGCATCTGACTACACGAATGCGTATTGATGGTCTCAGCAACTGAGATGTCGTCATCTGGTGGCATTTAACGCATGTTTAAATGTACTGAATAAGTGGAATGTTTTGGATGTACTGAATAAGTGGAAGACACATGGCGTGCCTGAAGCAGCAAATCGTACCGGCAGAGAGAAGAAATCAGTGATAGTGGACGTCGAAGCCTCAAGAGAGTCGTTAGAGCTAATCGACGGAGTACACTGCACAAGACCTCAGTGTACAGCTCAGTGAAAATTCTGAAACCTCGGTATATACATGTACCATTCGCAGATAACTTCATTTGATGGTTTACCGTGGTCGTGCGGCTGCTCATAAGCCTTTCAGATCCACTCGGAATGCTTCTCGTCATTTAGCACGGTGTAAAGAATATTTACCGTGGCCCTTGATCAATGGAAACAGATTCTATGGACTGATGAATCCAGATACATGATTCATCAGTCTGATGGCCGTGTGTGGGTATGGTAGCAGCCGGAGGAACGCTATTTACCACAGTGGGCTGTTCCTACGGCCAAGTTTGGGCCTGGCAGCGTACTTGTGCGGGGGTGGTTTTCGCGGTATGGTCCCGGCCCATTGGTTATCGTGGACAAACCTGTTAACCAGCAAGTTCACCTCGATATTCTGGAAAATTTTACCCTACCAATTTTGTCGCAAAACCACCCTACCAACTCTGTGGCAAAACTATATTGGTACCAGCAGGATAATGCACCGAGCCATAAAGCAAGGTTTCAAAATCGCTTTATTATAATTCATCATAAGAAAACATAAGAGGGAGACGTACAGCGTTGTGCGTCTCACTGGGAAATAATACAAACTGTTAAAAATGATGGTATATACACTGCAATGACAATTGGGATGAATAACAAATGCTGCAAGCAAAGCTTATTGCACAAATATTGCAGGAGAAGTGACAGAGAGAAACACATCGTGTCACATGACATTGGCTGGGCATGATTTACAGGATAACACAGGCGAAACAATAGTACAAAATTAGAAAAAGAACAGCACAAAACACCGCCGTGAAGGTAAAACATTACATACATGAGATAAAAACACAGCGTGCAGAATTGTGCAAGTTATTTAACGAGGGCACCAAAGCAACCTAATACAGGCTGAGATGACATTCACAATTCAACGGTAGCGCGGATTGCACGTAAAAGAAATGCAGAAGGAACAGTAAGATCACAGGGCAAAAACTAGGAATGCACACTGGAATGACAAGAGGAATTAACGCAAAATGAAAGCACTGTACGACGCAATAGATGTAACTGGTACATTAACAAGACATGAACCATATTGTACACAGGGATGACCAAATAAATTCCACAATGTGAAGACACGATACAGCGCAAGAAATGTTGCAAGTACAATAAAAAGCACACGATATACCATGAGTGCACTCTGGGATGTTATGAGTATATGCATAAAGTGAAAGCACAGGACAAGCCATGGATTCTGACAGATGACAGAATTTATCATAAATTTGCACGATCAAAGCATTAACACAATGTGAAAGCACGGTACAGCACAAGACATGCAAGAGGTACAAAGGATGCACAAAAAATAACATGAAAGTACACTGGGATGACAGTAGTATGTACTCAATGTGGAAGTATAAAACTGTACAAAAATCAAACAGGTGCAATGAAAATGGCTAAACACTAAGAAGGTGTGTGAGTGCGGCAAATACAACAAATGGGAGATAGAGACGTACACACATGACATCTCAAAGTAAAACACACTACAGGAACACTGTGTAATACACTAGGTGCATATACAGAAAGCACTTACGGTGACTAGGGTACAGCCCCAAGTACATAAAAGTGACGGGAGGTCACAGAATCAGAGGGCACACTGATAACAATGTAAATACGGTAAAGCATTGTACGACACGAAGAAGAACAATTCAAATGACAAGATAACAATGATATGCACATTGAAAACGAGAAAACAAAAACTTGGGTATTACAGCTCAGGCTGTAGCACGATCACATGATATACATGAAGACGAGTCTTAGAGTGGTGGAGGGGCACCAGGGTGCCACGGAAACTAAGCAAAGGAGGTGTAGACTGTCCTATGGTACTGACAGCTGTAGCAGTCCAGAATCAACCGCAAACCATGGAGCGACCGGCGCCCAGGTAGCATAGATGGTGGCTTCCCGACGACTGTAAGAAGTCCAGGCGGAGTCGAGAAAGCAATCGATCTCGGAAATGACACAAAAGTGCTGCGCTGGCCTGGTGTAAAGAGACCGGCGAGGAAACGCTGCCGAGTTGTTGAAGGTACACGTAAATAACGTGTTTAACCAGCACGAAAAGATAGGCACATACTGACTGAAGAGGCGTAGATGGATGAGCCCGCAGATGATGTCTGTAGGCAGTGAACGGAATATCTTTAAAACAAGAGCGACTGGCAATCCGGAAAGCCTGGTGGAGGAGAGGCATCAGGATGGTACAGTAAAGGTAGACGTGAGAAACGTCTGCCTCCTGTGCGCAGAAGGAGCAGAGAGGGGAGGAGAGAAGGGACATGCGAAAGAGAAAATACGGAACAGAGAGGCGATTATGCAAAAAGAGGCAGTGGGTATTAATTTAAAGAGGGGCGGATACGGGTGAGCGGGCAGCGGCCCAGTCAAGAGGAAGAGAAGCAGGGGGAACCTTGAGAATAGAAAGCGGTGAAGGGGTGGCAAGGTGTGGCAAGGTGCACCAGAAAAGGATAGAGATTTAGAGGAGAGAGGAAGAACAGAGTCTGAGAGTCGGAGGAAAAACGGCAGCAGAAGAGGGACAGAAAAGACAGAGACGAGACCGGTGGGGAAGACAAGATCAGGGAAAAGCGAAAGAAGTGCAGTTAGCAGGGAGTCATAGACCAAACGGGAGGATGGGGACGAGAGAATAGCAGGGGGAGGCCAGAGAAAGGGCGCCAGGATAGTTCCGAGTTAGTGAGGTCTTGTACGGTTACTACACCTGCTCTGAGCCAAGAGGGGAATGAAAAGCAGGGGAGATGGGGGGGATGAACAAGGGAGTTGAAGAAGAGGGGTTCAGAAAGAAGCTCTAGAGTTGAAGAGGGAGGGGAGCGATGAGGAGGAGAGAGCGAAGGTGAGTGAGGGCTTCAGAATATGCAGGTGGGAGTTTGGAGGGGAGGAAAGGACAGCAATCCATGAGAACTAAAGAAAGAAAGGAAAAATGTGGGTTGCGCAAGGACGCAAGAACGTCACGTACCTGAACTGCGGAAGCCACTGGAACCGTGAAAAGGTGAATGAAGTTGATCACTCGGCTTGCTTTGTAGCACAGCGGGACATCAGGTAGGCCAGCACCACCATAGGAGGGGAGTGCAGAGCTTGTGGACGTTAATCCAGTGATGACCCGCCCACATTACTCGAGTAAGGCAGCGTGTAACCTCCTGGAGACAGAAAAGCGGGGTCGTAGATGCAATCCAAGAATGCATGCAGATGGACAGAAGGTATGTCCTGGTGAGATTTGCACGCTGGTAGTAGGACGTACAGAACTGCGCACGACACCAGAACGCAGCTGTGCGGAGGAGGCGAGGATTGAGTTCCGTGCGAGTTGCACTGGATGTAGCTTGTGGTGCGCCTAAGCGCACACCCAGGAAGCGTTGGGTAGTGGATGACCATGTGGCCCCCCATGGAGCATCCATGCGATTGGACCACGACCCGCACCACAATCCAGTGCTCTTAGACGTATTCAGTTCAGCTACAGAACATGAAGCATATGCGGAGAACAAACGACGAAGCAGTTGGAACTGTAAGTCGCTACGAATGCAGACGGTAATGTCATCTGCATAGGCAAAGTAAATGACTGAGTGATGCCGTGAGCTGGCAACTGGTGGTGGAAGTTGTGCAAGGAGAGATGTTTGCAGAGAGCGTAGAAAGGGCTCGACGGTAATCGCAAACAGTTGACCAGAAAGCGGGCAGCCCTGACGAACTCCCCGCTTGAAGGGAACATGTGCTGTGAGAAAAGATGCCGTCTTGACATGGAAAACGGTGTCCCGGTAGAGGGAGAGAAGAACAGAGACAAATTGTGGAGGAAAGCCAAAGTGTAGCAGGGTTTGTGTTAAATAGGCGTGTGAGATATTATCGAAAGCGGAACGGAGGTCTAAGGAAAGGAGAGCAAGAGGTTAAGAATGAGTCTTGGCAAGATGAATGAGATCGCGAAGAAGTTGAACATTGGAGGAAAGAGAACGGCCAGGAACAGTATAGGTTTGAGAGTCAGAAAGGACGTGAGGAAGGACAGAGTTTAGTCGACGGGAAAGAAGCTTAGTATAGAGTTTATAATCTTGATTGAGAAGAGAAATGGGGTGCCAATTTCCCAAGTCAAGAGGGTCACCCTTCTTGGGAAACAGGACCAAATGTGCGTCCGTGAAACTCCTCGGGAGGGGGAGCAGTTAAATGCAGCAGAAAAAGCGGAGAGGAGAAAAGGCAACAGAAGGGGCAAGAACGCACGATAAAAAGGAAAAGAGAGGCCGTCCGGACCCGGAGCGGCATGGGGGTTAAGGGAAGAGAAGGTGTCGGACACCTCCGTGGATGTAGGTGAGAGAGACAGGGTGTGAGCAAGATGAGGCGGAACTTGAGGCAGGTTATTGAGAAGATGGGGGAGAGCAGAGGGAGAAGGGGAGGAGTTTCACTGAACTTGGTGGTATAGAACTGACGAACGTGAGAGCAAATCGCTGCCGAATCGGACGTGATTTTGCCAGAGGGGAGGCGAAGATGACGAAGCAAGGTAGAATACTTACTTGCAGATTCCATTGATGTTAGAAAATCATAGGTGCATTCCTCCGGATTGAGATGTTTAATACGCAGACGTAAAAGTGCTTGCTGCGCAAGAGGTTTCAGCAAAGCCTGGAGCTCCGCCTGATATGCTGGAAACAGCGGATCTGACAACCCAATCAGTGCGAACATCTGCCTGGCGTGATCGAGGCGCATCTGACTAGAAGTCGTCATGGTGAAGGAAAGTTGATTGATATGTAAGAGGAGCTGATGCTTGACATGAAGCCAATACGTCAAGGTACAGGGTGCGGAATGCAACCCTGCGCGACGAGCAGTGAGGAAAGGACGGACAGAGGCACACAAGTCAGGATCAGTGAGGAAAGGACGGACAGAGGCACACAAGTCAGGATCAGTGAGGAGATTGGAGTCAAACGTTCATGGACGAACAGTCCGAGGGGGTGACGCCGCAACAAACACTGTGAGGGTGACCGTGCAGTGGTCTGAGGAAGCAGTAGGTTGATGTCGCAACTCTGTAATAGACGCAAGAAGCGGTGTGGAAACGTAAACCCGACCCAAGCGTGCAGTCAATGGCAGATGACTCTCAGACGAGCGCCACGTGTGCGAGGTCTCTTGTGGATGTAGGCGCCTATAAGCATCGGTGAAGGAGAAATCAGCAAAAAGGTCATGGAGTAGTGCGACGAGATCCGTCCGACGCTCTCATGACGAAGGAGAGCGATCCAGTGCCGGGTCAAGGGTGCAATTGAAATCTCCACCCAAGAGCACACGATCCGAACTCGAGACTTTCGAGAGAGCTTGACGGAGTTTATTGAACAAGATGAATAAATGAATAGAGGTGCACGGAATATACACATTAAAGATGTTAAATCGAGCTCCGCCAACTGTAAAGGAGACTTTCTGGAGTAAATCCCGGCATAAGTTCTGCACTGAGAGTGCAGTGAGGGTGGATCGGAACTGCTGATGTATTCCGATAGCAAGCCCAATATGAGATGAATAGCGAAATGCATGATGGAACACATAATCGCTAGTACGCCAGCGAGTAAACAGAGTGGAGGAGTGGCAGTTTGTTTCTTGCAGTAGTAACAGATCGGCCAGGATGGGCGAGAGGTCTTCCATTACAAGGCATTCGCTAGGGGCTAGCGAACCCTCTGCAATTAAGGGTCGTGACCTTGAATGGACTGGTCAGCCGTTGATTGGAGGAGTCGCGGTGCAACTTTCAGGAGTTGTTGTAATCGGTTTACGCAGCCAAGGGTCCATGAGTGGTGCAGGGGTCAAGTACAAACCCACGAAGGTACTTAGCAATGCATCCGGCTTGCAGGAGCAGCGCAGGAAGAGTGTCTTCGCGCTCTCGGAGGTAGTCATACGTCGACTCCAGGTTCGTGGTGTGGGTGCAAAACTGATAGTAATCTCCAAGATTGAGAGGTTCTGAAGGAGCATCACATTTGGAGAGTACACTTAAAAAGACCTCAAACGAAGGCGGAGACCCATCATCATCATCATCATCATCAGTGTCCCTTTCAATTTCTGTTGGCGCAGGAGAGGGAGAAAAATCTCCTGAAGATTTGGTAGCACGGAACGGTTGCCCATCCGCAGAGGGAGATTTCTTCTTCTTACGTCGGGTACCTGTACGAGTGCCAGAAATGCGTTTTCCAGGGAGCGACGATGCTCGGGAAGCAGACGCAGAGTCAGAGGAGTTATCGGCGCCGCCGTCACGCTCGGAGACACCAACAGTGAAGACGTGGGAAACCAGCGGCGAGGTCTCCCGATGTTGCCACGTGATCAGGAGTAATAGGTAAGGCGAGCACTGGAAAATGAAGGTGGGAGGTGAGGTCAGCATCAGAAGACGCTCGTTGACAAGAGACTTTAGATATACTTTTTGTGTAACTCTGCCCAGGGGCAGTTGGCACACTAGAAGACGGTGCAGGTCGAGAGCGAGATGTAGCAGGAGGCTGCTTAGAGGCGGAAGGCACTCTAGAAGCCGCGGGAGCTGGATACTGGTTGTTGGGGAAACGAGCACGCTGACGCCCAAGTTATTTGCAATTAGCACAGTGTTCTGATGTTAGCATGTCAATTCTGTAGGAGAGCTGCCCACATCGGACGTTTAGGATCCGTGGGAACTTACGGAGATGCTCCTCTGATGGAAAGATGAGTCGAACACTCCGGCGAAAACTACGAACATTCTTATTTGCAGGATCCTTGGGCGCAGCTGAATGTGTGATAACGGGACCAACAATCTTACCACACTTACTAAGTGCAGTACATATCATCGCATCCGAGATTTCGGGGGGTACCGGATGCAAGGAGACCTGAACAGGGCGCCTGGCGATCGGTTAAGCTTCAAGGTGGTGATCTCCCAAGTCAAGACCAAAGTTTAGAAGCGTGTCTGCATGCTCTTTGGATGTAAAATAAACAATCTCCGTCCGCGGCCGGCGGGTGAGGTGAGTAATGGCTCCGGCTGGAAGAAAAGCAAGGAGCGTATCACAATAGACTTTCAACGGTGTATTTGGAAGAGCATCTAGGCACATTCCCAACTCGCGGGTGGAGTGAAGTTCCTGTGCGCCGCCCCGGTGGCGCAGTGGTCTAAGGCGATGGCCTCTGATCATTCGTCCAAAAGGGGTCCGGGTTCGAATCCCGGTCAGGCATGGATGTTGTGTTTGTCTTACGGCACTGGCTCTCTCCCTTCCCTGGAACCAGTGACCCTAAATTAGGGACGGGCGACTGCTTATAGCCCATTGAGTTGCTCACGGTGGTCGTTAAACCTCCAATCAAAAAAAAAAAAAAAAAAAAAACCTCCAATAAAAAAAAAAAAAAAAAGTTCTTGTGCAGCCGGTGAGAAATGCGGAACGTCCAATTGAAGTGAGTCACCATGTATCTGGACATGGCCATCCGCAAGGGGAAGGCGAGTCACTTGCGTCGGTAGGGATGCACCTGAGATAACGCTAGAATAAGAGCGGGAAGGCAAACCTCCACTGGAAGGCAGAGGTGCAGCGCTGGATGAAGGAGCTGACACAACGCTGGGCAAGGCTACCGAGGGCAGAGAAGCAACGCCCTCAAAGATATCCATTACGTCATCGGCAGCATCAGAAGCGAATGACGTAGCCTCACCACCAGGAGGGGTGGAGTCAGAGTCGAAGCGTAGAAGAAGAGCAACAGGCATCAGGAGGACGACGATATTCCTTATCAAGGACGGACGCTGATTGGTTTGCTCCGTCAGAGATAAGGATCGACGTAGTAGAAGTTGTGACGAGAGCGGGAACGCTGCTCTTGCCAGCAGTCGCCATCGCCGATGGCGAGGCCTAATTTAGTAAAAAACGACCAACTTGTCGAGAAAATAAAGTGCTGATAGCTAACTGAAAATAGTACTCACCGACTCGGGAGATGTCTTAAATGAAAGATACAACCTTCGTCTTGAAAGCACGCACAAAAGTTAAACGACAGAGCACACAAAACACTCAGTAGACGGCGAAACACGGAGCTCAAAACAGACACGACTTACGTCCCATAAAGCAAGGACTGGCCGGCCGCCCCGGTGGCGCAGTGGTCTAAGCGATGGCCTCTGATCATTCGTCTGAACGGGGTCCGGGTTCGAGTCCCGGTGAGGCATGGATATTGTGTTTGTCTTACGGCACTGGCTCTCTCCCTTCCCTGGAACCAGTGACCCTAAATTAGGGACGGGTGACTGCTTATAGCCCATTGAGTTGCTCACGGTAGTCGTTAAACCTCCAATCAAAAAAAAAAAAAAAAAAAAAGCAAGGACTTTTATGGCGTGGTTTGACGACAATTCCGTACCGTGTGTGGACTGGCCAACACAGAGCCCTGATCCTTATCACATAGAGCACCTATGGGATGAATTAGAGAGCCGCATGAGAAGTTTGGAACCACGGCCTACTACTACTAATCAACATTAGGCGGCAGCATTATGTACTGAATGGAAGCGCATAGCTATCGCTGTGTTTCAAAACCTTGTCGAAAGCATGTCTCGAAGGGTCAGTGCATGCATATTAAAGCCAAAGGTGGACTGACACCGTAATAATGTATGTCAATAAATGCCAGATAGTGTATAATTGGTTTGGAACATACGTTAATAATTAGAGGTGGTTTATAACGGATAAACAAGACGACTCAGAGGATACGCCAACGATGTGTATACACACAAGGAAAGTAGCACGTATCGGAAATTTTCACCTCAGAATTAATTTTGTGAGCATTTTGTGTGGCCCGAGCTCCATAAAACAGAGTTCTAATGTATCATAATGAAAGATGTCCACACTTCACTAGTGAAAATGTATTAAGCCCCGGTGGCACAGTGGTCTAAGCGATGGCCTCTGATCATTCGTCCGAAAGAGGTCTGGGTTCGAATCCCGGTGAGGCATGGATGTTGTGTTTGTCTTACGGCACTGGCTCTCTCCCTTCCCTGGAATGAGTGACCCTAAATTAGGGACGGGCGACTGCTTATAGCCCACTGAGTTGCTCACGGTGGTCGTTAAACCTCCAATAAAAAAAAAAAAAAGCACAGCTATGCGGTGAGGCATGGATGTTGTGTTTTGTCTTACGGCACTGGCTCTCTTCCTTTCCTGGAACCAGTGGCCCTAAATTAGAGGCGGGCGACTGCTTGTAGCCCATTGAGTTGCACACCTTGGTCGTTAAACCCCCAATAATAATAACAAAAAAAAAAAAAAGGTACTAAGTTGCTTGAAATGCGAGTAGCAAACATAAATTTTTCGTTTAGGACTAAATGTAGTTTTCAGCACTTGATGTGATATTTTTTTACATGGTTCCTTTTTTACAGGTTTATTAATATTCGTTTTCTTTTTTCATTCCAGTTCCAATCGGGGAATGACCGAAGACAACCTGGAGCACTTAGAGAAAATATTTCGAGAAGCAGTTGGGGATAAAAAAGAAATTGATCTGAATAACTTTAAGAAAATAGTGCAGTCAAAAAATGTAAGATTTTCTCATTTGCTATGGAACTCAAACTGTGTTGCATGTTTCACCGATTAAAGTAAATTTTAAACAGGATCTGATTTCAGAAGTAATGAATATTCCATTGTCGGATAACACTTCCGTGTGGCTCTGCTTTTTAGAATAGTTAGAGGTGCCTGTCTCAGTCAATGTGGTCTACATTGGGTGTTCACTGAACCACTACTACCTCTGTGTAAAGTGAGTTACACTCCATACTGCACTGTAAATAAATAAGTGGTGTGAATTCACGGGAAATTCCTGAAAATAACGTGCAGAAAAGTTACTTGTAGATGTCAGTCTTTTAACGAAATTTGCGTTTTTAAAAGTTCCATTTTCTTCCAACTTTAGAATTTTGGCAGAATTTCCGTGATAAATCCGTTTATTTCAGAAAAGTCCGTTTCGGGATTTTTCGTATTTTTACAAAAAATATCGCAAAAGCGTCGACTTTGACTTTCTAGCCATTCTACGAATCCTCGTTCTTTGCGCCCCGTGGGATTCGAACCAGCGACTTTTTCTACACGGGACTACGCGCACTGCAGCTGAGCTAGAAAAACGGGTAACATACACTCCTGACGTATAAGATAGAACTGTAATGGCGTGATGGCCGCCCCGGTAGCGCAGTGGTCTAAGCGATGGCCTCTGATCATTCGTCCGAACGGGATCCGGGTTCGAATCCCGTGAGGCATGGATGTTGTGTTTGTCTTACGGCACTGGCTCTCTCCCTTCCCTGGAACCAGCAACCCTAACTAAATTAGGGACGGGCGACTGCTTATAGCCCATTGAGTTGCTCACGGTGGTCGTTAAACCTACAATAAAAAAAAATATAAAAAAATGGCGCGATAATGAAAGGTGTTTTGTTATTAACGTGGATGAGTAAGTCATTTTATTTTCTGTTGGAGCTTATTGTTCTGAATAGGTTTGTAATAATAATTTCTCTGCAGGAGAACTTAATACAAGTTGCGTATTTTTTTTCCATCGTGATTTTTCGAAGCAGCAGAAGGCTTTGGAACTTTTGAGGTCTTATTAAACTAACATCGATTTTCATTAACTTTATGAAAAGATGAAATGTACTGTTTTGTAAAGTATTATTTAAAAAAAAAAACTAAATGCAAAATTTGCTTTTGATATTTATAGCTGTTGTGTTACGGGATTCCCAGAGTGATGCACAGATACCATATAATCACCTGTACAATAATTTAAGTACCTGGTTTTTACGGTCACACGATATACAATGGCTGGTGCAGAAAATGGGAGAGGAGAAGAAATATCCTGAGCGAACTTCAAAATCAGGTCTTCCGACAGACTGTTTAATTTTAATAGTTAATTGAACCTCATATATTCTCGTGAATAGTTTCTTTACTGGAAATTTTCTATCATATGGAGACAGAAAATGTGAGAAAGTTTTTCCCTTTAATATACGAAAGGAATTGCAGGAAGGTTTTTCAAAATTCAGACTTTTCCTGGCGTTCAAAAAATCGATAAAATTATTTATTTTTTCGTAATTTCACGGAAAAGGTTGCATTGAGGATATGGTTCGTTAATTTACGAAAAGCTCGTGAATTTCAGATTTTTTTACAGTGTAGCGTAACGAGGAGGGTGTAGCCTGCGTAGGCTAAAAACTTGTATATAAGAGTCATGATACCTTGTATATAAGAGGTTAGTGGTTCAGTTGAGATCATCGTTAGGAACGTGATGGGTAAAACAAAAGATTTATCGGAGTTTACGACAACACAACTGTAAATGGTGACGAAAGGTGGTTTCCAGAGTCTCCTTGTTCAATGCAATCGCAGCAGAACAGTTTTCGCAGTTGAGCTTCCAATACAGTATATGTCAACCAAAAACAAGATTCCGCACGACTGTGCGTCACACACTGTCACCCTCTTCTAAAAAGAGTGCATCAACATAAACGACTCCTGGTGACAACAACATTCGGACTGGACCATAAAAGAATGGAAGTACGTGCGCTGGTCTGATGAATCGCGATATACTGTATATACCATTCTGCAGGTTGTTAAGCCCGTGTTTAGCGTCAGCAGCTTGAGGCTATGGATCCCTTAATCATGGCATCGACTATCCAGTCCCGTGGGGCGGTTGTATGATATGACATGTTTAGTAGGATGAAGAGGGACCCCTGGTACATGTAGACCGATGTGTAGACAGCTGCTGTTACTAGAAACTGCTTGTGGATCATGTACACGCCACAATATTGTACCTCCGCCCAGATGGGGAGGGTAATGCTCCCTATAATCGGCCCGCTCGTGAAGGAATGGTTCGACGAATGCACCGCTGATATGAAACATTTCCAATGGTATCCATACTCGCTAATCTCAACCCAATTGAACATTTGTGGAATGTTCTGGAACGCCAGTTGGACACGCCACGCCACGCCAGGTCGTGTCATACCGGAACTGCAGATCACCACACAACTGTACTGGCACTTTGTGGAGTCAGATGCCACGCCGTGGTGGCAGTTCTCCGAATGAAAGGAGGCCCCAAGAAATATTAGATAAATGGTCATAATTAAGAGGGCACTCAATATATAACTTATCAATAGAAAATTGTAGTGGACTACGTACGAAGCCAAACTTGACCGCTGAGCGAAGGGCACCCCAGAATTTGCATGGAGTCTCTAAGACAAAAATACTGCGCTGTCTCTTATGCGCTGCTTATAGTTTTATGAGATCTCTTTTCTTGGTAATAAAACTATAATCAGTAATATGTCAAGGAATACGCGTTACTTTCTGAAAAAACAAAGTGGTCGCACGCTTAAAAAACAAAAAAAGCAAAAAACATGCCTTTAAATCTTAAAATGCCGTCCCGGTGCCGCAATAGTCTGAGATGGCTTCTGATCCTTCGTCAGACATGGGTCCGGGTTCGAATCCCGGTGAGGCATGGATGTTGTGTTTGTCTTACGGCCCTGGCTCTCTCCCTTCCCTGGAGCCAGTGCCCCTAAATTAGAGACGGCTGACTGCTTATAGCCCAATGAGTTGCTCACGGTTTTTTTTAATTCCCAATCCAAAGAACAAAACAAAAAGAGAGGGGGTTACCCTAATACTTTTTACAAACGTATGCAATTTTTTTTATAACTCTTTCAAAATTTTTCTCTCGTACATATATTTAACAAAACCGATTTCTAGAGAGAAGAGTTTTTCTCTAAAACCAATCAATTAGAAGATTAAAACTTTGTACATACAATTAAAGGAACCCTATGGGTGCCCCCATCGTTTCCTCAGTGTTTTATTTCGGAGTCCACCCAGAGATATTGCCGAGCATCAGCAACTGAACTTCTGTTTGATGTTGAAATGGAAACACTAGTTTTGTATATTTTGTCAATATTTTATCTAGATTTTTATGAAAAATTATAAACAACACTTTATCACAATTTAGCGATTCTTGTGGTCCGTTATTTTTGATGATTATTCTTTAACCAAATAAATATATCACTGAATCATGACCACCCAGTTAATAATTCGTAGGTATTCCTTTCGCCCCCAGCATAGCAGCTATCCGAGGTGGCATCGATTCAATAGATGCCGGAGGCATTTGGAAGGTATGGTCAACCAAGTAGTTGTAATGCGGCCTTAAATGGAGGTAGGTGATTGGTGTATACACACTCCTGGTATACCGTTCCATAGTGTCCCACAAGTGCTCAATGGAATTGATATCGGGGGAATTTGGAGTCCAATCGATATGCTTGGAAGTCTGAACTGTGTTCCGAAAACCATTCCTGCACAAAATTGGACCTGTGGCTTTGCGCATTGCCATCTTGTAAAGCACAGTCGCCATTCGGCAAACAGTGCTACATTTCTGGGGGTACAGAGACAGCAAGCAATTCACGATAGTGGGCGCCTGTCATTCGTTGTTCCACATGCACCAGGATCCAAGTTTCTGCCAGGTGCGCATGCCCCATACCATACAACAGCAGCCACCAGCTTGCAATGTGAAGACCATGCAGAATAGACAGTGCCTCGTGTTGTTTGAACCAAGTACGTTCAAGACAATCAGTGGAGTGGAGTGGAGTAAAAAACGCGACTATTCAGACCAGCACACTTTTTTCAGTCATCAGACGTCCAACTTGCATTATATTTGCACTAGGCAAGTCTTTTGAGCCGATGAACCGTGGTTAGGAGAGGTTGTCGACGAGGTCGTTTGCTGTTAGAGCCCATACGTGCGAGTGCCTGACGCATGGGCATGACTGTTACTGTTCCGGGTTGACCTCTGTTGTATTGGTTAGTAAACTGTTGAACAATGCTGCGTCTGTTGACCTGTACGAGTGGTCGGACCCGGCGCTCAACTCTTACATTAACCTCTCGCTGTCCTGGTCAGATTTGTCTCCGCGTCGTTGTTTGACCACTTTTATGCTAGTTCTGATACACTTTTAACTACGGCGGCTCGAGGACAACCCACCAGTTGAGCCGTTTGGGAAATCGAGGCACTGCTCAGAGAGCTCCGACAGTCTGTCCTTTCTTCCTCAAAGTACAATAAATCTTCCCGTTTACCCATCACGGTCAGAGTTTCACTACCTATTACTACACTCACACCTTATATGCTACATTGGTCAACTAACTGTGCCCGCTCGGAAATCACGTGATCAACGGGCCGCATTCATTTTTGATAGGGGTGGTCATAATTCAGTCATCACTAGGTGTATGTCGGCATAATGTATCTCTGCGTAAATTCGACAAAATTTTTTCTTACTTTGGCGTTAACACGGATACATTGAAGACTAAAATTTTAGTCATCTTATGGAGAAACTACTTACTTTGACGTAAATATTTATATTCTTTAGTTATAGAATTAGTGCAAATATTCGTCCTTTTTACTCACACAAAAATTAGCTGTATTCGGGTTTCACATGTTTACCCAGTGAAGTAATGATGAAGGCGATTTATGAAATAATGGATGGTTACAGAAGAGAAATGTAAATAATTTTCTTCGGATTTTCATTGACGAGAAATTCCTTGAAAGATCTCTGGAGTAGAATTTTTCGAAGCTTGGCTTTGACATCTGCCATGCTAAAAATGTTTTGATCTGTGCGAAGTAGCTGTTAAGCCTGTTCGTGTTGAAATTACGCCTATGAAGGTAAAAAAAACATTTTTTTTCATGCGCTTCTATTCAGCACATAATGCAGCCGCTAACTGTTGCTTAGTAGTAGGCCTCAGTTCCAAACTTCTTATGCGTCGCTCTAATTCATCCCGTAGGTGCTCTATGGGATTCAGATTATGGCTCTGTGCTGGCCAGTCCACACATGATACGGAATTATTATCAAACCACGCCGTAACAGTCCTTTCTTTATGGCTCGGTGAATTATCTTGCTGATACCAACAAGGCTCCGTTCCATAGTACTGCCACAGAGTTGGTAAGGCATAATTTTCCAGAATATCAAGGTAGAAGTGCTGGTTAACAGGTTTGTCTACGACAACCAATGGGCCGGGACAATACCACGAAAATCACAACACGAGTACACTGCCAGCTTCAAACTTGACCGTAGGAACAGTACACTGTGGTAAATAGCGTTCCCCCTGCTGCCGCCATACCCACACGGCCATCCGACTGGTGGATTCATTAGTCTATAGGACCCGTTTTCATTCAGCTACGGTCCACGATAAATGTTCTTTACACCGTGCTAAACGACGAGTAGCATTTCGAGTGGAGACGAAAGGCTTATGAGCAGCAGCACAACCACGTAACCCATGGAATGAAGTTCTCTGCGAATGGTACTTCAACAAACCGAGGTTCCTGAATTTTTACTCACACCTGTACACTGTGGTCTTGTGCAGTACTCCGTCGATTAGCTGTAACGACTCTCCTGAGGCTTCGACGTCCTCTATCCCTGATTTTCTTTGGTCTGCCAGTACGTTTTGCTGCTTCAGGCACGCCATGTGTCTTCCAGTTATTCAGTACATCCGAAACAGTTGACCTGGGTATGTTTAAACGCCTCTCGGTTTCTCTTATGGACAACCCGCTAATACAACACCCAACAATCTTTCCCTTTCTCAGAGTCAGTTCTCTTCCGCAGCGACATTTTAACTTAACCTTACAGTGCGATATGATCGCGGTCAGCTGCAGGCTTGTTTTTATACCGTTTGCAGCTGTACCGCGAATCTTAACAACGCAGCGGATCCGTTAATTTTCTTTTTAGGGGGTGTCCGGTGACTTTTGTCAATATAGTGTACTGTGATTTGTGGGGTAGGGAAAAATTAATCCGATGGTATAAAGAACTGAAATTCGAATTTATTCCTTTCTTTCAATGGCTTCTGTAGTTTCCAATATTAAAAGTTTCGTAAATGCCATTTGCAGTCTTTTTTGTTTGAGGTTTTAACGACCGTTAGCAATTTGATTAACCATGAGCAGTCGCCTGTGCCTTATTTAGGGACACTAGTTCTAGGGAAGGGAGAGAAAGCCAATGTTGTAAGTGACAATGAAAACATCCATGCCTCACTGGGATTCGAAGCGTGACCAATCTCGGACGATCGGTTATAAGCCAGGTCTTAGACCACTGCGCCACCGGGGAAGCATTTACAGCTTCTAATAGCACCTTGATCTATAGGTTAAAGAATAGAAGTTGAGTTCGGTGCTAAAACTAAAATTTTGATGTGCTGGGTAGGTTGAGAAGAATGGTATTTGATGGACAATTGTCTAAAATTAGCAAAATTTCTGTCCCAGTTTCTAAGCTCTTTGTTCCAGTTACTCTTCAAAAATGGATGTCCTCTTGTGCTCTTTTGCTTCCTCGGTATGTTACTGGAAGATTGTTCATATTCTTAGAACGTCCTGTATTTTTCGATTTGCCTACCAGTATGCGGATTTTTTATTCAGTTTTAGATCATTTGCTCTCTCATGCCTAAGAGCTCTCGTACGCTCTTGTCACCTCCACTATGTTGAGTCTGCGGAATTTCTGCTACACCACTGGCGAAGAGAAACAAAAGTTGCTATTGACAAGGATATGAAAAGGGATAGCGAGGAGATTGTCATAAACGGGCAAAGCAATAATAGGTTTTAGTTCTTCATACGGTAGTTAAACTATTATTCGTCACACTAGCTTAAATATTTGTTCATTATACCGTGAAGCTCTCAAATACCATGCTTCCTTTAACCGTGAAATGTTGCGCATAAAATATACTTTCACTCAACTATTGTGTTTGTTAGCAATAGCCCAGATCTCGTTATAACCGTGCTCGTTATAAGAGAGTTCCACCATATATGCAGTACATCTTCATTATACCGTTCAACTGGAATTCAGACTTCACGATGCTATTGACTGCACGTGCGTTATTCGTTCTTTGTAAACAAAAGATAGATATAAGAAGTTATAACGAAGTAAATTTCTCCGTCATTTTGGTTCACGCCGGGGATAGAACCAGAGTCCTCTTATTCCGGAATAAGTCTCTCTATTAACTGAGCTACGCCGACGTTCGTTCTCGCTGCTATCTGCCTTTATGTCGTGTGCGTCCTGTGACATGTTTTAGCGAGCCTGTGGTTCCCAGGCCCGTTTGGTTCGTTTCGTCCTTTACAAAGTACGGCCTTAAGGAAAATACCTCCAGTTCAGGAATCCATTTTGCCAAGAAATCCGAATATTTATTCAAGGTATATATATATAACTATACATTATTTACATGCTTTATGGATTATATCCCATAAAACAAAAAAAAAAACATTATGGTGTATCACCGTGACATCTCATTCTCCTCGCCTTCCAATCTCTAATGTCCTCCTCGTCTCCCTTCCTCCGCGAACCCCCCAACGTTTTCGGGGGTTGCATTGTTGACACCTCGTAACGAATGTTCTTTAAGTTCCGCCTCCAAGCATGTAAGAAGGCGTACCGAATATCACCATGTATTTGACAACCAACGACTATCTTACGAGTTCGAGCAAAATGGCGTCGTTGAGGACCAATGTCCCCAAAATGTCCAGCAGTGAGTTTGCAAGGATAAATTGTTCGTTCTCATACAAGATATCTTACACGGCTGTCACTTGAACACATACATATACACACGAAAAAGACACAAAAATCATATATAAGTATTTAAAGGGGCCTCTCGTTCGCAGAGTTCCTCACACCCCCTTCCGGTTTAACATTACTCGACCAAGGTCGTGAAATGGAACCCACTTAAACCTAAAGGGTGTTGCTTTCGTCCCAGTGCAATTTTAGAACTAAGAGCCAAAGCAATTTAAAATATTCAATGCACCTTACTGTGCTGTGTGTATTTCTGTTTATGTCCCATGGTCTAACTTCTTCATTTTTAAAACATAGTTATACGCAAATAACATTAAATTCCACTCAGACGACATTTTCAATTCACTTGGGCAGGAGTTAATCCTTTCAAGAATCTGACATTACCAATAATAACTCCTTTTCCCGTTCTCCATTCATTGAGGCGTTACTCTTAGCATTAGACGTGGTAACTTTACATTACCAACGTAACATACATATAACATCAAACATTGCACCTATTAAATATAACATTGTCACGAAAATAATAATACACAAGAAAATATGATTATCTCTTGGTAAACTTTTATCACTTACATTAATTACACACAATACTAATTCACACTGAACGTTTACTGAAATATCATTTACAATGGAACATTCTCTATTTTTTTTTTTTCAGTAACCTCTACGCATTCTCATGTCCGAGTCTAGAGAGAGCATCCGCATCAAGATTAGCCTTCCCAGACTTATGACGAACTGTTACATTGAAACGAGCTATTGCTAATGCCCATCTTTGCAATCTTGCATTTTTAGGAATGCCTTCTGTCAAGTACTTCAAAGGATTGTGATCACTATAGAGAGTAATCTGTCCTCCATAGGTCCACATC
The DNA here is from genome assembly GCA_039090855.1 of Macrothele yani. Taxonomy (NCBI): domain Eukaryota; kingdom Metazoa; phylum Arthropoda; class Arachnida; order Araneae; family Macrothelidae; genus Macrothele; species Macrothele yani. The sequence goes on along the minus strand of CM076992.1, from coordinate 53,833,960 downwards.
TCAAATTTCTCTAGAGCATAAATAGCTGCGTAAGCTTCTCTTTCTATGGTGCTCCACTTACTCTGTGCTTCTGTTAACTTTCGACTAATGAAAATGATTGGGCGAACATTTCCCTTGTCATCCCTTTGTCCGAGGCAAGCTGCGATTCCAACTGAAGACGCGTCACAGCTTATCTCGAAGGGCTTACTCAAATCAGGAGTACTCAAATATGTAACCTTACATAAAGCGTCTTTCAATTCTATAAAGCACTTGTCAGCTTCTACTGACCATGGAATATTATTTGCCACATATTTCTTTGTTAAATCTGTAAGTGGTTTAGCCAATATAGAGTAATTTGGAATATATTCCCTGTAATAATTAAACAATCCTAAAGCGGATCTCAAATCTCTTTTTGTCTTTGGTCGCTGCAAATTTTTAATCACTGATATCTTATCAGGATCAGGTCCATGTTTACCTGAGCCGACCACATGACCAAGGTACTTAACTTCTGATTTTGCAAAAGAGCACTTCTTTAAATTTCCTGCAAAATTTAGCTGTCGCAAAGTATTGAGTACTGCAGCTATATGATCCAAGTGCTGTTTCCATGTTTCTGAGAAAATTATAATGTCATCTATATAACTCTCAGCATATTCTTGGTGAGGTCTAAGGGCAATATTAATAGCTTTCTGGAACGTTCCTGCTGCTCCTGATAATCCATAGGGCATGACAGTAAACTGATACTGGCCTTTCGGTGATACGAAGGAAGTTAACTCCTTACTCTCTTTTTCCATGGGAATTTCCCAGTAACCTTTAAAAATATCTAAGGTTGTCAGATATCCAGCAGCTCCAGCTTTATAGCGCAATTCTGTTGCATTCTGCATTGGAAATGGAACTATTTTACTCTCGGCGTTCAGCCCTCTGAAATCCACACATAATCTAATCGATGAATCTGCCTTAGACACACAAACTAATGGATATGCCACTTCCGCATTTGAAGGTTCAATTAGTCCCCTTTTTAACAAATCTTCTATTTGTTTTTCTACTTCGGATTTCAAAGCTTCTGGCACTTTATAGATTTTTGGCTGCTTCCTTTCTACTCCTGGCTTTAGCCGAATTACATGACTTCCAACCTTAGCACGTTTTATCTCTCCGTCAAACACTTCATGATATTTTAAAAGTACCTGCATCAATTCCTCTCGTTGTGATGCGTCTAAATGTGTCCACTTGTCCTTAACAGAAATCAAAGTTTCCTTTGCCTTTGGCCTTTCTCCTACAGGAACCGGCCGTATTTCGCCAAACTCCTCATCATTTTCATAAATAATTCCAACTGCATTTATTGGTTGAATATACTTCCTCAGTTTGTTTTGATGGAGATGCCTTTTGCTTCCATCTGGTAGTTTCACTAAGTATGAATGTTGTGATTTTCTATTTACAATTTCTCCAGGTCCCATCCATCTTGAACATAATTTGTTTGTAGAATCAGGGATCAGTACAATCACCTCATCCCCTACTTCAAAATTTCTCTCTGTGGACCGCAAATTGTGATAGTATGCATACTTCCTCTGTTGTTCCTCTGATTGGTCTTTAGCATATTTCTCTGCATTATTTAAATTTTCCTTCAGTCGCTCTAGGTATTCACTTATCGACTCTCCTACTCCTTGTGGTAAAATTAAGCCATCCTCCCAACAGGATTTTAAAATTGCTAGAGGCCCGGTTGGCATGCGTCCGTACATGAGCATGAACGGTGATACTCCTGTCGTGCTATTTGGTACCTCACGATACGCCCATAAAAGAAAAGGCAACTGACGATGCCAAGCACGGCCTTCGGCTCGAATCGCATGATGCAGCATGTGTTTCATCACTTGATTAAATCGTTCTGCTAACCCATTAGCCTGGGCATAACCTGGCGTTATAAACCTTGGAGATGCTCCTAAATGCTTCAAAAATTCCTGGGTTAATTGTGACTTGAAATTAGTACCGTTATCCATCATAATTGCACTTGGTACACCGGTACGCATGAACACTTCTAAAAATGCTTCACAAGTAGCTTTTGCTGATAATGATTTTAAAGGTACCGCTTCTGGCCATCTACTATGCTGGTCCATCAAACATAACAAGTACTTATGTCCTTGTGAAGACATGGGTTCTATAGGTCCAACAATATCCGCATTTACGCATTGAAACGGCAACTCTGGCCTACCTATAGGCTCGATCGGTGCCCTATCACATACCCTTACACGTCTGCGTAATTGACAATCCTCACAAGCTTCACAAAATTTTTTCACATCTTTGGTCAATCCATCCCACCAAAACGACATCTTTATTCTATCCGCCGTCTTTTTCGCTGCTAAATGACCCCCAGGTAACGTTTGGTGAGCCAATTTCATTATTTCTAACCTTCGAGACTCAGGAATAACTAACTGGTTAAATTTCTGCCCATTTAAATTTCCCGTATGATACAACATTCCTGACTCAATCCAGTAGTTATTTTTATTCCGGTGTGCGTCAGTAAAATTCCCTTTCAAAGCCTCGCACTGTGTTTGCTGCCTCTTAAACTTCTGGCTCGAAGATTCCGGGTGTAAATTTTCACAGTCTCCAGACAATGAATCTTCACTTCGTTCGGGATTGTTATCATCCATGGCCTTCACTTTCTTCCCTCTCTGGTCCAGGGCTCGAGAATCACTCCCTTGCTGTGCTCTGCTTGGGGATGCGCTAGTTTCTTCCCCCTTAGAGTGGTAGCCGGGTCCTCCTTGATCCTTAACGCTGGTAGAATGGAACCTTTCTCCCCTCCGGCGTCTAACACATTTGCCTGCCTCACTAATGCGCTAGGGTCTTCAAACACTCCTAAGTATGCCTTTCTCTGTTCACATAGAGTTTTATATACGTGTGGTGTAATTAAAGCTTCTTCGTTTAAATCATCCACCACTGCAGCATAAACTTGAACATGAGGTTGAATATCATTCGGTGCCGTTAACAAGCTCAACGGAAGTGATACCAGCTTCGCTTCCACTGACGATCCAATAGCCGGACGCACAAATATTTTTCCTCCGGTCTCCAAATATCTATCCGGGACAAACTCTCTCCTTAAAACACAAATTTGTGCTCCTGAATCAATAGCTCCTTTAAAGCAATTTCCTTCTATGCTTAAATTTACTTTAGGTAATTCTGACTCTGTTTTACCCGATGGAATTCCTTCCGATATCCATTCAGGCTCTGCCGGTATATTCAATTTTACACACACTTCATTCAATCCTTTTTCTTCCTTATTTTCACTTATTCTTTTATCTTGGGATCTCGATCGGTGAGTAACTTCGGAACCTGGATCCTGGGGACACCGTTTGCGTACATGACCCCTTGATCCACATCGAAAGCACTGAACTTTCTCCATGCTATTCGAAGCTCTCGTTTCCCATCTTTTATTTAAATTCCTGTTATCAAAAGATGCATGTGTCTGCACTCGACCTCCGCTTGCATTTCCTACCGTCTTATTACTTTGAAACTCATTTCTATTTCTGTTATAATCAGGCTTCCCAAATCTTCCAATTTCTTGCACTTTCGTACTCGGCTTATTCCAGTTATCAAATTTCTGAGCTCCTCCCTTTGGCATAGCAGCAACAAAATTATCAATTTCACTAGCTAACTCGGTCGTTTTTAACCATTTCTCGGTCTCCTTTAGCAACACATGTGATTTAATGTGGCTTGGCAAAGCATCCTTTACTTGGTCTGCTACTAACAAATCTTTCAATTCTACCAAGGTCGTTATTTCCCTTGATTCCAAGTAAAATTCTAGTGCAGCTTTGACTTTCATTATATGCTGTGTATAAGATTCTTCTGGCTTCTTTACACATTTTTCTAAATTTCTTTTATGTTGAAGAGGAGTGATTTTAAATTCCTTTAACAAGATTTCTTTAATGTCAACATAATTTTCCAATTTTTCCGCTCCCAAGGTTGCAGCTAAATGACGTACATACCCCTGCAAATTTTGCAATATCACCTTCCCTTGATACTCATCAGGCACTTCATATAGCTTGAACATAGTTTCGGCATGGTAAAAGAAAAATGGCCACTCCTCTGCTCTAGAAGGAGGTTTCAACAAAACACCTTTCAACAAATTTACATATTTCAGAAATTCATTATTCTGTGAAACCATGGCTTCTGAATTACTTACCATATTCCCAATTCTCCTGTTACCCGATTGCGATGCTAACTCTAACTCCTTTAACCTTACCTCATGATCCATATCCATTTGCTTTGATCTTAATTCCAGTTCCTGTTTCTTTATAGCCATTTCAGCTTCCTTCTGAGACCTTTCCCATAAAAACCTTTCCCTCTCCAATTCCATTTCTAGCAACCTAGCTCTTGCTACCATCGTTTCAGCACCACCTGACATAATCGCTTCCTCACTACCACTTTCACGATCAGATACCTCATCCTGTATCTCTGAATCTGTTGCTCTCCTAGTCTTCAGAGGCATGATTACAATATTTACTGTTATACCCTCTGTTAACAGGTAACTAAATAAAATTATCGATCACCAGTCTTAGCAAATGAACATAAAATCACTTGTGATTACACGTTACACTTATCGTAACATTTATCAGTTCCATCAAACAACCTTAAATAACATAATATGCAATTACGTACATTACTTCAATACCTTTTTCTTTAAACCATTTTCTTTATGCCATTCTCATTACATCATTTTCTTTTACACCACTTTTCTTTACACCATTTTTCTTTAGATCATTTCTCTTTACAACTTTTTCCATTATACCTTTCTGTTTATACCATTTTTGTTTATACCATTTTCTTTACAGCATTTTCATTAATACCAGTTTCCAAAGAATTTTATTCTTTATTTAAACTTTCGCTTTATATTTAAACTAGAAGAATTCAGGCTGAATCTATTCTTCTTTTTCAAAAATCCAAAATATTTCATTTCTTGCCTACACTTCATTTACATTAATACCACCACACAACTTCATTTACTACCACATAAACCATAAAACATCTTAAAGAGCACTGATACTGATTTAAATAAGATCAATTCATCCAAAATACTGGTATATCCAGGCTACACTTATTTTTCCTTTTCACCAATACCACATAAAAATCTTTCATCTCTAGCTTACACTTCACTTAAATTAATATCACAGAATAAATCGATATTCTGCCACAAAGAACATATTAAAGAACACTGATGCTTATACAAGAAAAATAATTCATCCGAAACACTTGTTTACTAATTCTAAACGTTTACTCCTAACCACTAAGCAATATCCTACAATCTCCCTACTTTTTCCTATTCCTGAATATGTGTGTTCCCCCTTGTATGTTCTTTTTTTTTTTCTAAATGGCTCTATTTAAATTGGGACTAAAAGCAACTTACCCCATTATCCAACGTAAGCATTTCCACAGTCATCACACAATCCAGTTCTTGTCTCATCAAATAAACGGAATCACAGTCTCTGGCTCCCACTTTATATTTAGTCCAGCAACAGGGTGACACCTCATCCATGAATAATTGGTTCTTACATGCGTCCACCAGTTCCTTCTTTCGGTCCATGCTTGGATTTGAGCTTTCTTTTATAGCCTAATTCTGGCGGTAATTGTTAGTACATCTAAAATCCGTCAGGTTTTTTTTTTCAGCGACCATGCCAATTCCTTTAATTTCAATTCCTTTAATTCCAGTGTCAAGTAAAGTTGATCCGATTCATTCAATTTTTTATTCCGGGCGATGGGCGAATACCGTTTCTATTCGTCCTTTGTTCGGGACGGATCCTGCCGACTGCGCCAGTGTGACATGTTTTAGCGAGCCTGTGGTTCCCAGGCCCGTTTGGTTCGTTTCGTCCTTTACAAAGTACGGCCTTAAGGAAAATACCTCCAGTTCAGGAATCCATTTTGCCAAGAAATCCGAATATTTATTCAAGGTATATATATATAACTATACATTATTTACATGCTTTATGGATTATATCCCATAAAACAAAAAAAAAAACATTATGGTGTATCACCGTGACATCTCATTCTCCTCGCCTTCCAATCTCTAATGTCCTCCTCGTCTCCCTTCCTCCGCGAACCCCCCAACGTTTTCGGGGGTTGCATTGTTGACACCTCGTAACGAATGTTCTTTAAGTTCCGCCTCCAAGCATGTAAGAAGGCGTACCGAATATCACCATGTATTTGACAACCAACGACTATCTTACGAGTTCGAGCAAAATGGCGTCGTTGAGGACCAATGTCCCCAAAATGTCCAGCAGTGAGTTTGCAAGGATAAATTGTTCGTTCTCATACAAGATATCTTACACGGCTGTCACTTGAACACATACATATACACACGAAAAAGACACAAAAATCATATATAAGTATTTAAAGGGGCCTCTCGTTCGCAGAGTTCCTCACACGTCCTGTGTCGTAGGCACGTCACAAAGTATATCTAGGTGTCACATCAAAATACAAAGAAAACGTTTCTAAAGTAAATGTAAGGTGCTCAGAAGACAAAGTAACGTTTTCGAAGTTTATAAGGTGCTCAGTAAGCGTTTTGGAAGTTAATGTAAGGTGCTCGGAAAATAACCAGAAGACATAATTAAGTGGTACGATTCTCTCGAATAGCCAAACATATTTGACAGCGATGAATTTTTGACTCAACATAACGCTGTGTCCAGGAAGATATGAGAAAAATTCCATTCTCCCACCAGAGCTGCTTTTGACTCACTAAGCGGCCTTGAAATGCTCATTCTCAAGAGCATCACAAAAATGTTCTATGTGACTTATATGGAAAACTTGCTGGCCAAAATATTTGTAAAAATCTTCTCCCCCCACCCCACCCTTTAAATTATTCGCCCAACAAGAGAACTTTAGAAGCACTCGCGCGTGCTGACCATGCGCAAAACTTTAGGCCAACAGCTTCTTTAAAATGTAGTTACAGCTCCTCCATCAAAGGCATAAAGTGGAGTGCCGTCGTTCAACATTTTGCCTGCCGTCTCAGTGGCGCAGTGGTCTAAGCTCTGGTTTCTGACCATTCATCAGAGATCGATCTGGGTTCGAATTTCGGTGACTCATGGATGTTATGTTTGTCTAACGGCGCAACTTCTCCCTTCCCTGGAACCAGTGGCCCTAAATTAGGGCCGGGCAACAGCTAAAAGCCTATCGAGTTGTTCACGGTTGTCGTTAAACCCCCAAACAAACAAACAAAATCAGTATGCCACCACATGCCAGTGCATTTGCCTCCTTTCTCTTGATGTTGGAGCAATTTTCTAGTGCTCTTCATATTTAACGACGCCTATAATCAGGTAAAAGGGTGAAATATGACTCATCAGAAAACAGTGCTGTTGCCCATTGGCAAGGACTTCAAGTCACATGTTGGTGTCAACAGTTGTGGAAAACTCTTCTCTGACTTGGAGGTCAGCGGGACGCATACGGTAGACCTACTAGCATAGTTTATTTGCATTTGGCCGTAGGAACCAGTTCTGTTTAAACATTCTTTCAGCTCTGACCACAGCAACTTTGAGAGAGAGTTTGTGGGAGTTATCTTTTTTCATTTTGCCTTTAGATCCAAATAGCGGTCAACTTGGGTTAAGGTAGCTCTCAGGCAGCCTTGGCCAAGCAGGTATTGTAATGGTTCTCGTTTTCTGGAAATGAGTGTCTAAAATTTCAATCTATCTCTGCGCATTGAGCAATCGTGCCAATTCTGCCGGAGACTGTCCTGTTTCAACTTACCCAACAGCCCGCCATCTCAAAAAAAGAAAAAATCCATACGATCTTTTATTGAAGTACCTAAACTAAGCATGCAAACATTTTGAAATGGAGTGAAGTTATGAAAATCAGAATTCTTGTGTGCGAATAAATAATTTACGTGTAGTAGTGTAGCACGAAGTTGAGGCCATAGATCTGTTTTGGAATATGCATATTCGAATGTGCATAGCAATTCATGTTTGCGTCATTTTGTTAAAATCATTGTTAATATTCAAGGTAAATGCTGCAATTTTGTTGACCAGTATAACTTCTAAAAATAGCTCCTTGTGTAAGAGCCTGTATTTTATCAGTTCTGCTTCTAGTTTTACTTTGAGTATTTAAAACTCACTATGTTTACCGTACTTTTTACAATGACCCAGAGATGTACTTTTGTTTTCTTAGTACTTAGAGGCAGTTCTTTAAATAGTCGTTGTTTATTCACTAGAATGACCTAATTCTTACTTGCTTTCAAAGTTTGGTAATCAAACGGGTTTAATAATCAGATTGCAGTTACTTTGAACACTGTTAGATAAATTTTGTTTGAATGCAAGTCGTGTTCAGTAATAATGCGACCGTTGCAACTAGGTTCTAACTCAGCTTGCGGTATAGCATCAAATGATGCAATCCGAGGCTGCATCATTTAATTGGAAAAAATTAAATTTATTCTATTATACATTTAATTCGTAATATCGAGTTTGTCCGAAATAAGTGACATTTGCCAAACCCCCATAAAAATAAGCACCTTCCCGCCTAGTCAAAGTAGTTCCCCTCTGCATTGAAACTCTTCTGCCAACGGGTTTCGAGGCTGGGGATCCCCCGGTGATAAAACTCTGTAGTCTCTGAAGGCAAGAAGGAGGAAACACGTCCTGACACACAGTTTGGTCAGATGGGAAGGTCTTCTCCGGCAGGAAATGGTACATATGCGGGAAGAGGTAATAATCGGTGGGAGCGAGATCTGAGGAATAAGCAGAGAGCGGCAATGTGTTTCTTACTCCAATCGTTGCATTTGTTTTACGGTTCTTTGCGAGATATGTGGGCGCGCGTTTTCATGCAACAGAAAGACCTCCTGCTTATTGACAGAAACTGGCTGCTTGGTATGGAGCCCTTTGTTCATCTGCTGCATTTCAATACAATAACGACCCGAATTGATGGTTTCACCTGGTCTGAGAAATGATGGATTAAGTCTGTAGTATACCATCATACCAGAACCAGCAATTTCTTTTGGTGTAAGGGAGACAGTGTTTATATAGCTCTGTGGTACCCAAATACTTATCGCCTACGGTTGTTGTAGAGGACCAACTTTTCATCGCAGGCTATAATCCGATGCTGGAATCCCTCCCGTCTGTGTTTGGAAAGGAGGGAAATATTAATCTCCAGACGACGAGTCATATTGGCTGCTATCAATTCGTGTGACATCCAGCTTTCCCTTGGGCGCCGGGCAACCGTCGAATGATGCACACGGACTTTCGTTGCGATATCACAGACACTTTGCCGTAGATTATCTTCCACGCTATTCTTCTGCTCTTAATCTGTTACAGCTACTGATGGACAACCACGAGGCGAATCTAGTTACAACGGACTTGTTTCCTCCTTGGAATTTTGAGAATAATTTCCGTATGTCTCCATGGTCCACTTTGACAAGTCACCTGTTGAATTTTGTCACGGAATATGACACACAATGCGGACACCAGGTACATACCAATCATGCGACGTATGACAGCTGCTAGAAAATACCAATTCGCTTGAAGGTAAGAGTTCCGAGTTTCATTTAAGGTTCTTCCGCTAAGAATATGTGTATTTCATACGTATCTGCTGAAAGCGGAAATTTCACCTGCGCCAACTCAATAGTTTAAATTTTCAGTAGTTCAATTCCTGCTTACAATACTGAATCTGCTGGATGAATTTTTTGAATTTTCTGTTACAAACTTTTTATCATCAGATCAGATCAATTAAAAAAAATAAGAATTGGACAGAGATTTCAGTACTCAGGTAAGAGCTCAAGGCTTCATTTAAGGTTCTTTCGCTAAGAATGTGTATTTCATACGTATTCACTGTTTTGCGTCCATCTTATATGCTTATGGAAAGGAATAGTTACAGTTCGTGTGACATCTAAATAAGGTCTGTGCAAAGCATTTCTCTGATGAAAAGTTGCACTTGACACAGCAAAACTTAAAGCACTAAAATACAGTATTTCTTAAGCAGCAAGAATATGGGAGCTCAAATATTTGGAGTTTTTTCCGAGGAACGAAATTTTTCCTCTGATTTAGGGACAAACTTTAAAAATGTAAACCCATACTTTCAAGGCTGTGGTAGATTTAAACAATGATTTCGCTGCCTTTTTCCTACTTCAATCTAATCTGAGTGCGGAATCTGTGCGACAGAGAACCGAGTGATTTGAGTTCACACATTTTTGAAATGCAATAATTAAGTGATGAATTGGTCTGTTAGGTACGAGTGATGAATTGTTCTGTTAGGTACAAGTGATGAATTTGTCTAAGTTGTTTGGTTCAACAGACATTCTATAAACATAGTACTTACATAGGGGATATAGCTGTTATTTCAAATGTTACGTCATCTATGATTTTTTCGGTAAGTATTAGAGTATACGTGATAAAATGGCCATTGACTGTATACGCTGAAAAGTCCAGCGTTTGCGGCAAAAATATTGAAAATTTGAATTTTAAAATTTAAGCAATTTTTATCTGCCTAGGTGATTTCGGAATTATATTTCTTACTATGCTATCTCTAGCTTTGTGTTGTACACATTTTCAAAATAGTTATAACCCTATCTTCATTTTTCTGGCACTGTCAACAAAATAAGGCCTGTTTAATGAAAGATTAATTGGTTGTGGTATGTATATTTTTAGATGTTTTTTGTAGAAAGAATGTTTCGAATTTTCGACGCCGATAGTTCTGGTGCAGTATCACTGGATGAATTCATGCGGGTCATGTGGTCTTTCTCCCGTGAGTCTGCAACTGATAAGTTGAAGTACCTGTTTGGAGTATATGATTTAAATGGTAAGTAACTTTTTGGTACAGAACGATTTCGCAAATTACTGAAAGTTGAAAATGTACGTATTTCGTGGTTTACTTGCTCCTTGACGTACAAGAAATTCTTAACAGAATATTTGTTTTGCCGAAGTTTGTTTGATGCTTGCTTTTGTATGAGTCAATTTGTGTGGTAAGTAAAAAAAGTTTCCCGAAAGTTTATGGCCTTATTGATATATTATTATAAACTACAAAAATGCATTACAGCATTTTTATGTAATGTCAGGCATATCCGGTGATATTATGACAGGTATGTATTTTGCCTGTAACTGCAGTTCATAAAGGACACTCGATGCCATTATATTATGGATGCAATAAATTTTCATATGTCAGCTGCAGAAATCTGAGTTATATGAAAAGCAGTAATATAACTAATTCCTCACGTATTTCAACAAGGTTTGCAGAGTAAGTCACCTTTCAGGCATTAGCAAGCTAGGTTATATTGCTCACATTTACTACCTTTTTAGTATTTGGGCCTCTGTTGTACCTACACGCAAATACTTAAAAATGAGAAGAGATTTCATTTCGCTTTGGTTTCTTGTTTTGAGAAATTTCACGGTGTACGTTTTTGATAAGGCTACGCTTATAAGGTTCAGAATAAATTTAAAGTAACTTTTTACTTTGAATTGTGTAATTAAAATCGTTCTGCAGAAGTTACTAGCCTAACTTGACGGTTTTTCTGAAAATGTTAGAATTGATAAATTTTAGACACTAAAAATTCATTGCATGAAGGTAGTATCATTTATTAAGTTTAGGTGTTGAGCTTGGTTAAATTTCTTCAACATTTTGGCTATTCATTATCTCTTGTTCTAAGTTCTTTTCCAAATATAGGAAGGCATGCTTGAGTAATTAAAAAAGTAATGAAAAATCCTTTCTTCTATTTTAAAGATGTCAATTTTTTAAATGGTGATATTTTTACGAAGGTGATCGAATACATGCGGAATCTTTCTTCGAAACCTTAAATACCGAAGTTTAGTAACACCAAAAACCACATCACTCATACGCCAGTCGTTGTTGGAACAATCACTGGTGTATGAGTGATGATTCTGTTGTGAAAGTCATTGTTGTGTTGTGAAAAAAGTCGCGAATCCTAAGTTTTATCTACTCTGAAATATTGGGTCATAAAAGCCTGTGCATTACATAGATCTCATGTGCATGACTTTAACAAGAGTTTTAAATACTTTTTGAAGAAGTTATCTATGTTGAAATTAAGTCTTTAGCGTAAGTAAGTGTGTGTTCATTACATTATTAAGACTATTTCCCTACATATCGATCTTAAAAAATCTAAAAATGTATAGTTCTTTAATTTAAAGACTCTGTAAACAAATCGTACTTCAATCTCCTTTATAAATCTAAAAAATAGAAGTACAAAACTTTCTAATATACTGTAGTTATCAATATGTGAATATAATTATTAATAACCAGTCTGAATTTTCACATTTATGTAGTTTTATCATTTAATACTTTTTCACAGATGACGGAACAATCCAGTTCTCAGAACTACGCAGTGTCATCAGCGAGTGTATGAAAGAAAATGGATTGGCTTTCAGGGAAGCTGAAATCGACGAATTAACTCGTATGCTTTTTGATGATGCGGATACAGACGGAAGCGGTTCCATCACTTTTTCTGAGTTTAGAGATCAGTTAGAGCGGCATCCAGCCTTATTAGAAAACATAACGCTCAGGTAATCAATTTGTAATTCTGATGTCTTTTATTGATTTCCTTTAGCAAGTATTGGATTTCATGTCACAACATCAGTCCCATGCTGCGTCAAAATCACATGTTCTCAATAGTAAGAATGAAATGCGGGAGATTGTCAGTGTAAGGAAATTCAACCACGATACCACCGAAGTCTTCCGAAACAAACGCAGTTTGTATACAGACATGAAATCATAATTTTCCAGAACATTTTCCTAACGTGCAATATTCTAGGAACTTCTTGTGTCAACAGTGATAGCTTATTTTTATATTAAACGTTGCTGAGCATGTAAGGAATTTGAATAATTCGACTTGAATCGGGGTGGGTTTTCCACGAAGCTTGATGTGACAAGAATAAAAATTATTCATGGATCAGTTCTTGAACGTATGTTAGTCTTCTGAGAAAACAGATTAACTGAGAAGAAAATATGGAATGCACAAAGCTATTTCTGCTCAGTAATAAGACTCCTTTAGTGCAAATTTTGTAACTCCCTCGGCAGTCACGAAGGATTTATTTGTAAACTTTTTAGGTCTTTGCGAATTACAGAATGTTTGTGATATAAGCTACACATTCATGTGATACTTAATTGTTTTTTTATAAGTCATGCACAGCAACACTTTCAGGACAAGAAAATAGTGACACTATAGGATACATACACTGGTGTGCAAAAACTAAGGACGAAGAGGAGAAATTAGCATAAGAGCGGAACGAACAGGCAGAACGGAACGAAAGACCACTCAGAAGATAGACTAGGGTCCGGTACGGTAGGGCATGAGCATATATGCAGCATGACGTAGGTGGGGGGGGGGAGTGTCGGAGGAGTATAAAACACAAGGTCGGTGTACGCTCAGTAATTCGGTGAAAGCTATTGCACGGTGTACATCGGTTTGAACGACGTCGAGTTGCTGCCACCGTGTGATATGGCCAACAGGCAATCCAGTAGACGACATCTGGATGACTTTACCCGAGGTCGCGTCATTGGGAAGGTGGAAGAAAGTCGAAGTGTGACTAGTCTGGCCGAAGAGTTCGGTATTGCTCGCAGCATCGTTTCACAAGCTTGGAGAGCATTTCAAACGGCAGGAACAGCTGTCCGAGAGTTTAGCAGTGGTCGTCCACGAGCAACCACTGCGGCGGACGACCGGTATATTGCCCTACAGGCGGGAAGAGACAGACTGCAGACAGCGGGAGAAATCGCAAGACACATGCGACAAACAACTGGACGTCCGTTATCGCGTTTTACCGTGGCCAGAAGGCTGCACAAAGGTGGTCTATTTGCACAACGACCAGTACGCTGTGTGCCATTAACGCCTGCTCATCGGAGACGGCGGTTTCTGTGGTGCCAGGAACACAAGAACTGGACACATCAGCAATGGGGTCGAGTTCTATTTACGGATGAGAGCTGATTTAGTCTGACGAGCGATTCTGGACGTATACACATGTAGAGAGAGCAGGGAACACGCAATCACACCTCCAACCTCATCGAAAGGGACCGGTTTGCAGGTGGCGGAGTTCTCGTTTGGGGCGGTATCATGCTGGGTAGCCGTACTGACCTCCACATCTTCCAAGGAAGGTTCAGTCACTGGTGTCTGTCCGCTATTGTACCGAGGTGCTCCTGCCTCATGTGCGTCTGTTTAGAGGTGCTGTGTGTCCTGAGTTCCTCTTCATGGACGACAACGCTACACCTCGACGTACAGTGGCTGTCGCAGAGCTGTTGGAGAGTGAATATATTCAACGCTTGGATTGGCCCGCAAGGTCCCCGGACCTAAATACAATCTAAAACTTGTGAAACCTTCTTGGGAGACTCTTGGCAGCACGTCACCAGCCGCCAGCAACGATTCCGCAGCTGCGATTGGCGCTACAAGAGGAATGGGCCACGATGCCACAACAGCTCCTTGACAACCTCGTCCTCAGCATGGACAGACGTTGTAAATCCTGCAACGCAGTCAGGGGTGATCATATCCCCTACTGAAGACTGGATTTTTCTTGGCAGCCGCCTGTCACATGGACGTTTGTCTTCTGTCCAGTTGTGTTCGAAGCTACCTTTTCAATAAAGTGCCTTTGTATCCTTTGTATTCCTCACGTGTCCCATATTCTTACATCTTGGGGATCTTATTGTATGATTTGAGTCGATGTGGAGCCCTTCTGCACGACGTTACATTTGAAAAACCGTCTCGTCCTTAATTTTTGCACGCCAGTGTATTTCTTAAATGCCTTAATGAATATAATTATTTTCTTAATCTGATATCTATGATATAAAAATGAACAAATATGCGAATATAAAAATATGAAAGAGGGAAGCATTTCGAGAAACTGTTTCTGTGCACATACGTTTTAGCTATAAGAACACCTTTACAGACTTGCATGAAATCGTAGCATGAGGTTTGTGTTGTTCAAAAATATTTGAAGGATAGAAAAGCTGTTTTGCAGTTTTATTAAGTGGGGAAAGGAGGACGAAAACAGGAGACTTGATAATTTGCTTGTAAACCAAGTTTTGTGGGTGTAAGAACCACATACTGCAGGAAGGTTGCACAATTTTGCGTTTAAAATGACATCTCGTAAAATGTCCTGCTTTGTGATGTAAATGCTATAATAATTCAATGAAGCAAGATAACAAAGCGTTGTAGATAAGTGCAGTTTCAGTAAAGTTCCAATTAAGGCATAGATTTCAGTTTCAAACCTCGACGAGGTAAATACGTGTTGATTTTTTGTGCTCTTGATATTGAATGCTCCTGGTGCGAGTCGCTAATGTTTACACACTGGCGTGCAAAAATTAGCTACGAGACGGTTTTTCGAATGTAACGTCGTGCAGAAGTGCTCTACATCGACTCAAATCATACCATAAGATCCCCGAGATGTAAGAATATGGGACCAGTGAGCAAAACCGTCCAAACAAGGAATCCAAAGGATACAAAGGCACTTTATTGAAAAGGTAGCTTCAAGCACAACTGGACAGAAGACAGATATGTCCATGTGACAGGCGGCTGCCAATAAAAATCGAGTCTTTAGTAGGGGATATGATCACCCCTGACTGCGTTGCAGGATTTACAACGTCTGTCCATGCTGAGGACGAGGTTGTCAAAGATTTGTTGAGGCATCGCGGCCCATTCCTCTTGTAGCGCTAATCGTAGCTGCAGAATCGTTGCTGGCGGCTGGTGACGCGCTTCCAAGCGTCTCCCGAGAAGGTCCCACACGTGTTAGATTGGATTTAGGTCCGCGAATCTTGCGGTCCAATCCATACGTTGAATATCTTCACTCTCCAACAGCTCTGCGACAGCCACTGTACGTCGAGGTGTAGCGTTGTCGTCCATGAAGGGAAACCCAGGACTCACAGCACCTCTAAACAGACGCACGTGAGGCAGGAGAACCTCGGTACAATAGCGGACACTAGTTACTGAATCCTCCTTGGAAGATGTGGAGGTCAAATACGGCTACCAAGCATGATACCACCCCAAACGAGAATTCCGCCACCTCCAAACCGGTCCCTTTCGATGGTGTTGGAGGTGTGATTGCGTGTTCCCTACTCTCCAGATGTGTACGTCCAGAATCGGTCGTCAGACTAAATCGGCTCTCATCCGTAAAGAGAACTCGACCCCATTGCAGTTCTTGTGTTCCTGGCACCACAGAAACCGCCGTCTTCGATGGGCAGGCGTTAATGGCACACACTGTACTGGTCGTCGTGCAAATAGACCCCCTTTGTGCAGCCTTTTGGCCACGGTAAAACGTGATAACGGACGTCCAGTTGTTTGTTGGATGTGCCTTGCGATTTCTCCCGCTGTGTGCCGTCTGTCTCTTCACGCCTGTAGGAAAATATACCGGTCGGTCGCCGCCGTGGTTGCTCGTGGACGACCACTTCTAAACTCTCGGACAGCTGTTCCTGTCGTTTGAAATGCTCTCCAAGCTTGTGAAACGATGCTGTGAGCGATCCCGAAACTCCTCGGTCACACTTCGACCTTCTTCCAACTTCCCAATTACGCGACCTCTTGTAAAGTAATCCAGATGTCGTCTACTGGATTGCCTGTTGGTCATATCACACGGTGGCAGCAACTCGACGTCGTTCAAACCGATATACACCGTGCAGTAGCTTTCACCGAATTGCTGGAGGCGTTTGCCTCGTGTCGAGTGACCTGGCGTATCCTACTTCTTTTCAAAGAATAAAATCCACTGCGGAACGCCAGAGAATCTCCTTTGCGCCTTTTCTCGACACGGGATATAACTCCCCCTTCAGCATGGTCGAACTCAGGGTGGCTCTGCATAGGTCCGGCGCTACATCTGTCGGTCCTGATGGAATCCACTATGACATGCTCCGTCATCTCTCGCAGTCGTCTCTCGAGAATCTCTTAATCTTGTATAATCGTATTTGGTCGGAGCACAGTTTCCCGGAATCTTGGCGAAAAGCTTTTGTTCTGCCTTTTCCCAAACCTGGCAAGGATCCTAAGTCTCCCTCTAGTTATCGTCCAATTGCTCTCACTAGCTGTCTGTGTAAAGTTCTTGAACGCATGGTTAATTCCCGGTTAATTCATTTCTTAGAATATCATCAAGTACTTTCACCATCACAAAGCGGCTTTCGCCGTCATCGTTCACCTCACGATCATCTCCTGCACCTTTAGATATCTGTGCGCGAGGCGTTCGTGCGTCGGCAGCACCTGGTTTCTGTATTTTTTTATATTGAAAAAGTTTATGATCAGGCGTGGCGGCACGGTATTATCCGTGACCTCCACGCATGCGGATTGCGAGGAAATCTTCTGACATTTATTTTAAATTTTCTGCGCAATCGGGTGTTCCAGGTGCGCCTGGGTACGACGCTATCGGCACCGTTCCATCAAGATCAATGTGTTCCTCAAGGTTGCATTTTATCTGTCACATTGTTCATCCTGCGCATTAATTGTCTCCTCACAAATCTTCCTCCTGCGGTTTCGGCTACTGTCTATGTTGATGACTTGCACATTTTCTGCTCGTCATCAAGCATGCATTTTATTGAAAGGCAGTTGCAGTCTGCAATTAATCAGATCTTTAAAGCGGCGAATAGCAATAGTTTCGTTCTTTCTCCCGATAAGACAGCGTGTGTCCATTTCTGCCGGAGGCGTGGCCTCCATCCTGACCCAGAGCTGTTTTTAGACCGTGCAGCCATACCAGTTTTGCTGGAGACCAAGTTTCTTGGACTGACCGTCGACCGTGCGTTAACGTTCCGTGCGCACGTTCGGCGGCTCAAGATTTCCTGTCTGCGGGCTCTATCTATTCTTAAGATCCTTTCCAGAGTCTCGTGGGGCGCAGACAGGATGTCTTTGTTTCGTCTTTACCATTCATTAATACGGTCAAAACTGGATTATGGTTGTATCGTGTATGGCTCTGCTCGTCGTTCCGTTCTCCGGCCTTTGGACACTATTCGCCATCAAGCACTGCGTCTTTGTTCGGGAGCTTTTCGGACATCTCCCATTCCCAGCCTTTACGCTGACGCGAACGAACCATCGCTTGAGTTACGCCGTCTGCAGCTGTCTATTCAATTCTACCTGAAACTTAGATCTCTTCCAGACCATCCTTTATACGATGCAGTTTTTCATCCCTAGCAGCATGCTCGTTTATTCGAGAACCGACCCTCGTGCATTTCAACCTTCGGTCTTCGTATGGCGGCCGTAGCCCGTGATGTAGGGCTCGACTTGTCACTTGTTAGAGAGACCAGGGGCTTTGGGGATCCTCCATGGCACCCACTGGGTGTCATAGTTGATACCTCCTTTACATCTTTCGATAAATCCTCAACCCCTGCGTCAGTGTACCAGCAGCTCTTTGCTGAGCACCGGGACCTCCATTCTGACTACACTCCTATTTTTACTGATGGCTCCAAGATGCATGGAGTCGTTGGATTCGCGGCTGTCTGTGTAGATGACGTTTCAGTAGCGCGGATCCCAGTTGAGGCCACGGTGTTTTCGGCGGAGATGCATGCTGTGTATCTCGCCCTTCTCCATGTTCAGTCGGGTTCTCATCATCGTGCTATGGTCTATACGGATTCCTTAAGTGTCCTGCAGTCTTTATCATCTGCAGATTGCCGTGACCATCCTGTTCTCTTGGATGTGAGACAGTTACTTCGTCGTTTGCTCGAGGCCGGTTTTCAGGTTCAGTTTTGCTGGATTCCTGGACATGTTGGAATCTCGGGTAACGAGTGTGCTGATGCGGCTGCTAGATCTGCTTCCTCTTTGGTCGCCACGCCCTTGCCTCTGTTTCACCGGGATTTTCGCTTTCTGGTTCGCGACCATATCAAGCGAACGTGGCAAGGTCTGTGGGACCAAGAGGTGGAAAATAAACTGCATCGTATTAAACTTAATCTTGAAGTCTGGAAATCCTCATATCGTCGGAACCGTAGGGAGGAAGTGGTGCTTGCGCGTCTCCACATTGGGCATTGTCGTTTCACTCACCGCTTTTTGCTGTGTGGCGACACTGCGCCGATGTGTGAGGCGTGCAATTGCCGACTCACCGTTACTCATCTTCTGTGTACCTGTGTTCGTTTTCGTGATGTACGTTTTCATTTATTTCATTCTCATTTGTTGACCGAGGACGCCGCTACACTGCAGCGGCTCCTCAATGACCACTGTGATACTGTTGCCGTGTTTTTATATTTTAAAGAAATTGACTATTTTAAACGTATCTAGATTTTAGCCTTATCATCATCCTCATTTCTCAGTTTTACTGAATCAGCTAGATTTTAATCATTGTATCATGTTTTTAATACTGTTTGTTCCATTATCTTTTTTAGCCCTTCCATCGTTCTCATTTTTCAGGTTTACATGATCAGTCAGATTTTAAGCTTTTTACCACATTTTCAATACTATTTGTTTGTCTTGTTTCTGGCGCTCTTTGGCCAACCATGGCCCTTGCGCCATAAAAATCAAACAACCAACCATCACCGAATTGCTGAGCGTACACCGCCCGTGCGCTTTATACCCTTCCGACCCCCCTACGTCAGCTGCATATATGCGCATGCCCTACCGTACCGGACTCTAATCTATCTCCTGAGTGGTCTTTAGGTCAGTTCTGCCTGCTCGTTCCGCTGTTATGCTAATTTCCTTTCTTGGTCCTTAATTTTTGCACACCAGTGTAGTTTTGACACAGAAAGGTATTCTTCCATTTATGAAATAGAAAGTTTTCCCGCTGAAATAGAAAAGTTTTCGTTCATTGATAAAGAAATTAATTTGAAATTTGTGATACCTTTTTTAACAGTTCCCTCGCATGGATCTCTGACAGCTTTTGGTTAGAACTAGTCACTAAGAATTGTAAAAGCCATTGTTTTTCTATTTTGGAGTTGAACGACCACCATGAACAAAGGCTACAAGCAGTCGTTCGTCGCTAATTTAGAGCCAAAAGTTCCAGGAAAGTAGCGCTGTAAGACAAGCACATTACCCATGTCTCATCCGGGACAAACTCCGGGGACTTGCCTGAAAACTAGGCCTCTGACCACTAGGACACCTGGGTAGCCCACTGTTTAGTGTTTTCGTTCTAAAGACATTAGTGCCAAACTACAGCAATAAAATTTTGTGTGACTTTATAGTGAAGCACCATATGGTTTATTCTAGTTGTCTGTCCATAGTTACCAGTCCACTACTCAGGAAATATGCAGTTGTAGGGAAAAACGGTTTCAAAAAAATATTTTACAGAAAAATAACTTGGCATATTAAGTATTCGAGCAATGAATATTAATGGTGAGTTAAATGCAGTAGGAATCCATCAAACGCAATTTAAATCATATGGTAGTAAAAAGCTGGTAGTATATTTCATTTCTCTTTGAGGACAGCCAAAGCGCAAATGGAAACGTTCATGTGTTGGAACATGAAGGACTGAATTTACTCTGATCCGGCGCTCCAGCTAAATCCGGAGGAATTCAGGTCAAGGGCTTCAGCTGTTTACATAATGTTGATGTATGATTTCTTTCAAATCAGTCTTCTTGACCCAGTTCAGTATTACAGCATTTAAAAAAATGTACGCGATGGTTTAAACGTATTTTTGAAGTAGCATTGTGTTACGGAAAGTACAAATGTAGGACTCCAACTGTAAGTCTCGGTGATACGATTAACGCATCTATTTCAAACCATGCAAAGGATCTTAAAACCACGAAACTTTGTTTCAAACCTCGCTGTTTGCCCCGTATAGTCAGTATTCAGCTCTCACATAGGGTCAACTCCAGTAACATGTCTACTGTCTGAACTGGGAAAATTATAATATGATTCGGTGCTGCGTAAAACCTTCTCCCATTCAGTGTCCAAGAGGAATAGGCAACTTTCCTTTTCAAACGACGTTTTGCATTCATTATGATCATGTAAGTGTTGCGTGGCGCAAATTTGAGATAAAATGCAAAGCTGCGTAATTCTCTAGAACTGCAGACATGTTTATGGAAGAATCTGTTTATGTGGTTCTGCTGATGTGTTCTCCGGAGACTGTGCTCCAGCACAGTCTCCGGAGAACCCATCAGCATTTTTTTATACATCTTCCGGCATTAATCTCTTTCAGCCATTTTTACGCTTTCCAACCGTAGGTTGAAGAAGCGTATAACCGATATAGTCACGTTCGTTTCGAGCTCTGTGTTTGTGCCCAGTTTTGGAAGTGTATAGTGAGTGTTTGTTCCTATTTTTGTGTTCCCCTTCAAGAAGAAGATCTGTACTTTCTTTTAGCTCAGCTCCCAAGTCGGCGAGTTGCATATTTTGTTTGCATTCAGCGTTTTATTATTTTCGAACAAGCTGATCGATCCTTAAGTTAGTTCTCGCCATTTACAATGGCGGGCACTGAGAAGGGTGAAGTCCAAGCCCACATCAATGATGCTCATTCAACCTCCTCCTCCTCCTCCTCACTCTCAGGAGACCAATCAGCATTTATGCACGTCAAAGACGTCATACGCATACAAGATGTGCCGCGCGCTTCCTCTGCAAAGGCTCAAGTTGGTATCCCTGCCCAGGAGAGTGACATCACCTTGACGCACGTCCCTGGTTCATTTGCTGAAGCTATGGATGTGACCGATTGCCCGGTTGCGTTGCCTTCCACTGGCTCAACTCAGTTTACCAAGCCGCTACCAGCAATCGGCACTGTGTCGCACAGCCTTTCCCTGCCAACTCTACTTCTCTCACTTACTCCAAAGTGACCTCCGGAGTGAGAGCTCCTTCCAAGTTTATTGCTCCAGTTTTTCCTGACTCTTACGTCAGTGTTGAGGGTAGTTCTGCCACCATCGATATCCCATAGAATTCCCCAGCCGGGAAACAATTTTTCTCCACAATGGATTTCGGTGTCTGTTTTGATGCATTACCAGACACTAAACTTAAGGAATATAATATTGCCCTAAAGAAGATGCTTCCTACAGGAGCTTATATCACTCATATGGCTCGAAAGCCACGGGCCATATTAGTGTATTTTGCCCGTAAAGAACATGCAGACCTTGTGATGACTGACGGCTTATTCATCAAAGATGTGCATCTTCTGGCTGAACCTGTGGCGCAGCGACCTATCCAGGTCACTTTCCACCCAGTCCCGCCTGAAGTCTCAGATGTCGCTCTATGCGCTTTACTCAGCAAATTTGGCAGAGTGGTTGGACCAATAACGACTCTTTCGGCGGCGCCCAGAGATCCCTAAGACAAAAATCCATTGCAGGGTTTCGTCGAAGTGCCCGTGTCATATATTTCCGTCAGACGATCATCTGCTTGCGTGCCCGAAGACCCTAACCGTACGGTGTGGCCAGCAACGTCGGAGAATCGACGTCATTACCTCCTTGCACTGCACGCCTTGCCAAGGCAAAAACAATCTTCGAGTGCACGGCCCACATAAAGTTCCACCGACTCCGACTGGCACTCCTACAGGTACTGTTCGTACCTCGAAGCGTACCACACCATCTACTTCAGCACAGCAGGCCTCTGAGTCAAGATATGATGAAAAAAGTTCGCTTACAGACGTTGGTCAACGCAACGCTCCCACAGCCGCTTCCTCCTTTTGACTAGAGGACTTTCCTTCAATTGCCTCCTCACTCCCGCAACGTCGCCACTCCACCACTGAGTCCCTTTCAGAGGGTTCACAACCAGCTATTACCACTGGAACCTCCGAAACAGCTGATGTGGAGTCCGTTGGTCCAGAGACGCAGTGTGAGGATGAGACGACCGAGCCTCCACTGAAGCGGCCCGGCTCTGGCCACAGCAGGCGAGTAGCGAAGGAGCAAAACTCTACTTCACTTCGTTCAACCTCCCTCTCCAGCAGTTTTCCTCGACACACCTCGCCAGCCGAAGTCTCCTTTCCCACGGTCGAAGAGTTCGCTGCATTTCTCCAGACAGCCAATATACCTCCCGTACCACTCTCATACATTGATCTCCATACATACTTAACGAATCCGACCAGCTATGCAATTGCACGTGCCTTAGCAGTCAAGAATTCATCGCTTCGCCAATTTGTGCCGGAGCAGATCTTCAATGTGACGCATTTCTGCCGTCAGAATGTTCCCACCCATCCGTGGGCACAAATCTTCTATAATCGTCACAAGTCTTTTCCTCCAGCTCTGAAAGATCTTCAGCTAGAGGCAAGGAACCCCACAATTCAAGATCATGTCACTTAATTGCAGGGGATTCGCTTCCCCCCTCAGCAACTCTCAGGCATATAAAGACCTCAACCCGTTGGGGGCTGATATTCTCCTCCTTCAAGGGACAAATTGCAAACCAACTACCGTCTATTCTCGATGGCGCCAGTGGAACTTTGTGTTTCATCACGCCTATGGACTAACATCTCATAGCCGCCTTGCCATCGGCATTAGTCATACTCTCAATTCTATTATCACATCCCTCTCTGTGCGAAATATTTGTCGAGATCTCTTACAGCATGCATCTTTTACCATCGCGTCTTCCAGATACCATTTATTCAATATCTTTTAGAAAGGAGAGAATCCATTGCTGCAGAGGATATTCCAAGCAATAAAACTCATTTTGCGATTCTCTTCACACGTCTTTGCAGAAAACTGGACAGTATCCCACCGTCAGACCATGTTCTCGTTGGTGGGGATTATAACTGTACCCTGGATCTTCTTCTGGATAGGTCTTCTACCAATAGAGAGCGCCGCCATGCCCTGGCGAACCTGCTCCAGACAGTTGTCACGAACAACGCTCTTCATGATGTACATCGGCATATTCATCCATGGTCGACTAATTACACTTGGCGCTCCTCTCATGCGCAAAATCCTTTCTTAGCCCGTCTTGACAGGTTTTATGCCTCCAGTACTCTACTTCCTGCTGTGACAGAATCGAGTGTGCATCCTACGGCCTCATCTGACAACTGCGCCATTTCCATCATAGTCCATACTGCACCATTCAAACCCAGGATAATACGCCCGTGGACATTTGATGATGCACTTCTCTCCGACCCGGCATTCTGCTCTTCGGTCCGGTCATTCCTGATTGACAGACGACCGCAGCTTCAATCTGCACTCTGCGGATTAAATTCTTGGATGGAGATCAAGCAACAGCTCGTTCTGCATGTCCGAAACTACTCATTCCAATTAAGACACTCCAGAACATGCGCCTAGACTACGTTCGTTCAATGCTATCCATGCTCAGTCTCAGTGATCCTCTCTTCTCCTCCTTTCAAGAAGAGCTTCGATCTCTTCTCACTCCTCTGGCACAACAAGCTCTCCGCCGACTTCGTTTGCAACACCTGACGCCGGATGCTCACAACTATGAATTCCTGACGTCGGTGGAAAACACCCGATGAGCTTCGACCATACTTCATCATCTACGCCTCTCTTCTGGAGAGGTATCAGATGAGCCGATTGCGCTTTGTTCCCATGTCCGTCAGTACTTTTCCATGAAGTTATGTGAACCTCCTCAACCATCCTCTGCAGCAATGGATTCTCTCCTTTCTAATCTACCTCAGGTTCCGCCCCCCCATCTCGCTTCTTCTCTTCTCCTTTCCCCCACGCCCTCTGAACTAAACACTACATTCTTTTCTCTGAATTCTAGTGCCGCTCCTGGTCCGGACGGCCTAACCTTTAGCTTTTATAAAACGTTTCTGCCTCTTCTTCTTCAGTTTCTCCTATCCGCTTTCTCTGCTGCCTTTACTTACTCTCCTCTCCCGAGGGGATTCACAACTGCATACGCTGTCCTTTTCCCCAAGAAAGGGGATCTCCTTGACCTGGTGAACTGGCGCCCAATTTCCCTACTGAATCTTGACTACAAACTTTATACCAAGCTTCTTTCACAGCGACTAAATCCCATCCTCACTCACATCCTCTCCCCTAACCAGACTTAGACAGTTTCCGGCTGTTCCCTATCTCACAACATCCATCTCCTGACTGATCAAATTGGCCTTGCGCGCTCCCGCTCTGAACCCCTCGCCCTCCTCTCTTTAGACCAACAGTACGCATTTGATAACATCTTCCACACTTGTCTCTCTGCCACACTTCTCCGATTTGGATTTCCGCCTCCGTTTATTTCTCTAATCACCTCCCTCTACCAGGACGCCAGTTTCCAGGTCAAGTTGCCCACCTTTCTTACAGCACCAATCCTCTTCCGCCGTGGAGTGAGGCAAGGCTGCCCACTCTCCGGTCAACTTTTCGCCATAGCCTTAGAACCTTTTCTCCGCTCCGTTCAACCCTCCTTTCAAGCCACCCTGCCGCCATTCATCGCCCGCACGAGACACCATGTCACCACTTCCGTGGCGTATGCAGACGACGTTACCTTCTGTATACGCCTGGATTCACAGTTCTCTTTGCTCCAAAGTCTTTTCGCCGATTGCGCCTCCTGCTCCGGAGCTGCGATTAATATAACCAAAAGCACAGGCCTATGGTGCGGCTCATGGGTTGACCGCTTGGATTCCCCATGGGTAGCGCACTGGTCTTCAGCCTCTCAACGTTTCCTTGGCGTACATCTTGGCATCCCAGGTGAAGCCTCCAGCACAACGTGGAATACCATCCAGCCACGTCTTCATCGGTCAACTGCGTTTTGGCGAAAAGCGCAGTTCTGTACTTCATATTTTCAACGTGCACGTCTTGCGCAAACCTATCTTCTCTCCATGTGCACACATTCCTGGCTTGCTACTAAATCCCCACTTCTTCGTCTCAATGATATCACTCGCTGCTTCACCTCAGTTATCTGGACCGGACACCACTGGCTCAGTGCCCCCAAGCTCAGCCTTCCTCCTGACCAAGGTGGCATTGGCCTAATTGATACACGACTGTACTATCAAGCTCTCCGGATTACTTCGTTCCTCCGTCTTCATACTGCACCTGTTGCCGACGCCGTTACCACAAGGAATGTCATCACCTCTTCGAACAACACTAATTTCACTTTCACTTCCTTCATTCTAATGGACCTCCGAACTACCACTCACTCTCGCCTTCCTCCTGCCTTACGGGAGACTCTTACCTTTCTCCGCTTTCCCCCGCTCACTCGTTCCCCACCCGATTCCACCACTGAACTCCTTGCCAAACCCATGTTCTTCTCCTCTCTTCTTCACCCCCCCCTCATCTTTCATGCTTCGCCTATCCTTCTTAGCTCCGAGTCGGAGTTGTAACCATCAAAGACCTTGTAACCTCAGATCTGTCCTGGCGACCCTACGCCAGCCTCCCCCCCCACTGTTGTTCTTTCACCCTCCTCTCGTTCTGTCTATGACTCCCTACTCTCTACCATCATTGCTAAGTTCCCTCATCTCGCAACCCCCACTGGCCTAACCTTTGTTCCTTCCGCCTCCCTCCCTCCCTTTCTTTATTTCAGTCTGCAGATCTACACTTCCACTCTCCTCTCAACCTCAGTTCTCTATCGGTAACTTTTAAAATCCCACTCTCCTTCTCCCCTTCACATCCCTGATGTCTCCCAATCCTCTCTCACCGCTGTCTGGTCTGCCAACCTTTCTCCTCTTTCATCTCCTCTTGAAATAAACACTCACTGGCTTTTTCTCCACCACCGTCTTCCCGTTCCATCCATCCTCCACCGCATGACCATTCTTGACTCACCTCTTTGCCCCTTCTGTGCTCAAGAAGCTGATGTCTCTCACGTTTATCTACATTGTGTCATCCTCCTTCCACTACTCCATCTTGCATTTTCCATTGCTCAACGTTCAGCCACAACTGATCTTCCTTTCGATGCCTATAAGACCCTCCTCCTGCAGGTCTCGCCGCCAGTCAAGCTTCCACCCATCTGCTCATATATTTTCATCCTGGTGAAACACGTCGTCTACGTATTTCATCAGCGCTGCCGAGATATCTCATCTCCTTATACCATCCACCAAGCTTCTGTGGAACTACTGTGCCACTTTCGGGAGCGTCTCCTCTCAAGACTTCGTCTAGAGAACCTTGTGGCCGTTGCCAAACAGAGAGAACAACATTTCCGTTCCACCTGGTCTCCGGCCGCTTCCTGGTTCGCCGGCATGCCAGCGACGTTGCAACTGACTATCGGTAGTTTATAACCTCGTTGCTCCTAGCTCTGTTGAATTTCAGTTCAACATGCATGCTCACCATTGGTTTTCGGAATCAAACTTCAACATAAAGCTTATATTTTCTAACAATTGTGAATATAATATGCACCATACTGTACAAATGTATATAGTCTTACTTGTTTTCTCTTTGATTATCATTTTTTCTACCAGTACTAAGACATCGTAATTCCGTTTGCCTTAGGTTTCACATTGTCTACTTTGTCATCTACAGTTCTTCTTTTGTACAATGCTTCATTATAATATTCTCGTTCTGTTATTTGTCAGCACTATAATATACTTATGCTTCGAGACTAACTGTTTCGACAATCTCTCTTATTGTTCTTGTGCAAAATGCCTGCACCTCTTACCGCGAGGCTCCTTTGTGAATCAATACATCGTGCTGTATATAATGTACATAGAATTTTAGAGTTTGTATATTTTACCGTACAATATATGTATCAGAACGCCCATGTTCGCCTCCTGAACCCAACCTTGTTAATAAAATTGTGTTGAACTGAAGAAGCGTATATGCTCCAGCTTTGTCCGTCCGCACGATAACTCACGTGAAAATGGTTCGATTTCGATGGAATTTTAGTATGTGGTAGGGAACCACCTGGGGACGTTCCCTATTGAAAATAAATTAATTGGGTGAAAGGTCAGGGCATAGGAGCGGGATCCATTCCATTGCCTTTATGCAACATAACTTGCGTAAAAATGGTTCGATTTCAATGAAATTTTAGTATGTGGTAAGGAACCACCTGGGAACGAACCCTGTTAAAAATGAGCGGAATGGGGTCAAAGGTCAGGACATAAAAGCGGGATCCATTTCATTGCCTTTATGCGTCATAACATGTGTAAATATGGTTCGATTTCGATGAAATTTTAGTATGTGGTAGGGAATCACCTGGGCACGGAACCCTATTGGAAATGGGGTCAAAGGTCAGGCAGGACATAAGAGCGGGATTTGTTCCGTTGCCCTTATGCGTCATAACTTGCGTAAAAATGGTTCGATTTCGATGAAATTTTAGTATTTGGTAAGGAACCACCTGGGGACGAACCCTATTGAAAATGGGCGGAATCGGGTCAAAGGTCAGGACACTGGAGTGGGATCCATTCCATTGCCCTTGTGCATCATAACTTACCTAAAAATGTTTCGATTGCGACAAAACGTTATGTTGTTCCGGAGGTATAGTGAACCGGTTCTGTTGAATATCAACGAAATGGGGTCAAAGGTCATTGCACAAAAGCAAGATTTATTCCACAGCCATTATTCTCATAACTTGCTTAAAGCTGCTTCTATTGCGACAAAACTTTAGTATGTTATTCTTGACGTATACTGAACCAGTTCTGTTGAATATCATCACAATGGGGTCAAAGGTCAGGACACAGGAGCGAGATTTATTCCACAGCCATTATCCTCATAACTTGAGTAATAACTTCTGGTATGTTGGAAAGCGTATCATAATCAATGCATTGCATGATTTTACTAACTTGTTTTTTAGTATTGCTGATCTGCTCTCAGCACTCTCATTATGGTATTTTGCACGCCATAACTTTCCTTTGATCTTGAAGATTGAACTGTTCTGCGGTTGCTCGTACTTGCAGGAAGGATTGTATGCATACGGCATACAAACCTTCCTGCAAGTACGTTTAAAGAATGGAACATGCCTAGAGCGATTAGTATCAGTGACTTGGAGTGCACCTCATGCCTTGATCCTTTGTGTTATTACAAAATATATATTCTTTAGTGAGCTACGCCATTCGCAAAAGCAGAATAGTGGTGGCTTTGGAGCAGTGAAGCTTTAAAACCGTATGTTGAAGAAGCGTATATGCTCCAGCTTTGTCCGTCCGCTAGCACGATAACTCACGTGAAAATGGTTCGATTTCGACGAAATTTTAGTAAGTGGTAGGGGGACCACATGGAGACGAACCCTATTGAAAATCGGCGAAGCAGGGTCAAAGGTCAGGACATAGGAGCGGGATCCATTCCATTGCTCTTATGCGTCATAACTTGCGTAAAAAGTATTCGATTTCGATGAAATTTTAGTATGTGGTAGGGAACGACCTGTGCACGAACCTTATTGGAAATGGGGTCAAAGGTCGGGCAGGGCACAAGAGTGGGATTTATTCCACTGCCCTTATGCGTCATAACTTGCGTAAAAATGGTTCGATTTCAATGAAATTTTAGTATGTGGTAAGAAACCACATGGGATCGAACCCTATTGAAAATAGGCAAAATGGGGTCAAAAAGGTCAGGGCATAAAAGCGGGATCCATTGCATTGCCTTTATGCGACATAACATGCGTAAATATGGTTCGATTTCGATGAAATTTTAGTATGTGGTAAGGAGCCACTGGGGACGAACCCTATTGAAAATAGGCGAAATGGGGTCAAAGGTCAGGACACTGGAGTGGGATCCATTCCATTGCCCTTGTGCATCATAACTTACCTAAAATGCTTGGATTACGACAAAACTTTATCATGTTCCGGAGGTATAGTGAACCGGTTCTGTTGAATATCATCGAAATGGGGTCAAAGGTCAGGACACAGGAACGAGATTTATCCCACAGCCATTATTCACATAACTTGAATAATAATTTCTGGTATGTTGGAAAGCGTATCATAATCAATGCATTGCATGATTTTGCTAACTTGTTTTATATTTATTTTTAGATGTTGCGTGGTTTCACCGCACCAAACGGTTGCATACAAATGATCCCCATCTGTTCATGCCTGGCACTCTCCTATTAGGATTAATGTGTTGATGTCTGCTCTGGCAATATATGGACGTAATGCTATGAATGTCGCAAGGCGGTAAATAAGTGGCCTTACGTTCGTACGTGGTAGATTCATCGACCAGCTGCTGCACAAACTGAGTTTTTCAGACACTTGCGTTATGTTGTGTGGTGATGCTAACTTTTAAAAATTATGTTACAGCTTACGATGCTACCTTTTAAAAATTGTTACAGCAGTGGCTTCGGAAGCTGATGACCATGTGATACACAGTGCTTCAGAGAGATAGTGAGGAAGAACATACTTCTACTGGAGTTATTATTTTTAAAGTTTTGGACTTGTGTACTCAACTTCTTATGGATGGGAGGTTTTCAGGCGAGGATTGCATTAACTTGAATTGTGTGAAGATCTGCCTGAAGTGTACGAAACCGATACATGAGGTTGTTCTGAAGTCCCTCGTCAGAGTCGCGGGCATTCTGTTGGCTTAAAGGACTTGGGGGTATCAAAGAGCGAGGTTAAAGCTTTTGTTTGATCGACAAGAAGAACAGTGTGCACCGGAAGATCCTGCGTGATTTGTTTCTTACCACGAAGAATGACACCGTGCGCCTGAGAATAAAGAACACGTTCCTGTGTCTATTAAAAAAACACGCACACACAAATAAAATAGAAAAATAAAATAAAAACCCAAAGCCTTGAGAAGTGTTTGATGAAAAAGATAACTCTGAGTTCTGTGGGTAGACGTTCATGTTGATACGTCACGTGATGCTGGACAGAAATTAGTCACCCATGGAACCCGAGAATTTTGGTGCTGAGCAAAGTTTTGTCGCGAAGGTGGAGAATGATAGTATGCCTCATTATGGTAACAGTCGAGAGGTACTGCCATTTCAAAGATCGCTTCTGTACGTGAATATCAACTGTCGTTCTCTACCTGGATTATTAGCTTATTATAGCGTGCATATGAGCAAGTATATATATATACATATATATGTGTGGACTAACTGCGAAATTTTCTGTCGTGAAATAAATGTTGTACCCTGTGAACATTGCTTGTAATGAACTTATGAAGCATATGTTGTAACAGCAGAGGTAAGCTAGTTTTTAACTAGAGGTTGATTGCGAGTTTCAAGTGCTAGGAGAGTTTTTATCACACCTGGCCCTTGC
This sequence comes from Macrothele yani, assembly GCA_039090855.1. Classification (NCBI taxonomy): domain Eukaryota; kingdom Metazoa; phylum Arthropoda; class Arachnida; order Araneae; family Macrothelidae; genus Macrothele; species Macrothele yani. The sequence goes on along the minus strand of CM076992.1, from coordinate 53,803,190 downwards.
GCCAGGAATTTGAAATGAGTAATACTCGTACATTCTGGAAGCACGGCGCCGCTAGCAAAGCCAGCGATCGAATTTGGGGGTGTGCCAGCGATCGAATTGAGAAATGTTATCGAAAGTTTTTTAATACATATTTCACCTGATCCTTACTCAATCATCGCGGGGGTGGGAGAATTCGTGGGATATGACTCCACATAGCCATAATATCTTTTTTTTCCAGGGATTGAAGGTGGCTTAATGTATTTTTAATTTGTTTTGTTTTTGAGGTTCTGTTTACGAGTTTTAATTGGTACTTTTAAGACTGTTTACTATCAATTGTAGAAACGATATTACCTATTAAAATTATGCGTATTCGTCTAAGTTTGTTGAAGTATAAGATAGTTACGCTCGACCTGTAATCTTACTATTTGCACTTTTTTGAGGAGTTAACGGGGCTGAGAGACGACACTAATGACGGCGTAAGAAATAATGTAGTACACATGAGGACCAGATAGATCACAGGTATCACTCAGATCCCGCTGAAAACTTCTGCGAGAAGGTAGCAAGGAATACATATAAGGTGGTTCGGTCATAAGTGAATCGGATATGTGCTTTTAACTTGAAATATTCCAAGTTCATTCATTCTTAAGATTTTTAATTTTATTTAAATTACATCTTATAACTAGTACATCACGGACGAATCTTTATCTTCTAAATGCAGACCAGGATTGTATGCCACAATAGGATCCTATTCGCCTTTCCACAAGCTTCTTTATACAGGATATAGAGAAATTACAGGACATAGCAGTAACAGACAATAATATCTTCTTCGCACTTCCCGAAAAACTGAACTACTTCGCACTTCTAAAAAAATTGAGCTTCTTTTTCACTTCGCGAAATACTGAACTTCTTCGCTGAACTAAAGTTGCACTTACCGAAATATTTGCGATATAATAAAGTATTAACTTTTGAATTTTTTCACCAGTATTAAATCAACGTCTCCGTAATGGACCAATATCTCAAAACTGGAATGCAACTTTTTGTTCAATATGAAATATCTACAGGACATAGCACAGCAGTAAGTCCGTTGTAAATATTGAATAAGATAATATTTTGCAATGTTTTTAGAGTACGCGCAAGTATCTTAACTAACGTATGACCACATTTACGTATATGATGAAACCTGTCAGTGAATTTGACTTTTAACCATAATGGTTGATAGATAAATTTAAAGGACTGGAGCCCACCCTTTGTCTACATGAAACTGGGGAGATAGGCTAATAATACCTGTGAATAATATATTCAAACTGCTCTTGCTGAAGAACCATTAACAGAAAGAACAAGAAAGATGACACCGAATTTTCGGGCGTAATAAGCACGTGTTTTGAATCCGTTATGACGCAAATTAAATTTATCAAAGCTATTCAAAGTCAATGGAACCGGTATGGAAAACAATAGTACCTGACGGAAGAAGGACTTTTTTCAATCGGGTTTTTAATCCCAGAGATTGCTGTAAACGGAATTTTGAGCTTACGCCCTTTGGTTGCAGACTTGTGCGTTAAGAAAAACATGAATTTATATGAGAAACATTTTGCACTGGAAACGTTCTCCAACATAGAAAGAATTTTTCAAATCGGACTCTTCGAAACAGAGATACCGACAAAAATTAAATGTGACTTTACGTCCCCTGGTGCGAAAACCATGCATTATTTTAGGAAGAAAGTATTCTCCAAAGGTTTTTCCACATGAGCAGTATCGGTCCAAGAAAAAATTTAGGCAAGTTTTTAGGAGCCCAGATTTTGCTACAAATACATCAGAAGCAGAAATGAACACTTATGACCCCTGGTGGCCAAACCATTCTATACCAAATATTAGAAAATATGTGAAAAATATTTTCCATCAGGTTTTGTATGCGATACAGGAAGAAGTTTTCAAATCGGAGTTTTAGAACAGAAATAATGCAGAAAAATTAATTTACCTTTGTGCCCCCTAGCGGAAAGTCTATGATTTACTTGAAAATTTTGAATTTATAGGAAAAACTTTTCGCATCAGAAACAAAATCCATCAAAGAAGGAATTTTTCAAAAATATTGACAAAAATAAGATGTACATCTACGCCCCCTGGCCATGCATTATTTCAAGAAGAAAATGAAACCATGCATTATTTCAAGAAGAAAATGTTCCTAAAAGGTTTGTCGACATGAGTAGTAACGGTGAACAAACCACTTTTTCTTTCAATCGAGATTTTAGAAGCTCATATTTTGCTGCAAATACATCAGAAGTGGAAATTGGGACTTACTCCCCCTGGTGGCCAAACCATTTTTTTTGAAAATTTGAAATTATGTGCAAAGGATTCCCATCAGGAGCTGTATCGTGCAGAAAGAACTTCTCAAATCGGAGATTTAGAAGCAGAGATATAGGGGGTAAAGCAATTTACCATTACGCCCCCTAGCGGAAAGTCTATGAATTAATTGAAAATCTTGAAATTATATGAAACATATGTCACACTGGAAACACTATCCAACAAAGGATTTTTTTAATCTGACTTATAGAAGTAGAGATATTGACAAAAATAAAATATACATCTACGCTCCCTGGCGTAGAAAATATACATTATTTTAAAAAGAAAATGTTTCTAAAAGGTTTGTCGACATAAGTACTATCTGTCTACAAACGACGAATTTTTTCATTCAAGAATTTAGAAGCTCGTATTTTGCTGCAAAAACATCAAAAGCGGAAATTAAGATTTACGCCCCCTGGTGGCCAAACCATTTTTTTTCAAAAATTATAAATTAAGTGCAAACGATTTCCCATCAGGAGCTGTATCCGGTGCAGATGGAATTTTTCAAATCCGAGATTTAGAAGCAGAGATATAGGGGGAAACACAATTTACCTTTACGCCCCCTAGCGGAAAGTTGTGAATTACTTGAAAATTTTGAAATTATATGAAAAACATGTCACACTGGAAACACTATCCAACAAAGAAGGAATTTTTCAAATCGGACTCCTAGAAGTAGAGATATTGACAAAAATAAGATGTACATCTACGCCCCCTGGCGGAGAAACTGGAATATTTTAAGAACATATTTCGAAAATGTTTATCGATGTGACTGACATCAGTCCACGAAAGAAGTTTTTCAATCGATATTTTAGGAGCTCAGATTTTATGGCAAATACACCAGAAGCAAAAATTAACACTTACGCCTCCTGGTGGCTAAAGTATTCTTTACCAAAAATTTGAAGTTATAAGCAAAAGATTTTCCATCAGGAGATGTATCCGCTGAAGAAAAAAGTTTCCAAATCGGAGTTCTAGAAGAGTTATCGGGAAAAATGTAATTTATTTTACTCCCCCTTGCGGAAAATCTATGCGTAATTTGAAAATTGAAAAAGTAACTATATCTAAAATACTCTTCGACATAAATGGAATCAAAAGATAAAAGAATTTTTTCAATCGGATGTTTAGAAGCAAATACGTGGAATAAAACGTATTTTTGAATTCGACATTATCTGCATTTACGCCCCCTAGCGGCGAAATTGCACATCGTAAAAAAACGAAATAAAGTAAAGGATCATCATTCGCATATTTCAAGCTTCCCAATGCAAAAAGAATTTTTTAAATCGGACTAATAGTTGCAGAGATATCGTGGGTACGGACGGACGGACGGACGGACAAACCGGTAACATAAGCACGGTCTTTTTTTACAGAAGACTTGCTAAAAAGGCCAAAGTGAAAAATAATGCATTATTAGCTGATTTGCAAGCAGAAGAAACTTGGGATGTATGCCATGTATGAAATAGACAAAAGATAACCATGAGACTTTTTTCAGTTTTTAGCGGCTGTGTAATTGTGTTTACAATTACACAACCGCTAAAAACTGAAAAAAGTCTGTAGTTGTTTTAATTCACAATTACAGACTTTTCTTTTTTCAGTCAAACAATTAGAAACAATTACACAGACATATTTTAGTTTTTAATAAAAGCTGTAAAAAAGTCTGCAATTGTTTTTACAATTACACAGCCGCTGAAAACACTGCAAACGTTGTAGTGATGATCTTTAGTCCAGTAAGTTTGCTGCGCAGTTAGTACTGTTGAGTTTCTTTCCCCTTAAGTATAAAAAAATAACTCTACAAATTCGAAACAAACAGGCGAGAAGAGCCCGCTACTTTACAGGTTTTTATTACAAATGGAGTAATAAAACTGCATTTACATGAAATAAAGACATGGAATAAAATTTGCAACCAGTGTTAAACAAGGAACTTGTTCTTTCAAGACGCATTTTCACTTCATCTTTCAACAAACTACTAAGGCAGCGTATTACATTTTTTTGGTTGCAGCACCTTAAAATTAAGCTTGTTGTTTTCTCTAGGTTTCATGACTAAAATAGTCGAACTCTTAAATCCATGATATTTTGAAATAATTCATAGCTCACAGGTTCAACCCTCGTAACTATGTAAGATTTTTCTAAAAACTATAGTTCTTGTAAGTCCGTTTTGACCAGAATGCTCTACATGTTTCGTGCGTTGAGACTTTTACCTATTGAAATGCTGGCTGTATTAAAATAATTAACTCTAAACAAATGAAATTACTGCACTGTATTATAAAAAAGACGGGGTTTTATTTTTTTTTAATTTCAGTGTTGAGCGCTGGCTGCTGCCACCGTTAGACCCCCACCTAAACCTCCGTTCTTGAAGCGGTATTGGCCTGAAAAGCTGAAATGGAGCTACATTCGGAACAACTGGACAAGCGTCACTTTCTTCTGCGTTTACTTGTTAGTCAACATTGCTCTGTTTGTGTCCAGAGCTATCGAGTACAGCGAATACAACGGCTTCGTGATACTTGCTCGTGCGTGTGGTAAGTTCTGATAACTTTTTGAAAGCAATGTATTTTATTTCCTTAAGTTACAGCCATTTTTAGTCCAAAAATTTCAACTGCACATCGTTTAAATAATTGATATATAATAATTTTACCATAACAATTTAGCTAGTATCTTCATCCTGGAAGAAACTGCTAAATCAATATTGGGCTCACCTACTTTTGAAATTTAAAGTGAGCGGCATATGAGAAACTCTGCATTTTAGGATCTTCCACTTTACAGAAAAAATCTTGAACTTATCGAAACATTGCACCTTAAGCAAAATCAATAGGCTCTAATATTTACGCTACACCGTTCTTTGGAGAGTATATACAGTATATGCTATGATTAGAAAGATAGCGTTCAAACAGGTCTCGATTCTAAACATTTAGGAACTTGCATATGAAACCGAGGACTTTTGAGATGCTGGAAAGAGCGTGTTATAATCCTGATACTCACTGCGCGCAATATTTAATTGCGTAAAAAACACACTACCTTTAGAAAATGGGGATCTCAGTTATTGCTTCTGTATTTTGAAGTGATACAAAGTCAGTCTTTATAAGGATGTCAGTAAACGTAGTTGGCTTTTTATATCCACCTGTATTGTGATAAATTGGCAGTCATTAAGGCTAGATGCTCCAAGTAGTAAACATCCAGAAAGCATAGATTTCTTTAAATGTCGTTCAAATTAATCAGTTGATGTGCTGACGGTGCTGTAAGAGGGCGATAGTATTTCAACCTTTCTTGGCACAATTATTAATCTCACCATGCAATACATTACTCTAGAGGTAATTAATAATTCGTAAAAATATTTTCGTATGGATAGCACGTACAACATGTGCGTTGCACAATAAGCTGTCTGATCATATCTTCAAGAAATCCGCGCGGATATGGTGAAAACTTGAAATTTTTAAATAGGGAGTATCCACGATGACCGAAAGGTCAGAAGCAAAGTTTCTGTCTAATCATCAGTTTGACCCAGGTTTGACTACTGGATGAAGCACGTGTGGTGTGTTTGTCCGGCCACACTAGCTCTGTATCATCCCTGGAAGCAGTGTCCCTATATTAGGGACGGGCGAGTGATGCTCATTGTCGTCGTTAAACTCCAAAAGAAAGAAAAATAAAGATAAGGAGTGTTATTAAGCGGCTTGGCATTAGAAATTACTTTTTCATTCGAAGTAACGTATGTTGGACGTTTCCAGCAGAAATTGTGAAAACACACACACACACACAAACCAAAATAGTTCGAACGTGTTTATGATAAAGACAGTCACAGACAATAAACGTCACAATACGCAAATGTAACAGTCATATGATTGATGACGCTTTACCTTGTTATTTTTCTTTATAAAGATATAACAGACATTTTGGTTTTAGTAACTCATATAAACATGGGAAAACCCCAAGGATCTCTCGGAATACCAGAAAGGTCTAATCGTAAACGTACGTTTAGCGAGAGCTATAGTTAACAAAGCAAAATAAATTACTATTTTCTCAAAAGTCATCACATGAAAGGTGATTGGTGAATGGAAGAGAAGCGTATCTTTCATATCCAGCAAACATAAATGTGGCCGGTAAACTATACTTACGGAGCATGACTGCAGTCTTGCTGTGAGGAGGATTGTACGGAATAACAAGTCTCCTTGCTTAAAGCAACTGACTGCTGAATTCAACCAAGGCCAGAAGCAGCCAATTTCGACCCGAGACGTGCTTAGAGTTAAATAGATTGGGTCTTGAAAAGTCTTCTGCTCATTGGAAAGCCATTTGTCTCAGAAAACATCGAAAATAACCAAACAGGAAAAAAACCCTTACATCCGTGAATAGACAGTAGAGCAATGGAAGGAAGTGATGTGGTCAGATGAATCATGCTGTACATTCTTCTGCACTTATGGTGTGCAGAGTGTGACAAGAACCTCATGAAGTGATAGAGCCGCCATGCTTTGTGAATCCAATCCAATCCAAGCACCGTACTATGAGGGATGTTCTGTTGGTACGGAATGGGTCAGCTGATACCAGTGGAAGGTAAAATCACATCCAAACATCTTCATGTTGCGGTGGACCAAGTGCACCCTTTTCCCTACATGGGATAGCATCTTTATTGATAACAATCAAACAGCACGTCGAGCCAGAATGGTTTGAGCATGAATGACTCCCATTATTACCCCTGGCTTTTAGTCCTTCAGATCTCAAACTAATTGAAAATGTGTGGAACATGTTGGAAAGAGCGGTTCGGTATCGATGCCATTTTCCATCAACACTGATATAGTTCTGCGGAATTTAATGCACAGAAATGATTATCTTTGGACCATAACTAACTCAAGCACTTCACAGAATCCCTGCAGCGTCGCATAATTGTCATTAGAAACAAAGGTAGCTCTGCTCGGTACTAAAAGGTTCTCATTTTTTTACAAATGCATTGAAAAATGTAAAATTGCATGAAAGAAAAATGCGTCAAATAACATAAACTATATTGACAAAAGTCACCAGACACTTAGAAGAGAAACACAACATAGCATTTATTGACATACATTAGCACGGTGTCAGTCCACCTTTGACCTTAATGCATGCACTGACCCTTCGAAGCTCAGTGGTTGGAGTTTGAGCTCCGTGATTTTCGTTGCTATAAGGTGTTTATTGAGTGCTTTAGTTTCTGTGATTGCGTGTATCTTCAAGTTGAAGATCTACACTTTACGTTCGTGTATCTCCCAGGTTGGTGAGTGTCATATTTTTTCATTATTCACTGTTTTATTTTTCAACCGAGCTGGTCTTTTTTCGTTAAAGTCTCGCCATTGCTTCGATGGCGGAGGCAGACAAGGGTGACGCCCACATCCTTATCTTGGCAGATCAGCCAGCTCCCTCTTCTTCTACCGCGGTAGCTCCTGCTCAGCTTAATGAGGTGGCTCCCGAGCGTCATTGCAACGTCATGGACACCTCTTCTTCTCCAGCTATAACTCCCACCAAGTGCGGTGGTGCCAAGTCTCCTATCTACATCTCAGCAGATGATGACGTCTCCGTTATCAGCGATACTGAGCTCATAGCTTCAACTTCTCATCAATTTCCTGATCCGCCCTCACTGCTAGGGGCAGCTCCATCGACTTCTGGACCCATGTCTGCCCAAGTGTCCTATGCTTCTGCAACTTCTGGGGTCCTCACACCCCCAGTTTCATCTGCTATGCCTTTTCCCGAATCCTATGTCACTGTCGTCGGTTCTACTGCTACAATTGACATACCAGAGGATTCCCTATCTGGTCACCTTTTTTCCTCCACTATGGAAACGGGGCGTCTATTTTGATGCGCTTCCCGACACTAAGCTGTGGCAATATAGCCGAGCCCTCAAAACTATCTTACCAAAGGATGCTATAGACTTTGTAGCTCGAAAACCCAGATCTGTCTTGGTCTATTTTAAGGATAAAGCGCATGCTGACCAGGTCCTTACGGAAGGTCTAACCATCAATGACCTGCATCTGTTAGCACACCCGGTTGCGCACCGCCCGGTGCAAGTGACCTTCTACCCCGTACCACCAGAAGTATCCGACGCTGCACCTTGCTCAGCAGGTACGGCAGAGTTGTTGGCTCCATAACTCTCTCTGCGGCTCCCAGGGACCCTGAAGACAAATCAATTCGGGGTTTCCGCGGCACTGCTCGAGTCCTCTTTTCATCTGATGCTCAGCTGAAAGCGGTTCCGAATGTTTTGCACATCCGCTGTGGACAGCAACGCCGAAGAGTTGAGATAATCACTTCCCAGTATTGCACTATCTGTCAGAGCGAAAGTCACATAAGGGCTCAGTGCCCACGTGCCTCCCTGCAAACAGCTCCATACACTACATCTTCTTCTACTTTGTCCACCAACGCTTCACAAACTTCTTCCTATTCGAGGAAAGTTGCGGAATCAAGATCTTCCAAAAGTCAGCTTACTGCCATTGGTCAACAAACGACTTTGATGCCTCCACCTCCTGCTGATCCTAAGAATTTTCCCAGGCTTCCAAAATTTACTCCCCCTAGTACTTTTACAACCACTGCTGATGTACATGTTGACCACTCCTCAGCTTTTACCGTTGGCTCCATGACACGAGTCACAGGTAACGCTTCGGGTTCAGACTCTCCAGACGATCATGAAGCTTTAGTGGTTGCTGGAAAATGCAGTGGTGCTTCTCGCCCTAAGACGAAGAAGTCAAAGACTCTGGCTTCCCGAAGATCATCTCGCTCTTCTACTCGCTCATCCACTCGCTCAGTCAGTTCTCGACGACCGTTCTCCAGGTCGCCTCTACACACTTCCTCTGAGACAGCATGTGAGGGTGCCTTTCCCTCACTAGATGAATTCACAACTTTTCTTGCTAAAAATGCTTTCCCTGCTGAGCCTCTGCCATACGAGGACGAGCTGGATTGCCTTTTAGGGTCCTCTAGCCCTTCCTCAGCACGCACTTCCATTCAGCAGTATGAAGCAGCTCTGCTACAAGTGCTGGTTCAATTACACTCACTTGAAAACACTCTTCGGCGCACTGCGGACGAGGTCCCGTAGAGAGCTTGTTTTATCCGTCGACTCCACTTCATCACTACAGCCAGTCAATTCCTACTGCATCCCACAACTAACCTAGACATTCAGGGTGGTGTCACTTAATTGTCGTGGTTTTGCGACACCTCTTGCGAATGCGCTGGTACGAGAGGATCTTGCTCCGCTGAATGCTGATATATTACTTCTGCATTAAACAAACTGTACTTCCACCACTCAATTTCATCAATGGCGTCAGTGGGATCATACTTTCCATCACGCCTACAGCCAACTGTTGCGTGGTGGCATGGCAGTTGGTGTTCACTCACGTTTTCGTTCAACTCTTTCCTCCTTCTCAGTGAAAAACTTATGTCGAGACTTATTACAACGGGTCTCTTTCACCGTCGCAGCTGAAAAATTTCATGTATTCAACATTTATGTTCCTTGCACTCCTACTCACGTGCCAGAGCTGTTTGCAAAACTTCGACGGGTTCTGTCACGTATTCCCATCACCGACCGGGTACTTATCGGAGGTGACTACAATTGCACTCTACATCCCCTAACTGATCGCTCTTCTGCTTCCAGAGAACACCGTACGGAAGTTGTACATCTTTTACAGTCTATCACTTCAGACTTCTCACTCGCAGATGTTCGTCTTTTGTCACCAACCCAGACTACACATACATGGCGTGCACCAAGAGCCATTGATCCTCCTACAGCAAGATTGGATCGCTTTTATGCAACTTCTCTTCTTCTACCTGCAATATCAGACTCATGCTGTACACCCACAGCTTCCTCGGATCATTGCGCCATTGCCATAACAGTTTTTGCTACTTCAACACAGCCACGTACAATCCGGCCTTGGACTTTTGACGACACTCTTTTAGATGGCCCAGCCTTCTGCTCATCGGTGCGAGATTTTCTCGCGGATTGGCGTCCAAGGCTTCATTCTGCACCGTGCCCCCTCAACTTTTGGTTGGAAGTAAAACGCCACCTCATACTACTGGTACGAAACCTATCGTACTCGATCATGACACAACGGAGGATGCGTTTGATCATACTAGGCAAATGCTTTCTTTGCTCAATCTTGCTGATCCCCTATTTCAAGTCTACCAGGCAGAATTACATTCACGTTTGGTGCCGCTTGCAAAACAAGCCCTTCAACGCCTTAAACTACAACACCTGAAACCTGATGCTTGTTCGTACGAATTCCTTACGTCACTTGAGTCAACTCGCCGAGCCTCTTCTGTTCTACAGCACCTTCGTCTTCCAACTGGAGTAGTATCATTCGAACGAGTTCCAATTTGTTCTATGGTACGGAATTACTACATTTCAAAATTTTGTGAAACTCCTCCTCCCTCCCCTACGGCTTCTGCCCTTCTGTTCTCTTCTTTGCCTCAGGTCCCTTCTCATCTTTCAGCCAGATTCCTCCATCCTCCCACTTTAACTGAGCTCTCTGACACTTTCTCGTCCCTCAACCCCCGGGCTTCACCTGGCCCGGACGGTCTCCCCTGTTTCTTTCTATAAGGCGTTTCTTCCTGCCCTCCTTCCGTTTCTCCTCTGTGCTTTTCCTACTGCCATGCATCTTACATCTCTTCCGAGGAGTTTCACGTTCGCACATGTTGTACTTTTCCCCAAGAAGGGTGATCCGCTTGACTTGGGGAATTGGCGTCCCATCTCACTCTTAAATACTGATTATAAACTCTATACTAAATTTCTGTCCCGCCGGCTTAACCCCATACTCCCTCATATTCTCTCCACTAATCAAACCTATACTGTACCCGGCCGCTCCATCTCCCATAATATTCAGCTTCTTAATGATCTAATTCACCTCGCCCGCTCTCGCTCAGATCCCCTTGCTCTTCTTTCCCTCGATCAACGCTCAGCATTCGATAATATTTCTCATGATTACCTTCTTGCTACATTACTAAATTTCGGCTTTCTTTCTTCCTTTGCTTCTCTTCTCATCTCCCTCTACCGGGACGCAGTTTTCCACGTCAAGCTGCTCAACCTTCTCACAGCTCCCATACACTTTCGTCGCGGCGTGCGTCAGGTTGCCCCTTATCCGGGCAGCTCTTCGCCCTCGCAATAGAACCTTTCTTACGCGCAGTCCATCGATCCTTCTTTGCTTTACTACCACCGGTGGTATCCAGCACACGTCATCATGTTGTTACCTATGTTGCCTACGCCGACGATATTACATTCTGCATTCGGCAAGACTCACAATTTCACGATCTCCACAATCTCTACAATACCTACGCCGAATGTTCCGGAGCAGTGCTAAACACAACGAAAAGCACAGGTTTATGGACCGGTTCGTGGTCTAACCGCACTGACTCTCCTTGGGGAGCAGAGTGGTCCAACACCTCTCAACGATTCCTAGGAGTCCACCTTGGAAAACCAGCAACTGCTTCACTCGTCACCTGGACGACTCTCCGGCCACGCCTACATCGCTCGGTCGCAATCTGGCGGCGCGCACAATTCTGCACCTCCGTCTTTCAAAGAGCACGTATAACGCACACTTACCCGCTTTCAATGTGCACTTATTCCTGGTTGGCTTCGAAGCAACCAGCACTACGTCTTCTTGAACTCACCCGCTGTCAAACTCAGGTTATCTGGCCCGGCCATCACTGGGTCGGAGCACCTCAACTCAGCCTGTCTCCTTCCAACGGAGGCATTAGTCTACCCGACGTCAGATCCTATTACAAGGCTTATCGTGTGTCTACGTTTTTACGATCACTTGCGGTACCTGCTCCCTCTGCAGTTGCTGCTCGTGATGTCATAGTCTCTACGCATAACCCACACTTTACTCTCCTTTTGTTCTTACTCATGGACCACTGTCCCCTTCTCACACTTTTCCCTCCTGTCTACAAAGAGGCTATCTCCTTTTCTCGCTTTCTCCCTGCCTCCACAAATGACCTACTTTCCGAACCTCTTTTTTCTTCTCAGCTACACCCTCCCCATCTCCCATGTTTTGCTTTTCCTTCATGGCTCCGAGCTGGAGTCGTTAGTCAGCGATCTTGTTAACACCGATCTTTCCTGACTCCCCTTCTCTTCTCTACCCTCTGCTCTCCGTTTCAATGCCAACGCTCACTTTGTTCACAACTCTCTTATTTCTACTATAATCTCCCTGTTCCCTGAGCTTGCTACTCCCTCTGGTCACATTTCTGTCCACTCTGCCTCTCTCCCTCTCCCATTTTTTCTGTCGTCCAATGGCCCACCTCTTCCTCTTGTCTCTTTCTCAACAGCTGATCTCTACCGTTTTCTCTCTCGCTCTTCCGCACCTCTTCCCATTTCTGGCATTCCACTTTCTTCTACCTCCGCAGTGTGGTCTGCTGCTCTTTCCCCACTTTCAGCACCCCTTGAAGTCAATTCACATTGGCTTTTCTTACACAACCGCCTCCCTGTGCCGTCGATTTTACATCGCATGACCATTTTATCTTCACCCTCCTGTCCGTATTGTGGCGAGGAGGCTGACGTCCAGCATGTCTTCGTGTATTGCACAGTATTATTGCCAATAATACTGCCGTCCGTATTGTGGCGAGGAGGCTGACGTCCAGCATGTCTTCGTGTATTGCACAGTATTATTGCCAATAATAATCTCGCTTTCACGCTAGCGCAACGATCCTGTGAGACCGTCCTCACCTTCAGCGCCTACCGAACACTACTTCTGAACTCTTCTCGCCCTACTCATTTTCCGGCAGTCTGCTCCTACATCTTCGTGCTTGTAAAATATATAATTCACGTGTATCATCTTCAGCGTCCCCCCGAAGCTTCTACTGACATAAAGTCAGTACTGCGTTACTTTGTCATTTTCGTAATCGCCTGCTCTCCCGCCTTCGACTAGAACTTACCACTGCAGTTGCACGCTGAAGTGAACCACAGTTCCTATCAACTTGGTCACCACCAACCTGTTGGTTTGCAGGGTCGCCCACAACGCTTCCCCTTACAGTCGGAACTTTTGTTTCACCTACCTCCTGATAGATACAATTTTTGCCATGCTGATTTGTTTTCAATTTCTGCTTCACCAGAGACTATTTTTTGTCTTTCCCGACAAATTTTCATACATAAATTGTATTCTCTCATCACTGTATTGAGCTTTGTGAATAGGTCGTTGCATCGGCTACAAGCACCTGTAAATCTTCTTTTCATATGTCATTTTGAGACGATTTTCCTATACACATTTCCTGTTTTTTTCTTGCTTCGCAACTGAGTGTAATCTTGTTCCTCAACATTCACTGTACTATATTATTTGTACTCTCTATTTTATCAGAATTTTTTTGTTTGTCTCACTATTGTACATCACTTTTAGTAGATCAATTGTATAGAATCCTATGAATTGTTCGAAGCATGAGCTACTTATAATTGTCAATTTCTTTTCACGCTTTTTTTAAGACTCAGTTCTCATCCTCTTCACATGTTTTATTTCGTGTATAACTCATGTGTAAATTTTTTCATTGCTCAGCTTGCTGAATTGTGTATTCTCTCTGCGATGTCAGAGACTATTTCTTTTTATAACCTCTGACAAACCAATATATATAAATTGCAACTTCTCATTGAACAGAATCATGCAAATAGGTCGTATCACGAACCACAGACATCTGTAAACTTTGTCGTTTTTACAGTATATTCTTATCTTCAATTCCTGATTCAACTGTGTAATTTTACTTATAAACTGTGTAAATTTGTGTTCTCCAATACTCACTGTGATGAGTTGTGTCTTCTCTCTGTATTTTCAGAGATTTTTTCTTTTGTATTCTCAGGACAATTATTGTTTATAACTATGTTTCATATCACCGTTGTATGTAACATGAAGTACCGCGAGCCACATTCATCTGTAAATTATTCATAATCTGTCTTTGGAACTTTTGATTTCATGTTTGTCTCCTTGATCACCTGCAACCTCCTGGTTTTCCAGGTCACCTACAACGTATCACCTTTCGGTCAGAACTTTTTTTTTCATCAATATTGTGTAAAATTTATACTCTATAGTGCTCATCATTCTGTATTACCAGAGATTCATATTGCCTCGCCAGATTTCTACTGCACTTAACTGTTGTCATGTCAACGTTGCACAGAATCCTGTAATTAACGTAGCGCAGGCTGCATACATCTGTTAATTTCTCATCACCTGTCTTTTGAATCTGTCTGCAAGCTCGAATTCTGTATTATTCCTTGCATCAATACTGTGCAAAATTAATATTGTATAACGCTCGTCAAACTGAATTGTTCCTATTCTCTGCTTTGTCAGAGACTTTTGTTGCCTCACCAGACACTCTAGTGTAACTAACTGTTTTTTACTTTCATCAATGTACAGAACCGTGTAAATAAGCAGTAGCGTAAGCTACAAGCATCTGTAAATATTTTTTTTTTGTCATACATCATTTGAGATGATTTATTCAAGCACATCTCCTGTATCTTTCTTCTAATAAATACTGTGTGAAAACTGACCATTCGCGACATGCTTCCGACAAGGTTTTGGAACACAGCGATAGGTATGCGCTTCCATTCATTACATAATGCTGCCGCTAACAGTTGCTTAGTAGTTAGCCTTAGTTCCAAACTTTTTATGAGGCGCTCTAATTCATCCCGTAGGTGCTCCATGAGATTACGATCAGGGTTCAGTGCTGCCCAGTCCACACACGATACGGAATTATCGTCAAACCACGCCGTAACAGTCCTTGCTTTTATGGCTCGGTGCATTATCCTTATGGTTCCAACAAGGTTCGGTTCCATAGTATTGCCCCAGAGTTGGTAGGGTATAATTGCCCAGAATATAGAGGTAGACGTGCTGGTTAACAGGTTTGTCCACAATAACCAATGGGCCGGGACCATACCCCGAAAAGCACCCCCACACGAGTACACTGCCAGTTCCAAACTTGACCGTAGGAACAGTACACTGTGGTAAATAGAGTTCCCCGGCTGCCGCCATACCTACACACGGCAATCAGACTGATGGATCGTGTATCTGGATTCATCAGTCCATAGGACCTGTTTCCATTGATCTACGGTCCACGATAAATGTTCTTTACAAAATGCGAAACGACGAGTAGCATTCCGAGTGGAGGTGAAAGGCTTACGAGCAGCTGCACGACCACGGTAACCCATGGAATGAAGTTCTCTGCGAATGGTACGTGTACATACCAAATTTCTACCATTTTTACTTACGTGTACACTGCGGTCTTGTGCCGTACTCCGTCGATTAGCTGTAACTACTCTTGAGGCTTCGACATCCTCTATCGCTGATTTTTTTGGTCTGCCGGTACGTTTTGCTGCTTGAGGCACGCCATGTGTCTTCCACTTATTCAGTACATCCAAAACAGTTGACTTGGGTATGTTTAAAAGCCTCTCGGTTTGTCTTATGGACAACCCACTAATATAACATCCAACAATTTTTCCTTTCTCAAAGTAAGTTCTCTCTCGCCGCGACATTCTCACTCATCCTCACAGTGCGATATGATCGCGGTCATCAGCAAACTTGTTTTTATACCATTTGCAGCTGTATCGCGCATCTTAACAACGCAGCGGATTCGTTCATTTGCTTTGGACGGGTTTCATGTGACTTTTGTCAATGTAGTGTATAATAAAGCTAATATGACTGTTCCTGCAAGTAAGCAGTCTTAAATATATTCTAAGTAATCACTGTTGGAAGCTGTGTACAGAATAACTATTTTTTCCATGTCATTATTGTATTAAAACACTGGGTGTCTCGGCCGATTTCAGCGATATTTTATTTCCTTTTGTAATTAAATGGATTCTGGGAGTGCGTAATATTTTTCATAACTCCCGACGACAGAGAATGGAAAAAGAAGTAACTCGTCGTTTTATTTGAGCGTGCGTGCCGTTGCGCAGGAACATGTCCAATCCCCCGAAGCCGAAGTAGCCATTTACAAGCTTTAGATGAACGCATCTGGGTAGTATTTATCGTTGGACCAAAGTTATATTTATAACATTCACGTTAAACTGTCCATTGAAATTGATTTAAATTAAAATGACCCTTAATTAAGAAACCGAACGTCTGTTTGGTGTTCAGGATGCTAGACGGAGTACTGAGCTTCATAATATTCTGCGTTTGGATTTCTGCAGTCAAATTTTATTTTCTGACTGTGACCAATGATACATTTCATTAGACACTACCAATTAAATTGATATTAATGTTGCTTCATCCGTAAAAGAAATTCTTAAAAAATCTTAGGTACTTTCACTTTATCTTCTAGCAAAAAGAAGTTCAGCTGCTTATTGTAGTTTCTATCAAGCAGATGAAGTTCAAATTGTGTCTTGCAAAAAAAGGATTTTATTTACCTTCATTACTGGAAGAACTGACTAGTGAAAAATACCAGTATCTTGTTCAAGATAGTTTAACAGTAAGGAATTTGTTCTATCTCTACTGAGAAAATTTCGGTTTTCCTGTTTCCTCTTAAACAATTTACTAATCTAGAATGTTTTCACGGAATGGTGTGACCTTGTAAGCATTTTAAGAATGAAACGGACAGGCAGTATTGAGATGCATTCTCACTAGTCGTCCAGTAGAGCACAAAATGTTGAGCGTAATTTTTAAAAGAAAGTATGAACCTGCTTTGAAGAACTTCGGAAACTTTAATTTGATATTGAATGAGCATGGACACTAATTTCTTTCGTAAATGATCATAGGTTAAATAAGAGCGTGAGATCCAATAAGATTATCCGACTAACACTACTGTGTGAAAGAAAAGTTTCTGCTCGTGCATCATGGGAAGAAAATTATTCAGGGTGACATAAGTATCTCAATTTTCATTCCTTCCGCCGCGGATCAGGATGAAGTAAGGTGGTAGCCATACAATGATATGGCTACCAGCAGCAGGGTTACACGACGAAAGAGCGACGCGACAAAAGGGCGATGCGGCTGAAGGGCCACGACTACCAGACTAACGATTCACTAAACTAGGAGAACTATTTAACCAATTTGCAAGAAACGTTAAGAAGATATAAATTTCCAAATTGCTTATTTCATTGTGTATTCAAATCCCAACTGAAAGCAAATGTTAATTTTTTCTGTACTTCAATAACCTACATGGAGTGCTTTCAAAAAGACATTGTTTCCAAAATGGCCCGTGAGGACTTCAAGCAAATTGCTTATTTCTTTGTGTATTCAAATCCCAATTGATCGCAGATGTAACATTGTTTGTACTGAAATGCAACCTATGCAGAAGGCTTTCTAAACGATGTTTTTTTTTAAGAAGGCCCTAAAGGCCCTTTGAGTAAATTGCTTATTTCTTTGTATATTTAAATCTTAACTGAAAGCAGACGTGCCATTTTTTGTACTCCAACTGCATCCTAAAATCCTATAGAAAAGTTTATAGTTGAAGCACAAAGTTGTGTATGCAAGTGTCCGGTAGGCTATAGTCCGGACCCCAAGCTAAACACGTAACGTCCTTGTGGCGGTGTTTAATGATCTTTTCCGATTTTTACGAAAATACAGAACATATAAGTAAGCAAATAAAGTAACAATTAAGAATTGTGGCAGAAAAGGAGTAAGATTACTTAAATTGTTTACTCTTGATTCTTGAACATACAAAACACACTTAAGCATAATGTCGCAATGTTTTGCACATAGTAAAAGAATTTTCTTTTGACTCTGTTATGAAAAAGAAATGACACAGGTCTCTGCTTTATCGTTCCTGCGAAGAACATTTTTTATCTTATTGTGTTCTGAAGGATGCGTAGTTATGTGCAAAAAAGTGTAATATATAAAACCTTAACCTCACTGATTTAAACATTTCATTTATTCAACTGATATTTCATTCACATTCTCTTGCTAATAGACATGTATAGGAAATATTGTTATGGCTGTGAAAAGGGGCCTCAAGTCCTCTGGAATAGCTGATGCTTTCACGTCATTCAGTTTTTATAAACTAAAGCGAAAAGATTTCTTGACGATTTTACTTATTTACTGAAAACAACAACAACCAAACATTGCTTTTCTTTTTAATAGTTCATTCAAAGCTGCTGTTAAAAATTCCTGACAATTTCTTTAATCAGTTTCGTATGAAGTTTTTACAAAAATTCATCTGCTGAGGCCGTCTTAGATGTGAGGCACCCCCGCACTACAAGGGTTATCAGTACGCCAATGATGGTTGCCCCTTTTTCGAAATTCAAGACTGAAACAGCAGAAGACAGTCTTATTAGACTGGCAGGGGGGGGCTCCCTGACCACCAAGCTCTCATTGTGTGAAACCTTGAAAGGACCACTATCCCCTTCCTGACAAAGAAAATTTCCTGATGATATCCCATACAGCCCACAGAAGGAAAAGTGGGATGAAAGTCCTGGCTGGAAGGAATTGTATTATAGAAAAAAAGACTATCAGTTATAAATAACATTTATACTGTCTATCTTAAATACTCCGACCTAAGAATACATTAAGTGCACTCCCAATTCTCTCTGGGGTCGGAAGGAGAAGGCAGGAAATTTCTTTTGCTCGAAGGACACCAGTGACTCTCGGAGATGGTCTATTCCGATGTTATAAAATGCAGAATTCAACGTCACCAATGTTATCGTAATAAATTTTATAATTTATTTGTTCACATAAATTCACGGTATCAATGTTATATTTCACTTGAATAAAAATGAACTTTAGTCTGTATTAAATTAAATGGTGCCAATGATATAATTAAATGAAATTACATTAGTTAGAATTTTATGCAGTGATCGTCTAAAGAAAAAACGTGCCCCTTGAATGTATCGATATACAAGAAAACACGGCGTTGTGTTTCACTTTATCCCTTCACTGGAATGGTGGGATAATAAAGGTGACGCTCGTGAAATAGTATTATAAACATACAAACCTTCCTTAATTTTCCTGTCTTGGGTGCGGATATAATAAAATGCGGGTATCTGAAGTGGAAGTAGCAAATTTAAAATAATCATGAATTAGTGAACTATACAAAACACAAATTTACCACGTGTGTGAGTGCAGCCGTTAACAAAGCCTTTGTCATAAATTTGCTTATTACGATTTTTCTCTACTACGCTTCTGACCATTCCTACACACACACACACATATATATTATATATTCACTATCTACCAACAAGTAATTGGACACCCCTGTAATCGACGATATCTGCGGTCCTGATACACGTCGCTGCCGTCGCCGTTAAATATCGTGTGGGGAAAAAACAACGCAACCAGTCGCATGTAAGATGCCACGCAGTTCTCTGATTTCGAGAATGGTGTAATCGTCGGGTATCACTGAAATGGTCGATCCATACGTGACATATCCAGCGAGTTGAAGTACCCAAAATCGACAGTGGCCTACGTGATTGGCAGGTGGAAGATAGGAGGTGACTGTCGGACTGTGCCCCGACCCGGCAGACCCACAAAACTGGGAGTTAGAGACGAACGGGTGCTGGCCAGAGAAATTTGGAAGAACCGCAACAAATCGATGGGCCACATCCGCGAGGAGTTTCAACAGGCATCCGGGAGTGTTCTTTCGATGAATACCATCCGTAAGGAAGCCCATCTGCTCGTTTATCATGAACGTGCTGCCGCCCACAAGCTTTTGATCACCAAGTCCAATAACGCTGCTCTGCTAAGGTGTTGCAAGGAACGTCGACAGTGGACCGCTGAAAGGTGGAAACAGGTTCTATGGAGCGACGAATCTAGGTTCACCCTCTACCGTTCGGATGGCTGGGTATGGGTTTGGAGTCTGCCTGGAGAACGCTTCCTGCCGGAATGTATTGCGCCAACTGTGAAGTTCGGTGGCGGTGCAATTATGCTATGGGGGTGTTTCTCCTGGTATGGCACTTGACCCTTGGTTGCAATTCCTGGTAGACTCAACGCCGAGACTTACTGCACCATTTTGGATGACCATGCGCTTCCTACGTTGTGGCAGTTTGACGGGGTGGACCCATGTTACTTTCAGGATGACAATTCCACCTGTCATGTTGCGAGGTCCACCATGGCTTGGCATGGTGACAGTGGGGATAATCGCATGGACTGGCCTGCGCAGAGCCCGGACGATAACCCTATCGAGCACCTCTGGGGCGGGTTGGAGCGTCGACTTAAGGGGTGCCCCCACCGTCCGAAATCAGTGAAGGAACTTACCTGTCTTCTCCAAGCCGAGTGGAAGAAAATACCGCTAGCCGTCGTAAAACGCCTGGTTGAGAGTATGCCCCGGAGGGTCGCAGCTGTAATTGCCGCTCGTGGAGGCTCCACCAACTATTGAAGGTGAAAAAACTTCGTTTTCCTTTGCTATCACAAGTGTCCAATTACAATTACTTGTTGGTAGATAGTGTATATATATATATATATATATATATATATATATATCATCATCATTGTCAACCGTTATCAATCCACTGCTGGACGAAGGTCTCCAAGTTTCCTCCACAACTGTATCTTGTGCCAGTCTCCTCCATGTCACTCCCGCATACTTTCGAATTTCATTTATCCATCTCCCATGTGGTCTGCTTCTGGGTCTTTTAATGTCCCTTGGAATCCAATCTAAAATTTCGGCTGTCCATCGATGGTCTGTCCTTCTGGAGGTATGCCCAGCCCATTGCCACTTCAGGGATTTAACTCTGATCATGATGTCTTCCACTCTTGTCATTTTTCGGATCCACGAGTTCCTCTTCTTATCTCTCCTGGTTACACCAAGCATGCACCTCTCCATGCTGCTTTGAGTTGTCTGCAGTCTTTGAATGTCTTTTTTAGCTAAGGTCCATGTCTCGGCTCCATACGTAAGCACTCGAAGGATGCATTGATCAAACATTTTTCTTTTAAGACATAATGGCATATTGCTCTTGAAAATTATGCTGTTTCTTCCAAAAGCTCTCAAGGCAAGTTTTTTACGCCGATTAATTTCTTCATCAATGTGACCCTCACTTGATATCTGCTGTCCAAGATAAACGTACGTGTCTGTTATCTCCAGCTTTTCTCCATCAATCGATAAATCTTCATTTCTTGTAAAAGCATTGTACATCAATTTTGTCTTCTGAAAGTTCATTTTTAACACCACTTCTTTACTCTTGTCAGCAAGTTCCTGGATCATACATACTCTGCAGCTCTGATGGGGTAGTTGCAAAAATGACTACGTCATCAGCAAAACGAAGGAGAGCTACATAATCTCCATTAATCTTTATCATTTTGTTTTCCCAGTTCAGTGATTGAAAGACATTTTCCAATGTGGCATTAAAGACCTTGGGAGATATGGTGTCACCCTGTCTCACTCCCTTTCCATATTTTTATGTGTGTTGTATTTTCAAACAGCCGAATCTTTGCACTTGCATTTTCATGGATGATGTTTATAACATTAATGTATGCATTTTCAATGCCGCAGGATTTCAAAGCCGTTGTAACTGCTGATGGTTTCACCGAATCAAAGGCCTTTTCATAATCGATAAAAGCCATGCAGAATGGAAGTTCATATTCTCTCGCTCTTTCAATTAGTTCTCTCAGTACGTGGATTTGATTTATTGTGCTGTAGCCACTTCTGAATCCAGCTTGTTCTCTTGGTTGAGCCATGTCCAGTGTTACGTTCAAACGGTGTGAAAGAACTTTCGTGAAGATTTTATAAACCACTGATAGGAGACCGATAGGTCTGTAGTTCCTGAGATCCTCAATGTCACCTTTTTTATGTAGCAGGATCATTGTAGCATTGTTCCAATCCTCAGGAATCTTCCCTTCATTAAGGCATCTAGTGAAAACCTGGGCGAGTAGTGTTTCAATTTCTCCATTTGCTTCTTGTATGATGTCTACAGTAATTCCATCTTCTCCTGGAGCTCTTCCCCGTCTCATGTTCTTGATTGTATGTGCAACTTCTGCTGGGAGGACTGGAAGAACTCTGGTACTGGTACCTTTCATGATGTCTGGAGTACATGCATCATCCCTTTCATATAATTTTGAGTAGAAATCATTCACTCATGTCAAAATTTCGCCTCTATTTCTTGTTACAGAACCATTTTCTTTTCTCAGTGCGATAATCTGTTTTCTTCCCTTACTGAGATGTCCCTTTGCTATCTTTAGGCTTTGGTTGTTTTCAATTGCTTTCCTTACTAGTTCACAGTTGAATTTCCTTACCTCTTCAGTGATACTTTTTCGTACTGTCTTACATAGCTCTCTATATTTCACTTTGGAAGTCGCATCTTCTTTAGTTGTCCTCATTCTTCTTTTTTGCATCAACATTTTGGTTTTTCCTGATAATTTGTTCACATGCAACTTGTTCTTAGACCCAGCTAATTTTGTTGCTGTTTCCATAAGAGCTTTGGTTACTTTTCTGTTAACTTCAGAAATATCCACTACTTCCGATGTTAGGCCTTCTAAAGCAGAGAATCTGTTCTTCAGTTCCAACTTGAAGGTATTATGGTGTTTAAGGTTGGTTATGTCAATACATTTTGTTTGTCTTATGAGCTTGCCATGTTCGAGTTTAGTGTTGAGGTGCATCTTACATCTCACCAATCTATGGTCACTACCTGTGTTGAACTTGTTTAGCACACTGCAGTCTTCTATGACGAATTTTTTGTTACACATAATAAAATCAATTTCACTTGTCGTCCCATTTGGATGTCTCCATGTCCATTTCCTGTGTGGCTTTTTCTTGAAAAAGGAGTTCAAGATGAAAAACCCTTCTGCCTCTGCAAACTCAACGAGAGTATTTCCATGCTGGTTTCTGTTGCCGTGACCGAATTTACCTACTGAAGTTTCATTCTGTTGCCGTTGCCCTATTTTTGCATTGAAATTTCCCATAATTATCTTTAAGTGCTGCTTACTTTTATTATTTAGATAATGAATTTCCTCATAAAATTCTTCAATTTCCTCTTCAGGATGACTTGTGGTGTTGCGTAAGTTTGAATAATCTGAGCCTGGTATCTTCTCGAGAGTTGGATAACGAGTGGTGCAACTCTGTCATAGCAACTTTCAACTTCTACAACTTTATCCTTCAGTTTCTTGTTTATTATATATCCAACACCACTAGTTCTGCCAGTATCTGTCGCACGATAGTAGAAGAGATGTCCAGTTTTGAGTTCAATGAGATCTTCTCCTTTTCTCCTTACCTCACTTAGCCCGACGATGTCCCACTTGATCCTTTGTTGTTCCTCTTCCAATTCAAGAAGCCTTGAATCAGAAGATAGGGAGCATCCATTATACGTAGCCAAGGTCAACATCAAATGGCAGCCTAGTCCGGTCCTCCGGGGATTCTTAGCACCCCCTGCCTTCATGCCGCACTGGCCGCTGCCTTGGCCAGGTACATTCCAGCTGCCGAAGACTGGGGCCAAGATTTAAGTTGTGGAGTCATTTTGGAGGGGTTTGGCCATAACTCACCACGCTGGCCAAGCGGGTTGGTGAGTGTGGGATAGCATTTCCTCTAATCCCGATGGTATAGTTATACCGCTATTGGCGGTCGTCGGAGCCCCTTTAGTGGGAACAGGATGCCCCACGAGAAGGCGGGGTTGAAATTTGTCAAGGAGAGGCAGTGATGTTACGCATCACCTGACCGTACATCCCCCTATATATATATAGTACTACGCTTAGTATCTACTTACTTTTGGTTCTTTCTAAATACAGTAATTTGCCAAACTAACTGGGGTTGCCAATGTTTAAGCATGACAAAAACACACGCCACGTGCTCTATTCAGGGTTTCAAAAATCATTAATCAGGCACATGCAATAAAACAGGGGAAGGAAAAATAACTTATCTGAATTTGGTATACTCCAGTCTTGACTTCTTGTAATATATCTCCGGAATTAATGTATTTTATTTAGACTACTTTTTCTGGAGGATATACATCGTCTATATATCCGTGCTCCGGCAGATGGCTTTTCTGATCACCGCCTCAGCTTGAAGGGAATTGTTCACCTGCGACTGCTAACCGCCAACTGAACTCTTCTGGTCTAACTCACCCTCTGACATTGGGGCATCTGAAGAATTTCTTTTCCTTTCACCAGGTTCGCGGAAGCCAGAACAACACCTAAGGGCACGCGGTTCGCTTTCTTCCTTCTAGACAAACCGATCACTTTCCAATCCCGTGCAACCCCCGTAGGACTTCCCTGGGACCTGACGTGGCAGAGTTGGGTACAGGCAACGTGGTAAACATATTTCTGTACATGCATGTTGTGCGAAAATTTATATTAAATAGTTTTGCGTCCAACCCTGACTCTTCAAGGTTTCACCGGACATCCAAGTAAAAAGATCAAACAATGTGAACAATATAGGTAAAAAGAACTAAACAATTACGAAATATATGAAATTTTGTCTAGAATTCAGGTTACGGTTAAGTAACTACATTTAACACTATGTCAAAATGGTATCCTAAAAAGGCAAAAAGTCTAATAGTCGGGGCCTAGTGTAATAACAATTATTTTTTCCCTCTACAATCCTAAGTAGCTCAAACCGTGTCATGGGAAGGGTTGAACTAAGAATTTCTTGCCTGAAGAAAATATTTTCCTTAAGCACAAGAAATGAAACAAAATAAAGTTTCCGGGGCCCTTTTGAAAATAATTCTTCGGCCATTTCTGCAGGTTGCAGTTTGACGCACAAAAAATTTCATGCATGCGTAAAATTTCGCTTTGAATGTACAAAAGAAGGCAATTTCAGAAAAGCGCTCCATAGCCTTTTTGGAAAGAAACATCTTTTAGAAAGCCTTCTATATAGATTTTAGAGTACAAAAGATGACACGTCTGATTTCGGTTGGGATTATTTGAATACACAAAGAAATACTGAATTTACTGAAAGGGCCCCGGGGCCTTTATGGAAATAAAATAGTTTAGAAAGCCTTCTATATAGGATGAGACGTCTGATTTCAGTTGGGATTTGAATACACCAAGAAATATGTAGTTTTCTCAAAGGCTTTGGAAATAACATCTTTTAGAAGTCTTGCAGTTGAAGTAAAAAATATCAAGCCTGTGGATTGGCCGTTTTGTCGTGGCGCCTTTTTTTCGCTTCGCCCTTTTGTCGTGCGGCCTTTTGTCGTATCGCCCTTTTGTCGTGCACCCTTTTGGCGCATCGCTCTTTTGTCTTACGCCCTTTTGTAGTGTCGCTCTTTTGTCATTCGCCCTTTTGACGTTGGCCCATTTGTGGTGCGCTCTTTTGTAGTTCGCCCTTTTGTCATACGCCCTTTGTCGTGATACGTACCAGCAGCAGCCCTTCTTCCGAAAAAAGTTTCAGAAATTTACTGGCACTTTTATTTCGGGCTCTAACGTTTCATCAGTTGTAGATCAGTAAAACCCTTTCAACAGAATTTGCTTCACGTTAAAAGATCTTTACAATGATGCTCCGCTTTATGTGTTCAGTAGAGTATTACAACCCTAACAGATTAAATTCTTATACAACAATGAAAACAAATCGTGAACTACTGTAATTCAAAATAACTGCTGTTTTACACAATAGAGTACCACTATGTTGAGTAATGTACATAGCAGTAGCTTCCAGAATTCATCTTCGGGGGTTATGTATATCTGCGTGAAACTGCGCCATAACAACAAGCTCGAGAGCTAGTACAATGGTGAAAAAATTTGTTGACAACAGATGGAGAAAAGTTAAAGGATTAAATTCGACTATGTGCGTTCTCTGCAAGTCAACAGATAGCTCTGGTAAGGTAACAATAGGTTGTACAATGTGCTGTCATGCTCTTAAATAAACTGGTAGCAGCAGGGTTCGGCACATATTGCATTTCTTAGGTATTAGGTGTTTGAATGCAGTTTGAAAATCCTCTTGCTTTATACTTTCTCTGAACACTTAAACCTCTTTTGCAATCAATCGCCGTAAGTGTGTAAATTCTCAAGTGGTGATATTTTTCTGTAATTTTTACATGTATTCAGCTGTCTTCCTAACCAGAATTCCAGGATATTTAAACAGCTGCTCTAGCGCCATTCTAGACAAGAGGCCATGGGAAACGTAGGGAATAAGCACCGTGTTTGATCACTTCCTCGCTTAAACCTGGATGGGAGCAGTTGTTGAAAACCTTGTATGGAGAACGTTATCAAACAACTTTCAAGCAATATTACTTGCCAGTAATTAATGTAAGTTGGGGGCCGAAGATTATAGACAGGATGCTGGAACACACTCTTTCACTCTACTACCCCCACTAGAACAATGGAAGTGAGCATTTTTGATATTTGTTGTGTTTGGTTATATTGGAAGACTGTTGAAAATGTACTGTTTTAACAGAATTTTATGTCATTCTTTGTTTTCCAGCATTTAGTGTATTAAGCACTTCATCTTGAAAGTTATGTTTTAATTTTCTTCCATAGGTCAGTGTTTGAACTTTACATGCGCCTTTATACTTGTTCTGGTGTTACGTCAGACCTTGACATGGCTACGCACCCACGGCCTTGCTCAGTATTTTCCAATAGATCAGCATCTGTATTATCACAAACTTACTGGGTGGTTTATATTAATCTACAGCCTCCTTCACACTGTGATGCACGTAGGAAATTTTGGTAAGCATTTTACGTATTTTATGATTAGTAGCATGGGTTTTGCTTACTGTGATACCTACACCGGGAATTTCTTGACGACACTATTTTCTATGGAAGAATTGTGAATCTGTTGAAAATGGATTATTACTTTTCTGTTAGAAATTCCTTTAAGCTCTGAGACGAACAAGGAAGACGCGTCTAAAAGTAACCACTTATCTTTTTTGAAGCTTGGCTGATATCCAATTAGTAAAGGTATTGAATTTTGTTTTGTAGAGCTAATCGCAATAGGCAAAGCCATGTTTTGGCAAATCAGTTAGAGACAGTTACCCAGCACAGTAAAATGTGTGGTAATTACCTAGAGCAACGAGACAAGTCTTCTTTAAATGCAAATCAGCACATAGAGGATGTCATACGTTGTGTTACTAAGATTCAACCTTCTCCACTGGGCAATAATGCATATCTGCTCTCGGATTAACTGTTAAGTTATTCAGCAAATATAACTTAAGAGAACTTACGCATTCCCAGAATAGATACGCCATGATTATACACACTACCTTAGGAGTTTCTGCACGTTCAATCAGTACTTGGACATGTAAGTAGTTCCAAAAGTTTTCAAATATTTTTTAGGTTTGAAATTTATTTATACGGGTGATTATATATTAATTTCTGAAAGATAATTTTCATCGTTTATTTACTAAGATGACTGACATTAATATTGAATTTGTATAGTCTTTCACTTTGATATGGAATACCGTGCATTTTTCCTTGATTCTCCAAAGAGAAGTAAATAACTTGAAAATATATTCGCTGAACGTATTTTTCGTGCAAATATGCAGTAATTTGCGTATACATGCATGTAGAGAAATTAGTTTTCTAACTGTTTCCCAATAATTCAATTATATTTTCAGTAATATTTTCAATTCAGTCCATAAGTATATGCCTCATCTGATTTTCCTGTAATTCTATTTTCTGGTTATATTGGATGTCAGAGTACCATTATGATTTTTAGGTCGTTTTGCACAACCTTGAAAGTTTTCTTCAAGTCCAGACTTTCAAGCTTTTCTGTCTTCTCCCATTTTGATTTAATACATTTTCCTTCTAACGCACACGTGCAAAAATGGATAGCTTGCAGAAGAAAAATATTTTCTAAGACGTGAAGTATTCTCATTTCCTTTAGTCTGAATAGCGTGCAAACTGTTCAAATTTTAATTCATTTTTACTCAACATTTTCTTCGGGCATATTTTCCAGCAAAAATAAAATCTTCAAATGTCTGTTTATGGTCTAAAATTTGGTCTTCCGCCTTTCAGGAAAATTTATTCATATATTTTCAGTCTTCTGTTGCTTCTTCTGTAGCATCACATTGCAGAAGAAGCAACAGAAGACTGTATTTGACACGTAAACGTATCAGTTTATCTGAAATTAGTGTTATGACCGCCAAGGTGAGCGAGTGGTCAGAGGAATAGATTTATAACTAGTCAAAATTGGGTCCGGGTTCGCGTCCAGAAGGAGGCTTGTGTAATGTGCTTGTCTTATGGCGCTGGCCCGTCCTCTTACTTTCGAGCCAGTGGCCGTAAATTGGGTACGGCTGATTGATTATAGCTCTTAGAATTTCTCATGGTAGTCGTTAATTCCCGAAAAAAACCGGTGGGGTTAATACGGGGAAAACTAAAT
This sequence comes from Macrothele yani, assembly GCA_039090855.1. NCBI lineage: Eukaryota > Metazoa > Arthropoda > Arachnida > Araneae > Macrothelidae > Macrothele > Macrothele yani. The sequence continues at coordinate 53,774,810 of CM076992.1, read as the reverse complement.
CGGGAATCTAGTTACGTAAGAAAGCAAACAGACTAAACAGCATGACTTGCCTGAACAAAGGTACAAAATGTTCCATAAAATAATAAGATCCAATAGTATCCACAGCCACCCAAAAACCACGAACCAGTTGCTATTTCATGCTGAATGTTGATGTCCAGTCTAAATACAGTAAATATCAAAGTGGTTTAACCATGACATTTTTCTTACTTAAAACACTCATTAAATGTTTGCAACGATGTAACGGAAAGTGTAATTTTACGAAAATCTTAGTTTGAAGCCGTGGTAAGTGGGTTGTGTTACTCTTGAGCTTTCGTTGCTACTGACTTATCTGAGGAACACGTGATTTGGATTAAAATCTCTTAGTCGATATAAATTATTATGGTTACTGTGAGAAAGTAGCACTGTGTTCATTTCGGGCATAATGAAATATTATAGCATGTCTAACATCTGAAAAAATCGGCTACTGGCATCTACTGTTTGTGTCGACGAAGGAATTAAATCTGAATACATTTGACATATGCTTTTGAAATAAAGTAACTATTCTGAAGCTGATCGGTTTTAGTTTCCCGTGGGAGTTTTATGCTGTTGAACAGAAAATTGCAGTTTCCGTGAAATTACAGTATTACAAATTTAAACACCTGAAGAGGATTCCCAAAATATTGAAACTTTTGGACCGGCTGATCTTGATGTGAGCTATCGGGATTTAGAAATTGTGTGTCGTGTCCTCTCCTGGAACGTGCCATAAAGAAAAACTCTGTACCAAATTTATTTCTTGTGGCTATGAAACTGGAACATTTTATTCTGGTTTTCAGTAGCATTGTAAGAAATGTTAAAAAAAAGCAGTGAAGTGAAAAGTTCTATTCTTGAAATATATTATAATTTTGGTTTATCTGACCATTAAGCGAAGATTTATGCAAACCAAGAAAATTGTCTTACTGAACATGTTTCTGAATTATATTTTGTTCATAAGCTGGCGGACGTGGTACTTACATGTATGAAGGCGCCAAACGCCTTAGTCCCAGTATATAATGGCAAAGTCACACACAATCATGGGTTCCAAGTAGATCAGTGACGTCTGTTAATGCTGTAGTAGGTATGAAGAGAAAAATATCAACGTTTTATGAAATGGCGAAAAAGAAAGTTTCCTTGTAAAAAAAACAAGAGCGATTTAGTTTGCTCATATAAATCTTCAGAGGCAAACCACCAATCTTGGTGAAAGAAAATTTCAGCACAAGAACTAGAAATTTTTCAATTTGAAAGATATTAGCAGGAGTCTCGGCAGATATTCCAGCAGCACACAGCTTTATGAATATTCAAGAAGCAACAGACGTTTTCTCGAGAAAAGATTTGATGTCTTCAGAGTCACTCTACCCCCCCCCCCCCCGCTCCCGTAAAAAAGGAAAATAAAGTTTCTACTGTTATTTTTTTTTCCTATGTTTCGAATGATGCTTCTCATTAAGGTAGAGTGGCTCTGAGGACATCAAATCGTTTATCAAGAAAATGTCTCTTGGAGATTCATAAGGCTGTGTACTCCTGGAAAATCTGCGGAGACTGCTGCAAATACCTTCCAAATGGAAATCTTTTTAGTTCCTGTGCTGAAATTTTCTCCCATTAAGGTTGGTTGTTTGCCTTTGAAGATCTTATGAGCAAAGCAAATCGCTCTGAGAATGAAAAAGAACTTGAGAACTTGACTATTTCTGAAAGAACAAAAGGACAGTTTATTATTCAGTTAACACAGGTAGACTTTATGGCATTTTGTACATAAAACAGATTGATTTAAAAAGACTTTGGATGGTTCAGAACGTTTCTGGACCACTTATTTATCGTAGAAAAGAGCTTTGTCTACACTCTAAATTATTGTTTTCAAGCTTCATAATGTGCATAATTTTGATGAACGTTTTTTAATTTTCAGATGTTCTATTTTTAGGCAAACATTTAGTTTTCTTGTCTAGTGCTTCAATAAAAACACTGTGGTTCACCCTCTGTGGCTTTTACTAAGACTTTCGTGCTAATAATCTACAAAAGCTAAACCTTTATCCCATTGAATACTTTAATAACTTCATTGCCTATGGAGCCTAACACGTATTAATGTTGTTTTCTTACATGAAAATACCCCAGGAAGTATTTCATGTGAATTTTTTTCGTTCCAGCCACGTCAACAGAAGCATCATTAGAAGGTATACCCCTGCACGAACGACTCATTTCCACAAAACTGAAAATCGGATGGGTAGGGGGAGCAGCTTGCCTCACTGGTTGGATCCTGTTGGCCATCCTGATTGTCATAATTGTTTCGGCCCTACCAGTCGTTCGAAGGAGGGGCAAATTCGAGGTAAGTTGAAACCCCCTTCCCCTCAAAGAAAGAAATTTATCTTCGTAAGTTTTCTGTTGCCGGCGAGCAAAAGACTTATCTCGAACTATATTAGCACAACATTGCTTATGTACCAGTATCAACGTAATTCTTTAACTACACTGCTGGCCACCCAAAATGCAACACCAAGAAGGACACGAGGTATCAAAGCCAGATTTACTGGACACATAACAGATACAAAGATGAAACGATTGAGCTTACAGGCCCGTGCAACTTGCGGAACACGCAGACATCAATAGTTCGTATGGCCCCCATGGCTGGCAATAACGGCCGCTACACGCCGCGGCATGGAACGAAAGAGGCTTTGGATGTGGGCTTGGGGTATGTCGGTCCAGGCTGCTTCCACATGTTGCCACAGTTCATCAGGCGTAGCCGCGGGTGGTGGTTGCCGATCAGCGACCAGACGTGTTCGATGGGCGACATAGCGGGAGAACAGGCGGGCCACAGCAGCAGTGACACCTGGTGGGCGGTAAAGAATTGTTGCACGATGCATGCCACGTGCGGTCGCGCATTGTCCTGTTGAAATGTGGCCGCTGGCAGGTCCTGCAGGTAAGGGAGGACTACAGGCTCCAAAACGTCTGTGGCTGTTGAGTGTACCGGCGTTGCGTTCTAGAGGGCTGCGGGTGTGATATCCAATTGCGCCCCAAACCATAACGCCAGCCGACGGACCGGTATGGTGATGCATAATGCAGGCGTCATATAGTCTCTCGCCGCGGTGCCGCCACACGCGGATCCGACCATCGTGGTGTTGCAGTCAGAAGTTGGATTCGTCGGAGAAGACAATGTCGTGCCATTCCGTAGAACAGGCGCGGCGTTCAATGACCCACTGCCGCCGCACTCGCCGGTGGTGTAACGTCAATGGTAATCGGATCAATGGGCGCCGTGCGACAAGTCCCCGCTCCTGCAGACGACGTTGAACGGTACGTGCTCACACAGGTTGTTGCGCAACACACCCTAATTCCTGCGCTAACGTTCGTGATGTGGTGGTGCAAGCCGTCAATGCCCGCCGCACAACACGCCGGTCCTCTCGTTCGGTGGCGTGTGCGGCAATCGCTCACGTCTGTCCGTCAGTCCCTCCTGCACCCACCGAATCCATACTCGCCTCACTGTGGTTGGATGTCGTCCCACACGGGCACCGATGTTTCGGTACGATAAACCACTGTCGCGATTAGCCACTATTCGTCCTCTGTCGAACTCAGAAACGAGCTGGAATGACTGCCGTGTTCTGCGACGAGGCATCAGGAAGCTTCCCACGTACAGGTCCAGCAGCACAACACACTTTCACTAATTACACCTCGCCTTCTGTGCACCCTTCTTATAGTGCTTCTCGGTGGCGTGCCGGGCCCACATGATTTTCATATGCCATGCAATGCGAATCGTTTGCATGTCCTCTCGCGGGTGACGCATGCTGCGAATTTCAGGCCAATCGGATGCTTCCATCTTGGTGTTGCATATTGGGTGGCCAGCAGTGTAAAAGGCCCCAGATATCATGTGTCGCTCAGAATTCCATAGTGCTCGACACTATCTATTGCTGCTTTCAGAATTCCCTCGCTCCTTTTTACAAATTATCGAAAGAAGGATTAGTGATAGGTCACCACACGGAATTTCGAATCTGTAGTCTTGACCTTCAGACGTTTCCCGGTGGGGATCACTGCTTTCTTCTCCGGAGAAGGCATGCAATGTCATGAGAGTAAAAAACATTGCCCCGGGGGATACTAACGTCCGCTTTACTTATTCGTTTAACGACGACAGTAGTGACTAAGGATGATTTCTCTTAATCCCGTAGAGGCCGTGAAAAATCAAAGAACCGGTGGAGGTAGGAAATTGTACTCACTCTAGACTGAAGGTCGTAGTAGTTTGAATGTAAGGACGTTAAAGGGTTAAGCACAGAATACTCGTAGAAGACATATTTTGGTTTCTCCATTTTGGAAACAATACGCGCTATAGTCAACATTTCTTTCTGTTCTTGTTTTGGAGAATGACAATGGGATAAAAATGCCTGGAACATATTTTTATTTCCCACGCAGACTTTATTTACATGCACTTCATTTACTCAAAAGTTTATTCGTAAAGCTGTGCGAAGTCATTCACTTCCGTAAATACTTCAGAAAATGCCCATGAACTTGTGTGGCTGTTGTGAACAATAATTATTCGTTTCAGGAGGCAGAGTGGTGCTGTGTCCATTTCATTCTAAGTATGTATGCGTGAGTACACTATAAACACTTACAACAATTTATGTTGTAGTTATTTCATACCAGTTATGCAAATGTGAGTACACCAAAAAAAACAAAAACATAAATAGAATACTTGTGGTTTTTTTTCTTGTAAGGATGTTTGTAGCATACATAAAGCAGTTTTGTTTTTCACCACTTGGAATATTGTTGTGCATCACCAAATCACACTGTATTCTTGTTACATGTGTGGCAATGTGTACACTGAGGAAAAAGAAAAGTAGTTATTGTACTAGTGTAAATTTATGTATTACAGATAACAAATGGCAAGGACTTGCTGTTGATGGCAGCAAATAAACATCACGATCGCTTCCTTTGATTGCATGAAAAAACGCCCACGGAAAAAACGCCCACGGAAAAAACGCCCACGGAAAAATCGCCCACGGAAAAAACGCCCACTTTTCGAAAGTAGGAAAAAACGCCCACGGAAAAATTGCCCACAGACAAAATGCTCACTGGAAAAATATGTGTTTGACTGATAAGTTTTTATGTCTGTTATAAACGGTGTTCGGGCAACTAGTCACAGACTGCTGGCCAAAAAACCGTTAGGGGTCATATAAAAATTGCGGTTTCTAGGCCACCTCACCTACATAACGCGAATATGGGAATGACGGAATGAAAACTTTTAGAAGGGCCTGAACGTTAGTACTAATATTATTTTCTGCCTGAGTAATACCGCAATATTAATAATTTGATGTGTAAAATATTTTCTGCAAACCTTACAAATACGAGAGGAAAGTTCGGATTGCACTGATGGACTGTAGAGGTTGTATGGTGTTGGCCTGAAAGCCGTGGTAGTCTTATGCAACAGTTATTTAAAAACATACTAATGATTCACCGTTGTCTTCAAGCCAACTGCTGTACAATATTTTTCTAGAAACTACAAATAAAAAAATTGTCTGCGAGTATGTGCAAACCCAGGGAATTTGTCTGGGGAGGGGGTGCTTAAAATCTAAAATATGAAATATAAAGAATTTCTGGTCCGATCGGGAGATTTCCAGCGTTTACAAGCTACAACACGTCGAATTATCTGAGGGTATCTGCTGCCTCAGGAAACTAGTCGGGGTGGGGAGGGGGAGGTAATACCAAAATCGTAAAATATCAAGATTTCTCTTCCGATCTGGAGATCTTCAGCATTTAGAAACTGCAACTCGACAAATTTTCTTAGCGCATGTCACTCTCTGGAAACCTGTCGGCGAAGAGGGGGGGGGGGAAATACCAAAAGTGTAAAATATGAGCAATTTCTCGTCCGATCGGGAGATTCTCGGCAATTAGCAGCTACAACTCGACACATTATCTGAAGGCATGTGAATGATGAAAATCGCCCGATCGGACAAGAAATTCTATATAATTCACAATTATCATATAACCCCCCCACCCCACCCCCAGGTTTACTGAGTAGGCACGTGCCCTCAAATAATCTGTCCAGCTGTGGCTTGTAAATACTGAAAATCTCCCGATGGGACGATACATTTTTCAAATCTTGCAGTTTTGATATTACCCCCCCCCCCCCGACAAGTTTCCTGAGTCAGCACATGCGCTCAGATAATTTGCAGACTTGTAGTTTGAAAACCCTTAAATCTTTTGCTGAGATGTAGATCATAAACATTTCTTATAAAGAATTACATTAATTATCGCAATTAAGAAAAGACGAAATTACGGAAACTTTATATGACTCTGATTACCAACCTCTGGGGGTCGTGGGCACGAAGCGGTCGAAAACGTTATTTTTATAAGGCCCCTTAAAATTTTTGTGGCCAGTTCTCCGGTGGCCAGTTCTCCTACACCCGTCATGTAGAAATTAACTGTTTTAGTTGTCCTTTGGAAAACTCCCAGGAAGCTATGAGTGCGTATTTTTTTCTTTACACTGGGAAGAAAAGAAGTATGCCTGTAACTTGAGATTATACTACTCACGGGGAAGACACACCCTGACCGGTGGCCAACCGATAAATTTAAATGAAATATATCGCTTGTTATTTGGGGTGCGGTCGCTAGCAAACGTTCCAGCTGCAGCTGCAAAGCACCACTTTGACGAAAGACAGATGCCTCCCCTCCCCCATCGGCTCGCCGTACACAAAAGAGGATTTCCAAAAGAGACAAGAGTGCAAAGAAAGCACATTACACAAAGTTACATCTGTAAATTGCGCCTTTTACGAAAATCGCTTTTACAATTAAATGCTATACTGTAGAAGTATTTATAAATAAAATAATCTGACTTTTAATGATTTCCCTTTTAATTGATATAGTTAAATAACAAACATGCATAGTTTTATAAAAATTAAGACCTTACTTTAAAAAATAAGAATAGTCACAAATTTTTTACAGTAAAGCCGAACTGGATTTTTTTAAGAAAGTAGCTACTCTACAGTAGGAAGTTGAAAGTTAACAATCTTATTTGGTTCTTCACTAGGCCACCCGCGGCCCTTAAGTCATAAGTCCTAGGGCTTGGCCTATTTAACAGTTTTTATTCTAACGATGTTATATTCATAACGTTTGCGTAACACATCAAATTATTAATATTGCGGTATTACTCAGGCAAAAAATAATGTTAGGACTAACGTTTAGGCCCTTCTAAAAGTTTTCGTTCCGCCATTCCCATATTCGTAAATTTACATAACAAGTATTGTCAATAATCAAACAGAAGTCATCGCTCTTTCCACGTTTATAAGTGAGTCACGGAAAAATTCTCAGTGGCCGCCACCAGGAATCGAACTCAGGGTCTTCCAGTTACGCGCCGGATATGCTTCCACTGCACCACAGCTATTCCTATTCCACGTCAAATGTCTGTATTAATTGTCAATAATATTGCGCTTCTACTTATGCACCATACATTCAATCCATACATTAATTAATAGGCCGTAGGCCTAAGCCTATTCAACACTTTTTTCTTCGCCTGTGAATTAATTAAGTAAAAGAAAAATATTGCAAACTTGACATGTTATGTAAATATTTAGTAAATACGTAAAAGTGCAGCGTTATTAAAAAATCCCACCTTAGGGTCCTTTTCCGAACATACATGAATTATGCTGTAATTCTCGCTTGGCTTACATAGAACGTTTTCTCGAAATTTGTTTGGAGTTCCTAATTCAATTCTCAATGTAGGCCAAAAATCGATAATACTTACAACCCCCCCCCTTGAACTTTTGTGGCCAGTTGTCCTGTGGCCAATTCTCCTACACCCATTTTCGTTATGTAGGTGAGGTGGCCAAGAAACCGCAATTTTTATATGACCCCTAACGGTTTTTTGGCCAGCAGTGTGTGACCAGTTGTCCGAACACCGTTTATAACAGACATATAAACTTATCAGTCGATCACATATTTTTCCCGTGAGCATTTTGTCTGTGGGCGATTTTTCCGTGGGCGTTTTTTCCTATTTTCGCGAAGTGGGCGTTTTTTCCGTGGGCGTTTTTTCCGTGGGCGTTTTTTCCGTGGGCGATTTTTCCGTGGGCATTCTTTCCTCATACCCTTCCTTTTAAGCCACAGTCAAGCTGTGGTGGATGTAACTGGATACAGAATTCAAGAACACTGATTAAAATTTGCGATTGGTTTTTGAAAGGCTATTGCCTGTATTTAATATAACACATAAGGACACAACAGAAACAGTTTACTTTTCAGCATTTGCTCAAAGAGCTGAAGAGCACCCACAATTTCCACTGACTTCTCTGTGCTCAGTTGCCAGGAGGGGGAAAACGTGAGCGCGCCAACTTCGCTTTCACGACGGGGGATGGCAACCCCAGGTGTCTCTTGCGTGTGTGTGTGTGTGTGTGTAGGGGGTCGAGACTGCGAAGTGGCCAAATACTTGTAAATTTTGTGCAGAGGGATGGCAAGAAAACACCTCTTCCTGTGGTGACCGAGGAAACGGAAGAAGTAAATTTTTTGGTCTGACAGCTCTACTCCAGCTAATATAGAAACTGGGTGCATGAACTAAAACTGCAAATCTTCCACTTACACGCCTCCCTTCCCTAGGGGCAAGCGACACTTTGTCCAGCTGCTGAGAGTTGGACGGAGTCAGATTTCAGAGCCGATCCACCAAGGATGCAGATAGAAACACATGACCTGCCTCCCCGGCGGCGCAGTGGTCTAAGCGATGGCCTCTGATCATTCGTCCGAAAGGGGTCCGGGTTCGATCCCGGTGAGGCATGAATGTTGTGTTTGTCTTACGGCACTGGCTCTCTCCCTTCCCTGGAACGAGTGACCCTAAATTAAGGACGGGAGACTGCTTATAGCCCATTGAGTTGCTCACGGTGGTCGTTAAACTTCCAATAAAAAAAAAAAAAACACATGACCACTTTCTTACACAGCTGCACTTTTCTTGGGGAACAACAAAAAAAAAAATGGCGCGAAGAACATCTTTCTGCAGCCTGAGCCAGCAAAAAGGGGAAATTAGACCATCTAGCATACATATAGCATTCACAGAGAAGCATAATTGCACAATTCAGTTATTACCACACTTAATGAACACACACCAGATAAATAATTAGAAAATAAAAAAGATAAACAAAACGCAAAATCAAAACTAGCTTACACCCCGGAAGGAAGAAAGAAAATTGCCTTCATAATTACAATACTTGCTGACTGCCGAAGCTCGCATTATCCAAAACAATGAAAATACTAGTCATGCTTGTTACATAATATTCACATTACTTTAAACCACAATTGAAAATTAATTTATACTACTCAGATACTGAACATTCCATACACTACACAAGAAAAAAAAAAAAAACACCACCGCCGCCCCCGGTGGCGCAGTGGTCTAAGGCGTTGGCCTCTGATCATTCGTCCGTAAGGGGTCTGGGTTCGAATCCCGGTCAGGCATGGATGTTGTGTTTGCCTTACGGCACTGGATCCCTCCCTTCCCTGGAGCCAGTGACCCTAAATTAGGGACGGACGACTGCTTATAGCCCATTGAGTTGCTCACGGTCGTTAAACCTCAAATAAAAAAAAAACACCCCTTCATTATCCCAATAATTACATTTACACTATATTTATCCACTATCTTCTGCTGAGGACCAAATGCCTTTCCTTTTCAAACCCTGTATACCACGAGGGGGAGGAAAATATATATATGAGTAGCACGAGGGGAGGAAAATATATATATGAGTAGCACGAGTGGGAAAAAAAAATTTTTGAAGAGACAAAAAAAAAAAAAAAAAATTACTTATATAATTTGCTTGACTTTTTCGTTGAACTATCCACCCCCGAATATTGCGGAGGTGGCTACGGGGAGTGACATGGCAATAAAATTTTAACTCAGATATTTTTTTTCAAACTTCAAATACCTGAAAATTTTAGAGGAAATTTTCGGCGTGGATCTGAGCAACAGATCAGTGGTCAGAGACGCGTGCTTCTGGCTAATTGTTCGATGTGAGCGTGGTTTTGAGTCCGGGATGAGGCATGAGTGGTTTGTCGTCTATCGCACTGTTTCTGACCTTTCAGTGGAACCAGTGGTCCTAAATTTGAGATGGACTCGATTGGTGCTCATGGGGTATTGCTTTACTCAGAAAAAGTGATGCTACTTCGATTCGGTATGAGGAAAGAATGCCCACGGAAAAATCGCCCACGGAAAAATCGCCCATGGAAAAAACGCCCACTTTTCGAAAGTAGGAAAAAACGCCCACGGAAAATATGCCCACAGAAGAGATGCTGACGGGAAAAATATGTGATCGACTGATAAGTTTTATATGTCTGTTATAAACGGTGTTCGGACAACTGGTCACAGACTGCTGGCCAAAAAACCGTTAGGGGTCATATAAAAATTGCGGTTTCTTGGCCACCTCACCTACATAACGAAAATGGGTGTAGGAGAATTGGCCACAAAAGTTCAAGAGTGTGGGGGTGGGGGGTTGTAAGTATTATCGATTTTTGGCCTACATTGAGAATTAAATTGGGAACTCCAAACAAATTTCGAGAAAACGTTCTATGTAAGCCAAGCGAGAATTACAGCATAATTCATGTATGTTCGGAAAAGGACCCTAAGGTGGGATTTTTTATTAACGCTGCACTTTTACGTAGGTGCTAAATATTTACATAACATGTCAAGTTTGCAATATTCTTTTACTTAATTAATTCACAGGCGAAGAAAAAAGTGTTGAATAGGCTTAGGCCTACGGCCTATTAATGTATGTATGGGTTGAATGTATGGTGCATTAGTAGAAGCGCAATATCATTGACAATTAATACAGACATTTGACGTGGAATAGGAATAGCTGTGGTGCAGTGGAAGCATATCCGGCGCGTAACTGGAAGACCCTGAGTTCGATTCCTGGTGGCGGCCGCTGATAATTTTTCCGTGACTCACTTATAAACGTGGAAAGAGCGATGACTTCTGTTTGATTATTGACAATTCTTGTTATGTAAATTTTACGAATATGGGAATGACGGAATGAAAACTTTTAGAAGGGCCTAAACGTTAGTCCTAATATTATTTTCTGCCTGAGTAATACCGCAATATTAATAATTTGATGTGTTACGTAAACGTTATGAATATAACATCGTTAGAATAAAAACTGTTAAATAGGCCAAGGCCTAGGACTTATGACTTAAGGGCCGCGGGTGGCCTAGTGAAGAGCCAAATAAGATTAACTTTCAACTTCCTACTGTAGAGTAGCTACTTTATTAAAAAATTCCAGTTCGGCTTCACTGTAATAAATTTGTGACTATTCTTATTTTTTAAAGTAAGGTCTTAATTTTTATAAAACTATGCATGTATATTATTTAACTATATCAATTAAAAGGGAAATCATTAAGTCAGATTATTTTATTTATAAATACTTGTAAAGTATAATGCATTTAATTGTAAAAGCGATTTTCGTAAAATCCGCAATGTACAGATATAACTTTGCGTAATGTGCTTTCTTTCCACTCTTGTCTCTTTTGTACGGCGAGCGGAAGGGGAGGGGGACATCTGTCTTTCGTCAAATTGGTACTTCGCAGCTGGAACGTTTGCTAGCGACCGGACCCCAAATAACAAGCGATATATTTCATTTAAATTTATCGGTTGGCCACCGTTCAGGGTGTGTCTTCCCCGTGAGTAATATCAAGTTACTGGCATACTTCTTTTCTTCCCAGTGTAAAGAAAAAAATACGCACTAACACCCATTCTCAGTGGTATAATATACATTTCCCTCACTGCAGTGTATTAGCAATCCTTCTCAGTATATGCTTGTTTTGTTCACCAGCTACTGTATTCTGATTTTTTTTTCTACTTTATGCACTGTTCTTTAAGAAATGGAAATTGCGGTGAATCAGAAAGGCGGACAATCTGTTGCTTATGATGGTTTTATGTACATCAAGCATTCCTTCAAGAAAGGAAAAGTAAGATGGCGGTGTGATAAACGTTCTCTTCATTGTGCTAAGAAAATTTGTCGAGTTGCAGTTTCTAAATGCTGAAGATCTCCCGATCGGAAGAGAAATTCTTGATATTTTACGATTTTGGTATTACCTCCCCCCACTCAGACTAGTTTCCTGAGGCAGCAGATACCCTCAGATAATTCGACGTGTTGTAGCTTGTAAACGCTGGAAATCTCCCGATCGGACCAGAAATTCTTTATATTTCATATTTTAGATTTTAAGCATCCCCTCCCCAGACAAATTCCCTGGGTTTGCACATACTCGCAGATAATTTTTTTATTTGTAGTTTCTAGAAAAATATCGTATAGCAGTTGGCTTGAAGACAACGGTGAATCATTAGTATGTTTTTAAATAAATGTTGCATAAGTCTACCACGGCTTTCAGGCCAACACCATACAACCTCTACAGTCCATCAGTGCAATCCGAACTTTCCTCTCGTATTTGTAAGGTTTGCAGAAAATATTTTACACATCAAATTATTAATATTGCGGTATTACTCAGGCAGAAAATAATATTAGGACTAACGTTTAGGCCCTTCTAAAAGTTTTCATTCCGTCATTCTCATATTCGCGTTATGTAGGTGAGGTGGCCAAGAAACCGCAATTTTTATATGACCCCTAACGGTTTTTTGGCTAGCAGCCTGTGACCAGTTGTCCGGACACCGTTTATAACAGACATATGAACTTATCAGTCGATCACATATTTTTCCCCGTCAGCATTTTTTCTGTGGGCATATTTTCCGTGGGCGTTTTTCTACTTTCGAAAAGTGGGCGTTTTTTCTGTGGGCATTCTTTCATGCAATCCTTCGATTCACAGCTTCGAGACGATGCATATTTTTCAAGTTTCTTGAGGCCGCCCCCGGTGGCGCAGTTGTCTAAGCGCTGGCTTATGATCATTCGTCCGAGATGGGTCCTGGTTCGAATCGCGATGAGGCATGATGTTGTTTGTCTTACGGCACTGGCTCTCTCCCTTCCCTGGAACCAGTGGCACTAAATTCAGGACGGGCGACTGCCCACTGAGTTGCTCGGTGGTCGCTAATCCTCCACTCAAAAAAAAAAAAAAAAAAAAAGTTTCTTGAGCTTGCCACACGATTAAGAATTACGGTGTTTTTCTTGTTAACAGTTGCTTTACTAAAATAGATTCGTTTAATAATCTCAGCTGAAATTCTTCGAACAGTGAATGATTCTAAAAGGAGCTTCTGCAGAGTGCTGCAATTAAGTAATGAGTCTGATTTTTTAAAAAATCCCGGTAAAACACTGGTCGGGTAATGCATGGTTTTTTGACAAGTCATTTATCAGCTATGCGGTGGCAACAGCGTTTGCGTGAGAATTGCGCCGATGATTATTTACGCTGTGCATGACGTCAATCGGTGTAAGAACATTGTCACTCTCTTTCATGGAGCATAGAGCAAATATCAGATTCTGTTTGAAAATTTGTAAAACTGCTTCTGAGACGGTTGAATTGTTGCGTGATGTGTATAGGGGCTAATTGCGTATCTCGTACACAAATATTCTGATGGTATGCCCGTTTCAAGGTTGGGCTAGAAGATTTGGAAAATGACGAAAGGCCCAGATGAAAGATTTCCGTGACTACGTCTGAACTCATTGAGAAAGTTCGTGAAAGGATAAAAAATGGTTGTTGTGTGATCTTGAGGATGCTATAATGTAGTTAGGTGTTAATAAGGAGACGATTCGTCAAATTTTAGTGCAACATTTGGTGGGGGGGGAGAAAGTTTGTGCTCGTTTTTTCCGTATGCTTTGTCAGACCATCAGAAACATGCACGAGTGGAGTATGCAAAAGACATCCTGGAGGCTGCAGAAACAATGCAAAATTTTCTTCAAAGTACTGTGCCAGATGACGAGGCAGTGTTTTCGTTATGGTCCTGAAACGAAGCGTCAGAGTGCTCAGTGGAAGTCGCCACAGTAACGGTATGAGGAAAGAATGCCCACGGAAAAATCGCCCACGGAAAAAACGCCCACTTTTCGAAAGTAGGAAAAAACGCCCACGGAAAAATCGCCCACAGACAAAATGCTCACGGGAAAAATATGTGATCGACTGATAAGTTTATATGTCTGTTATAAACGGTGTTCGGACAACTGGTCACAGACTGCTGGCCAAAAAACCGTTAGGGGTCATATAAAAATTGCGGTTTCTTGGCCACCTCACCTACATAACGAAAATGGGTGCAGGAGAACTGGCCACAAAATTTTTTAAGGGGCCGTATAAAAATAACGTTTTTGACCGCTTCGTGCCCACGACCCCCCAGAGGTTGGTAATCAGAGTCATATAAAGTTTCCGTAATTTCGTCTTTTCTTAATTGCGATAATTAATGTAATTTTTTATAAGAAATGTTTATGATCTACATCTCAGCAAAAGATTTAAGGGTTTTCAAACTACAAGTCTGCAAATTATCTGAGCGCATGTGCTGACTCAGGAAACCTGTCGGGGGGGGGGGGGTAATATCAAAACTGTAAGATTTGAAAAATGTATCGTCCCATCGGGAGATTTTCAGCATTTACAAGCTACAGCTGGACAGATTATTTGAGGGCACGTGCCTACTCAGCAAACCTGGGGGTGGGGTGGGGTGGGGTGGGTTTTTTTATGATAATTGTGAATTATATAGAATTTCTTGTCCGACCCGGAGATTTTCATCATTCACATGCCTTCAGATAATGTGTCGAGTTGTAGCTGCTAATTGCCGAGAATCTCCCGATCGGACGAGAAATTGTTCATATTTTACACTTTTGGTATTACCCCCCCCCCTCTTCGTCGACAGGTTTCCAGAGAGTGACATGCGCTAAGAAAATTTGTCGAGTTGCAGTTTCTAAATTGCTGAAGATCTCCAGATCGGAAGAGAAATCTTGATATTTTACGATTTTGGTATTACCCCCCCCCCCGGACTAGTTTCCTGAGGCAGCAGATACCCTCAGATAATTCGACGTGTTGTAGCTTGTAAACCTCCCGATCGGACCAGAAATTCTTTATATTTCATATTTTAGATTTTAAGCACCCCCCTCCCCAGACAAATTCCCTGGGTTTGCACATACTCGCAGATAATTTTTTTATTTGTAGTTTCTAGAAAAATATCGTATAGCAGTTGGCTTGAAGACAACGGTGAATCATTAGTATGTTTTTAAATAACTGTTGCATAAGACTACCACGGCTTTCAGGCCAACACCATACAACCTCTACAGTCCATCAGTGCAATCCGAACTTTCCTCTCGTATTTGTAAGGTTTGCAGAAAATATTTTACACATCAAATTATTAATATTGCGGTATTACTCAGGCAGAAAATAATATTAGTACTAACGTTCAGGCCCTTCTAAAAGTTTTCATTCCGTCATTCCCATATTCGCGTTATGTAGGTGAGGTGGCCAAGAAACCGCAATTTTTATATGACCCCTAAAGGTTTTTTGGCCAGCAGTCTGTGACTAGTTGTCCGAACACCGTTTATAACAGACATAAAAACTTATCAGTCAACCACATATTTTTCCCGTGAGCATTTTGTCTGTGGGCGATTTTTCCGTGGGCGTTTTTTCCTACTTTCGAAAAGTGGGCGTTTTTTCCGTGGGCGTTTTTTCCGTGGGCATTCTTTCATGCAATCCACAGTAACACGAAGGAAAGATCACCTTACAGAAGTCCAAAATCAAGAAAATGCTTGTGTGTTTTTATGATAGCAAGGAAATTCTGCATCACGAGTTCATTCGTGAAGGTACAACTGTCATTGGAAATCCTTACACATCCATTTTGGAACTATTGTGGAAGAGGATTGTTTGTGTCAGGCCTGAGTACAAAAACGGGAAATAGCACAGTAGAGCAATTTCTGGCACGAAAATAAGGGTGTGTGCTCAACCATTTACCCTATTCTGCACATTTGTCACCGTGTGACGACTTTCTATTCTCTAAATTAATGCTGCCTTTAAAAGAAAAAGTTTTCCAAGACGTTGAAGACATACAAAGAACTGTGACATCAGCTCTTCACTCCATACCAAAATATGACATCTGCAAGTCCTTCCTTTCGTTGGCTGATTGTGCCACTTCTTGTATTAACGCAAGAGGAATGTACATCGGATGAACTACTATATTCATGTAAGTTTTCCTGCTTGTCCATTAAAAAAAAAAATCACTGTCATTACTTAATTGCAGCACTGAGTATTTAAGACTCGTGAAGTATTGAATGAAAACTAATCCTTTTATGTATATCTATTTCAGGTGTTTTATTGGTTTCATCTTCTGTCGCTGGTGTTTTGGGTTTGCCTCATCCTCCACGGACCCAATTTTTGGAAGTGGTTCTTATGTCCAGCAGTGTTTTTCTTGATAGAAACAGCCATCCGGATCAACCGTAACCTATCGAGTAGCAAAAAGCTTATGTTCAGCAAGGAGTTCTATTACCGTCTAAAGTAAGATTGTAGTTTTAAATCAGTGTTTCCGTGCACGTAGTTTGAGGATAAATAATATATTCTGATGTCAAAAAAAATGCCCTCAAGTAAATAAAATATGTATATATTCATGCATAAATATTAAGTGAAATTGCTTCCTACTTCTTTATGTGAATAAGTCAAGCAGACGAAAAAATCTCATTGCGAAATGAATAACTTGAGGATGTAGCGAAAACATGCAGAGTGTGACCTTGACTGTTTTTTCACTCGACTTTGATTTCAAAGATGCCTTTTCAATCATCATGCAAATAAAAAAAATAGTCTGTGTAACACTGTCCTTACATTTTAAAGAAATGTTAAACATCCGGTTTTGGCAGTTTGAATTTTACCAAAAAAAATACAAAAATGTGATTATAAACAGCTCAGCAACTCTACATCACTTAGAAAGGCATGGGTGTAACTACTCTTTTTGCATATTTCCTGCAAAAATTATTCTCATAAGGTAACATTAACAAAACTTAACTATATAATCATGAAAGCACACAAAAAAAAAACTGTTAGCTCTATTCGAAACCAAATCTAAACTACGCAATTACTATTGGCAAAAAAGTCATTTCCAGAGCTTGACAGGGCCTCCGTTAAAAATGTGAAACTTTAAATATTTGAAGCATAAAACAAAAACGAACTTTAACTTGAGGAACTAAGCATTAAATGACAGTTACTTTTCTGAACTTAGACAAAGAGTAAAGCCCAAAATCTGGAATAAAACTGAGTTCTAGCTCCCATAATTTGACAGCCTGCTACTCCCTTGAAAATATTAATAAATGAAGTAATAGGGACATAATTTTACATAGTGCTAATGAGGACGGAAAAGTTTCTGAGCCGTAAATTTATAAATAAAAATAATTATATGGTTATCAAAATTTAAGATTCTTGGAAAAGTAATATTTCAATGAATTTTTAAAAATTTAGGTTTTTTTGAAAATAAGTTTTGCAGTTGTGAGGGAAATAAGGTAACATACGAGACATGCCGAAAGAGAAACTGTAGTATGTTTGATTCCCATGTTTTTCTTTCAGAAACTGTTACACCTAAATTTTGGAATACATATCAGTATGGAAAAAATATATCAACCCCCCAACCTGAATATATCTAATCTGCTGGCACTTCTAGATAAGTTTATGTGAAGGCAGGACCGGAGAACCTTGACATAGAATTAAATATTTGTTCCAACTTCGCAACATAATCAAACTATTTAGATATCAACATAATCAGACAGTTTAGATATCTTCGCAACATAATCAGATATTTTAATAACTTCTAATTATTCCGAGCTACAAACACTCTAATGCGTTTCGAAAGAAAAAAAGTGAAATATCGGAATCTACAAATTATTGTGAAGCAAATTTAACTGGAGTTTAAGTTTTGGTTTATTTCAGAGTCTTGTATGTGTCTTGGAACAAAATTACCGAAAACAGCTAGAGGACGGGTAATCTTCAATACAACACAAGTGTGCGCTTTGGGAGCATACGTTATGATGGATTGATTAGTTTGACATTCAGGGTTTACATCTGGTTTGTAGCTCTTTATCCTAATTTATTAATAGGAAACCATTTTTTGGAAGTTGGAAAATGTGTGTAAAAATATCGAAAAAAATATAGTAATGCGAATAGGTAAATTTTGCGGTTGATATATTAGATACCAATGGCTTCATCACTTCCTTAAAATATATTGTTTGAATATGTATTTGATAAAATGGCATACTTTTTATTATGTATCATGGAATGTAGACCTTGTCATTATTTAAAAACAAATTGAAATTGCTCTTCTCTGGTAAGAATAATTATAATTCATTAAACACATCAAAATGTTTCAAAAAAAAGGTCTCTTCAGTGTATATAAATCTTCCGAATAACAATTTATTTTCTCTTTGCCAAGTTTTGACAACATTAAGCAACAGCATCAAATTTGATCATTTTACCTTAAAATGTCTGTTTCGCATATCTCGTTTCTTTGTGGTGTTTTAGAAGCATTTTTAGTACTTACATTGTGCCGAAAGTTAGAGAATGCTGATTGTGTTTTACCAATTAATTTGGTAGGCTATGAAGAATCCGAACAGAACATTTTTTAAGTCACCATTTTATAATATTGTCCAACGTATACAAATAAAATGTTTTCATTTGATCATAACATTTTTCTTATAAATCGGAAGAGAATAACTACGTAATAAATGCACATTACTCTGTCCTCTGAGAGGAATGAGGAAATAATGCCCATGGAAAAAATGCCCACTTCTCGAAAATAGGAAAAAATGCCCACAGAAAAAGTGAGGCCTTTCTTAATTTCAATTAGGCAATAGAGAAAATTAATCGGAATGCTTCCTCCGCTCAACTGTATAACGTTATCTAACATAAGGCCTACGTAGTTTGTTTTCAAAATGGCGGAAGGCGTCCTTTGTTCAAATGAATATTTGTGAGTGTGGTGTGTGCTTGACTTTTTCAAGAAGAGTAATTACGCATAAGGACAAGAATCTCCAGCATTCTTTTCACGCGGGATTAGGGAGTGGCACATAACAAGGAAAGCAACTTTAACGAAGTCTTTGGACTGTATGAGGCTCAAACACACGTTAAAATAAAATGAACTTACAAACGAGGCATCGCATAGGCTAAATACTGGTGTCACGGTGCACCAGAGAGGTGTAGAAGAACTGGCCACAAAATTTTAAGAGGTCCTATAAAAATTTCGTTTTTGACCGCTTCGTAGTGACGTCAGAGGTTGGTTATCTGAGTCACGTAAAGAATTTGAAATTTCGTATTTCTTTAATTGCGATATTTCATGCAATTTTTTAAAAATTTTTATAATCTGCAACTCAACAAAAGAATTTCAGGGTTTATAAATACAGCTCAACAAATTTTCTGGAGGCATGTGCAAACTGAGGAAACCTATCGGAGGGGGAGGCTTAATACCAAAAATATAAAATATAAAGAATTTCTGGCCCGATATGGAGATTTTTACCGTTTACAAACTACAACTCTACAAATCCTCTGTATTTTATATTTTCGGTATTAAGACTCCCTCCCCTCCCCCTACAGGTTTCCTGCGTTTGCACGTGCCCTCACAGAATTTAAGGTGCACCTCGAAAACACTGAAAATCTGTTCCTGGTTGGGCTACAAGTTTTTCATATTTAATATTTCTAGCATTAACGGGGGGTTAATATTTCTAGCATTAACGGGGGTCTAGCATTAACGGGGGCCCCCTCCTCCTCCACAGAAGGTTTTCTGCGGTAGCAGATGCCCGCAAAGAATTTGTTGACCTGTAGTTTATAAACCCTGAATTCTTTTTGCTGAGTTGTAGATTATAAACATTTTTTATAAAAATTACGTTAAATATCACAATTAAGAAAATGCTAAATTACGGCAACTTTTTATGTGACTCAGACAACCAACCACTGTAGACGTGGCCATGAAGCGGTCAAAAACGCAATTTCTATAAGGCCCCTTAAACCTTTTGTGGCCAGTTCTCCCGAGCCACTTCTCCTACACCCATTTTCGTTATGTGCGTGAAGTGGCCAAGAAACCGCAATATTTATACAACCCCTAACGCTTTTGTGGCCAGTTGTCTGTGACCAGTTGTCCGAAATCCGTTTGTAATAGACATAAAAGCTTTATCAGTCGATAGTTGACATATTTTTCTCGTGGGCATTTTTTCCTATTTTCGAAAAGTTGGCATTTTTTTCCGTGGGCGTTTTTTCCGTTTCAATCTTTCTGTGGACGTTTTTTCCGTGGGCATTCTTTCATACATTCCTCTGAGAGGGAGGATTCTTCAAAGAAAGATATACTAACACATTTTAATTGATGCTCGCATGACACATCTCCACTTGCAGCGATCAAACAACACAACTCCAGTTCCACACCCATCCATTACGTATTTCACACATGACTTTTTGTGATTTATACTCATTACGTTTTTCTGTTTCACTAATGTTTTGGAAGATGAGATTCAAGAACTTCCTCAGTCTCATTTTGTTTCCAGTCACATGGATTGGTAAAATTCGGAGTTAGCATATAATAATTCTTTCAGCGTGTAAATGCCATTCGACGGCAATTGTTTCCACCCTACTAACAATATTTTATTTCAGTCTGTACATGTGCAGAACATCTTCGTTCCTCATATGTGAGCAAAACTAGTCTTGTATCTGATTTCTACAGTACACCAACGACTCGGGTGTCTTTTCTGTAACAAAACATTTCACTACCATACATCAGAGCAAAAAAAAATACTTTCACATACAGCAATTCTGGCATTTTCAGAAAAACCGGTGACTCCCGTGAAATCCTCGTAAACCTGCAATGCACTTCAACGCTGATTATTATAGCGCACTAACTTCACCATCGCATGTGTTTTCTCTCTCAAATTTTGTTTCCAGTTACAAACTCCATCACCTGGTCTTACTGTGCCGTTATAGAATAATTATGCATTTAGTATGAACACCTGTTGAATGAAAACCCATAACTTTGGCTTTCCCTTATTTATTCTCAGCTCCAATTTCATACACACTGAATTATTCCTGCACAACATTTCGGAGCGCACTGTTAAGGCTGATAAAACTGTGTCAGCATGCAACTTGCATGCACGATAATTAAATAGTAAACTGGTACTTCAATTTCAGTATCGTTCATGTATGCACTCATACATGCGATTAATAACCATGGATATACAGCACAAATGTCTGATTACTGTACCAGTGAAAACCAACTGGATAATATACCACTTACTAGCACATATGTTCTCTGACAGTCTACATAAACTTTTACATAGCTTTAAAAAAAAAAAAAGAAATACTCCATAACTTTTCAAGACCTTCACAAAACCACTGTGACAAAATTATTATAAGCATATACAAAATCTACAAATGCAGCGAAGACTTACAAACCGAAAAATAATGTTCAATTAATGTACATAATGCAAAGATTCGGATGGTATAGTTGATATGAAGCATAAAACCACTTTGTACGTACCATGCCTGCCAGTGGTAGCTGGTTAATACATGCTACCGTTCTTTAAAATATAATTTTGAATTGTTATTCCTATTGTTCATTATAGCTGGAAGTACATGAATATAAATTGCTGCCAACCAGTGGCGGATTTCCAACTAGGCGCGCGCCTAGGGCCCCCGAGTTTGAGGGGTCCCGAAAACGTATAATTGGATTGCCAGTAATGTTTTGGTTTTCAGGGACCGAAATAAATAAAAATTGATAATTTGCTTTCTCATATTAGTAACATATATTTTTCTTAGTAACATATATATATTCCAAATTTTCGAGTTCTTATCAATGTTCTGGTTTTGAAAAGAACAGTTACAATAATTTACCTTTCCATTTAGTGGTAGATGAAGGAAGAATACATGCCTCTACTTTTCATTGTGTAAGGCGAATACTTAAGTGGTGTGCTGTTACATAAATTACTTCCATGCTACTTCCATCCAAAGGAAAACGTGTGTTCGAACCTCCTTCACCCCTGAAATACAATAAGCAGTGCTTGTAGAAACTGTCTTGATGATCGGGGGTGTTTGCTATTTATTGCCTTTTCCCTTTGGGGTCGGGTAATCAAGTTCTTCCTCAGCTCTAATCCCCCCCTAAACCAACCTACACCAAAAGAGCTGATGTTTAGGCTGATAAAATAAAGAAACTCGAGAATGTCATAATGTTGATCTTTTTCTTATACACAGTCGAGTCACATTATTGTTACCACATCCTACTTTTGACGTCAACGGCGCGTAGCCAATGAAAGAGGGCACGTGTCGTGAGCTGGCTTCGAGGGTATATAAGGAGTGCTTGTAAGCAATCTGAAAACATAGGCCGCGGGTGGCCGAGTGGGCAACGTTAGTGACTGCCACGGAAAGGACCTCAGGTACGAGCGCTCGATCCACTAAATATCCTCCGTGCGTCGGACCCCGGGTACTGGCCCCCCAGTAATAAATAAGGGCGTCTTCCTCCCCCTTTCTACTTCACTTCAGTGTCACTTTCCTATCGGGCACTCTAGTCCAAATCTCCTAGCTTCCTATTTCTAAGGGTTGTTTAAGACCTGGGTTCAGACACTCCCTTCCTAAAATCCTCTGCATATGATCATCAATCTGAAAACATAGGCCGCGGGTGGCCGAGTGGGCAACGTTAGTAACTGCCACGGGAAGGGCCTCAGGTTCGATCCCAGGCAGGTACGAACGCTCGAACCACTAAATACCCGCCGTGTGTCGGATGGGCACGTTAAGCCGTCGGACCCCGGGTGCTGCCCCCCCCCTCCGGTAATAAATAAGGGCGTCTTCCTCTCCTTTTCTACTTCGCTTCCGTGTCACTTTCCTATCGGGCGCTTTAGCCCAAATCTCCTAGTTTCCTATTTTTAAGGGTTGTTTAAGACCTGGGGTCAGACACTCCCTTCCTAAAAACCTCTACATATGATCATGAATCGGAAAACATATCTCTCGTTGCTGTCATGGATAAAAGGAGCGATTTATCAGATTTGCAAAAATTGATGAATATAGACTTTCGGGCTAAGGGTGGCAGTATTTCTGAAACAGCGCAATTTGTGAACTGTTCGCGTGCTGCTGTGGTTAAAGTGTATCGTGATTGGAGAAATAGCACCATTGCGAATAAGCGTTGTGGAAGCTGCGGAGCACCGCGTGCCATTTATGTAAGAGGTAAATGTCAGCTTTGAAAGTGCGTGAGGGCCGATTGCCACATTACAGTGGAGCAACTCACTGGCCGAATGAACCAGGACGCTACCGAAAGTGTGTCTAAAACGACAGTTCAGCGAACCCTGCTGCGTACGGGGCTCCGATGCAGACGGATGGTCACTGCACCTGTGATAACGAAGGTGCATCGGCAGAAAAGTCTTACATTTGCACGACAGCATCGGAACTGGACCTCTGCTGATTGGCAGAGGACTGCCTTCTCCGATGAGTCACGTTTTCTGCTTCATCGAACGGAGAGACGCTGGCGTGTAAGACGAGAAATAACTGAGAACAAACTCTTCAACCATTGCTGGCATAACACAAGCTGGTGGGGGCAGCGTTATGGTCTGGAGAATGTTTTCGTAGCATTCTTTCGGTTCGCTCATACCTACGGAAGGAACTATGGACCGAATTCCTTATGAATCCATCCTTGTAGACCACATACACCATACATTTTGATTGTCTTCCCTGGGGCGGATGGGATCTTCCAGCACGACAATGCGACGTGTCACACAGCTAGAAATGTCAGAGACTGGTTGGAAGAGCACGATCAAGACTTCAATGAACTTACCTCACCCTCTAATTCCCCAGATTTAAACCCAGTGGAGCACCTGTGTGATCACCTCGATCGTGTTGTTTAACTCTATGGATCATCCACCAGGCACCCTCCAGCAGCTGTTAGATACACTGCAGTCAGCATGACTCCACATATCTGTGAACACCTTCCAGCACCTTATTGAGTCACTCCCAGCCCGTCTAGCTGCTGTCCGTGCTGCACACTGGTTACTCTGAATATGAGCTAGTGGTCACAATAATGTGACTCGACCCTGTATAATCGTGGGCCGCGGAAAATAGGAGACACGGAGGTCTGGAGCCCCCTGGAATTTCATGATCCCCCTCATTCTTCGTACGCAACATCTTAAAAAAATGTGCTTCACATATGGTATAACTTTTTTGCAATGAAAATTTCGTGGAGACCGTCGCCACGTTTCGCAGTTTTTTGAAAAACGCTTAGAGTACAACTATGAAAATTGTTTTTGCACAAATAAGTTGAAAAGTTAACTCACCGTTGTGCTTTTCACTTTAAAGAAGATCGTTAAAAAATTCTCAAATGGAAACTGGCTGGATATATTACTATATGAAATGATTGATCACAGTCAAGCAACTGAGTATTAGATTTGATTTGACCAAGAAATAGGACAAGACCCAGAAGCAGATCACCTTGGAAATGGGTGGATGAAATTTGAAAGTGTGCTGGAGTGACTTGGAAGAGCAATGTTCAAGACAAAAAGTTATGGAAGAGACCTTCATCCAGCTGTGAACTGATAATAGTTGACGATCAGTTGTTAGAGTACTTGCATATATAACCTACGGTTTCCCTTTCTCTCTCTATTGTTTTAACTCTCGGAGAAGTTCCTCTCCCTCTGAAATTACCGGGTTCTGCTGCCCATGTATGTACTAGTGTTAAAATAAATTTCTATTATATTGCAACAACATTTACTTATTACTTTCTCTCCGCCTGGTTTAATACTGATCATTATCAAGTTTTCTCACCTTTTCTGTTCCTGAAATCCACATAAAATTAACTTTCGAAAAAGCAATAAAAGTTTCAATGATACTGTTACTCGAAAAGCTGTGGTTCCCGCTTTTCCTTTTTCAAACCAGATCTTCTGCATTTAATCCTTATGCTTCTGTTTCTGATAACTGCAGTACAGGTATAAAAAAAAACCTCACCATCTTTTTGACAGAATAAAATAATGCAGACCTTTTAAATTTCCCGATGAAAATTGTAAAAAAAAAAAAAAAATGCTTTTAAGAAATTATTCACATTCTCGCTTTCCTACAGTGACTGATGAAATTCTTACTGTCTACCTTTCTTGGTCCATGGCATTCGTATATGCCATGGACTGCTGAATCTCTTCGATTTAGGGAACTGTTCGCCCAATTTGTTTGCAATGCATACAAATTGGAACTGAAAAGGTGTGAAGTAATCAGTTTTGCCTCACGCAGGCAAACTCAGAAAAGAACTTTTACTGTAACTAAAAGAGTCTCATCTTATTATAAAAAAGACTAAGAATTTTTTTGTTATTATTAAATACATTAAATTTCCACTTTGAAAACTCCTAGCGGAAAATTTGTGAACTAGTAGTGAAATTTAAAATGGGGAAAATTTTAATGAACTTTTACGTCCTATCATTCGCAAAACTAATTTTTGAAAAATCTGAGAATCAAATTTTTTTGTCTTCAGCTCTTCTAGTAAGGAATAGACAGACTCATTGGAAAATGTAAATATTTGAGAAGAAACCCAATCTGAGAGGCACACAAATAATTTTTTCCTTTAAGTTGAACAGTTTTTCTCAACAGAACTTGAATTTTACAGCCCTTAGCGGTAAATTCATGAGGTATATGGGATATTTAAAGTGCCAAACTTAATATCGGTGCAAAAATTTTTTTTGAAATGTCTCTAGAAACAAAAAGTTCGATGTGCACAACCAGGCAAAGTCATTACACTAACACTGTTTCTTAAAAAACGTTCTAATAATAGGAAGATAGCACGTTTTCGTAAAAACTTTTCTTGACTTTATTATTTTTGTTAATCTGACAAATGAAACTTTTTGAAGCCATAAGAAGGGGGGAGGGGACCCCTTAATTTTTTAGAACCTAGGGCCTCAACAGATCTAAAGTCACCCCTGCTGCCAACACAAAATCTGGTTTCTAGCCGGGCGGTAACCAAAGCTCCTGTTCGCTATTCGATCGTTCCCGCTGTGTGCCAGTTAGCACGACCACAACAGCGTGGATCTCTTGTCGCTGACGCCACACCCCTTGGGTCTTCTCAAGTAGATGACAAAGGGTCTTCCTGCGTGCTGAATTTCTCTGAGCACGATGTACAGACGTGCCGAGTGATCAGTTTTCGACAACTAAATTCACGAACTCGTTCAAGGCTTTAAAGCTCTTGGTCATTAGAAGTTAATTTTTTTTTTTTGTTAACCTTATTATTTCAGTGTTTTTTAAAAGAGTCCTAAGAATAAAGAAAAAAAAAAAAAAAGAGAAAATCATGCATCCTACAGTAAATTAAACTATGCCACCAAAATTTAATTACCTTGTAGAGATGGCCATTCTCAATCCAAAGTGTGCAAATATGCATATATAATCAGTTAAAATTTGCAGCAGGTGATTTCTGCCAGCTAAGTGTCATAAGTAAAAAAAATAAGTTTTCTGACAAGTGAGTTAGGAGGATATTGGAACAGTAATAACTTGAAGTGTTAATAGTTTTATTCCATCTAAGCCAGTGAGAGTCAGTTATATAAGATTAGTGGAAGAGTTATATGCTTGCCAGTTGTGCGATGTAATAAAGTAGCCTTTGTTTAAAGAAGAGTAAACATTGATGGTCCAAACACAATTTTTAAAATTTGTACAGAAATCCGTAAAAATAAAATTAAATGCTTAAGTGTTAAAATACAGCCCTTGAGGATAAGTAGTAATTTTATTATGAAGGTTGGGTAATGGAGAAAATTACAAGTTCCAAAATTTTGTATTGACTAAATTTAAATTTAGGCCCAGCCGGGTAGTCGCGAGCATTTAGAGAAGATTAACTACTTTACCCAAAAGCACAATTGGTTTATTGCTGTGCAGAAGTCTCCTGACTCCTGGGCGAACCTAACAAAGAGGGTACCTTGGAATCATAATACCTTATTACCTTGTGAAACCGGTGTTTTTAGCACGTCTTTTGTAAAAAAAGATCGTGCTTATGTTATCGGTTTGTCCGTCCGTCCGTCCGTTTGTACCCACGGTATCTCTGCAACTATTAGTCCGATTTGAAAAATTCTTTTTGCATTCGAAAAAATGAAATATGCGAATGACGATCTTTCATTTTTTTACGATGTACAATTTTGCCGCTAGAGGGCGTAAATGCAGATAATTTCGAATTTAAAATACGTTTTATTCCACATATTTGCTTCTAAACATCCGATTGAAAAAAATCTTTTATCTTTCGATTCCATTTATCTCGAAGAGTATTTTGGATATAGTTTCTTTTTCAAATTACGCATGGATTTTCCGCTAGGGGGCGTAAAAGTAAATTGCATTTTTTCCGATAACTCTTCTTATAAAACTCCGATTTGAATTTTTTTTTTCCAGCGGATACATCTCCTGATGCACAATCTTTTGCATATAATTTCGAATTTTTGGTAAAGAATACTTTGGCCACCAGGGGGCGTAAGTGTTAATTTTCGCTTCTGATGTATTTGCCATAAAATCTGAGCTTCAAAAGTATCGATTGAAAAAAGTCTTTCGTGGACTGATGCCACTCACATTGATAAACCTTTTCGGAATATTTTCTTCCTAAAATATTCCAGTTTCTTCGCCAGGGGGCGTAGATGTACATCTTATTTTTGTCAATATCTCGACTTCTAGGAGTCCGACTTGAAAAAATCCTTCTTTTTTGGATAGTGTTTTCCGTGTGACATGTTTTTCATATATTTCAAAATTTTCAAGTAATTCATAGACTATTCGCTAGGGGGCGTAAAGGGAAATTGTGTTTCCCCCTATATCTCTGCTTCTAAATCTCCGATCTGAAAAATTCTTTCTGCACCGGACACAGCTCCTGATGGGAAATCGTTTGCACGTAATTTCTAATTTTTTGTAAAAAAAAAAATGGTTTGGCCACCAGGTGGCGTAAACCTTAATTTCCGCTTCTGATGTATTTGCAGCAAAATATGAGCTTCTAAAATCTCGATTGAAAAAGTCTTTTGTGGACCGATACTACTCATGTCGACAAACATTTTGGGAACATTTTCTTCTTGAAATAATGCATGGTTTCTACGCCAGGGGCGTAGATGTATATCTTATTTTTGTCAATATCTCTACTTCTAAAAGTCCGATTTGAAAAATTCCTTCTTTGTTGGATAGTGTTTCGGATGCGAAAAGTTTTTCCTATAAATTCAAAATTTTCAAGTAAATCATAAACTTTCAGCTAGGGCGCACAATGGTAAATTGCGTTTTCTGTTCCTAAAACTCCGATTTGAAAAATTCTTCCTGTATCGCATACAAGACCTGACGGAAAATATTTTTCACGTAATTTCTAATGTTTGGTAAAGAATGGTTTGGCCACCACGGGTCATAAGTGTTAATTTCTGTTTCTGATGTATTTGTAGCAAAATCTGGGCTCCTGAAAACTCGCCTAAAATTTTTTCTTGGACCGATACCGCTCATATGGAAAAACCTTTTGAGAATACTTTCTTCCTAAAATAATGCATGGTTTTCCCACCAGGGGACGTAAAGTCACATCTTATTTTTGTCGATAACTCTGTTTCTAAGAGTTCGTAAGCTCACGATTCCGTTTACAGCAATATCTGAGGGATTTAAGACCCGATTGAAAAACTTCTTTCTTTCGTCAGATCTATTGTTTTCCATACCGGTTCCATTGACTTTGAATAGCTTTGATAAATGTAATTTGCGCCACAACGGATTCAAAAGACGTGCTTATTACACCCGAAAATTCGGTGTCATCTTTCTTGTTTTTACTGTTACTGAAATGGTATGAGATTGTAGAAGCACGTGTTAAGTGTAGAGATGGTGATTTCTTCTAAATTATGTTACCCTGTTATGCATAGGCGGTAGCCAGTTGCCGTGTTGGGTCAGAAATGCCAACAGACCAGTGTGTCATAACTTACTTTTTCTCTGTTTTTATTTTTTATTTTTTGATTGCTCTGAATGTTGTATTTGCAAATAAATGCAGGCAATATCCTTTCAAAAACCTATTTAAAATACTTTGGCACTCAGTGTATGTGTTTATTATAATTTCTGAACAGCTCAGCTCACATCCGCCAAAGCTCTAAGGATTCGGGGCATGGGGAAAATTCAGATTGCATACAAAACCATTTTGTCCGACTAACAAATAGATTTGGCCACAGATCTAGTACACGTGTACAATAAATGCCAGTTCATGTTATAGTGTGCAACACGTAACCTGCACATGTAAGACAAAATATTATTTTACACTTTTTAGGTGAAAGTCTGTGCAGCATCACACAAAAAAGCAAAACCACGAACAAGCAAAGAGTAAAACACTTGCATATACATAATCTCCACCGCAACAATACGCTGTGGGTAGAAATGGCAATTCTTTTGACATTAGTTCACGAGAAGCAGGTAGAGCAGTTGATGTGTGATCTCATTTTTCGGACTTTGTGTTTGACCTCTTACCCTATAAAGTTGTTCCCGTACTATAACCTTGAATCTTACGTAAAAGTTGTGCTTGTGGAATTCGATGGCTGTGATTTTCAGTGGCCTGGGGGCTTACAGAGATTATGGAACACGTTTGCAAGGAAATACACTGAAGAGCAATTGAATTAGAGATACCTGTCTAGTAACGTGTAGCACCACCTTTCGCCCTGATGACGGCGGCGGTTCGTCTCTGCATGCACTCTACAAGACACCGGAAGTGTTGGGAAGCCATACGGATTCACGACCCCTCAACAAGCTCCCACAGTTCACGAAGATTTCATGGAGGGGTGTCATCTCTCTCGATGGCATCTCAGATGTGCTGAGGTATGGTGACCTAGCGGGCCAAGGAAGCGAGGTCACGTCGGTGGAGTGTTCATCCAACCATTCGGATACAATGCGGGAGCTGCATTGTCTCTTTGCTGGATGAGGTCCCCAGTGGGATGTTGAAGACTCACAAACGGGAGCAAATGATTGTCCAGGATATCCCAGTAACGTTGACCTGTGAGAAACGATGCCACACGTACAAGGGTCCCATTTCAGTCCACGTAAACTAGTCCCCAGACGAGAATGCCACCCCCACCAGCTTGAAGAGTATCCTGCTGGCAAGAAGGATCCATCGCTTAATGTGGTTTGCACCGTACTCGTATCCTGCCATCCGCATGTACCAACGTGAATCTCGATTCATCAGTCCAGGCAACATTTTTCCCACATGTCTAGGGTACATGCGTTGGTACATGCGTATCCTGCCATCCGCATGTACAAACGTGAATCTCGATTCATCAGTCCAGGCAACATTTTTCCACATGTCTAGGGTCCAGCGGCGATGTTCCCGCGCCCATGCTAATCTTTTCACCCTATGATGTGCAGTTAGCAGCGGTACCCTCGTGGGACGCTGGCTTCTGTACCCCATAGCGAGGAGATGGTTCTGGATGGTGTGACTGCTTACACGTTTTTGTGCACCAGCGTTAAATTTCAGAGTGATTTCTTGCACTGTAGCCCGTCTATTCGCTGTTACAGTGCGAGCTAGCCGACTAGGACCCCGCTCATCCACACGCTGTTGTCCACGGCAGTTGGCCCTTGCAGGGATGGTTTTACCGGATTCGATGTACTCATGGTACACCCGTGACACAGTGGCTCGTAAAAATCCCAGTGCCTGCACGACTTCCGAAATGGAGTGAGACATTCGTCGGGCTCCGACAATTTGGCCACGATCAAATGTGCTTATATCCTCCGAATCTTACTGATTCCCGTCGCATCACTCCTTATATTGTCGGATCGCTGCATACGTCATGCCGTTTCCGTTTACAGGGCCGCCCACAGCGCCACATTTGCATAACGCCAGCTGTCTCTAATTCAGTTGCCCTTCAGTGTATACTTCGTCCGGAATTCTCATATGTGAAATCAGGGACTCGCGTCGTTCAAACTGCGTATCATGAAGGATCTTTCCACCTCCTTCTATATGGGATATCACGAATGAATTTCATATATTGGAGTCAAGAATTGTTTGGCCAACGTGTTTTCATTTTCAACTTTAACAACGTAAAACTTTCCCGTTCATTGGCGTAAATTTATATTTCTGTTTGTCAACATGTCTCCGCTTGTTGATCTTCGGTTGGAAAGCTTGTTTTTATTGATATGTTCAGCCACGAAGTTTTCCCACCTGTTTGCTACAGTTTCCTAATGCACATTCTTTTTTCTTTTGGTCAACTAACTTGCTCGGCACTGCCGAAAATGGAACTAATCGTTTTTGTTTTTGTCTCGCCAAAGGCACAATTCTCCGGTAATTAAGTATGACCCCTGACTTGCTTTCAGTGAAATAATTGCTTCCCTGTTTATCACAACTTTGATTCAGGTAGATTGTTTGATTTAACTGCGGCAGCATAATGTGACACGTAAACTTAATTTGTTTTAGTCTAATGTTGAGTTTTATGACCTCGGAAAAACATGGGTAACACTATAAAGGGGCAAGAGTGAGAAACTTAACGTATTTAGTGGAATTTAAAAAAAA
The DNA here is from genome assembly GCA_039090855.1 of Macrothele yani. Classification (NCBI taxonomy): domain Eukaryota; kingdom Metazoa; phylum Arthropoda; class Arachnida; order Araneae; family Macrothelidae; genus Macrothele; species Macrothele yani. The sequence goes on along the minus strand of CM076992.1, from coordinate 53,743,522 downwards.
AGGGAGAAGCCTTGAACCCCACAAAATTACTACACATTTCCAGCTGGTGAAGTTTCTTGGAAATGTTTGCTGAACAAATACTCAGTATGATACAATTTGCATTTTTTCCTGCCAAACGTTAAACTCAAACTATTTACCTGAGGCCTGAGAGTTGCAAGACTTTTGGTGTAAAGGGAAAATACTGATGTCATCAAATTGGCCTTTCACACTGAATTTTTTTACATGCTGAACAACTTTTTTCAGGATCAAATTTCTCTTCCCCAGCGAACAACTGATTACAGAATAAAATTCTTTACATATGATCAAATCTGAGTTTTTTCGTGTAATATTTTTCAAGAAAAACAAAACCCATATAAAAAAAAAAATCGCAAAAATTACATAACTCTTTGAAAAGTAAAAATCGCAAAAATTTTGAAAAGTTAAAATCGCAAAAATTACATAACTCTTTAAAAAGTTTTTTCGTAGGTGTCTTTAAAAAGATGTAGAAGTATCTGCCTGTAATTGTATAAAATGTTTATCTTTTAGGTTACTCATTTGGTGATCAAGAGACCTCCGAAATTTGACTACCGTCCTGGTGATTACTTATATATCAATATACCGTCCATTGCTCGATACGAATGGCATCCTTTCACTATTAGCAGTGCCCCGGAATTAGACGGTATGTGTTTTTGCAATATGAATCATGTTGTTCACTTACTGTTTGTGCGCTAATATGAAAATACCTGCCTGTTAATTTTTTTCCCCTCCACAAAGTCCAGAAAATATACTTAACTGCTGAACATGCGGGTAGAGTTGGTGGTGCAAATTACCGTTTGTGCTCATATTCATCACTTAGAATGGCTTGCTCTTTCTATTTCCAGGGATTTTCTGAGGAAACTAACACGTCCATATTGCAATAAAGCCACAAGCGAAGATCTTACTTGATAAAATTCTGATCACGATTTGATCATAACAGAAGCGCCAATTTAATTCCGCACTTCTGAAACTTTTGCTTTTTAAAGCTTAAATGAGTAGCTTTCTGTTTTTTCAAATCAGGATTGCCTTCAGATTCCGAATAAGTTATTCAGAGTCTAAGCATTGAAATATTTCTTTCAGCATGGAATTTGTTTTTGTACATAGTGATTTAAGAATGTGTGTGCGTGTAAATGTGGTAAGTAAAGGCTTGGGCTGAATCGTGCTCCGAGCTGCTCTAAGAATCTGGAGATAAAAAATGCTTTAAGCTAAATAATCTTGTTTGCGTATTTCTTGTTTATCGACCTTTACGGTTAAAGCATCGGGCAAACTATGTTCTGTAATACTTTTATCTTACGGCCAAGTTCTTTAGAAAACACCCTGTATGTCAATCCAGAGCTTTTATTTTTCGCAAAATATTTCAACAGAGCAGCTTTGCTTATCCCTTTTCGCGCTGATTTCGGTAGCTTTTATAGCTCTATGCTGAGCTTGAGTGATCCGAAAAAAAAATCAATTTCAAGTAATTAGAATTTCCTACAAGGAAATATATGTTCTCTCAAATGAATGTGCTAGTCTGTTGTATAAAGACTAAAATTAAGAAGAAAATGTTTTACGTATGTCATTTCTCCGGTCACATTTGGACAAATAAATTTGGTATTTATCGTTAAGGCAGTTGAGATGATTTAAACAAGGCCATATACACTGGCGTGCAAAAATTAAGGACGAGACGGTTTTTCGAATGTAACGTCGTGCAGAAGTGCTCCACATCGACTCAAATCATACCATAAGATCCCCAGGATGTAAGAATATGGGACAAGTGAGCAAAACCGTCCAAACAAGGAATCCAAAGGATACAAAGGCACTTTATTGGAAAGGTAGCTTCGAGCACAACTGGACAGAAGACAGAAATGTCCATGTGACAGGCGGCTGCCAAGAAAAATCCAGTCTTTAGTAGGAGATATGATCACCCCTGACTGCGTTGCAGAATTTACAACGTCTGTCCATCATGAGGACAAGGTTGTCAAGGAGCAGTTGAGGCATCACGGGCCATTCCTCTTGTAGCGCCAATCGCAGCTGCGGAATCGTTGCTGGCGGCTAGTGACGTGCTGCCAAGTGTTTCCCGAGAAGGTCCCACACGTGTTCGATTGGATTTAGGTCCGGGGACCTTGCGGGCCAATCCATGCGTTGAATATCTTTACTCTCCAACAGCTCTGCGACAGCCACTGTACGATGAAGTGTAGCGTTGTCGTCCATGAAGAGGAACTCAGGACCCACAGCACCTGTAAACAGACGCACGCGAGGCAGGAGAACCTCGGTACAATAGCGAACACCAGTGACTGAACCTCCTTGGAAGATATGGAGGCCAGTACGGCTACCAAGCATGACACCTCCCCAAACGAGAACTCCTCCACATCCAAACCGGTCCCTTTCGATGATGTTGGAGGTGTAATTGCGTGTTCCCTGCTTTCTCCAGATGTGTATACGTCGAGAATCGGTCGTCAGACTAAATCGGCTCTCATCCGTAAAGAGAAGTAGACCCCATTGCTGATGTGTCCAGTTCTTGTGATCCTGGCACCACAGAAACCGCAGTTTCCGATGAGCAGGCGTTAATGGCACACACCACACTGGTCGTCGTGCAAATAGACCACCTTTGTGCAGCCTCCTGGCCACGGTAAAACGTGATAACGGACGTCCAGTTGTCTGTTGCATGTGCCTTGCGATTTCTCCCGCTGTCTACCGTCTGTCTCTTCTCGCCTGTAGGAAAATATACCGGTCGTCTGCCGCCGTGGTTGCTCGTAAATGACCATTGCTAAACTCTCTGACAGCTGTGCCTGCCTGTCGTTAAAAATGCTCTCCAAGCTCGTGAAACGATGCTGTGAGCGATCTCGAACTCCTCGGCCACACTAGTCACACTTCGACATTCTTCCAACTTCCCAATGACGCGACCTCGGGTAAAGTCATCCAGATGTTGTCTACTGGATTGCCTGTTGGCCATATCACACGGTGGCAGCAACTCGATGTCGTTCAAGCCGATGTACACCGTGCAATAGCTTTCACCGAATTGCTGAGCGTACACCGCCCGTGTGCTTTATACCCTTCTGACACTCCCCTCCCCCTACGTCATGCTGCATATATGCGCATGCCCTACCGTACCGGACCCTAGTCTATCTCCTGAGTGGTCTTTCTGCCCGTTCCGCTGTTATGCTTATTTTTCCTCTTCGTCCTTAATTTTTGCACACCAGTGTATAATATCAGAAAGAGCATCGAGTAAATACTGGATCTGAAAAAATAAGAAAAAAAAAAAGATTTTTCCAGAGTCTAAATGTGATGACGTTTTTAATTCTTCATCCCATGACGTTTTTAATTCTTCATCCGATGACGTTTTATTCTTTATACTTCTAATTCTGCTAGGTCAACAAAAAAAATCTTCCGCATTAGTTTCAAATTCAAATTTCAAAAAACTGCCTACTCTTGAGTTGAGGTACTTTAATAGTTATATTGCATATTTTTGAATCATTTCCAATTTGCTTATACTAAATGTTCTCATTTAGAAAACGTGTTCAACGATTCTGATGGCATTAATTTGCGAATGAGGAATAAAGTCCATGGCCAGATCCGATCCACCTTTCATTTAGAATTCTACTTCTGATATTGGTTTCTTTCATCCGAATAGCACACTGTATTAAATACATTGTAGGAGCGATATTATTAATATATTTTAATAATTTTAAAAATTCCTGGTGTCTGGAGGAAAAACCCGAATTCATCTTTTTAATGTTGCGTTTGCTGAAAAGTTTTATTCTTGATTTTACACTGTCTTTTAAAAGAATATTTAATGAACATTTGAAAAACATTTTTCAAAAACTGGGCAGCTGAATTTAAAGTATACCAAGTACATACTCGTATTTTTCTCAAAAAGTGCATACTGATTTTCTTAAATCTAAAACTGACTATATGCACCATTGGTCATTAATTCAGTCGTATTTACAAACGAAATTCGCAAAATTTGTCTATTTGGTTTTCAGTTAAAAATCAGTTTAACCATCTACCTTTTTTTTTTATTGTGATGTTGACCATCCTTCTTGTTCCACATTTTCGTGTTGACCATCCTTTTTGTTTCACATTTTTATTGTAACAGGCCAGATTTTACTTCTTACTGATTAGTTATCTCTTTCGCATTATATTGGGTTTTCGGAAAAGTCATGACGTATTTTAGCCATGTTTTGCAAAGGTTATTTATTAATAGAAAGAACAAAGATCAATCAATGATATAATGCGCGTTTTGTTTGATAACCTTTTGCCATCTTTCAGTTAGCTGCAGAATTCCTCGTTCATAGAAGGACCTGTCTTTCGTGGCGAAAAACTGTACAAAGTGCTGATTTACAGCCTCATCTGAATTGAACGTTATACCACGCAAGGACTGTTGAAGAGAGCGAAACAAGTGGAAGTCTGGCAGCGCAAAGTCAGGCAAGTATGCTGGGTGTGGCAACACATCCCATCCAAGCTCCAATAATTTTTGGCGGGTGATCAAACTTGTGTGTGGTCTCGCGTTGTCGTGATTGAACACAACACCTTTACGATGAACGAGCTCTGGACGTTTCTGGATGATGGATTCGTTCAAACTGTCCAATTGCCGACAGTACACATTCGAATTGATTGTTTGGTTCCGTGGTAGGAGCTCGAAAAACACGACACCTTTAAAATCACACCACACTGAGACCAGAACATTCCGCTGATGAATGTCTGCTTTGGGTGTCGTTTGAAGCGAAGCAGCACGTCGGGACCAAGACCGTTTACGCAGCACATTGTTGTACACAATCCACTTTTCGTCACCAGTTATCAGTCGCTTAAAAAAAAGATCGTTTTCCTCACGTTTAATGAGCATATCGCAGATGTTTAATACACGTCGTCAATTGAGCTTCTTTGAGTTCGAGGAACCCACACATTGAGCTTGCTTACGTGTCCCGGCTTCTTCAGGTGGTCGTGAACGCTTGAATGATGGATGTGCAATGTGTCTGCAATCTCTCGTGTTGTGTAACGTGGGTTTGACTCGACCAATAATGCATTGATTTGGTCGTCATTAACCTCGGTGGGCCTCCCCGACCGAGGAGCATCGTTGAGGTCAAAATCACCAGCACGGAATTTTGCGAACCACCGCTGGCACTGTCGTTCTTGTAGAGCATTATCCCCGTACACTTTACGCAACTTTTCACAAGCTTGACGCGCGTTCTTCCCTTTACGGAAGTAAAACAGCAAAATATGGCGAAAATGCACAGTTTGGTCTTCCATCTTCAACTTGATGTCAAATCTCCGCAAATCAACCAAATCGCTCACTATTCCTTTTAGACTGCAGCTAGAACTGACACCTGTCGAATGCCATAGCGATAACAGAGCTGCGCATGCCTCTAGTACTTCCAAAACCGCCCAAATACCATCAGGTGCCAAAATACGTCATGACTTTTCCGACCACCCAACAAATAAATGCGATAGGCCTGCCTAAAGACAAAAGGGTAAAATTATTTTCGCGAACGTCATTTCTTCGGAAATTGTAGTTCATTAACTTCGGTCAATTTCATCTTAAGAATAAAGCACGAAGCAAAAACTTTTGTACATTTCCAAAACACAATAAGAATTAAGTTCATGCATGTTCAAAAGTATATGTGAACTAATATTAAAACAGGCTTCGAATATGATGAGACATCTAGATGTTAAGATTTGGAGTTTAAATACCTATTTTCATTAACGCGAGGTTATAATGCAAACGTATCTAGAGGCTTATGCAGTACGCAAAGAAATATTGAAACTTGAACAAATAAACTGAAAAAAAAAAAAAGTGTTTTCGCTACTGCTTTTACTGTAATTTTCGATCCCGTGGGAGGTTTTGCTTCGAAAGTGATGTAAGACCACGCCGGAAAGTACTGTTAACTATGTTGAAAGACGGCAAAAGTCTAATACTGTACACATTATTAATTTATTTACTGAAGATTACACTTTTTGTGAGAAAGGTTTGTGACTTGCCTGCCCAGCTGGACGCACACGATATAAAGGCAGATAGCAGCGATAACGAACGTCCGCGTAGCCCAATTGGTAGAGCGACTTATTTCGGAATGAGGGGATCCGGGTTCGAGCCCCGGCTTGGACAAAAAGGACGGAGAAATTTACTTCGTTATAATGGCGCCCGAACTTTCCGGATGACCCGGCCGTTCAAAATCTCGCAATGGTGTGATGTTCTTTCCACACCGCGAGATAGGAAAAATAAAGAATCCCTTCTTCAGCGCTTCGAAAAATAAAAATTTGTAATGTTGCATTCCACACACTAGATTGACTGGGAGTTCTCATGTGCACGTTCTACAGAGGATGGCTGCCTGCAACGATTCATGGTCACGGCTGACCCGTGGGCCATGCCCCGGCCCTCTTTCGGGGGGGGGGGGGGAGTGACGTGCCTGTCCAGCAGGACGCACAAGATATAAAGGCAGATAGCAGCGTAGCTCAATTGGTAGAACGACTTATTCCGGAATGAGGGGACCCGGGTTCGAGCCCCGGCGTGGACAAAAATGACGGAGAAATTTACTTTGTTATAGGTTTGTATCGCATTTAATTTCCTCTCTTCGTACGCAAGTGCCGTGTGATTTAAATTTCTCGAAAAAAAATATCTGTATTTAACGTTTACACCAAAGGGTTCATCGAATCCTCGTACCCCCTTTGCCCCCCCTCCCCCAAGGCAGATCTCTAGTGTTAATTGCACAAAATAAGCCTCATTATCCGGCAATCACTGGCAGTAAATAAGTCTCCAGTAAGTCAAATGTTCTGATCAGTCCAAATGAAAATATGCTTCCTCATAAACAACGATCATGGTAATCGAAAATGCAATACAGAATAACTGGGAAACACACCCTTGCCATTTTAAGGTGTGTATTATGAATGATGTACATGTTCCTAGCCAAATTTCTTAGTAACACTGCTGCCGTGTGCAAACACTACTCGTGCAAGGCTTTACAGGCTTGCACGGGTCCAAACCTGTCCCTCCGGCTGGGTATCAGATGATTATGCTCTGGTCGGGTTCGGAGCTCGTTCAAACAATAGCAATCGAGCGTTATTCAAAACATTTAGAGCAGTTATCGGCCTATTTGTATCAAAACCACTCGTTATTGCTAGTCACAGAACATCCTTACGCTTGTGATAATGACTGCAAAGAAAGATTTAGCTGGCGGGAAGCCTACGGACCTCTTAATTTTGTGACTCTAATGTACGTTGCGCAAATGGCGAGGGATCCCACAAATCCCTGTTTAGTGCCAGAAGTAAATTGAGAATTATTGTGTGCTTATTGTACAGTATCACAGATAGCCGACAGGGAATTTTGCTTTTATGAATCAGTCTGTGATTTTCTTTCCGGTAAGTTCGATTTTCATTTCAAGGGATTCTAATCACTACGGCATAGTAGTTTACTTATATTGATTTTGATGAATCAGTCTGATTTTCTTAACTACGTAAGTTTCATCATAGTTTTGGGCCAAATCAAAGCAAAAATGGTAAGTGGTGTATATATTTTAGCAGAAAGCATGCATGCTAAAAAAGAAATATGGAAATCATCTGGAGAAGTACAATATGCAACTACGATACAAAAAAAATATGATTCTGTTCAATGTGGAACATTCAGTCCATTTTTAGTTATTCTGCTACAAAAATTTGAAGTCTCTATTCTTGTAAACTCAGTGCGGACAAAAACAATATTAAAAACATTTCATCTTCACATATAGCAAAAAGGGGCAAAACTGACGAAGTGCCCTAAACCTTTTGACATCTTTGAGTGTCTTGCCGTCTCTCTTCAGTAGGGGTAGAGCCTGTAGTCTTTGCAAGGTGAAAGGCTTTCTCCGCTACATGGACGAGGGCAGCTTTCATGTTCGATTCTGCTAGATTTACAGCAATGTTGGGGTCAAAGAAAACTAGTCGGCTCATGTTGCTTCTAAGTCTCCTCCTTCGTTGGGGACCATAGCCTTGCCAATGTACCATCTGGGCATGAGCTTTTCTGTTTGGGATCCTATCATCTGTACATGGAGGTTCTGTGAAACCATGAGGCAGGGAAAAAACTGCATCGTACAGTTCGACTTTATGCTTCCTCCGTAGCCATACGGAGACAATTGTATTTGCGTTTTCGCACTGGGCATTGCCATTTCACTCACTGCGATTCGTTGTGTGGCGGTACTGCACCGTGGTGTGCGAGATGTCAAATCTACACCTGACTGTTCATGTTTATGTATATGTCATACAATCACGGACAAACAAATTTGCGCACCTAGAAGAAATCACGCTACAACCGCGAAACTTTGCAAATAGCTAGAGTGCGTGCTGGTATGCAAATGATCCTCGTTTGGTGCGATTGCGCATGACCGCACACCCTGTGGTGGCGCTCCAAGCACGAACCGGCAGCCTTATAAACCTGCGCGTAGTCGATGCCACATGAAAGCGAAAAGCACCGGCGACGCAAGCAAGACAGAGTGGCAATAATGCCAGGTCGGTGCCAGAGACGTCGATTTACGCAACTTACGGACTTTGAAAGAGGCCTGATCATCGGGCTGAAAACCGCAGGGTGGTCGGCGCGCCGTATAGCCCACCACGTGGATCGTTCTGACCTTACCGTCAGACTGTGTTGGGAGCAGTGGACACGTGACTGCACTGCCACACGGCGGATCGGCTCCGGACGGACCAGGAGGACCACCGGTAGAGAGAAATCGACGGATCGTGCGCCAGGCACGAACGGAACGCACGAAGACACGGTCCACTATACAAGCAGATCTAGCGACTCCTGTATGCCCACGAACTATTTTCCGACGCCTCGCGGAAGCAAATCTGCGATCCCAGCGCCCCTTACGTGTGCTGCCATTAACACCGAAACATCGTGGCTCCTTTTGCGCTGGTGCCCGGCCAGAGCGACGTGGAACGCCAGACTGGCGACGTGTGGTGTTTGGCGATAAGCGCCGCTTCGTTTTGGGGACAGATCATAGTGTCCGGGTGTGGAGGTCCCCAGGTCAACCGCACAATCCCAATCTCGCTATGGAGCGCCACAACTCCCCCACTGCAGGCATTATGGTCTGGGGAGCCATTGCCTACCATAGCCGACCAGCTCTAGTAATGCTACGTGGATCATTGACGGGTCAGCGGTAGGGGGATGAGATCCTACGGCCCCATGTGCTCCCATTCCGAGCCTAGATTCCAGGTGCGCTATACTAGCAGGATAATGCCCGACCGCACACGCCTCGGGTTGCCCTGGACTGTCTACGTCATGTCCAGACACTTCCATGGCCTGCCCGCTTTACGAACATGTCTCGTATCGAGCATGTGTGGGACCAGTTTAAACGACGGCTGCTGTTATGCTGCACTATCGGGGATTTCGAGCACACCGTCCAACACGTGTGGGCCAGACTCCACAGGATAACTTGAGGCGTCTGTTCGCCTCCATGCCGGGACCGTATTGCAGCATGTATCACCGCACGAGACAGTGCAACACGCTATTGAAGATGACTGGACTACGTGCCACAGATCACTCTGTAATTGTCCTGCAGCTCTCTTTCTGCCGTCATGTGTATCATTCATCTGTATTATTACGTCCATAAAATTTCAGTTCAATCCGATGCTTCCTTCTTGGTGCGCAAAGTTAATTGTCCGTGAGTGTAGTTTTCTTCGTGAACGTACTAGTTTTCTTTTACCTACTTCAGAAGAAAACAGAAAATCTAGTCGCGTTTTAAACGATCAGAGTGAAGCCTTATGTGCTTCTTTTTTTTTTTTTTTTTTACTTTGTACCGGTACTGTTTTTTTATGTACAGTAGCTAACAAAAGTATTTGGCGAAACACTTTTTCGACCATAATATTTTTTCTGCTGGACCAAATCGGATCATTTTAGGATATGATGTGTTGATTTGTGGGTTACAATGCCGCGTAGTTTGTATTTCGCTCAGCGAATTTGTCGTTCGAAATGGGCCATATTCAAGAGTCGCATATTATTACCCATTTATTTGCTGCATGTATTAATGTTTTTCTTGCGATTTTTGTGGGTTTCGTTATGTGTAGTGTGATAATAAATCAATCTTAGGTTTTCAGAAATCGGTAAAAAGGCGGATATCCCTGTTGGAGCTCGCCAGGCGGCCGAGAATATGATGGAATCCGGAATGCGCATCACCGACATTCCGAGGGAACTAAAGACCCGACACCAGTCCATTTCAGCTATCCTGCAACGTTTTAAGAACACTGGGACCGTCGAGAACAGTCCGCGATGTGATAGGCCACGTTCCACTACGTTGCGTCAGGATAGATTTCGTGCTGATCCCACCTTGACTGCGTAGACATCGCCACCGAATTCCGCGACAGCGACGGCCTGAACATCAGCCGAATGACCATCTCCCGTCGTCTCATTGCTGGTGCATTGAATGGAAGATGCTCCGCGAAGAAACCACTCATCGGAGTCAAGAATCTACAGAGTCGCGTTCGCGCACCGTCAGCGACACTGGACCACGGCGGACTGGAATAAGGTGCTTTTCACCGACGAGAGCAAGTTCAACTTGTTCGGAAGTGATGGCATCCGATACGTACGACGTCCGTGTGGCCAGAGGTTCAACCCCCAGTTCATTCAGCCGACTGTCAAGCACGGAGGAGGATCGCTCATGGTTTACGGCGCCTTCTCTCGCAATGGAATAGGCCCAATCATCAAGATTGAGGAATAATGACCGACCAGAGCTACAGGAACACGCTCATCAACGATGTCTTTCCATGGGCAAACCAGAACATGCCACCCGGATGGATCGTGCAGCAAGACAACGACCCGAAGCACACCTCCACAGTAGCGAAGGCAGCCTTCCAGCAGCAACAGGTCACACTTCTAGACTGGCCAAGCCAATCTCCAGACCTCAACCGCATCGAGCACATATGGGAGGAGCTGGATAGACGATGTGCGAAGAAAACCTGCCGGAATAGGGCTAAGAAGTTCGACCAGCTGTCTGCAGAATGGGCACGAATTCCGCAGGTCACCGTCGAGAAACTAGTGGACTCGATGCCGGCCCGTTGTGCAGCTGTTATTAAGTCTCGTGGTTATCCCACTAAGTATTAGTTCTTGTTTTGTCGTTTTCTCGTACTTGTTTTCTGTTATCGTTGCATTAAATGAATGTGATACACACCTACTTTGTTGGTCAATTTGTATGATCTTTGCGATTAAGCTCGGTACCTGATCTGTGTTAAGGTTTTCGATCCATCTGCATATGGGTCATATTTACAACTGAATAACACATATCATATTCCAAAATAACCGGATTTGGTCCAGCAGAAAAAAACATTATGGTCGAAAAAGTGCAATTTCAGGTCATGTTCGTAAACTTCGTAACATGTTTTTGCTTTGTTTCCATATTTGCGTTTTCGTTCTAGGCAGTGGAGGATGGGTCATTGGGGACCATCCACATGAACGAGTTTTTGCGTATTGGCATAGGTTCCCAAGTGAATTACCATCAGGCACGACATGGCGTTCACGCTCTCTGTGCTACCGGCGGTTGTATAAAGGAGAAAAAAATGCTATATCTATAGTTTCATAAACGAATTTAGAGGAATTTTACAAATATCCACCATTTTTACTAAACACTGTGCGGGGAAATGTGTCTGCGGCTAGAATGTGAATGAATACAATGGGGAGAATTGTTACCTGTGTAGACGATCGGATCGCTCCTTGCGATAGCAGTCATGACCTCACATGTTGCCAGAGTATTTTTTGTATTTCATGATCCGTGTATTACATTCAAACAACGCTGCTGATATTGTTTGAGTGCGACGCGAAAAGTACCTATGCCATGTTCTTTCGTCTGAAGCTGAGTAGTCCAATAGTGTTTTTGAAATCTTTCAGATCACGGGCGTTTACTGTAAAAAAACTTACCTCGGTCAAGTAGGCAGTCCATTTCCTGATTTAAAAGATCAGAAGTCTGAAGGCTCAATCGGCATTTCGACTTGTCATGGTACGTGACTTATTGATATTTATGTGTTTTTGCGAAAATGCACAATTATTTTACCTGCAGAGCCTTCTTTTCTAGTCTAACAAAACAAATGTTCAACAGGTACTGCATCAGCAGCACGGAAAATTTTACGGTTTCAGGGAAATCGTGAAAATCGTAAACATACTTCATATTTTGTTCATTTGCTTAAATTTGTTAAGGCATGAATTGACGGAGGGGTACTGAGAATTTGCTTCAGTCTCACATTCAAGAATTAACAAAGGAAGACTTGCTAGAAATATTGGTTGAGGAATAAGTAATGTCGCTTTTTTTAAACGTTGTAAAACTTTATTTTGCAACCTGAAAAAATATGAATATAATGAATAATTATTCGCCACTCGTATTTACAACTGCTTCCCATCGTTCAACAAGTTGTTCGATGCCTCTGCGATAGAAATATGCCGGTCGTAACCCAAAGAAGTCGTCCAACCACGTCCGCAATTCCACGTCATTATTGAACGACACGCCGCGCAAATTGTTGGAAAGCGATCGAAACAGATGAAAATCGTTTGAAGCCAAGTCCGGAGAGTAGGGCGGGTGCGACAGAACTTCCCAATCGGGCACTTGAATGGCAGTTTTGGTCATATTGGCGATGTGGGGCCTAGCGTTGTCGTGTTGCAGCAGAACACCGGGTAGCTTTTGTTGCATTGCGTCGTGGAGTTGATGTAGTTGTTGAACGTAGAGGTCCGCGTTGACCGTCTCATTGTTCCGAAGAAGTTCGTAGTGGATGATGCCCAGCGAATCCCACCAGACACACATCGTCTTCCGAGGATGCAACTCATGTTTTACTCGCGGTGTTTCGTGGGACTGAGCCATTCTTTTCGCTGCTTCATGTTGACGTACAGACACCATTTTTCGTCGCCAGTAACGATGCGGTACAGAAATCTTTCCTTGTGACCACAAGTAGCCAAGCAAACCGGCAGCAATTGTGGAACGTTGATTTCTGTTGTTGTCGTTCAAAACGTGCAGAACCCAAGCGCCGAGCTTTTGAATTTTCCCCATCGCATGAAGGTGATTCACGACTGTCTTATGATCACAGTTCATTTGCTCAGCCAATTCTCTGGTCGACTGACGCGGGATTTCGTGCAGCATCTGGTTCAATATCTCTTCATCGAAATCGACCGAGGCGATCCATGTCTTTAAGGTCGACATTGCCGGATTTAAAGCGCGAAAACCACCGTCGAGCCATCTTTTCAGTCACAGCATCTTCACCGTAGACAGCACAAACCTCGCGAGCAGCTTTCGTGGCTTTGGTCCCTCGATTAAATGCCTAGATCAGCAGATGTCGGTAATGCTTCATTTTGTCCACTTGACATTCCATTTTAATGACCTGAAAACCAAATAAAATTAAATCAAATCGCATACACTGGCATGTAGAGCTAACACATATCTATCGCATAGTATATCACATGTTGGCACAATATTTTATTTTGGCACGCAAATGGAACTGTGGAAAAAACCGACGTTATTTATTGCTCAACCCAATAGAAACTTATTAATAAGAAAAAGAACACCATTAGCTTAAAGGGACTGGGTACCCTTCATTTCGCAAAAATTGACAAATAATATCGATTTTCTAATTTTTACCCTAAAATATACTTTGGGACCTCTAGTATATTGTGACGAAATTTTGAGTTGATCGGAAGCATATAACACAAGTAAAAATATTTTTACTACTGAGATGCCCCTGGAAATGCCACGCCCCTTTAAATGTTTACGTTTTTTTTACACACAACATGCCTCACTTGTTTTGCGAAGAAAAAATACTTTCTGTACGTTTGTTGTGCGTCAAATATGCGTGGTATTATGAAATGGTATGCATTCAATTTATCAATCTAAAGAAACATAATAAGGTAGGTCATCATTATTAAAAAAATACGTGATTTGTGTATTATATAAAAAAAAAATCAGTTGTTCAAATGACACAGGCACACTTCAGGGATGGTGTTGACCATTGAATCTCACAGAATAAATATGCCATTTTAAAAGAAATATGCATCACTACTATATTTTTTTCTCCTGCTCGCAAGTCCCTGACTTTGCCTCGTACATGAACCTTCAGTGTTTTGCATAACACAACTTCAGGTTTTTGTGTTGTTTTTTCTTCTCTTACCTAAATACCTGAAAATCTCTACAACCCTTCCTGATTAATTAATTAATTTAAATGTAGCTGTTTATTTCCCCCCACCATTCCTGGTTCTGTGAATTAGGTGACAACTGGTTTTGGAAAAAGAGGAAAAAATGGTGAAATAGGCAAATATATATGCAGACACTATATTTATGTTGTGTATTAGTGTGCTCTTTCAGAATGTTTTTATGGTGCAAAAAAAGCATGAGCAAAATCTTTGTGACAACACTTTTTTCACAATTATTTTAGACATTTTCAATTCTTCAGATTTTGCTCGTCACAGCAAGCTGGTGTGATGCTGTAATTAGTAGACTGAAAACTGAGACTGACTTCGGTAATGTGATCAAGACTGACTGTAGTAGCTGTACATTTGTAGGTATGTGTATTATGAATGCACAAAAGATCATAAAGGAAACTGATTGTGGTTACAAAACATTTTTGCAAGAATGAAATCTTAAAATTCATTTATCTCTGTTCGCATTTTCCCGACAAGTCACTAAATTAAAAGTACTAAAACTTCAACATAGACTTATCAAACCACTTGAAAATTTTTTGGAAGTTTCCTAGCACCCAATTAATGGATTTAGGGACGGAATTTGCAATAAATTAAAAACAAAATTTAAAAATTAAAGTAAATATACTTATACACTGCTGGCCACCCAAAATGCAACACGAAGAAGGACACGAGATAGCAAAGCCAGATTTACTGGACACATAACAACAGATACAAAGATGAAACTATTGAGTTTGCAGGCCCGTGCGACTTGCGGAACACGCAGACATCAATAGTTCGTGTGGCCCCCATGGTTGGCAATAACGGCCGCTACACGCCGCGGCATTGAACAAAAGAGGCTTTGGATGTGGGCTTCAGGTATGTCGGTCCAGGCTGCTTCCACACGTTGCCACAGTTAATGAAGCGTAGCAACTGGTGGTGCTTGCCCAGCCACCCGGTTGCCGATCAGCGACCAGACGTGTTCGATGGGCGACACATCGGGAGAACAGGCGGGCCGTGAAAAATTGTTGCACGATGCGTGCCACGTACGCGAGCGCATTGTTCTGTTGAAACGTGGCCGCTGGCAGGTCCTGCCGGTAAGGGAGGACTACAGGCTCCAAAACGTCGGAGATGTAGCGGTGGCTGTTGAGTGTACCGGCGATGCGTACCAGAGTGATGCGGGTGTCACATCGAATTGCGCCCCAAACCATAACTCCAGGCGACGGACCGGTATGGTGATGCATAATGCCGGCGTCATACATTCTCTCGCCGCGGTGCCGCCACACGCGGATCCGACCATCGTGGTGTTGCAGGCAGAAGCGGGATTCGTCGGAGAAGACAATGTCGTGCCATTCCGTAGTCCAGGTGCGGCGTTCAACGGCACACAGTCTCCGCACTCGCCGGTGTTCTAACGTCAATGGTAATCGGAGCAATGGGCGCCGTACAACAAGTCCCCGCTCCTGCAGACGACGTCGAATGGTACGTGCTGACACAGGTTGTTGCGCAACACACCCTAATTCCTGCGCTAACGTTCGTGATGTGGTGGTGCGAGCCGTCAATACCCGCCGCACAACATGCCGGTCCTCTCGTTAGGTAGTGTGCCGGGGCTGCGGCAATCGCTCACGTCGGTCCGTCCTTCCCTCCTGCAGCCACCGAATACATACTCGCCTCACTGTGGCTGGAAGTCGTCTCACACGGGCGCTGATGTCTCGGTGCGATAAACCGCTGTCGCGATAAGTTACTATTGGTCCTCTGTCGAACTCAGAAACGTGCTGGAATGACTGCCGTATTCTGCGACGAGGCATCAGGAAGCTTACCACGCACAGGTCCGGCAGCAAAACACACTTTCACTACTTACACCCCGCCTACTCTGCACCCTTCTTATAGTGCTTCTCGGGGGCGTGCCGGGCGCACATGATTTGCATATGCCGTGCAATGCTAATCGTTTGCATGTCCTCTCGCAGGCGACGCATGCTGCGAATTTCAGGCCAATCCGATGCGTCCTTCTTGGTGTTGCATTTTGGGTGGCCAGCAGTGTATTTTTCCCGAGTTTGTACATACACCAAAGAGCAATTGAATTAGAGATACCTGTCTAGTAACGTGTAGCACCACCTTTCGCCCTGATGACGGCGGCGATTCGTCTCGGCATGGACTCGACAAGACACCGGAAGCGTTGGGAAGCCATACGGATCCACGACCCCTGAACAAGTTCCCACAGTTCACGAAGATTTGATGGAGGGGGGGGGGTGTAAGAGCCTTGAACATCTCTCTCGATGGCATCCAAGATGTGCTCGATGGGATTGAGGTCAGGTGACCAAGGAAGCGAGGTCACTTCGGTGGAGTTTTCATCCAAACATTCGGATAGAATTCGGGAGAGATGGCACGGTGCATGGTCTTGTTGCAGGATGAGGTCCCCAGTGGGATGTTGAAGACGCACAAACGGGAGCAAATGGTCGTCCAGGATATCCCGGTAACGTTGACCTGTGAGGGACGATGTCACACGTACCAGGGGTCCCATTTCAGTCCACATTAACAGTCCCCAGACGAGAATTCCACCCCCACCACCTTGAAGAGTACCCTGCTGGCAAGAAGGATCCATCGCTTCATGTAGTTTGCGCCGTACTTGTATCCTGCCATACGCATGCACCAACGTGAATCTCGACTCATCAGTCCAGGCAACATTTTTCCGCATGACTAGGGTCCAGTGGCGATGTCCTCGCGCCCATGCTAATCTTTGCACCCTGTGATGTGCGGTCAGCAGCGGTACCCTTGTGGGACGATGGCTTCTGTACCCCATAGCGAGGAGATGGTTCTGGATGGAGAGAGTGCTTACACGTTTTTGTGCACCAGCGTTAAATTGCCGAGTGATTTCTTGCACTGTGGCCCGTCTATCCGCTGTTACAATGCGAGCTAGCCGGTGATGACCCCGCTCATCCGCACGCTTTTGTCCACGGCAGTTGGCCCTTACAGGGGTGGTTTTGCCGGATTCGATATACTCACGGTGAACCAGTGGCACAGTGGCTCGTGGAAATCCTTGTGCCTGCACGACTTCCGAGATGGAGTGACCCATTCGTCGGGCCCGGACAATTTGCCCGCGATCAAATGCGCTTAGATCCTTAGTCTTACCCATACTGCGTCCGACTCTTACTGATTCCAGTCGCATCACTCCTTATATTGTCGGATCGCTGCATACATCATGTCGTTTCCGTTTACAGCAATTGAATTAGAGACAGCTGGCGTTATGCAAATGTGGCCCACAGCGCCACATTTGCATAACGCCAGCTGTCTCTAATTCAATTGCTCTTCAGTGTATGTATGTGGTTTTTATTTTTCTTCTGCTAAACTGTTTTTTTATTTAAAATCAAATCCCTAAAGTTATAGAATATATACTCGTAACAAATCTATTTTTAATCATTTTGCAATGATTTTTTAAAGGTTTCTTAAATAACTTCAATTGTAAACACAATGTGTTTTTTTGTCAAAATCAATTCATAGTATCGCTGTACTTATAAAAATGTGTGAAAAACAGAAGTTAACTTTAAAAAAAAAAAAAAAACCTTTAAGGGTACCGAGTCCCCTTAAGCCAACAGGACATCAGCTTTAACGCTGAGCAAGCTTTTGACCGCAGTTTGAAAGACTACGATTCGAACATGAAAAAACCCTAGCCGTATCACAGTTTTCAGCATTAAACTTCCAACGGATTAAGTAGAGACTTCAGCATCGGGTGGGGAGATCTAATACGGCACCCGTTGTACCTACTGTTATTTCAGTGTCGTTAGAATATGACTTCCCATGTCACCGAAAATTAAGTTTCAGTTTATTTTTGAAGGGAAGTGTGGGAATAGCACATAGACTGTAGCTCTGTAAGGTAATCCACTAAATTTTAATTTCGTTAATTTTTTCAACCATATATACTGCATAAATTAATGAAATTACAACTAAATTTATTAATTCTTGTGCTTAAAAAGTTTCAACGCAAAAATAGGCTACGATTTTTGTAGGTTTATATGCTTCATGTTCTTAAATTACGAATATTGCGCAAGTTCTTCGTGTTCTTAAAGTAGTAATTATGCAAGTTCTTAAAGTACGAACTCATCGCACGAAATGAGACTGCTCTTTACTGGGTGTTATAAAATGCGATGGATACATGCCATAAAATTTAGATTTCTCAAACTTCGAATTATTTCTAACCAACACTATAACGTACTATCTAAAATATAGTTTATTTTAAATTTTCAAGGGAACTGGCTTCAAATATGCAAACTCCCAGTACAGATTCCTTCATACTGTAGTATCTATCCTTCACTTGTGAATTGTCAAGTTTTCTTCTCCGGAGACTTACCCCTTCTTTTTTATTTGCAGATGCAATATGGCTTCATATTCGCGGTGTTGGTGAATGGACTAACAGTCTGCATTCATTTTTTGATAAAAAGGATAAGGAGGCAATACTTAGCGACGAACTCGCCAGAACTCTGAAAGTTCATTCTGCTGGAAACTCTAACGACGCCAGCAGAACCGTCGTCGCCAGCACTCCTGTGTCGAAGCAACAGATTGGCCATCTGCAAGTGAAAAATGTAGTAGGTCGAAGCTTCTCTGAAGCTGCTGCCTACACAAATCCTAGTCTCCATGGATTGTTGGCATCTCCTGAAGGTAACGTGCGCGTATGTATGTATGTATGTATGTATGTATGCGTGCGTGCGTGTTTGTGTCGGGTGTGTGTGTGTGTGTGTCTGTCTGTCTGTCGGGTGTTCCGCTTAGACGTATAAAAAAAGTAAAAAGAAAAATTCGTAACATACATAGCACTCGTTCGAATGACAAAGTGAGCGCCATTATAAAGAGCAGCTGTACAATTTATATACCAGGCAAATTTGAGCGCGCATGCGCAGAAGATGTCTACTTATGCCGCCTTCTGGCAGAAGTAAATCAAGGTTAGTAGAAGAGGTAAATACACTATCCACCAACAAGTAATTGGACACCTGTGATAGCAAAGGAAAACGAAGTTTATTTACCTTCAATAGTTGGTGGAGCCTCCAGGAGCGGCGATTACAGCTGCGACCCTCCGGGGCATACTCTCAACCAGGCGTTGTACGACGGCTAGCGGAATTTTCTTCCACTCGGCTTGGAGAAGACAGGTCAGTTCCTTCACCGATTTCGGACGATGTGGGCACCCCTTAAGTCGACGCTCCAACTCGTCCCAGAGGTGCTCGATAGGGTTAAGGTCCGGGCTCTGCGCAGGCCAGTTCATTCGATTAACCCCATTGTCACCATACCAAGCCATGGTGGACCTCGCAACATGACAGATGGCATTGTCATCCTGAACTTAACATGGGTCCACCCCGTAAAACTGCCACAACGTAGGAAGGGCATGGTCATCCAAAATGGTGCAGTAGGTCTCGGCGTTGAGTCTACAAGGAATTGCGACCAAGGATCCCGTGCCATGCCAGGAGAAAGACCCCATAGCATAATTTCACCGTCGCCGAACTTCACAGTTGGCACAATACATTCCGGCAGGAAGCGTTCTCCAGGCAGACTCCAAACCCAGACCCTGCCATCCGAACGGTAGAGGGTGAACCTTGTTTGTCGCTTCAGAGAACCTGTTTTCACTGTTCAACGGTCCACTGTCGACGTTCTTTGCACAACGTTAGCCGAGCGGCGCTATTGGACTTTGTGGTCAAAGGCTTGTGGACGGCAGCACGTCCATGATAACCGAGCAGCGCTATTGGACTTGGTGATCAAACGCTTGTGGGCGGCAGCACGTCCGTGATAACCGAGAAGATGGGCTTCCTTACGGATAGTATTCATTGAAAGGACACTCCCGGATGCCTGTTGAAACTCCTTGCGGATGTGGCCCATCGGTTTGGTGCGGTTCTTCCGAATTTCTCTGGCCAGCACCCGTCAGTCTCTAACTTCCAGTTTTGTGGGTCTGCCGGTTCGGGGCACATTCCGGCAGTCACCTCTCATCTTCCACTTGCCAATCACGTAGGCCACTTTCGATTTTGGGTACTTCAACTCGCTGGATATGTCACGTATGGATAGGCCATTTCTGTGATACCCGACGATTACACCTTTCTCGAAATCGGAGAGCTCCGAACTGCGTGGCATCTTGCATGCGACTGGTTGCATTGTTGTTTCCCACACGATATTTAACGGCGGCGGCAGTGACGTGTATCAGGACCGCAGGTATCGTCGATTGCAGGGGTGTCCAATTACTTGTTGGTAGATAGTGTAGCTTGGAAGTAAATACCTTCTGCATTAGTCGCCATGTGACCTCATCAGCAGAAGGTGTTTTGTGGGCTATCGCTTGCGGAATTGAAGTCCATGACGCTTGTGCAGCGCAGTTTTTGCCGCGAGTACAACCTTGGAGCGACAGTAGATACTCAGAGAAACGGGAAGTTTACCGATGATTATTAAACATGCTAAGCATAGGGTGTCTGAGGAAAACATTTAGCGGATTCGAAAGTCATTTCAGAGAAGCCTAAGGAAATCCATCCGAGAGGATAGTTTGCAGCTAGACATCCCACCAATGACATAGCATCGGGTACTTCATAAAAGGTTGCGTTTACATGCGTACAAGATTCAACTGCATCAACAAGTTAAATCATATGAGAAGATGGTACGGAAAGAAAATTGCGGAGACAGTGTTGGCCAAAATTAATGGCGACAATGCATTCTTAGACAGGGTAAGCTTCTCAGACGAGTCAACGTGTCTGGAAAAGTAAACAGACATAACTGCCGTATCTGTGGGTCCGAAAATCCCGTACGTTGTTCATGAATACGAACAAGATTCTCCACAATGCAGTGTTTGGTGTGGATCATGAAGGACAAAATCTTCGGTCCTTTTATTTTTGCGGAGGCCACGTGAACTGGACTAACATACCTTCTGTGACTCAGCTACCTGAAGGAACAATTTTCCAAAATGATGAGACTCCCCCACACTTTGCCAATGATGTCCTCTCATTATTGGGTGACCTACAGGATGAATTAGGAGAGGATCAACGTTAATTGCATGACCTCGAGGTCAGTAGATCTTCCTCCACCCGACTTTTTTCAGTAGGGTTCGTTAAGGATAAAGTGTATGCTACACCGGTGCGTTATTTTGGAAGACTATAAGAGATATAATTTTTGTGCTGCAATCAACAACGTGACACCACAAATGCTTCTCGACACTTGGAAAGGAGTAGAATACCAGTTGGACGTTTGCCATGCCACCAGAGGAGTTCGTGTTGAGGTTTAAGCTAAAAATATCTTCTTTTCGTGCTTTAAAACGATACACATTTAAAATAAAATAACTGTCTCACACGATTAAAAACATCTCCACTATGTACAATTGAGTCATTGGCAGTAAGTTTAATATATACATTGAAAAATTCAAACTGGTTCATGGCATCCGCCAGCGAAAAACACGGTACATCAGGTCACAAAATTAATTTTAGTTGTAAACTATTATCGCGGAAGCAGAAAAATTTCAAAAACGTCTTTCACGACTGATCAAAGAATTTCCATTGGATTAAGTCATTAACACGGATCAATGATCAAAGATGTGAGTATAGAATCAATGTGCACAGGTCAGTTTCTGTGCGTGGAGAAAAACAGCAGAGGTATTCTTGGGAGATTTTACGTTCAACAAACGAAATGTAAAGTAACGCATAGTTACACTGCACAGTATGCATTGACCGCTTCTAGAGCGTTACTTCCAAAAGTGTTTCTATGTTTGGAAGAGCCTCAGGGACAATTTGGGCCTCTTGTTTCCAAAATTGTGGAAGGACTAACGGCGGAATATGGAAATGTATTCGTAACATCGTCGAAATCAGGGAAATTAACGAAGGAGCATTTCAGAAGTTTCGTGAAAAACATTATCCTACCATTTTGCGAAGAGAAGTTTCTATTGATCTTGGATTCATGGGGAGGTCAAACAGATCCAGCACACTTTAATAGTGTCTTCACAAAGGTCGACGGCACTTGTTCTTCTACTGTTGAAATCATTCCACCTCATTGTACCACATACTGTCAACCTTGTGTTGTGTATATATACATAAGAGTAAATATTGTAACTCCATATATATACACTGAGTTAGCTTTGCCTTAGAAACACCTACCTAATAACACCTTGGGCCAACTTTCTGTGAAATCACGGCTCACAGACACCTAGAAAAACATTCTATAAGGTGTCAAAACATCCTCTACCTGTAACTTGGCCCATGTTCTCTGCAGCATCTCCGTCAGTTCACGCATATTCCGTGGAGGCGGCTCAACAGTTCTCACACTCCATTCTAACGTATCCCACAAATGTTCAATTTGCTTGCAGTCAGGGAAGTTTTGGGGCCAAGGCAATGTGGAGAATTCGTTGTGTTCCTCCAACCACTCAATAGTTCTACGAGCCCGATGACACAATGTGTTGTCCTGTTGAAAGGTAGCAGTGGGCTCCGGGTAAACCTCCTGCAGATATGGATAGAGATGGTCGGCTAACAGGTCCTTTTAGGGTCCACCATTCAGTATTTGGGAGATGATAACCAACAGGCTTACTGCTTGCCAGAAGGAAGCTCCCCAGACTAAACACCACCTCCACCGGCCTGTTGAACTCCAACTGTGTAACCAGGAGATAGGGCTTCATCCTGTTTATGCTATATGAAAACGCGCCCATCGGCATGGTGCAGAAGGAAACGAGACTCTGCACTCCAGACGACCTTCGTCAATCTGTCGAAGGTCCATTGCCGAAGTTCCTTGGCCCATGTAAGTCGTTGTTTGCGTTGACTGGGCATCATGGGTACCCTCGTTGGTCTCTGGCTATCGAACCCGAATTGAAGCAAGGTACCGAGCATGGTGCATGTGGAAATAGTTTGAACTGCACTGCTGTTGTACTGATGGATGAGCTTAGTGACTGTCGCACGTCGTTTCTGAGATACCTTTCGTGACACCCGACACTCACCTCTCGGATCAACCACGCTGGGCTGACCAATGCGAGTCCTTCTGCTGGATGTCTGTTCATGGTTAATCTAATCTTGGTAATACACCCTTGATACAGCAGTACGGAAACAGACAACAAGAGCAGCTGTTTCTGGAATACTGGCACCTGTCCTTCTGGCTCCAACTATCTGCTTGCGGTCAAAGTGGCTTAAGTCGCCACGTTTAGCCATTAGTAGCAAACGTTTATTGATTACGTACAGAGGATAGGTATGCACAATTCATAATAGCTTCCTATCACGTGTTACTGTTATAGCTCCGAATACGTAAAACGGGGGCGGGGGTTGCTCCTAATGCAAAGCTAACTCTGACTGAACTGGCTGTGTGTATCTTGTGTCCCGATATTTTGAGCTTTTGGGTGAGTTTTCCTTCCTGTTCTCTCTTGTCTGCGTGAATTATCATCATAAAGGTACGAACTACGTTTTCACTTATTCTTACCTCAGTTTGCTCTCATTATTAAGTTCTGCTCATTTTTTCATATTCGAACTCTGTTTACATTTGGAAGTTGCCAGAATGGTGGCTTCTGGTGAACCCGCCGTAGCGATAGCACGGGCGGAAGTTGATCACATCCTGCTCTCACCTCCATGGACGTAAATGTTCCCTTGCTCCTAGATGCCACTGTCATTGATGACGTCATGCCTTCTCCCATCTGAAAACTTGGTTCAGACTTTGTACCTCTTTCTGCGGCTGCTATGCCTTCCCCTTTCTGTGGCTGCCGTTGACCAGTTGCCTTCTCATGATTTAGTGCTGCCTTCTCCACCGCTCAAGCCGTCGAGAAAGACATCATTCGTGACTGCTCTTCAACGCGGTTCAACTCAATCACCTGCTCCTGCCTCTTCAGTACCGTCGTCACTGGTTTCTCGATTGCACAAATCGCCAACAAACTGTTACAGCTACAATTAATGATCAAAGGTAGGCAGAGAGTTTGCCTCCTTATTAAATCGAGGTGTACTGTTTCATACCCTATCCAACCCTCCTCTACCTCGTTACATGGAGCCTCTATCCATGCACGTTCCTGCAACTGCTATTTCTGGAATCGCCGGAACACCTCGAGGTGCTGTTTGATTGCAAAACTGATGCTTACTTCTTCTTCTTCAACGTCTTTAACATTAGAGCACACCACCTCACTCTATCTCCACTTTCGAAACTGCCTGTTCAATCACTTTCTACCCCGTCCTTCAGGGTATTCCTGATGACTTACTTCCCTTGCTGGTTGACAAAGTCTGTAAGATAGTAGGAAAAGTCCGCTGCCTTTCGGATGCCCCTTGAGGAACCAGTTTATTCCGCGTCTCTTGCCTTCCAAGACAATTGTTTGTCTTCGCGACCGACCAAGCCTTGCGAGACTGCCCCACAGATGCGGCTGTAATGTAAACATCTGTGAGCGTTTATGTACATTTTCAAGACCTTTACGTCTCATTATCGTACAGTGTCTGACTGAAGATCAAACCACGGCAGCGTGTCCGAACCGACGATGTGACCCTCCTGGTGGTCGCCCGTCTGCGGCAGCTGTCTCCTCCTTGTCGTCTGATGTTTCCGCAAGTACATCTACTGGTGTTACTCCACCATCTTCTGTGCCTCCTCCGAGCCGTCTGAAAGACTCCAGCCATTTTCCGCCGTTGTCCCAGCAGAAAGTACTGCATCCTTCCCAACGCCTCTTGGAGACTGTATCAACCACTGACATCTCCACGACTGAACTTTCAGACTCTGATGTGCCAAGTGTTCAAGAAATCCGTTGGAGAATCCTCAGTGCTATCTTCCGGACCAGAAACTTCCAGTGTAGCTCCACCTGTAATTTTTTAGGAACACACTGCGGCCGTCGCATCTTGCTTGTCCCTTTCAGAAGAGTCTGACTGTCACGCTGGTGTCTTATCTGTGCAATCTGTACTCCGTCCCTCCGAATCTGGGACAGTGTCTGATCAGCAGATGGATGTGTCAACTGCTGCTTTCTCTTCTAAGCAGCATATGTTCACAAAGAAATATACCAAACAGAAGAATGTACGTCAATCATCCCATTCGCCCACTGCGGACACCTCTGCGAGTTGTACTCTTCCTGGTACCTCTTCGATCCTTGCAGAACAGCGTACTGTGTCGCTGCTCTTTCACTCCAGCACAGCGTCCCAGATTATGGCTATCACTGCTATCGAAACTGCATTATGGTGGACTCCATCTGATTTCAGGGACGTTGTCCGGTAAACACCTTCACTTTCTTTTTCCTAGCACGAACGCACAGAGTTTTCCAACGAAGTTTCGTCGGTCTTTTGATTTGGACATTCAAGCTGCTGCTTGTCAGTTCGAGCAATATATTTGTTGTTTTCAATCTCTCCGCCGTTCTGATCAAAGATACTATGCCCTCGCCCGCACTTGAGACGTCTCAAAGAAATCTAAGTCTTCTCTGTCTGATACTCTTCCACCTGAGACTGCTGACTCCTACTTTTCTGAGAACTGAGGGTTTTGTGAATCAGTTTCCCAACTTTTTTGTGTTCGCAGATCTTACGACTATTGGTGGTCACCTACGGCCAGGGAATTGCTGACTCTGGAGCTGCTCTTTTCGATGCAGTTCTGGGTTAGGGTGCTTCCCGCTACATTCTGTGTGATTTTGTTATCTGCATTTATATATCTGATGTTTTTGTTGTTACTTTCTACTACGCATTTGCTATTACTTCATGCTGTACCGTGCATTTTAAGTTTTCAGATATTTTTGTTTTTTTCCACGTTCTGTCAATATCGTGGTATACCCATAACACTTGTCTATTTATAATGCTGTTCACATTTATGCATCTATCATTGTTCTTTCCCTGCGTATGTTATTTTGTCAATTGATATTGCTGACACCCTTTGTTTTTTATTTAACGTGCCCCGTGTGAGCGTGTTCATTCTTCTATCGTGCGGACACTATTGCATGTGCTTTGTGTCCTTTATTATTATTATTGTTATTTTTTGCGTATCACATGTTCTGCCTGTGTGCATTAATACGAATAAACTGAGTACCCTAGAGGTGCTCAGTTTCTAAAATAAAAAACTCAGTGTACATATACACTATATTGACAAGTCACTAGACACCCCTTCAAAAACAAATGAACGGATCCGCTGTGTTAAGATGCGCGGTACAGCTGCAAACGGTATACAAACAAGTCTGCAACTGACTGCGATCATATCGCACTGTGAGGTTGAGTGAAAATGTCGCGGCGGAAGAGAACTGACTTTGAGAAAGGAAAGATTGTTGGGTGTTATATTAGTGGGTTGTCCATAAGAGAAACCGATAGGCGTTTAAACATACCCAAGTCAACTGTTTCGGGTGTACTGAATATGTGGAAGACACGTGGCGTGCCTGAAGCGGCAAAACGTACCGGCAGACCAAACAAAATCAGCGATATACGACGTCAAAGCCTCAGGAGAGTTGTTACAGCTAATCGACGGAGTGACCTCAGTGTACAGGTGAGTAAAAATGCTGGAACTTCGATATGTGAACTGAAGAATGGTATATGAGGGTTACAGCGCACCATTCGCAGAGAACTTTATTCCGTGGGTTACCGTGGTCGTGCGGCTGCTAATAGCCTTTCATCTCCACTCGGAATGCTACTCGTCGTTTAGCATGGTGTAAAGGACATTTATCGTAGACCGTAGATCAATGGAAACGGGTCTTATGGACTGATTAATCTAGATACACGATACATCAGTCTGATGACCGTGTCTGGGCATGGCGGCAGCTGGGGGCTCAACTCGTGTGTTGTTGTTTTGTGAGCTCCGTGTTTTGTTTTCCCTGCAAGTGCTCTCATCCGCGTTCCAGGCGAGTTATTTTGTGTGTGGGTGTTCCGTGAACGTCCCATCTTTCCTTTTGGCTTCCTACACATGTCTGTAAGTGCTTTTTGATTTGAGTTCTGTTCATTTTTATGTCTTGGTCGAGCCGGCCAAGACAAAATTTCCTTATCGCCATTGCAAATGGCGGCTTCCGGGAGGAGCGATGCTCCAGCCTTGACAACCGGAAGTGACTTTCCTTCTGTCTTGCCTACGGTGCGTCAGACACCAATGGGCACGGCTCCTATTACAAGCCCCTCCTCTCCTCGGCGTGCCTGCACTGCCATACCCGATGACCTCGTCGCTTCATCTACAACATCTAGCGGTGCATTCCTGTCTTCCCCTTTAACTGAAATCGACGCAATGGACGTCACATAACCTCAGAATGATCTGACGTCATTACGCTCTGCACCTGGCCCTTCGTATGTTGCCGTCGCGTCGGCTACGTCGGTGCCTTCTCATCAGCGCTCTTCTACTGGCTGCCCGTATAAGACGAAGTATGGACCTACCGAAATAACGGTGGATCTTCCGTCAGCCTCCCCTCAAGGACAGCATTTTATGCGCAAAGTGAGCCTCTGAGTTACTTTCCAGAGCCTCGCAAACGCCAAGCTGCCAGCCTACAGCGCAGCCCTTCGTCGGGTTGTTCCTAGTGATGCTGTTACCCACGTCGTGCGACAAAAGGGAATAATCGTGGCCTACTTGTCTACGTCTGATTATGCCCTTCAGGTTCTGACTGAGAGGATCTCCATCGGCACTATTCACTTAATTGCTGCGTCTTATTCACACATGGCCGTTCCAATCAGCTTCTATCCTGTTCCACCTGAAATCCCCGATGATGCCCTGTCTATTGCTAACCACTATGAACGTGTAGTGGGCGGCGTCACTACTTATTCCTCATTTCCAGATACGCCCGAGGATAAATACCTACTCTGCTTCCGCCGCAATGTAAGGGTGATATTTCCCATGGAGGACGACATGCTTCGTTTTCCGAAAAATCTCACGGTGCGCTGTAACCCTCATATTTGTAAGATTGAGATCACAGTTGACACCAACTGCTCAGCGTGTAAGGACACCTGGCATACTCGGAGCCTCTGTCCTCATCCTGTTTCTACTTCTGCAGTACGATCTTCTCTTCGTAAACCTTATCATACAGCACCTTCCTCTGGCACAGTTAAGCCACGAGAGCCGACTTCTGGCGATAGTCATCCTACAGCCATAGGTCAACGGACGTCTGGCGATAGTTTTCCTACAGTTGTTGGTCAACAGACGTCTGACAATAGTCGTCCTACAGCCATTGGTCAACAGACGTCGGGCGATAATCGTCCTACAGCCATTGCTCAACAGAAGTCTTTGTCACCTATTCCAATTACCAGCTCAACATATGCACAGCTGTCGTGCCAACAGTCGGGTACCCCTTTACCCGAGGATGCACTGCCTTCATATTTGCCTTCTACGACTGCTAACCCCATTCCTCCGTCTCTGCAGGACTCGAAACTCCGTCAGAGGCCTTCAAAGTGCCGGACCCACCTACCACTGGAAGTGCGAGCACATTTCTTCGGCCTACGCATCGCAGGACAGCTCGCCTACGTGCCAAGAAATCATGCACCTCCCCTATCTATAAGGTAGGCCGTGATCGTTCTGTGGATCAAACATCCACATCGGAAGGTTCCATCGATTACACCTCTCGAGAGTGCACTGGCGCTCCCATCACCTTAGAGGACTTCCAGAATCTTCTGGTGGCTACTTCCCTCCCACATACGCCTGTTCCTGGGGAGTTGTGCAACCTTGCCATTGCTCCTCGCACGAAAAATATGTCTCGTACCTTCCTTCGCAAGGTCCCACACGACCATCAAGAAATCATAACGCAAATAATGGCGATACATTCTCACTTCAAAACCATGTCACCCTCCACTTTAGGGGACGGCGACTGGAGCAAGAAATTCTGCAGACGGCTGCCGACAAGTCCCTGCAACCATCATTAGATCTTTCCCTTCAGGGTAGCGACTCTGGATTGTAGGGGTTTTAGC
Organism: Macrothele yani; assembly: GCA_039090855.1. Lineage (NCBI taxonomy): Eukaryota > Metazoa > Arthropoda > Arachnida > Araneae > Macrothelidae > Macrothele > Macrothele yani. The sequence goes on along the minus strand of CM076992.1, from coordinate 53,714,644 downwards.
ACCTCTTTGGCAAATGCGCTTGCCCATGAGGGCCTCCACCATCTCCACGCAGATGTCCTTCTCTTACAAGAGACGAACTGTCAACCCACCACACCCTTTCACCGCTGGCGTAAGTGGGATCATCAGTTTTACCATGCCTACCGACTCTCCACAGTCGGCGGACTGGCGATTGGACTCCGTTCTCAATTCCAGCCAGCGATTTTGTCTCTTGGAGTTCACAACCTCTGCCAGGATCTGCTACAACGTCTTTCCTTCTCTTTAGATGGGCAACGTTTCCTGATCTTCAATATCTATATCCCGTGTTCACCTACACACTGCACTGCACTCTTTCTGGCGCTACGGACAGCTCTTCAATCTGCCATGCCGTCGGATCACGTGGTGATCGGCGGGAACTTTAATTTTACACTACAACCTGACATAGACAGTGCTCCTACTGATCGGGAATGTCGACTACGTCTCGTGGATCTTCTGCATACACTTGTTACAGAGTTTGATCTCTATGACATCTTTCGCCAGTTACATCCCACGACTATTTCCTATACGTGCCAAGCGCCTGAAGCTTCCTCCTCCGCCGCCAGACTGGATCACTTCTACGCTACAGCTGCTCTGTTACCTGTCGTAACGGACTGCACGCATGTACCTACCGCATCCTCCGACTGCTGTACTGTGACAGCCACCTTCAACTCCTCCTTTCGAAGGAAATCTCGATTTCGGTCCTGGACATTGGACTCTTCTCTCCTCGATGACACTGCCTTGTGTTCAGAGGTTCGCAAAATTCTCCAATATTACCGCCCCGGCATTTCCACTGCAGCCTGTGCTCTCACTTACTGGTTGCACGTTAAGTCGCACCTTCTCTACCTCCTCAAGGAGCTCTCCTTTACAGTTTCTACTCTTCGTCACATGGAAGAAAATAATCTTAGTCAGATTCTCACTGAGCTCGGGGCCAATCACTCCCTTTATCCAGCGTATTTAGCGGATTTACGTGCTCTGTTAGAACCTCGTGTCCGGCAGGCGATTATCAGTCTTCGACTACAACATATATCTCCCGAAGATTGTTCGTTTGAGTTGCTTTCCTCGTTAGAGGAGAAACGTCGCTCCTTCCTACTGGTCAAGTGACTTCAGATTCGGATGCCGTCTGCACTCAAGTACATCATTATTTCTCCAACAAATACAGTGATACCCCTCCAATTTCCCCTTAGGCTTTTAACCACTTTACTCTCGTCTCTTCCGACTGTTCTTTCTCATCTCTCTATCTCTCTTCTTCGGCCTATCTCTACTTCTGAGCTAAGGACCACTCTCGCCTCTCTAAATCCACGGGCCGTCCCTGGTCTTGGCCTCCTTCTTCCCTTCTGCCGCATCTTTCTCCCCTCATTTCTCCCTTACCTTCTTGCTGCTTTTACTTGTGCTCTTGCTTCCTCTAACCTACCGAGGGGTTTCCCTGTCGCCCACGTGGTGCTTTTTCCCAAGGGGTGACCTGCTCAACCTGGGAAATTGGCGCCCTATTTCACTACTAAACATAGACTACAAACTTTTCACCAAGCTCCTTTCTCTATGACTAAAAAAGGTTCTTCCATTCCTTCTTTCCCCCGACCAGTCCTACACGATTCCTGGTCGGTCCATTGCTTCTTACATTAATCTCCTCCGCGATCTTTATACACCTTGCGCGAACTAAATCTGAATCTCTCTCCCTCCTTAACTTAGATCAACGTGCAGCGTTTGATAACATCTCTCACTCTTACCTTTTTGCTACTTTGCTTGCCTTTGGTTTTCCGTCAGTCTTTGTCACTTCTATACTTACTCTACCAGGACGCCGTCTTCCAGGTCAAAACGGCCACCTTCCTTACGGCACCCATATCCTTTTTGCGTGGCATCCAGCAGGGCTGCCCACTTTCTGGGCAGCTCTTTGTCCTGGCGTTTGACCCATTTCTGCGCACCGTTCATCGGACCTTTCTTGTCGCACTTCCATCTCCAACAGCAAGTACGCGGCACTTCACCATCACCTACTCAGCTTATGCGAACGACGCCACTCTTTGTGTCCGAGTGGACTCCCAGTTCGACATCCTGGCTCAGCTCTATCAGCTTAACTCTTCTTGCTCAGCGGCATCTCTAAACACGATTAAAAGTGCCGGCCTCTGGTGTGGTCGCTGGACTTCCTGTATGGTCGCCCCAATGGGCGCTTCCTGGACCGCAGCATCGCAGAAGTTCCTTGATGTTCACCTTGGCGCAACAATCGCGGACGTAATTCAATTCCAATTGGTCTGCTCTTCGACATCGCCTTGCTCATTCGGCGGCCTTCTGGCATCAAGCTCAGTTTTGCGCTTTCTATGTCACTAGAGCGCGCTTGGCTCGCACCTACCTTCTTTCCACCTGTCTGCACGTCTGGTCTGCAGCCCGGATGCCTATTACTCTCTCACGGAAATCACTTGGCTCATCTCGAGTATTATCTGAACTCATCATCATTAGGTTCAAGTTCCCACTCTCTGCCGTCCTATCTCTCACGGCGGGATAGCGCTCGTTGATGTCCGCATGTTCTATAATACTCAGACTGGTGGCTCTACTACGCCTCCTCTGCGTTCCTGGATCTCCAGCATCTCTTCCAAGGGACGTGATGATTTCACCGAGCAACCCTTGTTTCACCTTTACACCGTTTCTCCTTATGGATAACTTTCCCTATCTCCGCTCTGGACTTTCCTCCGTTTACGTGGAGGCGCTTTCTTTTCTCCGCTCTCTCCCCCTTCGCGCCCCACCTGCTTCTACATCTGAGCTTGTGGATGAGACCCTCTTCTTTTCCTCTGCCATCCATCCTCCTAACGCCCCCTACTTCACTGACCTTTCCTGGTTCCCCGCCGGGATCGTATCTGTCCACGACCTCCTTTCTCCTGACCTTTCTTGGAAGCCTTTCTCAGACCTCACTCCTCTCCTCCCTCGCACCGCTACCTCTCTTTCACTGTACGACTCCCTCCGCTTTTCAATTGTCACCCTCTACCCTAACCTTGTCTCTCCGTCCGGTCTTATCACTGTTTCTTCTGCGTCTCTTCCTCTCCCTTTCTTTCTTTCTTCTCTTTCGGGGCTCCGCTCTTCCTGTCTCTGGGTTTTCAGTTCAATCTCTATATCACTTTCTTCTTGCCCCCCTCCCCATCAACGACGCCTCCGCTCATTCCGGATGTCCCACCGGCCGCTCTACCGAAGGTGTGGTCTACTTCAGCCTCGCCTCTATCATCACCGCAGGAACGAAACGTTCACTGGCAGTACCTACACCGGCGCCTGCCTGTTCCAGCCACACTCTTCAGAATGACACTGGCTACTTCTGCCACTTGCTTCTTCTGCACCTCGATAGCCGACGTGCAGCATGCTTATCAACACTGCCCGGTACTCCTACCTCTACAACATCTGTCCTTCACCGTAGTCAAGCACCTATGTGGGGAGGATCTGCCATTCCATGCTTTCAGCACCCTGCTTCGCTCCTACACTCCACCTGTACCTCTCCCTGATGCTTGTGCCTACGTTTTCATCCTGGCTCGCCATGTTATCTACTGTTTCAACATCCAATTTCAACCTGCCACTGGCCTGCCATCCCTCATCCAGGCGGGGGAAGCCCTTTGTCATCAATTCCGATGCCGCCTAACATTACGTCTACGCCTTGCTTTTGCCTCCGCCCGTGCAGAGAGCCTCTTCCCACAAATTTTGTGTGTATGGTCCCCGAATCGCCGGTGGTTCTCTGGGCCTTCTGATGGCCTCCGTCTCTGATTTAAACACCTCCTTACCAGAACTTACCTCGCCTCTGTGAACTCTGTGTTTTTTAACTGGACTGTTCCCTCCCTGGCACCACGTCTCTTATTGTTTGATTCTTCTTAGAACTCTCTGCTGATTTCCACACACCACCTTCTGGTTCAGCCTACCTGCCTACAGTAATATTTGTCATTGCTTTGGCTGTTTTTCGACACAGTTTTATTTCAACTTTGCACTATATTGTTTATCCATACCTTTGTCCAGATTTGTACGTACCCATCTTTTATTTGTATTACTTGCATTGTGTTCTTTACAACAGTTTAGATATGTTCTATGTATGCTTCCGACACCAATCTGTTTCTATTTCTTTTGTATTTGTTGGTATATCAGTGTACATACCACCCCGTATGATGTACATCTTACTGTGTTTACGTTAACCTATATTTTGTACTGTACCTATTTCAGCTCTGGCGCTGATCGCTGTGATTTCCGTTATTTTTAGTCTGCACCATTTATATATTGCCTTTGCATATGCTGTACATACATCCCCCGTTCAGTGTTCATATTATAGTGCTTTCCTTAACCTTTCATTGTATTGTTCATGTTTCAACCCTGCAGCTATACGTTATGACTTCTTATATTTTCTGTTTGCACCATTTATTTACTGCTTCTGCATATGTTGTATATACATCCCCGTTCAGAATTATTCGTACTGTTACTTCGTTTACCTCTAGTTTGTACTGTTCCAGTATTACCTCTGAAGCAATACGTTGTGAATTCTTATATATTTCTCTGTTTGCACCATTGATATACTGCTTTTGCATATGTTGTACATACATCCCCCGTTCAGAGTTCATCGTTCTGTGCTTATTACCTCAAGTTGTACTGTTCGTGTTTCACCCCAGCAGCTATACGTTATGCATTTTTTTCTGTTTGCACCATTCCTGTACTACTTTTGAAAATGTTGTACATACACTCCCTGTTCAGAGTTCATCGTACTGTGGCTTTGATGTCCTCTTGATTGTACTGCTCCCGTTTCAGCCCTGAAGCTATATGTTGTGTATACTCATATTATCTGTTTGTACCATTTCTCTACTGCGTTTTGCATATGTTGTGCATAGCCCGCTCTGCAGTTTTACTTCTTTATTCTACGTATGACAGCCGTAGTGCAGTCCTGTTATGACGCTTCTGCTTATTATAGCATATTTTATTCGTTCTGTAAATATGTCATATTCATCTTGTAAATTGCGCTCATCCCATGTATATACACATCAATCCTTTATTTCCTGACGCAGTCATAGCCTACCGTTATATTCATGTGCATCTTCATCTGCTCGTACTGTATATATTTGTGCTTTCCTCATCTGTACATAGCACACATTTCTTGTATATATACATCTATCATGTTTATTTTTTTCCTGGCGTGGTGTTGTCCAGGCTCATGTAACCATAGCTCTTCTTTATTGCTCACAATAAATAATTTGAAAAGCCGGGGAAAAGTTATTTACCGCAGAGTACTGTTCCTACGGTCAAGTTTGGAGCTGGCAGTGTACTCTTGTGGGGATGTTTTTCGTGGTATTTTCCCGGCCCATTGGTTATCGTGGGCAAACCTGTTAACCAGCATGTCCACCTCGATATTCAGGGCAATTATACCCTACAAACTCTCTGGCAATACTATGGAACCGAGCCTTGTTGGTACCAGCAGGACCAAACCGATAATTCGTATCGTGTGTGGACTGGCCAGCACAGAGCCCTGATCGCCGCATAGGAAGTTTGGAACCAAGGCCTCCTACTAAGCAACAGTTAGCGGCAGCATTATGTACTGAATGGAGCATTATGTACTGAATACCTATCGCTGTGTTCCAAAACCTTGTCGAAAGTTTGTCTCGAAGGGTCAGTGCATGCATATTAAGCCCAAAGTTGGACCGACACCATACTAATGTATGTCAATAAATGCTATGTGTTGTGTTTCTTTTCTAGGTGTCCGGTGACTTTTGCCAATATAGTGTATAAAAAAACTAGGAAAGGCGCATTTCCATTACATGCCACCACACCAGTGCGTGAATGGTATCGTCCGCAAACGACATATATAGAGGCCGGTATTTTCTCAAGCTCAGGTAGTAGCATTCGCAGTTTAGCTGGAAACTTATCAGAATTTAAGCGATTTTGAACGTGGTATGATAGTCGGGTAATTTCAGTCACTTCGTCTCGGAAATTACCACGAAATTTGGATTTAAAAGGTCAACAATTTCAAGGGTGTACCTGGACTACACAAACTCAGGGAGGAAATCCAAAGTGCTGGACAGGCGTGGCCGTAGAAGAAGCAGCAATAGACTATTCCAAAGGACAGGAAAAGACCCAGACCACATGGAAGATGGGTGGATGAGATTCGAAAACACACGAGAGTAACGTGGAGACTGGCTCAAGATAAAACGTTGTAGGAGATACTTGGGGAGATCTTCATCCAACAGTGGGTTGATAATGGTTGACAATAGTGATTTTATGTATTGTATATTACCTTTTTTCTCCCAAGATATGAATTAGATCTACCCCATGTGGTTTGCACTTCATCGCTATCCGTCACATTTAATACGTGTTCTGTTGAACTTTATAGCTTACTCCTTTGAAAAAGGTAAGTTTTCCTCACTTCTAATATTTGTGTCAACCTAAACACATAAAGCATATACAGTATATCTAATCCACTGAACCGAAAATTCGGTTTCTGGGTAGACTAAACCATTACGAACAAGAATAACCATTAGTTATGCTTCTAACACGAGACCAGCCGCACCGGTAACGCAGTGGTCTAAACGATGGAGTCTGATCATTCGGTTGGGTATGGGTCCGGGTTCGAAACCCGGTGAAGCATGGATGTTGTGTTTGTCTTACTGCACTGGCTCTCTCCCTTCCCTGGAGCCAGGGGTCCTAAATTATGGATGGGGGACTGCTTGTAGCCCATCGAGTTGCTCACGGTGGTCGTTAAACCCCCAATAAAAAAAAAAAGACCCGCTTCCTCCCTTTTATCATGATTGTTGCTGTATGCTGATGTTTGGGTCATTGGGTGCCATTCAACTGCTATGGTATGACTGCATGCAAATATTCGGTGTTGAGTGTAATTCCTCACAGAAGTTTGTCACCTCAAACTTCAATCCTTAACATCTACCAAACTTGCATGCACAAGTTGACTACTTTTGTGTTCTGAAACGTGAAATTCATTGGTTTATGTGTAATGAAGAGGATCTTATTTTTCCTAAATAACAGTATTAATATATATACTTATTTTTTAGGAAAGCAGAGTTACAATCCCCTTCAAACGACAATAGAAATGCCTGAACACGTATCAACGGATACTACAGATGAACAAAATTCCACAGTGAACAGTATTGATGACTCCATTGACACAACAATGAACCAAAGTGCTACCCGTAACCCATGGAAAAGAACCTCTTTCAGTTCTACAAGCACCAGTCGTGCCGTTCAGAGACGGAACAAAGAAGATATGAGAAGAATATTAGCTGAACAAAGAATCAACAGTGGCAAGCTTCATCCGAACTCTGCTCCGTATCCTTTCCGCAAGGAGAAGCGAAAATCAGTCAGAGTATCTGTAGCAGACAGAGGCCTTCGAAGATGCCAGACTGTTATAGTTATGCCCACAGTCAGTGAAGATGAGGATGATGAACGAAAAATTGAATTACCGGAAACAGAGGAAGAAATGAAAGATCTGCAAAGGGAGGCTGAAGCCGAAAATGTTGTAGTAACACAACAACCTTTGAAGGTAAGATTTTTTTCTACTTTGTCTAACTTGCTGATATTTTTCAGGAAATAGTGGGACAGTATTTCTGCCACAGGTAGTAAGTACTTCTTGACAGAAACATGCACAGCTTTCAACATGTCACGATTTACCACCGTTCCTTTTTTTGTTTTGTCCTACAGGGTTTCAAGCATTCGTTGAACAGTGATAATACACATTTCAACAATTGCCGTCAATTCTCGGTCAGGCTGACTTTAACTTAAAAGGGGACCTTACAGCTAACCCCCCGCGTAATTCGGTAATTTTTTTAAAATGAAAGTAAAGGCAAAATGAGGATATACATGTCTCGGCATTTGATCTAATGCCTCTTATTTTCGGAATAAAAAATCATAACGATCCGAGGGCGGAAAAAATGAAGGAAATTCGTGATTTCCTGTAAATTATATTTTACTGTAATGTCATGAGGTCCTGCAACAGTGTGATATAGCATACATTTTCTGTTATGGTGGCTAATGCCGAAAATCGAGGAATGAACAGTGAACTATCAGTAGCAGCATAGAACGGAATTCCTGCATTCTCCCATCCTCTTTTAAAGCACTCTCGTTCTCACTTTTCAGAATTCGGTAAGAAGTTAAAACAACATTGTGCGATATAGGATGATATTGAATAAAACATGTACTTCTGTGCAATATTTGCATGAGCTAGCTATGTCGTCAGCTGCAGCCCTTGTAGTGGTGTGGACCTTACACTTAACATTGTATTGTGTCAATGTCAGTTCGGTGTAGTTTCACTAACAAATAATAAGGAACTTGTAAAAATAATCGTTCAGTAACGAGTTTAATAATGAATAGCACATATGGGGACAGAGGAATTGTTAGGAGAATCGACATATCACATTTTAGCTTATAAAGTATAACTGCGTACTTTTATTTTAAGACCTTGTTAGGTATCACTATCGGTGGTTTCGCTATCTTTTATTGGTACACAAAGTTGCGCATGATAATTATCATAAAAACAATGAAAACATAACACTTCTCTACAACGCGAGCATTTGATAAAAGAACTGTTCGAGCACTTACATTTCGTTTGTCGAACGTCGTTAGGAAAATACATTTCGTTCACATTTCCAAAAACCTTTTTCATTTATTAACTTCGCAGCAAACCAAGCGTACTGCAGCATATTCTTTAAAATCGGCGCAGAAAGTTGATGTATAAGTGAAAGGATCTTCAGGGCATTTTCTCGCTTGTTTAAATGCCTATTTTCTTTTAAAAGTCCGACAGAGTTTTATAAGTTTTTAATAAAACATTTTACTTGATGGAAAAGGTACACATCACAAGGTTGACAGTATGGGGTACAATGAGGTGGAATGATTTCAACAGTAGAACAACAAGTGCCGTCGTCCTTTGTGAAGACACTATTAAAGTGTGCTGGATCTGTTTGATTTCCCCATGAATCCAAGATCAATAGAAACTTCTTCTCTTCGCAAAATGGTCGGATAATGTTTTTCACGAAACTGCTGAAATGCTCTTTCGTTAATTTCCCTGATTTCAACGATGTTTCGAATACATTTCCATATTCCGCCGTTAGTCCTTCCACAATATTGAGAACAAGAGGTCCAAACTGTCCCCGAGGCTCTTGCATATATAGAAAAACTTTTGGAAGTAATGCTCTAGAAGCGGTCAATGCATACTGTGCAGTGTAACTATGCGTTACTTTACATTTCGTTTGTTGAACGTAAAATCTTCCAAGAATACCTCTGTTGTTTTTCTCCACGCACAGAAACTGACCTGTGCACATTGATTCTATACCCACATCTTTCAACAGTGTTAATGACTTAATCCAATGAAAATTCTTTGATCAGTCGTGAAAGACGTTTTTGAAATTTCTCTGCTTCCGCGATAATAGTTGACAACTACAATTAATTTTGTGACCTGATGTAGTGTGTCACTTTTCGCTGGCGGATGCCATGAACCAGTTCGAATTTTTCAACCCACCCTTTGGCCGCCACGGTGGCGCAGTGGTCGTTGAACAGACAAGTCGCATATTTTTTCGGTTCCTGCGTAGAAGTCAACGTTCGTTAGTTTACTTGTTCTTTTTGTGGTATTTCGTCGTTTTGTGTTTTGGTTGCAGTGTTCCGTACCCTCGCTTCACGAGCAGTGAGGCTGAGTGCCGAGTGGGTGCTCATTTTTTGTTTTTTTAATTTCGTGTGTCGTCAGTTACGACGCATGAGTTTTGGTGGGCCAGTGGTCGAGAATGTCCACTACCACTGTGAATAAGTCACCGTCGTCTACAGCTGCTTCGTCGATTGCTGATATTTCTTCGCTTCTTAGTTCTGTGCCTTCTTCGGGGAATGTTGCGTCGACTAGTGCTGCTGGCCTTCCAGAAACTGTGCTTCTGGCCACCCGTGTGCCGGCTGCGTCTAATATTCCTGGTTCTGCTAGTTCTACTTCAACTTTGTTCGCACAAGCTGCGGGAAGTACCTCATATATTTCTAGTGATTCTGCACCACATTTCAAACATGTAGCTTCGGCGTTGAAAATTATTCTTCCAAGTGATTCGCCGCAAGGTAAGCAGTTGTCTGCCTTATTATTAAGTGTTTTCATTCCTTCTTTGCGTGACACCCCCTCCCCCAGTATCTGCATGCTGTGTCGAAGGTCGTTCCAGCCGAAAGCATTGTGTCCATTATTCGCTTGGGTGGAGAGGTGGTTGTTCACTTCACCCACCAGCAAGCAGTAGATTTAATTATATTTCATGGGGTTGATATTGGGTCCTTTCATCTACAACCTGTCGCTGCACCCCAAAGACCATTTACGGTGACCCTCTCTCCTGTACTAACGGCTGTTCCTGATTCTCTGTTGATTGATGCCCTCAACACGATAGGTCGTGTTGTGGGAGTGACCAAGATTCTTCCAGCTACAGCCCGTGATTCCCCCCTGAAACATGTGCAGGGTGGGCGCCGCCAGTAGCGGGTTATTTTTCCAACTTCTCAGTCAATTGCGGAACGCCCTGCAACTCTGGAATTAGTCACTGATACCCGGACGTACATTTTTAATCTTTTTGCAGGGGTTCAGTGCTTCCGCTGTAAAGGGGAAGGTCATCTCGCTTCTGCTTGTTCTCATGCTACTCCTGGTGCTAGATCTGATTCTTCATTAGCTACTACAGTTCAGGTGGCCGCTGCCCCTGCGGATGTTGTGCAGGCTGCTGAGGCACCTGCTCACATTCTACCTTCATCAATTTTGCCTGCTGTTTCTCCAGTCGTTCCTTCCCTCCCGGTTCCTGTCGTCGTACTGGATGGTTTGGAGCCCTCCAATGAGGATTTTCCATCGCTGGAAGTGTCTGCACCTAAATCACAATGTAAGCGCCCCAGCTCACCTGGTGTTTCTACTCGCTCTTCTCGTTCGTCTCAACGTCTTCGGTCCAAGAAACCAGCCCATTCTACCTCGGGTTCACCTAGCCATCATGAGCCAAATTCTGAATTACTAGTTTCGAACCGATTCGCATGTCTCCAGGATGATGATGTTATGGACACGGTTGCCCCTGATCCTGATGACACTGCAATGGTTGACTCTGACGGACGATTGGACGATTTTTTCTCCTTCTCCTACACTTCTTGACATTTCTACTATGTTTGAAGAACGTGCGGTGCCTTTGCACCCTCTTACCTTAACTGATCTGTATGCATTGACCACTCGCCCGCGTAAGGCGAAGTTGATCCCACTGCCTTGCATTAAGAGTAAGCTTCACTTGCTGCCTGAAATGATTGCATTGCTAAACCAGTTCCATGCATTTATAACTAATGTTACTTTGCCTGGCGGGACTGAGGAATATGCTCGCCGTCTGGGATACTTACTCAAGATTTTGAGGGCTGAACTGGAAGGCTGGATGCAACCTACCAGTGATGTCCTTGTTAACACTACTTAGCTTTAATTGTAGAGGGCTTGCGTCTTCTGCGGCGAATGCTTTGGTTTACGAGGACGTTCGTTACCTGGGGGCTAATATCCTCCTTCTCCAGGAGACGAACTGTTCCTTGGATGCCGGGTGTTCCCGCTGGAGACGCTGGCCGTACATTTTTTATCATAATTACCGGACCCATCTCAGGTCTGGTACCGCTATAGCGTTTCATGTGCGTTTTCATTCTTCCCTTTCTGATCTTGTCGAGTCACAGAGTCTGCTGGGTTCTTTTCAACATATTTCTTTTTGTTTTTGTTCTAAACGTATTCATGTTTTCAATATCCATATTCTGCAATCTGCTACGGATGCAGAAACTCTCCTCCAACATCTTTCATCTATCCTTTCAACCCTCCATCCAAATGATAGTCATTGTTGCAGGCGATTTCAATTGCACTTTGCAACCCGGTTTTGACCGAGATGGTTCAACCGAAAGCCGTTCCGACCTTGTTTCCAATCTCACTCAACTCGTTGTTAATTTTGATTTGATTGATGCATTCCGTTCCCTCCATCCCCGGTCCAAGGAGTTTTCCAGGTTCCCCCCGGCTGCTTCACGCTGTGTCGCAGCACGCCTAGATAGATTCTATGTTTCCAGTTTTCTCCATTCCTCTCTAGTTGAAATTATTCATCATCCTTCCGTTTCGTCAGATCATCGCCCCGTTCTTTTAAAACTTTTTTTGCATTCTTCCTCTGTTCCCCTTTCCCCAGTCTGGTCGCTTGACGATTCAGTTTTAACTGATCCTGTTTTCTGTGCTGAAATTCGCTCTATGATCTCGTCTTCTGTGCAACAACTTTCTTCGTCTGACGACCCAGTGGCTCTGTGGCTTTCCACGAAAATTTCGATTATTTCTTTCGCACGTCAAGTTTCTTTCTCTTCCCGTACTTCTCGCTTTCAAGATATTGATGTTCTCCGTCGTAAATTGCAGACTATTTCTCCTTCTGATCCTTCTTTTCCCGTGTTTCAAGCTCAACTTCGTCGTATTCTGTTTACTTTTGCTTCATCAGCCCTTACTCGTCTGAAATTCACTCACTTGCGGTTTCACGACGACCCCTTTTCTAGTTTGAAGTCCCTTGAGGAGTATCATGTTAAAAGCAACCCAATTTCCTTTCTTTCACTACCTGACGGATCTACAGTTACCGACCCTTATCGTATCTGTGAACTTACTTTTTCCCATTATTCGGATCGTTTTCAACACCGACTCCTTTCTCCTGCAGATACCTCCCCTCTTCTTCATGTCCTCCCACAGGTTCCACATTGTTTTTTTGATTCTCTTGTTTCTCCTATCTCTCCTTCTGAAGTCCGCTCTGCAATTTCCAGTCTGAATGACCGTTCTTCCCCTGGCGCGGACGGTCTTCCGCTCTCATTTTATAAGAAGTTTCTTCCTTCTCTCCTCCCGCTTCTGGTTGCTTGTTTTAATGCCGTTTTTACTTCTTCAAATTTTCAGTCTTCTGATTTCACTTTTGCTCTTCTCCGTCTCATCCCCAAAACCGGAAACCTTGGTCTTTTTTCTAACTGGCGTCCTATCTCTATTCTTAATACTGACTACAAAACCTTTGCTAAAATTCTCGCTTTTCGCCTCAATCCCGTCTTGCAGCATTTAATCCACCCCGATCAAACTTACACTATTCCCTCCCGTTCGATTACTACCAACATTTCCACCATTCGCAACTTATATTTTCTTGCTTCCCATGTTTCCGAACCTCTCGCAAATTTTAATATTGATCAGAAACAAGCTTTTGACTCCATTAATCACTCTTATGTCTTTGCTGTTCTTCGTCATTTTGGCTTTCCTACTCTTTTCTGTCAAGCTCTTATTAATCTTTACTCTCACTCTTCTTTCCGTATTCGAACTTCCACATTCATGACAGCTACCATCCCCTTTGACAACGGGATCCGGCAGGGTTGTCCCCTTTCGGGTCAACTTTTTACGCTTGCATTTGAACCTCTCTTAATTTGTCTGCGTTCTCGTTTGTTTTCTGTGATTCCTCGCAGTATTGCTCCTACTCATCACCACCGCATAGTGTTGTCTGCATATGCTGATGACCTCACTCTCTTTCTTCGCACTGAACGTTCTTTCGGTGTTGTCCTTTCTGCTTATCGTGAGTATGCTTCAATTTCCGGTTACGAACTTAATATGTCTAAATCTGTCGGTCTGTGGGCCGGATCGGGGGTGGCACACGGTGATCGCCCTTGGGGTGCCCGTTGGTCATCCTCGGTCATTAAACTTCTTGGTGTGTACGTTGGAAATACCGTGGCTGTTGCTGATGCCACATGGATTCCTTTGGTTCAGCAGCTCAATCGCCGTCTTGCTCCTTTTTGCCGGTTCAAACCTTTTTTGTCCCTTTTTTAGCAGAGCACATCTGGTTTCTTCCTTTCTTCTTCCCATTTTGACACATTCGTGGTTCGCTTATTTTCCCTCGCCCATTTTTCTCCAATCCGCTCAACGTTTGATTACTGATTTCATCTGGAATAAAGTTCACTGGGTTCATCGTTCTACTCTCGTCCTTCCTCTGTCCTTTGGAGGTCTTGCCCTCCCAGATCTTTTTCAAAAATCTAATGCTATTCATCTTCAGACCTTTCTCCGTTCTTTTTATCATCCTCAGATTTCATCGCTTACTATTGTTGATACTTTACTTTTCCCTCGCAGTCCGTTTCTCACTCTCGCTACTTTCCTCCGTATGGATCTGTTCCCCCTCATTCCAGATCACTTTCCCGATACTTATCGTACCGTCTTTTCCCTCTGGCATTCCTTATGTCCCGTCCGTCTCCCACCTACCTCAACTAATGATCTGCTTGCGGAACCTCTCTTTTACTCTTCTGCACTTCGTTCTCCCTCTTCACCGTATTTGTGCTTCTCCACCTGGTTCGCCAGTGGCGTGGTACAAGTATCCCAACTTGTAGATGCTTCTCTCCGCTGGAAGTCTCTTTCCCAAATCGACCCCCTCTTGCTGACACCCCCTTACATCGCGCCCAACTCCGGTTGCTTCATTTTCAGCTTCAACGCCTTTACCCGTCCCTCGCGAATTCTTTTGGGTTAATTGTTTCTTCTTCGGCGTCCCCTTGCCTTCCTTTTCTGGTTTATTTGAATGATGTTCCCTTTCTGGTGCATCAAGTTACTGCAAAACTCTTGTACCGCCACTTTCTTACTTATTTTCGAGCACCTCTCGCTATTCCTTTTGTGCCTCCTGATGAAACCTCTCAGACACGGGTCGATTCACACGTTTCTCTGGCTTCCCCAAAAGCAACTGATATTCATTGGCTACATCTTCATCGCCGCTTGCTCACACCACGAACTCTTCATCGTTTTGGTCGCCTGTCTTCTCCCTTGTGTTTTTTCTGTTCAACGCTCGGTGATGTTCATCACGCATATGACTCCTGTTTAGTTTTACAGCCTCTTTTTTCATTGATGTTTGCTCTTCTCTCCAAGGTCTGTCCTTCTTTTCACTCTGTTTCACATTACTATTTTCTTCGCAGTCATCATCCTTCCGCTGCTGTTCACAATCCAGTTTGCGCGTTTTTAATTTTGCAGGCCAAACTGACTATTTATTTATACTATCATACCATTCTTGATCGGCCTGCTCTTCGTCGATATCATCCTGCGAGAGTTTTTCTGTGCCGTAGGTTTCGTTCCTCGATCAAGTCCGTCATCCAACTTGAGTACGAGGTAGCTCTGTCCCGGCAGGCAGTTCCTGCCTTCTTCTCGATCTGGTCCTCCCACCTCCCATGGTTTCGGGTTGATTCAATTCGTTTGATCAGTTGTTTTTTCTTGTTTTTGTTATGGTGTACTGGTTTCTTCACTTTGTTTGTTTTTGCTTTTCCGGGTTGTTGTCTTTTTCTGTTTTTGATTGAGCTGCAGGTTTTTTTGCCTTGTATTCATTCTTTTCTTCTAATCCTGTTGTTTTTCCTTTTTTTTTTTTTTTACCGTTTTCCTTTTCTTGTTTTTATGATGGCCCTTTGGTAATGTTGTACTGTTTTGCTTCCTTGAGATTCCGGTCTTTTAGTTGTTTTTTCCTCTGTGCTTTGTTAGCTCATTCTACTGGTCGGTATATTCTTTCTTGGATAGTGCTTTTCTATACTTTTCCTCTTACTAACGGCCCCCTGCCTCTTTGTCTGAAATTTTCTTGTCGTTTTGCGTTGTGATTGGATGTTTTACAGCTAGTTGCTTTGACTTTTTTTCTGTCTGGAGTCCGTGGGCATTTGTGTTCCTGTGTTCTGTGTGTATTTTTTCTGGTTCTTGGTGGTGCTGTGCAATCGGTTATTGTTTTTTGTGTCGGTATTTTTGTTGAGTTGTTTGTCTATGTATTATTGTGTGCTTGCTTTCTATGTTTTCGTCGGCCGCAGTTGTTGGTCGACGCATTTCTTGTTGTGGTGTTTTGTTGTACTGGTTGGCCATCAATTGTTTGATTTCACTGTTATTGCTTGGTGTTAGTGTGAT